>CAKKXW010000002.1:64233498-64392028 GCA_920937365.1 Sphaerophoria rueppellii
GTCGTGAAAAGATGGCGGGTTTCGACTTGAAATTCGTTGGTCTTTTCCAGGATCTGCCTGAGTGTGAATATTTGGTGTCTTGTTGTGCTACCTGGCCTAAAACCACACTGGTATGTGCCGATCATTGTGTTGCAGAACGGTTTTAGACGCTCACACAGTACGTTGGATAGGATTTTGTATGCAACATTAAGCAGGGATATGCCGCGGTTGGTTTTGCATGACATAGGATCTTCCCTTACTTCACTTAATTATTTTGTTCTTTTGTGAATTAGAGCAACACTTTTGAACAATTTCTCTGCGGTAAATTTTGTTGTCAGTCAATCATGATTAAAACTCTGGAACTTCTCGGTGTCGTATGAGACAAATTTCTTTGGTTTGTGAATCAGCTGCCTCACCTATACTTCGAATGTGTTGAATGAATTCTCGATTTTAATACAGTTCGCAGTTGACAAGATCGACTGGAATTATTCCCAAATGATATTTATTTGAATTTAATTGCACATGTTTCCAATAAAGTAGCATATTCTAATCTAATGTTCAATCTCTATCAACAAATAAACAACGCCCAGACCATTGAAATTATGTAAACACCTTCACAGTATGATGTATCATCAAAATCATAGCATATTGAATCTGCCGTTACATAAAAGCATTTGTTATACACGACTGCTACACATGGTCCTTCAAAAACTGCATTACAGTCATAAATAAAGTTCCATTAAATTTTCACACATCAATTCACTAAAACCAAATTGAGCTTCGACAAGCTCATACGAACCAATATATGAACCTTGTGGATTGTTGTGTTGTGGCTGGCGCGCCCCAATCTGGTGGCAAATCCTGAATGTATTTATATTGGCAGAATATTAATTTATATCTGATATTTTTGCCTCACATTTTTTTTCTGGTCGTCGAAATATCCAACATACATGAGTTCTCACCCTTTTATAACAAAAATGGTTATAAATATGATTACATTGCAAAATACATGGCAGCAAAGCAAGAGCAAACAAATTGCATCTGCAACCTATTTGCTATCAGATTATAACTCTTGTTGATCCCCTCTGTTCGCTTTCTATCAATTTTACCCAATCTGCTGCTGTACTGACAACAAAGTAATTTTATTAAAAACCAATCAACCAACTAACAATAAGCGAAAACAAAACAGACGAGGGGTGAGTGGAATTCAAGGCAAAGGATTAAAAATAAGAGGACTATAGAAAACTGTTGGTAGAGGTACGACAGATAGAAGAACATTGATTAAAAGAAATTGACATAAAATAAAAAAAATCAAAGCAAAAATAAATAATTAAAAGTACTTTAAGCCCCGTCCTTCGCCGCGCTGCCCGACATAACAGTGCTTCGACAAATTGTTCGTTGTAAGAAACTACAATAATTATCCTTTCGCTTCAGCACTGATAGTGATGGTAATGATGATGGCCATATCGATACAGGATTGCCAGAGTTTGACCTCACACTTTATTTCAAACGAAAGAAAACATAACTTAACTTTGTCAAGAGCACTCCCCTGACATATATCATAAACATTCTTCTATTTAAATCTCAGCGATTTTACCTTGGACTTGTTGAAAGAGTGTTGTAAAATGATAACAATTTGGCAACCCTGCCAAATTTAGAATGATGATGACGATGACGTTACGTTACATGTTTTCCAATTTCAATTTGCTATCGAATGTGTGCACACAATGAGAAATCAGCACCCAGCCACAATATCCAATCCAACGACTCAACACATATTAAACCCCTAGACATCAGGGAACAGCAAAAGACGATCTGCAAAAATATTCTGCACTCATATAGAGTCTTTGGGAAATCCCTTGATGTATTGCTGCTTCTGCTTCTTACTGTTTCTATACTGCATCCCGTTTTTCGTGTCCCTAGACTAGACTTTGGAGTATTAATGAATATCATCTTTATACGTTTACATATAGACGTGTAGTGACTGCCGTCAAAGTTGTCTTTTATTTTGTTTGTTTCTTTTTCACAACTTCTTGATTCAGGACCGGATTTGTTCTACCTAATGATAAAACATTAAAGGACCTTTGCAAGGTCTAGTTACCAAGTTATGATCCCAAACCTATTTTTCCTGGTTTTTGTTTGAATTTGAAGAAACTCTGCTTTGGTCAAAATGGTTTTACACTTGAATAGTTATATCTCAGAAACGGTAGGTCTTAGGAAAAAAGGGTTAATACTTATTTCACAGATAATTTTATGACCTAGGCTTCAGGAAAATTTCCAAGCGTGATCAGTAATATCACGAATATGGCTTTGAAGAAAGTAAGCACCTGGACTGCGAGCTGTGGACTAGGTGTTAACAGTAACAAAACCGAGTTGATGCTTTTCACCACCAAAACCAAGGTACCACCTTTCACTCTACCTCGGTTAAACGGACAAACACTCATCATTCTCATGGTCTTCCAGTGCCTAAATATCTGGCTTAATGCTAACATCCAAATTAAACTGAAAAGCTTTAATATTGAAGAACGGTGAGGAAGGCGTGTGTCACCTTCTACGCCTGAAAGCAGAACCTTCGGCAAAAAGTGGGCCTTCGCCAGTCAAAAATGATAAAATGAGACACACACAGCGGTTGTAAGAACGATATTTGCTTAAGGTTATATTTTTTAATGGCCTGCTCTCAGCAAAGCTTACATAGTTAACAAGCTAACAAAGGTGCAGACAAATGCTTGCGTAGGGATATCAGCGGCAATCAGGTCCTGTCCAATGGATGCACTTATCGTCTTCATGGACCTTCTTCCGATTGACCTCTTTATTAAATATCAGGTGTCCTGCAGTATCTTGAGACTCAAAGAAATAGGCTGCTGGAAAACTTGATCCTACGGGCACTGCAACCAAAAAAGCCTGCATCCCTATCCTAAAACACCTCAAAGAAGTTTAAAGTCTTGCTCCCCTCACAAATCGACTGGGAGGAAGGCGATATGTGACGGAAGACTTCGACACAACTATCTGTCAAATGGAATGCGATGTAGGTGCAGGTGTCTTCTGTGAATCTCTTAAGATTTAAAAATCCTATAGACTTCCTGATTTTGCCAGTGTATTTCAGTCAGAATTGTTAGCGGTAAAGGAAGCTTGTATAGTCTTAAAAATATCCGCCAGAGCCAAAATGTAGCTATGCTAACAGACAGTCAGGCAGCTATTAAAGCCATTGATTCAGCCTTACTTACTTACTTAAGGTGGCGCTACAGTCCGTTGTGGACTTGGGCCTCAATCAACAGGCTCCACCAGCTAGCTCGATCCTTAGCTAGTCGTCTCCAGTTTTGCACTCCAAGTTGATTGAGGTCCTCTTCCACTTGAGTGCGCCACCTGAGTCGCGGTCTTCCTCTCCTCCTACGTCCCTCGGGAATAGTGTCGAAGGCTTTCCGGGCCGGAGCATTGGTGTCCATTCGCTCTAAATGACCGAGCCATCTGAGTCTCTGGACCTTGACCCTTCTGGCTAGGTCCATGTCGTTGTACAACCCGTAAAGTTCGCTTTTGTATCTTCTTCGCCATTCCCCTTCAATGCACACGGGGCCAAAGATGACCCGAAGAACTTTCCTCTCGAAACAGCCTATAAGGCACTTTCATCCGATTTTGTCAGGGTCCATGCTTCTGCACCATACAGCAGGACTGGGATGATGAGTGTGTTGTACAGTTTTACCTTAGTTGCTCGAGAGAGGGTTTTTCCACTCAATTGCTTTCTAAGCCCAAAGAAACAGCGATTAGCAAGAGTTATTCTTCGTCTGATCTCGGCGCTGGTGTTATTGCCCGTGTTTATAGCGGAGCCTAGGTAGACAAACTCCTCTACTACCTCGAAGTTATACGCGTCTATTGTGACGTTCTGCCCGAGCCGTCGGTGTTGGGTGTCCTTCCTCGAAGACAGCATATACTTCGTTTTTCCCTCATTTACCGCTAAACCCATTTTTGCCGCTTCTGTCTCAATTCTCACAAAGGCGCCATTGACATCACGCTGTGTTCTTCCCATTATATCAATATCATCGGCGTACGCGAGAAGTTGAACAGATTTTTGGAAGATAGTGCCTCTGGTTGGAGTTCTGCACTATCTTCTCAAGAACGATGTTAAAGAAATCGCATGACAGTGCATCGCCTTGTCTGAATCCTTTTTTGACGTCGAAAGATTCCGTAAGCTCGTTGCCAACCTTTATGGAGCAGCGTGAGTTCTCCATCGTCAAGCGAACAAGCTTGGCAGGGACGCCAAAACTAGACATAGCTTTGTACAGTTCGTCTCTGTAGATGCTGTCATACGCGGCCTTAAAATCGATGAAAAGGTGGTGGGTATCGATTTGGAGTTTATAGGTCTTTTCCAGGATCTGCCGCAACGTGAAAATTTTGTCGATGGTTGACTTTCCTGGCCTGAAGCCACATTGATAAGGACCAATCAGATTGTTGACGAAAGGCTTCAGACGTTCATATATTACGGCAGAGAGGATCTTGTAGGCGATGTTTAGTAGACTTATTCCTCTATAGTTGGCGCAGTTTAGAGGATCTCCCTTTTTCAGGATCGGGCAAACAATGCTGAGGTTCCATTCATCGGGCATGTATTCCTCTGACCATATCTTAAAGATGATTTGGTGCATGCTCCTATCTAGCTCGCCGCCTGCTGCTTTGAACAACTCAGCAGCTAGTCCATCTGCTCCAGCGGCTTTGTTGGATTTCAGCCGTGATATTGCGGTTTTCACTTCTTCTAGGTCGGGTTCACGGAATTGTTGGCTATCATCGTGTCCGATGAAAGGCTCCTGTCCGACGGCGGTATTTTGTTCGTCGTCGCCGTTATTGATTCAGCCTTACCATCCTCTTAACTGGTCCAGCATTGCAGAGAGGCCCTCAAGGAGCTTGATAGGGGCTATGAAGGAAATGAGAATGCAGATGAGCCAGCTAGGCAAGGATCAGCCCTTCACAACTCACTGGCAGTGAGAGTTTAAGCTCCTCTTGGAGTTGTGAAGGGCTATATCATGACCAAATACACATCAGAAGCAAATCATAGGTAGAATAGTTTTAAGAGTTGCGTTATATCTAGGAATATCTGGCCAGCCTATAATAAACCAAAATCAATCAATTTAATTTTCAAGCCAAGGCATGACATAACCTGCACAGGGCATTGCCCTGCAGGGGAGCATGTGGCAAAATTGGGTATACTACATAGTTCCTTCTGCCATAGCTGTGAGGACTAGGCTGAAAAGGAAACGGTCGCACACTTTCTCTGCCATTGCCCGGTAGTGCCTCCCCCCTTATCCCATAAAACACTTCTTAGTAACTAGCCACGTTTATGTCTTTGTTTAAATCCAACCCTGGATATCCCCACATAGGTACACATTTCGTATCTTTTCTAAATCTTAATTGAAGGTGGTAATTTTTTTCTCATCACTCTAAATAATATTTTTGTTTCTCTTTTTTCTATCATTGCAGATGCATCATCCTATCCAGATGAAACCAGCCGACAGTGAGAATAGAAACGGTAAGTCATTTTCTTTTCATTTCTCCATCCATGTGTGCTCGTGGGTGTGTATTGTCGATCTATATATATTCACCATAAGTCCTCTGTGTATATAAATGATAACTCGTTAGATTTTTTTTTCATTCTGTTCATCGCTAGCCATCCCGTAGGATGCAGGCAGGCAGGCAAGACCAGGACTTAGACTGGCATCATTGCTAGGAGGATGATAATTGGAAAAATACAAAAGTGAGGGACTAAAACGAAGTGCTTTGTCTCTCTTTTTTGCCTTACAAATGATTTTTTATCCTTGTGTTTTTCCTCATAAAAAAAAACCGAAATAAAAAAATCCTGACTGAATAGCTCCCTATAAACGTTGATGGAAAGAACGGGGAGGTAGTTTGTGGGTGTTGTGGCATATGTGAATGCATTTCCGAGTTAGTTGCCTGCTCTCTCACTGCATCCTGACTAGTCACTACAATGACAATGACACTCCAGCACACAGTGATAACAAACGGCGACTGGCCCTGGCTGTGATTTTCTATTTCTTATTTAGTGTTATCTTTGGTTTCAGAAGGACTTTACTTGGGTTTCCACCAATTTTTTTTTACTCGATTTGTTTTGTTTCTTTCAACTGATTCCACACTCTGAATTGTCCTGAAAACTCTTTTTGTTTATTGCATTTTTTTAATTTATCCTGTTGGCCATAGTGGCGAATGGTGAAACGAGATCGGAAAGATTTTCACTCATTGTGAAGAAGGCAAAGGACTAGTGCAGAATCCAACACCCACACTCACACATGACATAGACATAGCTGCGGGGCGAGATATGTCCTCCACTTGAACTTCATTTGTGTCCGTGTTGGCGAGGACAATTGTTCCATTCCATAGAATAGAAATTGTTTTCTTTTCAACTACTTCGCTTTTTTTTCGATTTTATTTTCTCTGTTTTTTATATGTTTCTGTTTGTTTTTGAAGAGCATCCTGGCATTATTGTGTGTTGGCATTCAATTCAGATGCAGACTGCTGTTGAACGTAACGAACTTGAATTTTATCACAGCCAACACCATTCCGATGCAAAAAAAAAAAAAACAGTACGGAAGAGTGGATAAAGGTGTCCTGGATACTAGCTTGGATACTGCATATGAAGTGAGTGCGTTTATATGTCTGTGTGAATGTGAGTCATAAACCATAGAAAATAGAAAACAATGCCGTGTGCCACACTTACGCATAAATTCAATAACGAACAGTTCTTAGCACGAAAGCGAGTGCAAGTGCAGTGAAACCAAGGACAAAACCACTTTAACCATCCGCCCACTCACTCTCGCCCATATCGATTTCACATGGATGGGAAATTTATACGATTAAATTGATTGGGAGTTTGAATTCTTGCTAGAGCTAACTGCTGCTGACTGTAAGTGTGTTTCTGAAGTTGAAAATAAGAATTTGAGATTAACTTGGAAATTCGAATTTTCTTAATCAGAACGCAGGAATTGGTGTTTCAATCGTTTTTTTCTAAAATTACCCTTGCTGCTACTTTCGTACCATGGCAGTGTAAATGCCAGTGCACTGAACCACAGCCTCAAACAAACTCTATACAAACTATCTCTCACGATTTGTCTCTTGTATTGCACAAATTACACAACACTTGTTCGAGTACGTCGGTCGTGCGACTGTGCAATAATAATTGCATCCGACTTCCTGTAACAACAAAGTTGTTTTTGTACATCTTCTCTGGCCGTGTCCGATTTGAGGTTACACGTCGACATCATTTCATGATGTCCATTTAAATGTCAGTCATTGTACTCGAACCTTAACTCACCGATGATGTTTCTCTTTTCTGGTATTCCCTTTGACTTACAATGTAAGCTCCATATTCATTTTGATGCAACATCACAAGCTGAAGCAATTCAAAATTGCATAGAAATTGGTTAAAATTCCGCAACAAAAGAATACAAAAGTTTTGCGTGCCAAAAATCGTTGCTTAGAGACTTAATGCTGCTTAGACATTATAATCATCGTGTGTCGCATTGTTTTGTTGTGCGTAGGTATGCATTTCATCGCCGCCTACGCCGCGCCGTACATCACCTGCGGTTCGTGTAGTGCAATTTAGAGTTTCTTGCAAATGCAGGCGAACGTCCAGGAGTGGACTTACATAGAAGAATACAAAAAATGCAAACATTATCTAACAGCTTTATCAAGATGAAAGCTTTTGTTAAAGTATCAGCCTGCAACGTTTTCTTTTAAGACAGACCTTATCCCAATTCCTTCATTTGATCAGCCCCATTGAACACTTTGAACTTTGTTTTGAAAATCCGGGCATGCACAAGACGCCCCTTCTTCCCAAACAAATGACGCATTACAATGTTTGTCCCAGTTCAACTCCCAAGAGTGCCGTTTTCAAGATACAAGAACACAACTGACAAACTTGAGGATTTCCCGCTGGCCAGCTTAAACAAGTTGCCTGCTACTACACACAACGCCCGCAGCGCCGCATTGCCCACCGACATGTTGGAGCCACTCTATGAACGACTTCGACGGATAAATGCTTCGCGTAGACAAGTACACAACATGGATAGGCTTGGCTAGCCTTTTGGCAAAACTTAATGACAAAATTAGTACCCGATGGAGTGGAATAAGGGCAAAGCGCAGTTAAATAGCACCGAATAGAAGCACACCGGAATACGGAAGTTCACCTTTCACTGATGTAATATGTGTATGTACGTACGTACAGAGCTCACTCTGTGAGTGATATGACTTGTGTTTGGCTGTTGACATCAATCGCTATGCAAATAAACTCTGCTCCTCGGTTGTTGTCTATTGTTTAAGCTCCGGTCATTCTGGATTCCAGAGAGTGTTCAACACTATATCGAGTGCGAGCTGGTTATACTGGGCATTGGACTGGATATCATCTGAGTATAATTGTGTGTGCTAAATTCAGAGTTTGTCATACGCAAACAACGAATTCGACTAATTGTTACTGGATTCTTTTTATTTTTTTATGTTTGTTCTTTGTTTTCGTCAATTTTATTTCTGCTTTTGGTACATGTTCATGTTCAGGGAATAAGTGTGTTGAGTGGAAATGTTGCAATTTGAAGAGATGATTGAGTGGTCGTTGAGTGAGGAGTGAGTGAGTGGGAGGAGAAATAGGTCCCATTGTTCCATGAAAATGTCTGAATTTTGAAATTGGGTCAGTGTTTTAGGAAACTAGATTGACTAGGCCTCAAAATTTGTTTTTGATTTAGTGAAAGATTAATACCAAAAAATGGGGCAGTGGCAATTTTTAACTTTGATCATAAAAGGGCAGACTGACTCTGCGAAATTAGGCTCCAGGAGATAAGGCCCCACTCATTTTTGACAAATATTTCTCTGAAATTTCAAATTCGGACAGCAAAATCGAAACGAATGAAAAACGGAATAATTAAGAATACATTATGAAAAACGCAATAAAGAATTTATCTTCCTGGGGAACTAAGAATGGTCTCGGGGTCAACCCCACCCAGACAGCGATTGCCAGACCCATTCTTACCTAAGGCTCTATTGTATGATGGAAAGTAGTGAAAAATCAAGCTATCTCAAGAACCTGAATAAGATACAGAGCCTTGCCTGTATAGGAATAACAGGGAGTCAGGGATCCACACCACAAGCTGGGTTGGAAATTATCTTGGATCTCCCGGCTCTGGATTAGTTCATAAGGTGCACGGCAGCCAACACTGCAATTCGTTTAAAAGAACTGAGTTTTTGGAAGCACAGCACTTATGGACACAGGTCAAACTTAAAAAGATATGACACGATTCCAGGACTGATGGAGACCACGGATTACATTCCCCTTCTACTACATTTTGATCTATTTGCATACCAGAAAGACAGGGTTGAGATCCTAATTCACTTATAAGTAAACAGGGTATCCCTTTCTACACTGACTGTTCAAAAATGGAATAAGGAACAGGTGCTGGAGTGTTTTGTCAAACTCTCAACATCAGAGAGGCGTATAAACTCCCAGCTGACTGTAGTGTCTTTAAGGCTGAGATCTATACCATTGAAAAAGCAGCTCAAATGGCACATCATGAAATGCTTAACTCCTCGGAGATTACTCTTCTCGTGAACAGCCAGGCTGCTTTCAAAGCCTAAGCCAGTGGGACCATAAGATAAAAGGCAGTCTTAAACTGTAGGAAGGAATTAAAAAGAATCTGCCATACTAACCAGGTTAAGCTCTGCTGGGTTCCTGGACACAGCAATATAGAAGGGAACGAAATAGTAGATGAACTAGCCAGGAAAGAGTCAAAAGCAGATGCAAATTGTAGCGGCCATTCAGATAATGGACAACTCGTCCCGATTGGGGTCCTCAAGAAGATGATATCATAAGAGAAAATCAATAATTCCTGGAAGTTCAGAGCGATTGCGTAACCTCTAGAAGCTTATGGACTAACACTAATGAAAAGGAAACTCGGTTTATTCTATCGTTGGCTGTGTAAAGGAACATTAAAATCTTGATAGGTGTACTAACGGGTCATTGCACCATGCATTGGCACAATGGCTAACAAGATAGGGGTTTTGCACCCGATTTCTGTAGGAGCCGTCAGGATGAGAAGGAAATAGAAACCATAAAACACCAGCTCTGTGAATGTCCGGATCTCCAAACTAACGAATTCCGTCATTTCGGGAACAGGTTTGTTGGGGAGCTGGACGATCTAGCACAGGTCTCAATGGCAAACATGAGGACATTTATAGATAACACAGGCTGGCTCGTTAACGAGCCAATCTACGTTAATCAGCAACTTTGAGGAGCATCGATGCTTACTTTTATTTTTATAGGGGATCACAATGGACCAGTAGTAGGCCTCCAAGGACATCTCTTCTTTAAAAACGAAAGTATTGCTTTCGTAAACGAAAATCAGAACAGGGGCGTATGTCCCAATTTAAATGAAAAAAGGCCCTAAATAAATTAAAAAAAAAAACACGAAATTTGAGAAATTTCGTTGTTGTTGTTTTGTGTGCCTGTTTTTCAAGCTCCCAGACAGACTACATATTTTTGATTGTTTTTTGTTTAATTAAATGTTGTTTTGGAAATTTTGTCTGAAAAGTATGTGTCATTCCTTTGAAGAACGGTGGAAAATATTGAAACATTATTTACAACGGAAGTCTGTGCAAACAGTTTCAGCAACTGAAAACAGTTACCATGTGTTAAATGAATTCACGAAACATCAACTCATCATCGACCTCAATAGCTCACAAGCTCCAACTGATTTTCTGAGTTCGAATAAAGGGGTTTCAAAAAGTATAGTTTCCACAATGTAACTCCTTGAAGCTTGCATTTTATTTTAATTAGCTACAAAACTTTGCATTGCGTTTCGATCAAAGCACGCACTCACAACCATACTCAGCTTAACTTCGGAGAGCCTCCGCCTCTCATTTTCTTCCACCATCCCTACCCGACAAACTTTAAACACAATCGCGTTTGGCTTACTATCAAATTGATCCACACACAAGTAAGTACCAAATAAAATAATGATTAATGTCCTCACAATCTCCTTTTAAACCTTCTATCCTTGCGTTCCCCGAATTCCCATCTCACCGACTTCCTTCCGGACGGGCAAATGGGCAAAACATATGCGAAATTCGCCCGCCCTCCAGACATGATTACAAGGAATATCACCTCAATTGTACGCCCAGCCATGCCATCAGCTAGCTGAAGCATACTCCAGCAGCAGCAGCAGCAGCAAGACTTTGCCATTCAAAAGGTATTCCTCGTTATTGCCCCAAATCGCCCGCTTAATGTGTTCGCTTGTTGCGCTGCCATTTAAATGTAATTAGGTAAATGTACGTACAACTTTAGGGCTGGCTGACTAGATGGCTGTCTGAATATAGTATGCCATAACTAACTGCTGCGGAAGCCAAGGATCTACTCCTTCTATACAAACTGCTGCAATGTTCGATGTAACTTTTCTGCAACAAATTTTTTTCAACTCGCTTTTTCTCTGGCATTGGCAATGGAGTCCAATGCTAGTCCAGAATCTCGAACGAGCAGAGTACGATGGCTATTTGGCTCGAATTATCCTATATATTTTCGATGTGTATGCGCTATGCATGTCTGTGTATGTGTACCAGGACTGGGTGCAAGGACTTTAATGAATGGGTCTCTTCTCTCCACCACAGCAGCGGTAGCGTCAGGACCTTATTCGTATTAAGCATGTACCTACCTTAACTTTGTAAACGGGAAACTGCTGCTTTGGGGGATGGCATTATATCCCTGTTGAATGGATGGATAATGATTCGAAAGGAGGAAACTCTCTTGCTTGGCCAGGATAATGTATCGAAAGTGGAATATAAAACTATTTGCTTTTATTTTCAGAATGAAAGAAATAATGGTGGACCCGAGGACCAGAATGAGGGAAAGAAAATTAAAGGGCTCTATTACGATTTCGTGGTGAATTTCGATGCATGGGATTCGTGTGTATGAATAAATGTCATTGTAAAGTTCGGTAGCGAGGCTACCTGGAAGTTAAACTTTTCCATTGTATTGACATTATATTCATGTAAGCCATTGTGGAATGCTTTAAAATGGTCACTTCGGGCTATATTCATAATTTTCGGAGATAAGAGGTCTTAATTGAAAATGGAAGAGGCATTGTATTGTCGGTTGAGATTAAAGTGAAGCCGAGCTGTAATTATTGTTCACTTTTCAGCCTTTTACTTTAAAGTTTCTGGACTCCGGCCTTGACCTTTATTCATGAATTATTAACAATACCCGTGTTGAGATCACGTTTAAGCAAGCCAGGAAGGCCTGCAATGCCCATATTCGACGGACCAAGTTTTTGCATGACCAGAATTTAAGGCAAAAAATTCTGCAATGTCCCAAAAGCAGTAAGAATTTTTGGTGATTTGTAAAAAGATGAGAATTCTCCTTTCTTCGTCCCTACGTTCGTAGGGAACTGCTAGGCAGTTCGACTCCAACTCTTCGTTGTCTGAAAGTGCCATGACCTCCCCAGCTTTTGAGAGCGTCAATGATTCCATGGGACAAATCTTCTTTCACACTCGTGCTGTGGTGAGAGTCATAAAGGATCTCAACATACATAAATCCGCTGGTTCGGTTGGTATCCCCGCTATTGTTCTGAAGAGGTATTTTTCAACGCTGGCAAAACTCTTGCGTAAGCTTTTCCATCTATCCTTATTCTTCTGGGCTCGTTGGAGCAGTTGGAAAACAGCATTTTTCCACTCTATTCCAAAGAAAAGCCGAATCTTCCTCTCCCTCAAATTCTCCTCCGATTGCACTTACGTGCCTCCTTTCATGGAAACGCTGAGAGACTATCAGTTCAAGGAATATATCGAAGACCGAAGGCTTCTAAATGACCGGCAATACGGCTTTCGCAGCAACACGTCCACTGGTCATTTGATGGTTTACCTCACCGAACAGTGGGACAAATATTTACATGGTTTTGCAGAGAGTAAGATTGTTGCACTTGATATTTCAAGGCATTTGATAAAGTCTGGCATCTTGCTCTTTAATCGAAAATGCGTGCTTTCGATATCGATTTATCCTTCTTTGGATTAGAAACTTTCTTTGGAACCGTTCAATACAGGTTGTATTGGACGGATTCAAGTCTGAAACCCACAATATAAATGCTGGTGTGCCAAAGGGCTCCGTTTTGTCTCCGACCGTCTTTCTCATTTCTATAAATGATCTCTTGTCTACAACTTCTAATCCAATTTATTGTTTCGCTGACGATAGTACCCTAGCTTTTCATATTCGTTCCCAGACTCACATCCCTCTTTGTGGACTGCAAACGGCTACTATGTAGTCGTTAACTTGACTTAACGGCATTGTACAATGGATAAAATCTAGGTTATGTTCCGCGCTCAATGCGTCTTGTATCGTTATAGCGAGACCTCTTGTATCCCGAGATTCCGTAGTGCATCCTGCCACCTTATGGAACGAAACATATCTATCGCCTGCCGCAGACTTAGGCGGTGCAATTTTTCCCGCGTACATTACTTAAGCCTCTTGGACGGTATACAAAAAAGAGCCAGTAGAATGATGGAGACATAACCAACTTATTCACATCGTTAGACCAACCTCGTAATGTTTAGTTGTTCTATCGTTACTTTTACGGTATGCGCTCTTGTGAAATAGCCATTGCATTCCTCCCCTTGAAAAATTCGCCCGTAATACTCGCGCTTCAAGGAATGCCCACCAGTTTACCCTCGAGCCCAACTTCGGACGTACCTTCAAGTATAGAGAATCGTTCTTTAGCCGTAGTACGCGAATGTGGAACTCCCCTTCACACTCTGTCTTTCCAAATGATTGCAATGTTCAGGAATTTAAGACCAATGTACACCGGGACCTCCTTTCCTACCCCTTTCCTCCTTCCTAAGACACTCACTGTGTCTCAGGCATGAACAGGGTACAAAAACCCCTTGAGTGGGTGCATATTATAAAAAAAAGTGCTGTTTGTATTACCTACAAAAACAGTTGATATTTCTTGCTTAAGAGAAAAAAATGCTGATTTAGCAATTTCTTTGTTTCAGCTAATGTCAAGAAAAGTATTGTGCAACTTCTAGTAATCTGATATCACGGTTAAAAATTTTGGGATATTACTTAAATACAGCTCTTGGATTACAGCTGTATGCAATACACGGAAAATTACTTTTTAATATTCTCAAAATATTATTTTTATTTTGTATTAAATTTTAATACTTTAGCATTAGTTTACTGATTTTAATACAGATATGGTTAGAATGTAATAACTGTGATTGAAGATTAATAATTTAGTACTTAAAATGTAATAAAACCTGATATTAAACATTAGGTCTAGTATCACTTGTGTTGAAAGGGACTTTCAATCCCTGGCCGCAGTCTGAATTGGCAATAACTTGGGATCCGTTATTTTACGTCCATAATTTTAAAGTACATTTTTCTCCAAATATCTGGCATAGCACATCCAAAGCTTACAAATATTTTACAAAAAGTCTCATGTACAGAAAAGTCAATTATATTACACATAAAAAAGTAAACTCGAGTAAAGTTTTTGCTCTAAGTGACCTCGTTTTTAAATTAAAGTGTAAATCATCAGTTCGTATCCTCCACCCCTTAAAAGAGTTAAAATACAAATCTCTTTAATTTATCTCGGTTCACGAACAGTTTTTAAACATAAAAATAAACTATAAAAACTAAAGCGCTCATTCGGTCCACAGAACGATTAAGCTTTTGCTTTTTTAAATCCTTCTGCTTGTCCGGCAATCATCCCCTTCCACGAACCCCAAACAACAATAAAAGAAAATATTCATTCTCTTTTTTGTTTGCTACCAACTCTGACTCTATGTCTATGGTACATACTCGATTTGGGCTCCATCTGTGCGCAATGTTTCGCTGTTAATTTAGTGAGGTTTTTGTGTGTTAATTTTATGATCCTTGTTCTCATATGTGGTAATTCATATAAACCCTCTTCCTGCCGCAATTGTTCCTTTTCATAATATTCCACAATTCCAGAGATTGTTCAGCATCACAGCATCATAGCAACACAAACGACTATCAAAAGACAAACGTCCCCCTTTTGACCTCCTTTAATATCAACCATATAGTTAGTTAGTTTGTTGGTTGGTTGGCTGGTTGGTAAGACGGCAAGTTCTCCCTCAGACTTATTTACAATGTGTGGACGCCAAAGTGGAAAATATAAAACAAAAGAAGGCAAAAACAAAAATCACACAAAAATGGAAAAGTCAAGACTTAGTCCGAAAAATACTTTGTGGTTTATTATGGGTTTGGTCTTTTGTTAGTTTAACGAGTTTTGAGTTTTTCTTCCGTTCTATCTTTCCAAATTTTTTAGCACATTATTGCATAGCTTGTGCAATATTTATGTTTAAAGATTTGTTTCTGAGAAAGTGAATTTATCAAGCTTAATTGCTTATCTATAAATCCGTTATGCGAATAGGTCAAGGTGTTAACTTAGAACTCTTATCAGAAAAAAAAAAAAAAATGGATGATTGAGTCCTCTCGAAGTCAAAAAATTCACGAAATTTTATTCACGTTGAAAAATTCCGGCTTCTATTTTTTTTTTTTTTTTATTATGAGCATGCACTCAAGAGTTTCACATACCCTTTTATTGCCAAAGCACTTTAGACGGAGAGGGTTAAAGATGAGGTGACGGTTAACATTGGTCTTGAATTCTTGAATATTGCAGAGACTGGAGAAGACAGAGTGTGGAAGAAAATTCCACGTTCGCGTAGTACGGCTAAAAAACGAATCTCGCGGGTATTACAGTTGAATATCTTAAAGAGAGGAATGCAACGGGCTACTTTACTAGAGCATATACCGTTGAAGTAACGGTAAAAGATGGTGAGGCATGAAACATTACGTCGATGTTCGAGTGACGTAAATGTCTCAACTCAATGATGGTATGGCCACCAATCATCTTAAATAATCTGTTCTGTATACTGTACCAAAAGACTTAAATACGTCACTGGAGCACCAGCCCAAACGTGGGAGTTGTACTCAAGCTTTGAGCTTAGATGGTAGCCAGATCAGCAGCGTCTTACGAAACCTAAACATCTTGAGGCATTTTTGGCAACATCACGTCCACTCACATCACTCCACAAGAGGTGGTCGGTGATGCACATACCGAGAATCTCGAGATGTTCGGTTTCAATGATGCAAGTACCACTCATGGATAGAGGCAAGTGTGGTTTTTTATTCCCCATTGTACAATGCTGTTTAAGTCAGGGTTTAATGAGCTTATCATATTTTGCCGTTCCGGTTCCACATCCGAAGAAGAGGGATGTGAGTCTGGAAACGAATATGAAAAGCTAAGTGTAATTTCGTCAGCGAAACAATGAATTGGATAAGAAGTTGCAGACAGGAGATCATTTATGAAAATGAGAAAGAAGGTCGGCGACCAAATGGAGCCCCTGGGGCACAACATTACTTATTTTGAGGGTTTCAGACTTGAACCCGTTCAATACAACTTGTATAGAACGTTTTTAATCGAAGGAGGGCAAGTATTTTCGATAAGAGAGCCTGGTACCAAACTCGATCAAATGCCTTTGAAATATCAAGTGCAACAATCTTATTTTCTCCAAAACGATGAAAAGGTTTTTTCCAATGTTCGCTGAGATAAAACATCAGATCACCAATGGACCTGTTACTGCAAAAGCCGTTCTATCGGTCATTAAGAAACTTTTGTTCTTCAAGATATTTCTTAAGCTGATAATTTATCACCGTTTCCATGACTTTAGAAAGTAGAGACGTAGTGCAATCGGCCGATAAGTGGAGGGAGAAGAGGACTCGCCTTTTTTTGATAACCTCCTTACAGCTCATATCAAACCATGTATTCTCTTTGGGTCTGATGCTTTAACCCTGTTCGGGAAAAAAGTTCTCATTCCCAGTAGAATTAAACTTGTGAGCATTTCCGCACTGGAATCTAAGTCATTATCGAGGAAGCATAGTAACCAGTTAAAGATTCTAAAAAAGTTATTGAAGCCGTCCCACGACACGAAAAATTTGCGGATATGACACAATGGTCAGATCGGCCTAGAGGCGATAATACATTTATTGTATGTTTATCAGGGTCAGAGGCAAGGAACAATTTAAGAGTGTTTTCTGGTTGGCCATCAATGTCCGGTATTCGAGTGGGCTCGTTGACCAGCTAAGTAAGATGGACTTAGGAAAAATCTCAGCACACACACCTTCGGGTTTTGTCTTGCTCGAATGGAAGAATTGTGTATATTTAAATTGCCCGTAATAGCGATTTCAGTGTAAGGATACAAAGAAACAATTCTTTGGATGGAGTCGGACAATGAGTCAAATTCACGAGAAGTTGAAGCTGTGTCCAGATAAGGGCTTCCGCTTCGATATACAAATCAGTAGTGGATGATGTGCTTATGTACGGAAAATTTGAACCACATAGAATTGAAAAATGGATTTGAATTTGAGTAATACTTCGGTTGAAAGTGATATGCAAGATCTTTTCTAACATAAACCTATTCCAATAGTCTAACAAACATTTTGTTTTTAAATAAATTAAATAAATTAAATGTTTCTATTCAAAAACGTATTTAGCTTATTTATATGACAATAGTATTCCTTCACCTTGTATCTTTTAACTCCCTAAAAATAGAACAAATTTGAAAGCCCATTATTTATTTTAATTATTATTAGACGATGCTTAAAATAGGTATTCAAAATATTTCATTTCTTAATTTTACTTATTAAATTTAAAACAAAAATATAAATTTACCAAAGCAATAAATAAGAAATTTTATATTTATGCTTACAAATTAAAGTCATCACTTTTATGACTTCTTCTTTTAGGACTTTTCAATAACATGTTTTCTAAGCATACTTGTTAATTATTACACCTTCATTACATTTTCATAAGTGGGATTCTTGCACTAAACCATTTTTCACAGCATTAGTTAATGATGAATGTGAAAGCAAAAGAAATTATCTTCAAGAAAATCCACTTGGCTACAATCCAAAAACTACAAAAAATATTATAATTATCTTCCTCCTACAAAAAATACACAAAATTGTTTTATTTTCGACACTTTCAACACATTTATTTCACACAAATAAATTAAAAATTCATCTTCATCGTGGAAAATGTGACAGCCAGTAGTTATTGGTCTACCACGGTTTTAAGTTCCTTCAAAAAATTACAAAAAACAAATAACAAGACAAAATTGTCAGAAAACGTTTTTCACAATTTATGCTCATGTATCTTAATTATTTTACATTTTGTTGAGTTCGTACATAATATTCGAGAGCATTAATAATTGGATGTCGTTAAGATTTTGGCGACACGTCAACAAAGGAGGGCGTGCAAAAATTTACCAAAAACAAAATAAAAAGTATTTTGAGTTTGGCAGCAATGTTGATGAGTATTTAACTTGAAGATAAATTATATTGCTTCAACATTTTTTTTTTCGGAAATATGATGGAATGTACAAATACCGTAAAGTTTTCATAGTAGGTACGTGTGTAAACATTTTTGAGTAATTGTCCGTACTTTATATCAAAATACCCCTTAGTCACTTTACTTCCAAATCACAAAACAAACAATTCGTTTATTTTTCAATTTCTGCCCAATTTCCCAATAAGAATGACAAATACAGTACGCACCCATTGCCGGTCATACAACAGGAACTTCATGATAGGTTTTATGTATTTAGCCTACATTCAGCATTGACAAGTGTCGAAGCTTAAAATAGTACAACAAACGACAAAAAAAAAAACATAAAACATACCTATCTATCTACAATACTTGAAAATGTAAACCTTCAAAGCAGATGAAACAAGGCACTTTATTAATATTATGGCTTTCCATTTAAAATAAGTGTGTGCGCCCCTTTGATGTTTGATGGTCGTCTCTGTGCTACATGAACTTACATAAGTTCTCTTATATTGAGAGACCAGAGAGATTGTGTTTATGTTTGTGTGTGTGTGTCAGTCTGGTACGGTCTAACAGGTGTATCTGAATAGTTTATGATTATCTATCGTTGCATCTATAACACTAAGTATCTATATGAGTGATAGTTACTCAACATAACATCATATCTCTCGTTAGAAGTTTCATTTGAATTAAGTACCTACATTTGCAGACAGTGGGGAAAGATGTCAAAAGTATTGTTGCATAAATGAACTAATTGTTCTTAACTGATACAAAATTCCATAACGGAACTGGTTTTTGTTTTAAGAATCGCAATGTGAACCGTAGCTTAGCGGTTAGGTGCGTTGGCTGCTAAGCAGAATGTCGTGGATTCGAGTCCTACTCGTGTCCATAGTTTTTATTTCATCTTTCTCGAACACTGCCTCTTGAGAAGAACTGACAAAACTTCCAAGAGTATCATCTTTCATGAAAAAGTGCTTCTCAACTTTGCCGTTCGGAATCGACACGCACCTAGCGAATTGTTGATGAGAGTAAACCACTTAGGCCTTGGCTCTTCAAGAGTTGTCGCGCCACTCTATTTCAATCTGGACATTTCTGTTCCTTAAAATCAGTAACTAATCCCACTGTGTACTTTTTACTCGAGGCACAATCGAAACAAAATTCAAACAGAAAATAGAGACTTGTACAAAATAAATACTTTGCCTCATTCATAAGGTACATTAAGACCTTAACAAGAAGAAGTAGGTTCATATAACATACTGGAGTTTAGAGTGTGTACATATCTAAGTGTCATTTGAACGTCACATCTCTTTTTTAATGTGTGCGTTAGTGAAATAGAACCTCTATTGAATAAGTGAATTTCTAAGTCAATACCTAGACCTACCTACCTGCATTGTTATGTTTTTGTGTTGGACAACAAATAAAAAGAAACGCATAAATTAAATATTCTCGTCACACTCAAAACTACGAAAGCGTTCATAGAAAAAGTAAAAACAAATAGTTTTGTTCGAGTTTAAAATTGTAATAAGGTTAACAATTTTAATTGCTCATATTTTAAAAGAAAGACGCTTTGTTTTTATATTTGAAAAGTGACCCTCCAGCTAAAATAAATTAAATTATAAAACAAAATAATGGGAAAAAACTCCATCATGCATCTCTCACAGATCGTCCATAACCTTCGATCTCGGAGACCATGTAAACAAGACTTTAAGCATTGCAGACGCCAAGAAGAAAAAGAAATGGTTACTGTCCAATGAACCAGAGCCGATTCCATTTATGGCTGGAGCAACGACGAGTGAGGAAGGCTCAACAAGAGGACCCAGATATCGAACCCATCCTCGAATGGAAGGAACATCAGGAAAAACCAGAATGGACTGATATCTCCGACAGAAGCAAGGCTCTGAAGGCCAATTGGGCACAGTGGGACTCGTTTCATGTCCAAGAGAGTGTCCTTCGATGTAAGTGCGAATCAGCAGATGGAAAGTCCTATGTAATGCAGCTAGGCTCACCGAGATCGATGGTTATAAACGTTCTCCGAGAAATGCATGAGGGAGTTTCGGGAGGCCATCTAGGAGTAAACAAGACGGTAGAAAATACACAACTCCAATCCGTCAAATATTCGGTCGATAAGTCTTCTATAACCAAGCATCAGCAAGGTATTAGAAAAAGTAATCAATAGGGCTCTGAATGAGTGGGCTGCGGACAGTAAAATAATTCCGGATAAACGATTCGGGTTCAAGGCAGGACATTACACCATTCATGCTGCGTCTGAGCTCGTTTTTGACATCCAATGGAATAAGTCCAAGAAACAATGCACGGGTGCTGTTCTGGTTGATTTGGAGAAAGCCTTCGACACCGTAAGGTTAAAAGGGTTGTACCTAAAATTCACCAGACTAGGCATCAGTGAACCATTGTTGTATATGCTTTATGATATGCTCAACGGTAGAAAGTTTGTTGTCAAAATTGGCAATGTTACTTCTACCACCACCGGTTAGTTCGCCCATCCTCTTCAGCATTTACACCAGCGATCTGATAGGTAGCCTTATCCAGGCAATTGCGTATGCCGACGACCTGATTGCGTACAGAACTGCCCCAAAGGCCGAAGTCATATTGCGATGACTGGAAACTGAAAATAAATGTTCAGAAATACGAAACAATTCTGTTCCGGACCTCGTTGGCTGGGGCCACGAAGGATACGAACAAGAATTTGCGAAAGATGCTCATTGTTGGGCCTCACGGACAGCGATTAAGAAGCAAAAGTGTAGTGAAGTACCTCGGTAGCTGCTTGGATCAGTATCTCTATTTCGACAGACAAATATGTAGATGCTGCTCTGACTAAAGACAGACTGACGAAACGACTGTTTTGCAGCAGTCGGCTTGACCCCAGAGTGAAGGTAATTTGTTACATGGCCCTCATACGGCCGATGATCGGTTATGGCTCTCCAGTGTGATTCAACGTTGCACTATCTCAAAAGGAGAAGATTCGGGTTTTCGTGAGGCAGTGTCTTCGGCGCTGTCTCGGTTTGTATCGGATACCAGAATCTTTTTATGCACATTACTATTCTAACGAGGTTCTATACAACGAGGCTCGGATCAACAGAATTGACAATTTCTAGATAAAACTTGTTCGGGGTCACATAGCGAGAGTTATAACTTCGACGAATAATTTGAACTTTGGGGCGTTCTATCCGAACGACGAGTATTTGGATAGTGCACGCTTGAGGGGCTTCATTCTACCAGAGGTATTCCTCTATTTAGATATTATGCGGTCTGTAGTAATATTGTATTACCACCTTAAACCACACCAATCGAAAGCACAAACAAGTTCCACAAAAATTATCCAATTTTATTGTAGACTGTAGAGTTCCGCCTGCTTGTAAGCATCAATACAATATATAATAGATACAGGACAGAATGGCGGTGCCACTTTAATCTACCACGTCAGGCGAAGAACTGGCGATCGGCGGCGGCTCCTTTACAGTCCTTTACAGTCGAGACGTCCTCGCACAAGACGGAGCAGAGCTGCTTCAGTTCAGTAGGGCTGTGTCCGAACGGAAATGAATCGATACGGTGAAGCAGGAGAACCAATTCTGGTGGCTTCAGTCAGCACTTGACAATGAGTAGTCGGGGTGGGGTTTTGAGCCTTGGCCGGTGTACATATTTGTTTTAGTTTCAGCAGGGTTTTATGGGTTTAGGTTTAAGTACAGTAGACATGGTGGCACATACATTGAAAGGAACTCCGAAAACCCATTGGTTTTCAAAGGGTAATTGCATTGGTTTTTACTCAATAACTAAATTTTTATGATTACTTTTATGTTCCAAAAATTGCAAAAAGTAGTGTTAAAATAAACAATTCTGATTACACTCCTATGCACTTAAATATAATGCTCTTTCATTAAAAATTTGATCACTTCTAGTAGGAGACCCGGCTGCACTTAACTCACAAAAAAAAAAACAACTCAATATATAAAAATATTTAGAATTTATTAAAAAAATTAAAATTTGAAAATGTATCTCGTAAATACATTTAATTCCAAAAATTTAAATGCCAAACAAATTCAAACCTTATTCTTGATTTATTGATTTTTTTTTTTTGAAAATCGTCGTAGCCGTTTTTTTTAGATTAATTTTTTATATATAAAATTTTTCAAAAATGTCTTAAAATTAATTTGGGTATGCAGTTTTCAAGACCATGTAAATAAACATATTATACTTCAATTTGGATTTTTAAAATTGATCCGTTTTTGAGATACAGAATTTTGAAAAAAAAAATTAAAATATTTTTTAAAAATCCAAAAAAATTTGAAATTTTTTTGAAAACAAAATATTATTTGAACAATATATACGTACTTTCTAAAAAAAAAAAAACTTACGCTGATCGGACTTTCATTTTTCGAGAAAATGTAATAACAAAAAAACGGTTCTATGGGATGTACCGTTTTGGAGCAATATAAAAATTTTTTTCGTACATAAAATACATGAATGCTTAAAAAATAAAACTTGAGGAAGTTTTAAAAAAAATCGTATTAGCCGTTTTGGAGAAAATTGAAAGTTTTGGTTTTTGACCAAGAAAATCGTAGGTATAGTGGCTACATTAAATTTTGATCTTAAAATGAAAATAAAAAAAAACAGGGATATGAAGTTTTGCTCAAACCTCTAATTTTCAAATTTGAAGTCAATCGGACCAGTAGTTAAGGCTGTAGATGCCTGTACACTTCCAGACAGACAGACAGACGGAATCGCCGGACCCACTTTTTTCAACTTCTCTATCATCGTAATGTCATATCTCATCATCATCTCAAATTTTTTTTTTACGAATTCAATACTTGCCATACCTATATTTTATATGTCATGTCGCAAGTAAAAAAATAAATAAAACGACAGTGAAGAAAAATATTATTCCTACGCTTGACATTTTTCGTTGTTCATATTTTTCTTTTTTTTTTTAAGGTTTGTTGCTTAGGTCGGCTCACTACTTTTGTACCAGTAGAGCGTTTGTTATCGTATTTTCAGGGAACGTTTAGGTAGTGGCGTAGATGTGTTTTACGAGGGTAGCAGATAGTGGCCTTATAGATAGCGGGTAACAGGGTACCGGGGTGGAAGGAAACAGTTAGAGGGTAGCGAGTAGCAGGTAGAGGGTAGTTTGGTGCGGGTTATGGGTGCAAAAGTTAAGGTCATATTTATATCGAACGAGGAAGTACGAAGTCTGCTAGATCAGATGTTTTAGATTTATTGCTTTTGTTTTGCTGAACTGCTTGTTGCAAGGAAAAGATTGGTTAATTTGTAAAATTCTCTGAAAATGTTAGATAATTTTTGTTTGAAAAATGACTGAAAATGTTAAATTTAATTGTGCAACGTGTTTGTGGTATCATTTATGTCATCTTTTATATATAAAAATAAATCGCAAATTGTGTTGGTAAGCGCATAATTCACAACGACTGGACCAATTTTGGACATTTTTTTTTATGTTCGTTGAAGTTCAAAAATGGTTTTTAAGGCGAGAAAAAATCAAAGAATTGCCGAACACCCCTTTTCATTTTCCCATAAATCGTTTTCTAACTAAAACGAAAACTGGAAAACTTCAAAATGGGTATTCGTTTCGTAGTTTTCAAAGGAAAATTGCATGAAATTGTAAGTGCACTGATTTGAAAAAGGAATAATGGAACATATTTTTATTTGGAACTCCAAAAACTATGCGAGAGCACTGAGAACTTCAAGATTAAGATCAAGTTTTTCATATAATTTAAGGTGCATTTTAACAATGTCTGTGTTAATAATAATTATTCTGGAGTTGCTCTGAAGGATGACGAGACGAAGTTCGCAGGGTCGGCTAGTATGTATATATATCAACTAAATGCACAGCAACAAAAAAAAAATAATAGTCACCATATGGGTTTGTGCCAGTTGACAGTATAGTCACTAATTGATAGATAAAAATTCAACAGCCGTCATAGTTACATTTGAAATGTCTTCTCACGTCGCAGACACACTTCCAACAGCACAGTTTCTTTTCAAAGCAAACAAACTATTTCATTGGCTATTAAGACTGATTTTATCTAACTTCCTTACGCATTGCATTTTTTATTGAAGCCCGCAATGTACAGCAACAAAATTGTTTTTCTCTTGAATAACTTTGTAATTTTATTCACATTTTAACCAACTGCATTCGAAATTTATCCACTCCCTGTATTTCAAACAGCAATCAAAACATTAAGAAGGAATAATCATAAAAAGGTTTTTCCAGTAGAAAATTCGGTTGGATATTTCAGCGACAATATTAACTCTTCAGCTGGTTTTGCAGTTACTGTTTCAGTTTTGAAATAGCAAATTATTAAAATACCTTCCACTTCTATAGGCTATCTATAGCACATATTTTACTATTTATAAGAGGAATACCAGTTCAGCTGGTCAAATTACTCGTCATTGTTTATAAAAATCATCAAAAATAAAGTTCTGAAAAGATGAAATCGATTCGTTTTCAACCCTATGAATAACAAATATCCTTCCTAATTGCAGAACTGTTTAAAATTTTTGCCAGAAGCTTTTATACATTTATCTCAATTTTGTACGTTTATTCCACTTCAATACTTCAGGCATTTATTTCGTAATGATAATGAAGGTAACTTAAAACCTCTACAATGCAGGCATCTAAAATGTTATTAATGCCCTCTTAAATGTAAAACATGTGTATAGATGTTCAAAGTGTAACTATTTTGTAATGTTGCATCAAAAGCAAATTATCGAAAATATTATTATTTGAAAATGAGCCTTTATACATTCATCAAAATTTCACATTCGATGAACAGGTGAATTAAATTGATATTATTGAAAGAGAAACAGTTTTTGTTTTTATTTAGTTGGTCCTGATGATGTTTGTAAATAAAATTTGCTATTTACATGGAGAGTAGCTATAGTTGGGAAACTACTTATTTATTTTCAAGAGGATTTATGGTCGTTATTTATTTTTAATCTGTATCGTTAAAATGATCTAATTAACCATTGAGGACTCGATATCAGCATATTTATTTGAACCAAATTATAGAGCGATAATTGGACTGATATTGTTACAACACAGTGTTGTTTTAAGGTCTAATATTTGAATAAATATTCACTTTCTAAAGGACAAATAAGTCGTTTGCACACCTCTTTTTTTTAGGCGAAATTTGTGAAAAGCATACCAATTTAAACTCGTGCAACACCTGTGTTCCAAAAAACAGTCATTTAACCGGATCAGGACAGTGTAAGTGGATTTTATAAAAATGAGCAAATAGAGATCGGTCGGCAATTCTATTCTTGATGCGATTGAAGGTAAACAACAGTTAGCCCATGATCGCATTTCACATGGGTCATATATCCTGCATAAAATTTTGGACACGATGAGTGCCGGGATATTTGCATCTAGAGTAAAGGTTCAAGGGAGTTGAGGTTTAAAACCAGGGTTCGTAAAATATCGATCGCGATCCGAAAAATACCGATACTTCTCACTTTTTTCATATCTTCTCACGATCCGAAAAAACTAAAATTCTCATACAGATACTTTTCTCGGTATCCGAAAACATCCGATCTCTCTCGGCACGAATTGAAAATTTTTTTTCTCTTTTTATCATTCGCGAGAAATCGGAAAAATAAAATTCCCTTCAAATTTTGTTCTCTCACGAACAGAAATTAAAAAGGATACGAAAAAATCCGAAAAGTGAAAAGATCGAAGGAAATAAATATTCTTTGAATGTGTTTTGCGGTGTATGGTTGTTTATTGTTTTGTTTGATCTCGGTGGTTTAAAATGGGACGAAAAAAAGATTTCGAAGTAAATAATTATGTTTCTTATGACCAAGACAATAATATGGCATCATGTTTAAGATGTGAAAAGAAATTAAAAGGACTTGTGACTGGCAATATTAAGAGACATTTTACAAAAGTTCATGGTGTTTGTTTTAATGATGATGTAAATGAAGAACCGTCGGGAAGTAGAAGTGTTGCGATTTCGAGTGCTGGAGTTCGTAAAAAAAAAAAATTATCAATTTGCGTTGACATGGACAAAAGTCAATTTATTAAATGTTGTATTGGACTTGTTACGGTCAAAAACATCCCCTTTCGAATGGTGGAGATGAAACTGTTGAATCATTAGTTGACACCACCGCCAACAGCAGCACTAGTTTTATGGACGCATCATTATCATCATCAAACAATAGTTTTTCAAAATTGGAAAACAGAATTTTATCCATGGTTGGCACAAATTCCACATCAAGGGAACAACGGTCTCTGAAGCAGGTTCTAGAGAATTTGTCATACATGGAAAGAGTCCCACTTACTACCAATGTATTGGAGCACTGGAAAACATTAAGTAACAAAGATGGCCTCTTAGGAAAACTGGCCCAGGTTGTTCTTGCAGTCCCATCAACTCAAGTTTCTGTGGAACGGGCTTTCAGTGCTCTTCCGGTACTAATAACCAAAAACAGGAGTAAACTTTCGAAAGAAACAATTAATAATGTCTTATTAGTCAAACTAAACAGCGAATTAATTGATTTGTTAAAAATATAAAAACATAAAATTTTCCTTTTGTATGTTAATTTGAGTATATTTTAATTAAATACATATGCACACAAAAAACAACCGAAATTTGTTTGTATTTTATTTAACAATCGGTTCGTGAATGGATCTTTTTTGGATCTTCTGTGATAAATTCGTGATCGAATTTAATTTTTCAGTTCCCGAAAAATTTAATTCGATCGTGAACACAAATTTTATTCTCAAAGAACCGAAAAATAAAATTCGCGATCGAATTAAAAATATAATTCCCGGTTGAATTTTTCGATCGCGATCGAATTAAATTTTATCGTTCTACGAACTTTGTTTAAAACTATAGTAAAGTAAAATAATGTTTAGTTTCATAAACTAGGTTACTACAGATTAATTCTCATCTTAATTTTGATATGGCAATGCACCTAGCATGCTTGAGAGCTATTGGAAACTATTCAAAAAAGTTTGTCTATGAGACACATTATTGTTAGAATTTCAACAACCGATCATCCAAAGAGCGATTCCGTAAGCTCGCTGCCAACCTTGATGGAGCAGCGTGAGTTGTCCATTGTCATTTTGCACATGCGAACGATCTTGGCAGGGATGCCAAAACTAGACATAGCTTTATGCAGTTTGTCTCTTTAGATGCTGTCATACGCGGCCTTAAAATCGATGAAAAGGTGGTTTGTATCGATTTGGAGTTCATGTTCATAGGTTTATTCCAGGATCTGTCACAATGTGAAAATTTGGTCGATGGTTGACTTTCCTGGCCTGAAGCCACATTGATAAGGACCAATCAGATTGTTGACGAAAGGCTTCAGATGTTCACATATTACGGCAGAGAGGAACTTGTAGGCGATGTTAAGTAGACTGAT
This sequence comes from Sphaerophoria rueppellii, assembly GCA_920937365.1. Taxonomy (NCBI): domain Eukaryota; kingdom Metazoa; phylum Arthropoda; class Insecta; order Diptera; family Syrphidae; genus Sphaerophoria; species Sphaerophoria rueppellii. Next base: position 64,261,239 of record CAKKXW010000002.1, read on the forward strand.
TCCTCTGTAATTGGCGCAGTTTAGAGGATCTTCCTTTTTCAGGATCGGGCAAACAATGCTGAGGTTCCATTCATCGGGCATGCATTCCTCTGACCATTTCTTACAGACGATTTGGTGCATGCTCCTATCTAGCTCTTTGTTGGGTTCACGGAATTGTTGACTATCATCGTGTCCGTTGAAAGGCTCCTGTCTGACGGCGGGGTTTTGTTCGTCGTCGCCGTTATACAGTCTACAGAAGTGGTCTTTCCAAATCCCCAGCATTGACTGCGCTTCTACTATGATGTTCCCTGTTTATCTCTGCAGTCATCGGTCTTGCTCGATGAACCTTGAGCCAGCTGTTTAACTTTCCGATAAAACCTCCGAACTTTCTTCCTGCTGTTGGCTCTCTCAACATCCTCGATCTGACGCTTCTCATGCTCTCTCTTTTTCCCGATAAGCCGGCGTTCCTCTCTCCTCTTTCGCTCGTAGAGCTCACGAGCAGCTTCTTGTCTGCTGCTGGCCCTGCTGCATGGGCCTGCCTGCATTCTTCGCCAAACCAGGGGTTTCGTTTTGGTGACTGTGTGAAACCCAGCACATTAGAGGCGGCATCTCTAACTGTTCTCTGGCAATGTTGCCACTGGTCTTCGATACTTGGCATAGTACTCCTTAAGAGGTTACTTGACACTCGATCAGAGAAGGATCTGGTGATCTTTTGCGATTGAAGCCATCCAACATCGAATTTACTTACAGCATTTCCTTGTTCTGGCCGCGTTGTCATGATATTCGAAGCATACCTTGGCTACGACGATGTAGTGGTCCGAATCGATGTTGGCTCCTCCGAAAGCTCGAACATCTAAAATGCTGGACAAATGCCTTCTGTCGATCGTAATGTGAACAGTCTGATTGACGGTTGATTGATCAGGAGATCTCCATATACCTTTATGGGTGTTAATATGCGGAAACCAGGTGCTTACTACCACAACATTTCAACATTTCGTCTCGCAGCAAAGATGTCCTCTTTTCCCAGCTTTGCGTTAAAATCGCCGAAAAAAATGTTGATATCATAGCTAGGATATTGCTATGACATTGTCATGGCGCTCGTAGAACTTGTCTTTGGTGTCTTTTTCTATTTTGTGGGGGCATGCGCACATATTAGGCTAATGTTGCCGAATTTAGCCTTGAAGCTCAAGGCTATTTGCCTGAGTCTGCTTCCCGCGACGAATCCGCATCCAAAGAGTTACTCTCGGTAACAATCACCATAGTAAATGTCGCCCGGTGCATCCCATGGCATTTCCTGGATAGCGGTAATGTCTGCTTTGTAGCAGTTGAGGGTCTCCTGCTGATTATTGTTCGGCAGGAAGCAGTTTATTAACCTAACCTAAAATTCCACTTGGGTCGTCATCAGTGTATCCGTCCGTTTCCGAGGCCTGTTGTTGCTTCGCAACTAAATGCTTTTCTACGTAGTCGGGAAGTCACCCCGACGTACAACCCCCAACCTGGAGTACCAGGCATTTGATGTGACTCCAAGTGCAAGAAACGGAAAAACCGCTCTTTTTACGGACTGGGCTTCCAATAAGTCGAAGTAGCCCGTAAAGGTGTTCAGCAAGTATTTCGACCTACTGGAACTGAAGATGCCACTGATGATTCCAAAGAAAGAAATTCATTCGCTGCCGTCCCTCGATGGGAGTGCCTCGATTGGAACATTCCTTCGTTGTGGGGCAATTAGTAGTAATAGCCTACTCCGTTTCGACCTGTCGACCATGGATGGCCTTTCTGCGAAAACAAGATTCGCGATTGCATAGCTCTAAGCTTCATAGTAGTAGTTACCGTAAGCCGCACCGCCATAACAAGGCCTACCCCATGGAGGTTGTGTTTGCTTTACAGTGATATATTATATCAGGCGTTCTGGCCTTTGTTTCCGTTTGCAATCATTTCTAGGCTGGGGCTGCGTGGTAAAATTGAAAGTTCTATTGATTTGAGATCTCGCGAACATTTTTGAAGGCAGAAATTCTGAAATATAGAAATCAATTTCCTTAGATGCGATGTGTAGGGAATAAATAAGATATTGCAGATACTGCAACAATAAAACCAAGAAAGCATATTCTCGTGAAAATGTTTAATTGAATGATTTATTTCATGGTGATCAATATCTTTGCAAGAACACATTTAAATTTTGCTCTTCATATTCGTTTTTTTCACATATGACACAATTTCTCACGTAGTCAATTCACATTTATCTATCTCAAAACTACCTAGTCCAATATGGCACTAACAATTATGAATTCCATCTACGATCATGTCATTTTCTATTCGAATTGAAACTGTCTATCACTCTGGAACTTAGTTTTACCTTTTTTCTAACATACACGAACAATAAGTCAATAACTACAACCCCAATCTACATGCATGAGCTCGTTACTTTATTATGCATGCAAACAGCTCTCAGATGTCAACAAAAGTTCGAATAAATTGTTCTCTCTCCAGATGATCGATTTGAAATAATTATGTAAACGTTTGATTTTTTCGATTGTGCAAAAATCAAAATCGTATTCTAAAAAAACGACAAACAAGTAAAAACCGTGAGCTAGATAAATTTTCAAAATGTTGATGAACTTTCGTCAGAAGCTTGTTAAGCCCATACCGTCATAGTTCCTAATTTCACTTAGCATTTCTCGTCTAATTTAATTTACAACTACCGTTCGAATCGCGACGACCCATACACACCATCAAAAAAGTATAAAGTCTTGCTTAAACATAAAATCGAACAAAAAAAAACTGAAAACGAAAATTGTATTGTAAAATGACGTTTAAAAAAATATCTCTGTACGAATAGTGCCTACCTATCAAACAGTCGCATAAATAAATAGTTAATAACCGTACCCAGTACCTACATAAGAATCAGTATACAAGCACCAGTACTTAGCGTTTTGGAATACCTATATAAAAATAAAGGCATTCGTACATTATGTGGCAACTACACACATTTTCATACCAGAGACAAGCGGCCATATACACGCCGAGTTGAGTTCTCGCAAAGCACGACTCTGGAATACGTTATTAACCTATGCACATTAGACCGACCACTATAATATTTCCAGTCAGTCAGATACACTCTCAGAATATTAACAACACCATCAGCAGAGAAAAAAAAACTGTTTAATGTATTTTTTTTTTATTTCACGCTTTTCACATTTTCCGCGGACTGGTGCTAGAAATTGCAATATTCTCTTCTAAGCGGCTGTAAAATGCAGGAAGGTTTTTTCCATATGTAATGAACTCTCCGATGAGTAAAACCGGCAGCACACCGCTGCGCTAGGGGGAGCGCTGCTATTTATTCATTTTTTCAAACCTCACTGATCGATCGATCGTCCCCAACAATAATAATTGTTGTTGGATATTTTCGACGTGTTGTTGTCGTTGTCGTTTGTTAGTAGTCGCTTCATTGGGGATTCACGATTACCGCCAGTAAGTGTTCTATCGCAGTCGGTTACAGTAGGTCCGTAAGATAGTTAAACTTTGTTTTTCTATTTTCTCTTAAAGAAAAAAAAAATAACACTATAATTTTGCATCGTGTTTTGAAATATTTCTGTAAATTAAAGTGCAAACATAGAATTCTGGTTGTCAGAATGGATTAGCATCACGGAAAACGCGTGACAATTCGGCCGTAAAGAGGCGGCAGTCAGCAGTTCGCTGCTGCCAGAACGATCGCGGTTCAAGAAACACGATCAGTTTATCTTTTTGCTTTGGGCATTTAGAATTTCAGTCAGGAACGTGACTTTTGTTCTCAAGAAATGCGTTTGGCTATGGTGCATCACTTCACCCACATCCGCATCTCTCACAGATCGCCGCGTTGACAAAAAATGATCATAAAAGTTCAAGTATCTCCATAGAAAGTATGCGGTGCAGATACAATATTTTGTCAGTGTCAGTAGTTTACTTAAGTGCGGTGCGGTTTGTTTTCGTGTGTGCGGTTTTGTGTGCACAGCTGATATTCTCTCTTTCCGTCACTACCGTGGTACCGTCGCATAAAAGAAGAAAGAGTTAATGTTGATCATTATCATCATCACATACAGTGATTATTTATTCCATTTATTGAGAGAAAACAGCCAACCTTACGAGTGATTGACACGAGCATCATACGCATGGATATATGTATACCTAAACTATATGATTCTCATCTATGAATGTGAAATCGCTAAATCGACAAGATCGATAGAAAACAGATGTATCGCTTTATAATTTCTTAAGTATCTTCTTCATGAGTGTCGGTGTTCTTCAATTAGTTTTTGAATAAACGAATATCTTGCACCTAATTTATGGGAAAATAATCCACTTGGGTGCACTTGCATGAATTGCACTCAATGAAAATTCAATTTCAATTACAAAAAGAAAGATTTATTTTGAGTTGTTTCTTTAATTTCTGTGTCTATTTTTGCTTCTACACGTTTAGTATTTTAAGAGCTCAATTTGTACCTTTTCAATATTTTTTTTCACTCTCTATTTTGTTGCTGTTTTCTTTGGTTCATGCATCATGCTGCATTATGAAAGAAAAAAGGAGGCAATTTTCTTTGAATGAATATTTTGATAGAATAATTAATTCGTTCGGTTAAAGAATAAACGCAAAACAAACGCATCGTTTAGTTGATTTAAATAGGGTAAGAGCACCAGTCCCCGTCAGATAACAATTTTTTTTACTTTCAATGAAATATTTTTATTTCTATTAGTGTTTAATTAAAATCTTAATATTTTGCTAAGATTAGATTATAGACATTTCTCAGCAGTTTGGTGTACGAATGAATTGAAAGTAACTTTAAACATTTATTTAATTGGATGAATTCTAAAATAGAGCATTTTTAGGAGTCTCCGTACCATTGTTCTAGTCTCCGGACGATCTTAAATGGAGTCTCCGGACAGTTTCACTTAATAACTCAATATTTTTTTCTCTTGAGTGTTGAGTATAGAGCAATTCATTTTCTGTATTGATTATTATTTCGTGTTTGTTTAACATCTAAATAATTTAAAAAATTATTGTTATTTTAGACGAATTATAAGAAAACCAGAATCGGTACCAGTCTCCGGACGATCAAAACAGAGTCTCCGGACGATTTTGAATCTATTTCGTCATTCTTTATTGCTAACGCCTAATTTCTTCGATCTTATGTCGTGTAAGCTTACTTTAAGTTTAAATTCATCCTTAAAAAAAAAGATTGCGAGGGAAAAAACAAGAACATTACTACATACACATACCATCAGCCGCCTTCAAAAAGGCATTATGGGAAATTCCGATTTTATGTATCGTACACAAGCAGACGAATGTATTCGAATTTTTCTTAACCTAATATTTTTGAAGTATTCTATGCCGTTTTTTGTTGCATTAGTAGAGGTCTTTTGAGATTGTTGTGTTTTTTGTATGCATAATGCATACCAGTAAAGAAAAACGTTATTCTCAAATAAATAGAAAAAAGGAAGTGCATTGAAGTAACTGGTTTTATTATTCGCATCTTCAGGTTTCGGTAAAAAGAAAAATATTCCATTCAGCTGTACATACTTCACGATCACGATCGATTTACACCACATTGATTTCAAAATATTGTGTTTGTGTGACAGAGAATAAATAATGATGATACAATTTTTAAAGTAATTTTTTTTATTTTTAATCCATCAGGGAATAATAATGGAAAATATTTATTCTGGATACAAAAAAGTACTTTTGGTAAGGAAACTAAGGGTTTTAAAACAGTTTGAACTTTAAAAAAATATAATAAAACCTTGGAGCTGTCCGGAGACTAGATTTTGTTTTTTTTTTTTGGTACCAGTGTGCGGACACTTAAAAAAAATGCTTCAAAAAAACGCAAAACTAATTTTTTTTTCTTTAGTTATTGGAAGTTCATTATATTTTCATTCAAATGAACTCCATTTAATTTCAAGGTCTCACAAGATCAACTATTCTCTGTATATTTTTCCAAGGTCTGCCACTATTTGTTTGCTAAGAAAACAGCAGAACATCAGCGGTTGCTGCCTGAACCACCCATAACATTTCCGTTATACATGCGATCAGCTTGAAACTTCGTATACGTATGGGAAAAATGTTATTTATTCTGTATTTTGTGAATTTTGTGTTCAGTTTCTCTTTTACTTCCCATAAAGGTAAAATCGTCCGGCCACTGGGGCCTTATCTGAGACTGGTGCAGTTACCCTATACACATTTGTATATCTTATATCTTCTAATGAATTCAGCTTTTTGAGTTATGGAATAGTTTATTTGTAATTCTAATTTAGTTTTTTTTTTTTAAGAATGACGAAAACAAATCATCACAATTTCGAGTTAGGAAATCACAAAATTGAGAAAACAAATATAATAATAAAAATCATGAACGAGACAAAAAAAAAAGGAACTGAGGGTGGTGACATTGTAATAAATTCAGAAGCTTAATAAATTTCATTTAGTTCTGCTGTTGTTGTTTTTTTATCGTGAGATTTAGAGAGATAGTTGACATTGGGAGCAAGATGTATTTTGGATTAAATTTGATGATTTGTTTTGAGTTTTTAAACGATTGTTGTCTTTTTTATTTGGTGATTTGTGGTATTCAGCGCGACAAGGCGTCTAATGGTTTTATGATTTGAATTGTTTATTGTGACATATAGATGTCATTAGTACGCAATTTATCATTGCAAATAGGCCGTCGAAGCTCTTTTTCATTAAGAATTATTATTGAATTTTTGTTCATTTTGGAGTGAAATGGAATTTGAATCATTGCAGGAGTGTCAATGAGGGGCGTATAGTTTTTTGATAACAAATAATGTAATGCTAAAATAAAACAACCAACAAAGCGGAAGATAAAATACAAAAAAAAATTATCTCTCATACGCCCCCAAAATAAAAATCCACTTAAATCCACCTGGCACGGAAAGGCAATTCCATTAGGCAGGCATTTCAGTTTTCCAAGTAGAAATATTTTGAGTTCCGTACGCAACAAATCTTATCAGCGACCACTGAAATTGCCGTTTAATTTTATTAAGACATTTTTGTGTGTGTTTTGCTGCTTTAAATGAGCAACTTTGCTTCATGATCCAACATGCTCAAGCTCAATGAAGTACTAAAATGGAATTGTAATAGTCGAGGGGGTACTGTTGCCGTAGTGTGTAGAGCACATTAACAGTCTTCTCTATTTAGCCAATTTTTAATTTACAGTTTTTAAAGTGAACACTTTTTTAGTGCTTGTTTGAAATGAAAAGTGGTCAGGGCATTAAAGTTTGAATGGGGATTGTTGTTTAATTTTCGATAAAGTCAGAAACATAAAACTTAGATTTATGGCTGTTGATAAAATACAAAACCAACAAATTTTATGTTTGAAAACAAGGATTTTTTTTCTTATAATTTGCTCAAACACAAGGGGGTTGTGTACGCTAACTGTACAGCGTGAAAACTTGGAATAAAGATAGGAACTGGATAAAAGGTACCGAAACGCGGTAACCTTTCGCTGTTCGTTCGGTTAAAGATCCAACCTATGTACCTTCAATCTTATTAGCTTAAGGCTATTCAAAACAAACCTTTAAATACTTCAAATCAAATTGATGAAGTTAATGTTACTTAATTACTTATCCGGCCCACAATCCATGAAGGATCCCAGCTTCAGATATTGCAGCATTCCAACGTGATCGGTCCCTCGCATGCACTCTCCAGGCGACGAAACCAAGCGCTCTGGCATCACTTGGTCTTTGTTCCGTAGGTTCGGTCTCGCTTTCCGTCTTGAACCTTGGGGCTGGGATGAGAAGACTTTTTTGGCTGGAGCGTTGTCGTCCATTCGGTCGATGTGGCCGAGCCAATGTAGTCGTCTTTTCTTGGCTTTCTGGACTACAGTTGTTTGAAACAACTCGAATGAGCTGTTACCCATTTGCACGTTACACTGCGTTTTGTTTGCCGTCATGCGGCACAGCTGGATCAGTTTGTTCGGGATCCCGAATTCAGACATCGTCATCATAAGCTCTTGGATGCTATCATAAGCAGCTTTGAAGTCGATGAAAATATGGTGGGTTTCGACTTGAAATTCGTTTTACTTTTCCCGAATCTGACTCAGTGTGAATATTTGGCCTATCGTTGTTCTGCCTGGCTTAAAGCCACTCTGGTACGTGCCGATTATTGTGTTGTACATAGTACATTGTACGATGGATAAGATTTTGTAAGCAACATTAAGCAGCGATATGCCACGGTTGTTTTCGCATGACATAGGATCGCCTTTCTTGTAGATGGGGCATATGGAGCTTATCGACCGGTCAGTGGGCATGCATTCTTTCATCCCACACTTTGTCGATGACATGGTGCCTGCGGTTCATTAAAACACCTCTTCCATATTTAAAGAGTTTCGCAGGTGTGCCATCCGACCCGATTGACTTATTATTTTTAAGCTTTTGGATGGCTCTTTCTACCTCTTCTGCGCTGGGGGCTGGAACTGGGTCTTCATTGACTGGTCTTGCTTCTCTTTCGTCATTAGTTCGCTCGACATTCATCTACAATTCCCTGTGCTTCGGTCACTAGGTTTCCTTCACTGTTTCGAAGAGTCTGTGTCCCGGTTCTGAAACCAGAAGCTAATTGCTTCGACCTTTTAAAGAATCGCCGGGTGTTTTTCATGGCCTGAGACTCTTATAGAGATCTTTGAGCTGAGAAACTGCGGATGCTCTTTTCTTCCTTCGCAGAGTCTTTTTCTCATTTCTCCTTCTTGTTCGATACTCTTCTCTTGCTGCTCTTATTTTCCGTTTGCAGCATCTGCAAACGTGCATTTTCCGTCTTTCTTTTCAAGATCGCGCATTCATCATCATACCACGGGTTCTTTTTCGGGGGTGGCTGGTAGCCTATGGTGGTTTCGGCAACATCATTTTATTATTTCGCGATATTGGTTCCACAAGGTGTTGACATCTGTGGTATTTGGGAGGACGGCATTATCCGGAGTGCCAAGACAACCGATGTTGAACTTCTTTCTTGGAGCCGCACGTGTTTCTCTTGTCGTTTGATAGTCGAGCTCTAAACTTAGCCACTACCAGAAAATGGCCAGAGTCGACATTTGCTACTTGGAAAGTGCGCACGTTCAAGATGTAAGATGCGTTCCTTGCTTCGCCGAATAGCACATGGTTCGTGATTCGACTATCCGGAGATCGCCAAATAAAATGTTTGTTCTTCGCCACTAAATGTAGCGCCATATATTGGATACCAATAGCGGAACTCATGTGATGTCGGTCACGAAATAGAGTTAATTCCGCTAATTCCTAATAGACGCAAGGAACGTGCGAAAAATCGCAATTCTGGAAATTTCAGAAGACGGAATTTTGCTTATCAACAAAATGAGTGCTTTTAAAAATCATAACTTGCAGCTTATCACGATGTCTAGCTTGCAATATGCAGGGTAAAATGAACATAGTTGTGGTGAAAAATATAAATTCTGTTGTTAGTGCTTGTTCCAAATGCAACCCTACATCGCGGACGTTAAGTGATTCGGCAGTCGGTCCTCTGGTGGTATATCCATTATGGATAACCCCAAAAACAAAAACAGACAAACCAGAAAAATTAAAATTTCAAATAAAATTTTATTAGGTACCTCTCATGCACTCCAAGCACTATAAAGCAAAGATACATATTTATTAAATGGTTGCGCGCCGCTCGTTGCTGCTGCTGCGGGTAGTCCATCCCGTGCCGCGTGCATATTGGCATAAGTGGTGGCTTTGCCTTTTCGTCGTGTAGTTGTTGTTTTCGTTTGTTATTTGTCATTTTCAAGTACATTAATGTGATTCCAAGTACATTTCAAGTGTCGTCATCGTCGGCACGCCCGCCGTCAGAGCTCGTGTTAAATCTTTTCTGCAGCTTATATAGTCTTTTTTGTATAACAATATAGCTAAGATTGTATCTATTGTAGTAAGCGATTGAAGCTTGAATATTCGTATGTACCTTAAGCTCAGATTAACGTTTGTGCAAAAATAATGATGTGCATGCAGAATGTGCGGTATGAGTGTGATTATTGGTATCCGATTCGCCATAACTCGCTACTATCTATCTCCATTAAACAGTTTGTCATTATTTTTTAGCTTCTCTTACGATGTGCTGAGCTATTACTCGATGCAACGAAAACTGACGATTGAGTCGCACAGTGTGTTTCTTATGGCAGTGGCGTGCCGTATTCGATTGCCCTACTGCATGGAATTTCATGCATTAACTCTTTGAATACTTCTGGCATCATCGTAATAGGAGAGATAATACAGAAAAGAGACGACATTCGTTCTCTCTAATGGAATGTATCCAACAGATACTCGTGCTTTGACTTTGTGTAGACAACCCAGTACACAGCAGCGCAGCGGCAGCGATCCATAATAATCATAATAATAATACCATTGCCATTGCCGGTCGATTGACGAAAGACAATATAAATTTGTTTTCGAACGGGCCGACAGCGACCCGGATCGGTACCATTGCAAACAAAGTCTGCAGTGTTAGACGATCAGCTTAGCTTATAGAAGCTCCTTTGTGACTCGGTGCGCTGCTGCTGTCGAACGCATTACAAATACAGAATATAGCAATGTGCGCAGCCAGAACTAAACAGCAGGTTCGGGATGTCTTCGGAAAGCGACCGATCAGTCAATTCAGTGTCAGTCGTTCATTTGGTTATTCAGTCGTAAGGCATTGTTTGTGTTGATTATTATTTTTCCTTCCATAGAATTTGCTTGCTGGAGTTTCAATTTAAAAAAAACAACACAAACAGAAAAAAATGCGGAATAATAATAAATTGGCGAAAAACAAAAACAAACCGCGGCAGCGAAAAGTGAAACGATGCGAAATTTTGTGCTGAATCTGTGAGAATTTTCTTAGTTTAACCAGAATTTGATAAAGACCGAAACCCGATAGAGTTGGGGATTAATCGTGTGTTTTTGTTTTTTTTTTTTTTTTTGAATCAAACTTATGCGTCAGTACGTGGAAACTATTGAATTGCATTTTTGAAATATTACTCATTTTTAAATGAATATATGAACATAGTTGAGATCACAGAAACTTGATCACGTTGTACCTACTTGTTTGTGTGAGTGTTTGAGTCTGTTTGTTTGTTTTGCTTTTTTAATTATTTTGAGTGAGTCTCGTTTTTAAGTTGTAAAAAAAAAACTTATGTCAGCAAAACAAACACAAAAAATTGAATAAAAAGATTTAAATACAATTCCTCTGGTGATGTGTAGGATGTTGTCGTTTGTAATAATTGGCATGGCGGTACACGAGTATCTCTCATTCTGTACAGCAAGTGCCACAGTGAAATTGTTATGTAGGTGAATTATTTCAAGTTGAAAAATAGTTTCATTGTTTTTTGTTCGCGCTGCTGTTGGAATTCCAAAGACTGTTTTTAAACGTGCAAAGGCGTTAATTGTTTATTAGATATTGCTTGTGAGTGATGTGTGGATAAAGCAACAGGTTGAAAGTGGGTGACTTTAAAGTCAAACCAGCTGTGAAGCGTTCGAGTAGCTAAGTCTAGAACTGAATAAACTTTGTTGGTATTAAAAAAAAAAAAACAATATTAGTAAAAATACTACAAAATTTGATTATGGTACAACTTTTTCACATGTCTCTAATTATTGTATCTATTCTATGAAATTTTATTTCTCAGTTACTTATATAGGAATAAACATCCAACCCATTCTGTGTCAAAAGACACAAAAACAGCGAAATCTGAAAGAATAAAGCATAGTTTCCAATATTTTGAATGAAGCCAATCATGAAGTTGTGGCTTTATAGAACAGATTTTCCCGGAGCTCTTTTTAAACCCAAGGGGTGAGGGTGGATTTTTGTCGCAACTTCAAAGTCACAATTGAATTTTTGAAAAAAATTTGTTCATATGAAATTAATTCAAAGCGAGAGTTTGTAACACATGTGCACTACGGCGTATGAAAATTTTTTGTTTGTCATATTAGTTTTGCTAAGGAGTAGCTTCAGTTTCTTCTTCAATCTGTCTGAATGAAATGTTAAGGCGAGTAATAAACGTATTCTATTCTTCTTCAACTCGTGATGTTTCGCTTGAAATTTTATCGCAGCTATCAAACGCTAAGAAAGAATTCATGTTAAAGCTAAATATTATTTTATGTACAAGAAATACGTTTTTGGAAAAAATATTGGTCTTTTTGTTTTATTTTTCACTAACAAAGCCAGAATTTATTGAATCATTTTCCGCGGTATTACAAAATAAATCATACTTACGTAAATCCTCTTGTTCCACTTATTTCAATATTGTCAAAGCACACTCTACCTAAATGATAAATTATTGCATAAGAAACCAAGCGTTTCAAGGCATGAAATTCAGCGAAAAAGAGTTTTTTCTAATTGATCTGCCAGGCTGTTGAAGTGTAGATTGCTTTGATCCGTATAAATCTCCAGGACCAGACGGAATCAATCCGGACGAATTACAAAAATGCTCTGACATGATCATTCCACCATTGGAGATCATTCTGACTAGCTGTGTAAGGCTGCGATATATTCTAAAAGCATGTAGAATGACAAAAGTAGTCCTCATTCCTAAACCTCTCACGTTAACCCTAAAGATCTACGACCAATCAGCCTGTCATCATCCTTCCTTCTTAAAACATTGGAAAGATTGATTAAAATTCACATCTTAGGAAAAATCAGTTGAAACAGCACTTCATTCGCTGGTACGTAGTATTGAATATTCCGCAAATACAAAGAATATTACCTAGTAGCTTTCCTAGATAGAAAAAGCTTTCAACAACTTCAGCTGCCAGCCAATCATGACAGCAATGAACAAGCTGAAATTAGAAAAATCACTCATAGACCTAATGAGTCTCATGTTTAAAAGCAGGACAATAAATTCTAGCAAGCGAAGTTTAACTACCACCAGAATGGTGAATCGAGATACCCCCAAGGCGGGGTTCTTCCACTTCTTTTATGTAACATGGTAGTAAAAGACCTTCTAACTTCAATGGCAGCAGGGGGATTCAAGGTGATTGCCTATGCTGACGACTGACGTTGCAATATCTGTATCTGGGAAACATAATCAAGTTCTCTCGGAACTCCTACAAAATGCCTTAAGCAGGCTGACAAATTGGGCTCAACAGTGTGGCTTGGACATCAATCCACATAAAACAGAACTAGTACTCTTTACGAGAAGGTATAAAATTCCTCAGACTAGCCCACCCACGATTAAAGAAATACCTTTAAGCTTTTCCGACCAAGCTAAATATTTAGGCCTCATTTTAGACAAAAAACAAAATTGGAAGGCTAATATTGATGAAAGAGTAAAAAAGGCTACCGTGCGCTTTTTACTTGTAAGAAGGACATAGGGTCAAAATGGGGCTTCTCTCCAAAAATAACCTACGTCCTATACACTTCGGTAATCAGATCGATACTCATTTATGGAGTTGTCGTATGGTGGACTGCACTGGACAAGATGGTTAATCTAAATAAACTTATTAAAGTCCAGCGGTTAGCAGGTATGTGCATCACAAGAGCACTTCGCTCAACACCAACAGCAGCCTTGAAAGTGCTTTTAAACCTAACACGTCTTTACATCTTCTCCAAAATGGTTGCAGCTAACTCATGCGTGATTCTCAGAGCCACCTCTCATGGATCAGTAACAACACTGGTCATACTACTATCTTAGACAACTTCAGATTTATCCCAGATCGCCTAGACTATACTGGTATTCGCGATAGCTGCCAAGATTCAATTTCTTCAAGATCTTCTTGGGAAGAAGAAAGATCCCTGGAAGACAATACGGTACACTTCTATAAAGACCGATTACGGCGTTGGAAGTGGTATCTGTTCGAAACAACTGAATCTTAGTCTATCATATAGACTTCCCAATCAATGTAGTGTGTTCCAGGCAGAAGTAATGGCGATTAAAGAGGCAGTATCCTGGCTCAAAGAAAACGTTATATCTTGCAAGGATATACACATCTTCTCGGACAGCCAAGCCGCTCTCAAATCTCTCGCGTCTGTCTCCACAAACTCTCCAATAGTCCACGACTGTCGATCATCTATAAACGAGATGACAGAACAGTTTAACATTCACCTTATTTGGGTGCCGGGCCACTGGAACATCCCGGGAAATTGCCAAATTGATGAGCTCACCAAAAACGAAACACTTCTGCATACTGTTAGACAAAGACATAACATAGGAACACCACTTGCTCATGCAAATATCTTCTCAAACAATATGCTCTAGAATCAACAAATGCTAGATGGTCACAGGGTACCACCTGCCTAGCAACCAAATAAATATGGCCAAGCATAGACCTGAAATGGTCAAAAGGCTTGATATCCCTGAGCAGACCAATTATTAGCTCTGCAATTGGAGTCATAACAGGACACTGCCTCATATGTAGATATGCTTTGTGGCTAGGGGTCTACGCAAAAGGCTTCTGTAGAAGCTGCATGGACGAGGAGGAAGAAGAAACAGTCCAACACCTTCTGTGTACATGTCCAGCGCTCAACAATAGAAGCAATAACTATCTCGGTAATCCCTTCTTCGATAATACCAGTGAACTAGCAACGATCGACACAAAATGTCTCTCTAACTTCATTAAAAGTACAAAATGGTTTGTTTAAGTTCATTACTCTCTCATGAGTAACTTTATTAGTGGTATCACAATGGACCCTTGAGGTCTATGTGACTCAGTAACATCTAGACAGCCACTCCAACCTAACCTAATCTAATTGATCTGCCAAAGCCAATCTGTGTGTGCCTCTGTGTATTCTATTATTTTAACCTTTAGTGTCCGTAGCTTAGTGGTTAGGTGCGTTGGCTGCTAAGCAGAACGTCGTGGGTTCGAATCCTACTCGGGCCCAAAGTTTTTATTTCATCTTTCACGGACACTGCCTCCTGCGAAGAACTGACAAAACTTCCAAGAGTATCATCTGTCATGAAAAAGTGCTTCTCAACTTTGCCGTTCGGAATCGGCGTAAAATTGTAGGTCCCCTCAATTCTTCACACGCACCTAGAGAATTGTTGATGAGAGTAAGCCACTTAGGCCTTGGCTCTTCAAGAGCTGTCGCGCCACTCTATTTATTTATTTTTTAACCTTTATTTACTTCTTCACTTCTGAATATTTTAGAACTTAAACCCAATATAGTGTTTCATATCCTAAATTTTTCATGGGTTGTAATTTTTGACAATGACTTTTGCATTTTAAGGAGGTAATTTTTGGAAAACCCATTGTCCATTTTAGTTTGTCACCCAGAATTGATATCGACTACGAGAGCATGTTCGTGCATTTTATTCTTTTTTGTTAGGGTTTTCGAATTCTCTTTATAACGATATGTAGATATAATGTCAAGTTAAACAGTGGGAATATTCTGTTTGTCTATCGATTATTTATTATTAACATCAGTGACAAATCGTCACCACAATTCATTCATGTACATATTATTGACAAATACAACTGCAGCCATAATTTATCACAAGTTCATGCAAAATCCCTGAACATGTTTTTATTTATTAATCAAAGCTTAAGTACACAAAGTATAGTTGGTAATTAACTTTTAATAAAATACATCAATGTCCCAGAGTGATCGGCAGAGTTCAATGTCAATGAAGCCAATTTTGCAACGTTTAATATCGAAAAAAAAAAAATTGTAGAGACTTTAAAATTGTTAAGGAAAAATATTGTTTGCATTCTAGTGAAATGTAAATATGAACGTTTTCGTTGGAAAAATTAAAACAGCAAACAAATCTCAACAGCTGATGCAAATAATAGGGTTTGACTCAAAAGAGACAGACAGTCAAAACACACTCACTCAATATTTTATAATAAATTAATTAAATTCTCTGACTCAATATCGTGATACAAGTTTTTAGCCAATGAGAGTTTTAGCTTTTCCCTTTCTCAGAAGAATTTTTATTGAATTTCTCACTTTTTTAATTAACTTCTCTTAAATGAAAACAGATAGATCTAATAAATTGTTCGATCTAAGAACATACCCACACGCAGAGCACACAGAAAGCATAGAACGTTAGATAGACAGATAGACAACTTGTGGTGAGCTTTTAGTTAAATTGACATCAACCAAAGAAAATGAATGAGAATGAAAAAAAAAAATATAAAACAAATATGAAAATATTTTAAAACATGTGTTTTTTCTGTTAGCTCGTTTTGTTTTTTGCTCCCTTAGTAGTTTGTGTGCCGGCTTTGTTGTGGTATTCGTATATACATATATTTAAGATACAATTTATTTTCTGTTTACTCAGGTTTTTTGTGTCTGTCATTTGAAAAAAAATCGAGATCTAAAGCAACTTAAAGTGTAACAAATGCTAATTAACTGTCAATACACTGAACAATTTTCCAACCGAAGCAAGGCAAAAATAAATACATAGTAGGTACACAGCAAGTGTGATAAAAATTTGAAAAAATATCTTCATTAGTGTTTCCATGTGATTCTGTGAGTGAAAACCGTATCGAAAGATAAAGAAAAAAATATTACTTCATTAAAAAAAAAAAAAAAAAACAAAATGAAAAATCGCATAAAACAAGAAAGTTCATCGCCAATTATAAGCCAACACACCTGCAGCAAATCCACCACAACAACCACCATGGCCACTGGCAATAATGGCAGTGGCAATGGCGGCAGTGCCCTGCAACAGGCATATCCATCCATAACGGCAACATATTGGTTGCCAGCACCCAATCCGGCTCCGTACTTAGTTCCAGGTAATTTCCTTTTTTATTATCATTTATTTTTCTCTCTATTTTCGTTTTGGCAGGATATCGAGTTAGGATATTTATGTGTCATGGTAGAAATATTTGTTGTTATTGCATCGGTTATTGAATTCACTTGAATCTCTCGCTTTTGAAAATTAATCCAAAGAATTTTTGATTTTGTTTTTATATTACTTTTTTTTGTAATTTGATTATTCTGTGTCTAAAAATTGTTTTGTTTTTTTTTTTTCATTGTTCGTATGCAGATATTGAAATTCCCTAATTTATATTTTGGGAGAAATTGTAATCAACAGATTTAATTAGAATTTGACTGAAAATAAAATAAAGAATAAATTGTTTTACAAGAACTCAATCAAAATTTTTTTTCTGTGAAAATACGGAGAAAGTGCATAAAAGCCTTCATATGAAATCTATTTTAAATTTTTGTAAAAGAAAATATTCAATTGAAAATTCAATAGAGAAAACTTTTAATAGGTATTTGCTTAAAAATATCTTGAATGTCAAAAAATACGTAGGTATATCATAGAACAATAGCAAACAGTGCACCTAGGCGTATGCCTACTATTTTTTTAATTGTAATTTGTAAGTTTAATTTTTAAAACTATTGATGCTGTGCTTGTTTTTGTTTCTGATTCACAATTTCTGTTCGAAACAAAAAAGACAAGACACCTCACTTTCCAGACTATTAGACCCAACTTACCACTTTGTGGTTACCGCACTCCATTGAACGAGAATTGTTCGTATTGCCAAACCACGCTCTGGTGATTAACCATCTCGGGGGCCGTATCAATGGCAAGGCAAACCCAGCAATTGCTGCTCGATTTAAAAAACTAATTAAATGCATTGCAAATATTTGAAGGTATATTGACAGCAAGCTCTGGTGGGTACAAAAGGGTGAAAAAAAAACACAATAGCAAGCACAGTTTCTACTATCACAAGCTACTGATGACTTTGGTAGGATCAAGAATATTCTATTAAAGTGTGTCTTCTTCATAGATACACTTAACCTCATTTTTGGTACATTCTATGTTGGTAGTAGAATACACTGCTCTTGTTGAATCAAGTGGTCATTAACACCTGGCCAATTAAAATTGCACTTGAAGCTCGCTCAAACCGAGATTGAGAGATACGAGATGCGAGAAGATGATGCTGTTATAGCTGAACTGCTGCTGCTGGCATTTGCTATTGCACCTTGCTCTTCTTGCACTTGCTGCAGCAGCGGCATTGCAATTTTGTGAATTCATGTCTGCCGTGTCTTTTCAATTTGTTTCGTTAAATATGTCTGCGAATTGGTTGTCTTTTTTGTTTGGTTAATTTGTGTGCATTTGGAACGTGTCTGCTGTCAACGTTTTCAATGGCAATTTTTCATTCAATTACGACCAGACAGCAGGGTTTATCTTGCTACGAGTACAAATGAAAGTATGGATCGGTTTTATAAACGTTATAGAATGCAGAATCAATAAATCAGCTTGTAATGGCAGATTTTTTTTTTTTTCATTGATGGTAATTTGAACTTTTTTCGTTTAAATTGACCTTTAATTCATGTTTTCAAATTCTGAAGACAGCTCTAGAGTGATTGTTTGCAGAAAAAAAGATGTTTTACAATAAAATATCTCTAAATTTTGATCTTGCAAGTTAAGCATAGTATAAAGATGGCCCCAAAAAACTGCCTTTTGGAAAACAAAAATTTTCTTTAGCATATAAACCTTCCGCAGGGATTCATTTTTCCTCAAAATGAAAGAACACACCTATGTACATAACTTTTCCTTTCAATTTTGTTAAAAGAAATTGTAAGCATTTGAAAAACGGGCAAAAATAATGACAATATTTTCAGTTTCAAGTTGACGTTGTCATATGGGCTGTCAGAAATAAATGTCACTCAATGCATTTGCATCCATCATTTATAATAAAAAATAATGTAATGTGTGTCTACCACTCGACGCGCAACGTTTCACTTCAACTGAAAATCATCAATCAGTCTGGTTCCTCAAATATCTAATTCATGCATTTAGAGCTGTGTTTTGTGTATAGTTTTTTCTTTTTCTTTTTGGCAAATATTCAAAACACTGACATACGAGACAAGCAAAATAAATATTTGAAGTGAAATTTTTGCTTTAAAAACTTACTTTGCAAAAAGGAAAAATTGTTTGACATACAAAAATAATTCCATTTTCTTAATTGATTCGGAAAAATTGGTTGGAAGAATCCAACTAAAGGTATTTTCGAAAATTCTTCTCAGAATACGCCAAGAATACGTCTCAGGTGGTTTATTCCGATGTTACAAAATAGGGCAACCCGTTCGAGTAGCAACTGCTTTCCCGCAACCTGAGACAAAGACTAAAAACGATGTCGAAGGATTTGGACGCCTGATTTAACGCAGCACAACGTTAAATTAAGTGCTCAAAAAAATTATTTTTCAACAAATCCAAGCTCTATCGTTCGAAGAGCTTTTTTTAACCAGAGCTGACCGAGCCCTTGTGTCCGAATGCCAGCCGAACACTATACCTGCATTGGTCAATAAATGTGATGGTAGTTACTCATACAACTGGACCGAGTCACGAAGACTGTATTCTTAAATAGTTAAAGAGGAGACAGGTCATTTCATCCCCATGTCCACGGCTTTTTAAAGTTCTTCACTAGTTATTCTGTCACAGACGGCCTTTAAAACAGATGCCGGGATGTCAAGTTCCTTATACTTTTTTTTTATAATTTGTACCAACTCAAGGGATTTTTATACCCTTTTTATGAGAGAGATACAGTGAGTGCATTGGGAAGAAGGGAAGGGCTTGGAAAATAGGTGTCGGTGTACATTGGTCTTAAATTCTTGAACATTGTAATGACTTGGAAAAACAGAGTGTGAAAGAGAGTTCCACATTCGCGTAGTACGGCTAAAAAATGTTTCCCTATGCTTCAGAGTACGTCCCAAGTTGGGCTCGAGGGTAAACTGGTGGGCATTCCTTGAAGCACGAGTATTACGGGCGAATTGTTTAAGGGGAGGAATGCAACTGGCTATTTCACAAGAGCGCATACCGTAAAAGTAGCGATAGAACAAGGAGAGACACGCCACGACGATTACGACGATGGTCTAAAGGGCTGAATGAGTCAGTGATCTCTCTATCACAAATCATTCTTACAGCTCTTTCTTGTATTCCATCCAAGAGGCTCAAGTAAGTAGCCACCAGCCAAGAGATGTGAATTGTACTCAAGCTTTGGAAAGATATAGGTTTTATAGATAATAGCCGCAAATCAGACGGGGAGAAAAATTTCTTGCACCGTCTTAATAAACCCAAAAATCTTGCGGCATTTTTGGCGACATCACATTATGTGCTGGTTGCAAAAGAGGTGGTGAGTGATGCACATACCGAGAATCTCGAGATGTTCGGTCTCGTTGATGCAAGTGCCACTCATGGACAGTGGCAAGGGGGTATATCTCACTTCAACGATACAAGAAAGCATTGAGTTTTCGAAGCATTAAACTCACGCGGTTCTTAAATCCCCATTGTATAATGCTGTTTAAGTCAGAGTTTAATGAGCTTATCATATTTTCCGTTACAGTTCCACATCCGAAGAGGAGGGATATGAGTCTGGAAACGAATAAGAGAAGCTAAGGGTGCTATCGTCAGCGAAACAATTTATTGGATTAGAAGTAACAGACAAGAGATCATTAATGAAAATGAGGAAGAGGGTCGGAGACAAAACGGAGCCTTGGGACCCACAAGCATTTATATTGTGGGTTTCAGACTTGAATCCGTTCAATACATCCTGATGTATTGAACGGTTCGAAAGAAAGCTTCTAATCCAACGGAGAAGGGATTCATCGATACCGAAAGCACGCATTTTCGATAAAAGAGCAAGATGCCAGACTTTATCAAATGCCTATGAAATATCAAGTGCAACAATCTTACTTTCTCCAAAACGATGTAAAGATTTGTTCCACTGTTCGGTGAGATAAACCATCAGATCTCAGTGGACCTGTTGCTGCGAAAGCCGTACTGCCGGTCATTAAGAAGCTTTCGGTCTTCGAGATATTTCTTGAGCTGATAGTTTATCAGCGTTTCCATGACCTTAGATAGAAGGGCACGTAAGTGCATTCGGGCGATAATTGGAGGGAGAAGACGATTCACCTTTTTTTGGGATTGGCTGCACAAATGCTGTTTTCCAACTGCTCGGAACGAGCCCAGAAGAATAGGATAGATGGAAAAGCTTACGCAAGGGTTTTGCCAGCGTGGAAGAACACCTCTTCAGATTAATAGTTGGGATACAATCCGGACCAGCGGATTTATCATTGACGCGCTCAAAAAATAGGCGTAGTCATGACACTCTCTGGCCGCGAAGAGTTGGCGGTTAGGTTAGCTTTCGCGAGACAGCTTACAACTGGAGTGTCATTGTTAACGAGCGTAGGGACCGAGGAAGAAGCAGAAAAATAATTCTTCATATTTTTTACAAATGACCAAAGATTCTTACTGCCTTTGGGGCATTGCAGTATTTTTTGCCTCTGTTTTTGGTCATTTAAAAATTTGGTCCGACGAATATGGGCATTGCAGGCCTTCCTGTCTTGTTTAAACTTGTTCCGCTTTTCCTCAGTTGGGGTGGCTCTAAAATATCGGAACTTTACTTCTTTTTCCCTTATAACCTCCTTGCAGCTTGAATCAAATCATGACTTTTCCTTGGGTTTGATGCTTTTAACCCTGTTCGGGATTAAAGTTTTCATTACGAAAATAACCATCTTAGTAGTCACTGGAGTCAACGTCACTATCGAGGAAGCATAGTGACCAGTTTCAGATCCGGAAAAAGTTGTTGAGACCGTCCCGGTTTGCTTTCTCGTACTGCCACAAGATTCTCTTCGGAGCTCTTTCTCTAACTGGATTAGCTTGACACGAAAAATTTTCATCTACCAAGAGGCGTTAAGTCACTGATAGTGTATATATCAGGGTTAGACGTAAGAAACATCACCCAAGGAAAAGTGCTGTAAAAACGTTCAAAACGCTATTGATTCTACTGCATTAATTGTCAGAAGTGACCCCACATCCACTGCTTTCATTTTAACAAGGCCATAGTTGTAGAAATTAAAAATGAATTGTAAAAATCACAAATACATTTGTTTTTTTTTTACAACTTTAAAAAAAATAAATTTTACACTCTTTGTTGTGAAACACACAGTAAAATTTGTCCAATATATTCATTCATTTGCAAATGTTACAAATTGTAGATGTAACTTTCATAACATTATGCGATAGAAAAAGCCTTTCTTTTGTAAAATCTACATTTGAAATTTTAGAAATAACAAGCGATTCTCTTTTATTTTGATAACTCTTTGCGGTGAAATGTACAGGTATTTAATTTGAAAAATAAAACGCATTAAATATTAAATAAAATTTTTATTCATTTCAGAATGTAAACAAAACATAAATAACATATATACATATATAATATAAAATAAACTTATTTCTAAGAACTTTTGTACCGTCAGGTAGTGTTAATTAATTAAATTGGTTAATATTTAAAATATCTTCACCCACAGCAATAATTGAAGGCTGGTAGATTATTTTATAGTCTAAACTCTTACTTTTCTGAACTTCGACCAGTCTTTCAACGTGCGTCGTTGAGCTCTTTGCTATGCAATAGAAATGCATCTTCACCATCCTTGATACTGACTCGCCAAGGTGTTTTTCCTGCACATTTAATAAGTTAAGCTGGTGGGAGCACAGAGTTTAAAAAGTACATCAGTGGAAACGTTTTATAACCTATACAAAAATTAGATGAATGTAGAATATAATTAGAGTTTGAAATAAAATAACGAAAGGTAAGGATTCAATATAGACATTTCTATTTACCTTCATCAAGCAAAATCACGGAGGTAAGTTGGTTCTTATAATCTTTATTTTTGAGTACACCTTATTGCAAATAATAGTTTGTTAATAAAGAGTTTGAAGTGGAATGCGCTGTCAATAGTTTGTTTGAGGACTCAGGATATAGAGATTTAAAATCTATGTTAATTTATTAATTGAAAAATTAGAAGAAATGTTAATATTTTTAATTTTGAAAACAAGTCTACCAATGAAAAAGAATCCGCATGCTTGTATAAGGGCCATTCGGTTAAAATTTGTGAACAATTTTGTCTGTGTGTTTTTTTTTAATTTCATTACGCCTGTCGAAGGCTTTTCATTGAATTTAAGAAATTGTTTAATTTCTTCAAATTCTTGTTCATCGATAAAACGTTCGTTTGTTATAGGAGCCCTTTCTAATGATGTATCGGTTAGTTCGTCTTTAAGTTTTGTTGTATGCTTGGTTCTATCCATATTGGGATAGAATATTTTCCGTGTGCTGGTACACAGTAAGTTCCCTGAACAAAAATTATCATTGTAATTTTTCAAGTTTGTTGAAAAGTAAAATGTATTCTCACCTTTTCTTCCCTATGGAATGTTGCTGCGATGTCTATTGCGATTGTGTCTAGTTCGTGTGTGTGAAGCTTTTGGAATTTTATTTTATAAAATTCCACAATAAGCTGCACAATTTGCTTTTTCTGTCGCTGGTTTAGAACCTTGTTAGCACTGTAACTTTACAAGATGTTTCTTCCAATACAATTTTTGGTGCTGATTTCGCTTGAAACCGTGCTGCACTGCGCAAACTAAACATGAAAATAATTTGACTTTTATACATGTAAACTTATTTAATTCGTCTTCAAATTCCAATTGAAGACCTAGTTCTGAATCTGAAAGATTTTTGACAAGTGCTCTGACTTGATAAGCAATGGGCTTCTTTTTGTTAATCCTCGACCTATCCAAATTTCCGAACACAAATCCATTCGATAAAAATGTTTTAAGCATAATGTAATAAAACTTACCTGCTAAAATGGGACAGCACTTTTAAATAATGTGAAATTGTTTACGATTTCAAAAACTTCTGCCTCTAAAAATTCACTATTCATTTTGAATATCTCATTCAAAATGAATAGTGAATTTTTAGACGCAGAAGTTTTTGAAATCGTAAACAATTTCACAATTCAATTTTTTGCATCTGGCGCCTGGGTTACTCAAAAACGGTAAATGGTTCACAACTTTTGTCGTTTCAACATGTATTAGTTGCAGGTTTTAATGTATTTGTTGTGCATTCCACAGTTTAATATCGAAACTACGATTTGTTGTAGCCTTACAGTCAGTGATGTCGGCTGACTGCTGTGTGGTGGTAGAATGAACATAAATTATTTGTGAAATCTACACCTCATTGTGAGTTCTTTTTTTTATATGTGAATTATCTGTACATTCAACATTTTCTTGATGTAAATATAACAAATTTATTTACTTTTTTTTACGAATAATTTTGACAACACGCTGTCGTTTCTACACCAAAAATATGCAGTGATTTTTACATCTTTGGTGCAAAAAGAAAAGCAATTGCAGTAAGATAAGCAATTATTTGTAAGTTTAACTGCAATTGCAGTGTATTACACAAATTTGGCATAAATTGTAAAATTGACTGCCACATTTTGTAATATTTAAAGCAATGATTTTTTTGGGTGATGTCGAGAGTTTTTTCCGCTTGGCCATTAATATCCGATATTCGAATGGGCTCGGTGACAAGCTTCCATCATTTTTCTTCAAGTTAATATATTTTTAATTCAAGTATCAACTTAGCTGGTCTGAAGCCACATGAGTATGGTTTTCTGGTAAGATGTTATGCAATTTTGTACGATAGACGAGAATATTTTATGGGATTTCTTATTCAATTATATTACTCCACTAAATTTCCTAAACTCTGTGACATCTTTTTTCTTATGTGTGTTGTGTATTTATTCCAATCATTTTTTCCTTTTTCTGCGAACTAAGATTCCTTAATTTATTTGAAACCCAAAGTCCTTAAATCCAAATAAATAACTTCCCTGTATCACTTTACTTCATAAAAAACGAATAATAAGCTCGAACAAACCTGCCTTGCAAAATAAAAAAATTAATAACCAAAATACCTCTTCATCTTACTCGACTCATCTGATGGCCCTTATCCAACATGACTGCAACAGAGCAAAACGCAAATTCCCTCACGAAGCCGAAATAATAATAAATTCTAACCTAAATCACCCAATTCGTCCTATTCGAGTAGATTTTGTTTGCTCTTTTTTTTTTTAATATTCTCACAGTTGCATCACTTTACAACACTGAAATTAACATTCATGTGATTTCGACTTCATGATGATATCAAGACCGCAACTACTAGTGGAAAGCTTAAAAGAAATAAGAAAATACAAAGAACGTCCCAAAAAAAAAACAACCTCATCTCACGTATAACTGCGTCTTGCAATTTAATTTCTCATTTTGAATTACCGTAGATACCGCTAGCGTCAGCTATTCATCGTAGTCTCGTTTTGTTGGTTTGCTTGGCTTTCTCGGCGTTCTAGCATAAAACTTAACCCCAGACTCTTCAAAATGTGCTTCAAAAAATTTACATTAAGGACCTCGCAGAGTTTGTGCAAATGTATGGAGAGATACCAATGAACACACAAACAACCACTAACAACGGCGACCTAGGAATAACTCACGAGCCATCTCAACTTAACTTCTACTTTTTTACAGAAATTTCAAGGAATTAGAAAAATAGTCAACTACTGGCTGTACGTTCTTGTTCAAATTTCCTAAATGGGATAACAATATCAACACTTACTGATGGTCTATCTCACAATTCCTCTTGAGAAATCAGTTTAAAACAAAGATTTACAATGGCGCCCGACGGAAGTTAACAAATTAAACAAATGTTGTTCAATTTTTTTTTTTTCAAACCCTGAGCTAGCCTTAAAGAACCTCTATTATATCCAAAAGTAAGAAATTGATGGTTTTTTTCTCAGGTCGAGAAAAGGGTAGATCCTGAGGATGCGACAAAGCTGAACTCAAAGCCATTCAAGTCCCCTCACGGCAAAACAAAAAAAAAAGTTGGAATGTACCCTGATTCCGCGAACTCTTTTCTTCAAAGCACATGACCTGATTATTATGCAACCCACATTACACAAGTCCCACTTTTCATTTTTGTTAGACGAGGACAACTGCGACAACAACGAGGCTTCTTTTTTGTCATAATAATATTTTGTTTAAATGGAGGATTTTTTTTGTGACTTTTTTTGATAGATGTGTGATTCTGTGTAAAGAGGAGGAAAGGTTTTGTGAGAAGCTTTCGCGATGGTGATGGTGCGTTATATTCACGTATTTAAGGGCATTGTTGCACGTCGTCAAATGTTCTGTTGTTTTTTATGATTTCCATTTTTTAACACGTCGGAAAAGTCTCATCTCCATCGTCATCAACGTCAACCTTTTTCATTTGTCTGATTTTGTTAACACGATCTATCTAAAAAATACAGACATGACGACATAGGTACTGGGTACTTAATTTGGGTTTAAACTTTACTTTTTATGTGTATTTCATGTAAGCGTAATTATATCGTGAGAGATGTGTAACATGTTGCTTATTATTCATTCATTGAAGGGTTTTTATGGGATGAAACGTTCGTTTTTATGTAATTTAAAATTTAAAGAGAAATGAATCGATGTTGACGAAATGACAAGCATAGCACGTGTTACAGGATAAAAAGTTATTATTTTGAACAGAAGACATCCTTCAAGCTTTTTATTTGAAGTAGATCCAATGCGTTAGTAGAAAACAGCGGAATGACATTTTCAAAAATTATACAACGGATGTTCGTACGTAGAGTTCTGGCTACTGGTTTTTATTGACTTGTCTTCCAATTCTTCTTGGCCACTTGAAAGCTGCTTCAAGTGTTGTCTTTTTTTCAAATATTCTCTTCTTTATGGACTATGAATTGAGACAGCAGTGGTTAAAAATTCATCAATTTTTAACCACGATTCATCCAATTCGCACACGGCCTTATTCATTTTTGTTCAGCTTCATTTGACATGTTGTCTCGAAAAGAGCCCAAGTAAGCTCTCTGACCTTGATATTTAAAATAGTATACAAGTTTTAAACATCGCACTATACTGCATGAACTGTTTACTTACTTATTTAAGGTGGTGCTATAGTCCGTTGTGGACTTGGGACTCAATCAACAGTCTCCGCCAGCCACCTCGGTCCCTAGCTAGCTATCTCTAGTTTTGCACTAGAAAATGATTGAGGTCCTCTTCCACTTGAGTGCGCCACCTGAGTCGCGGTCTTCCTCTCCTCCTACGTCCCTCGGGAATAGTGTCAAAGCTTTCCGTGCCGGAGCATTGGTGTCCATCCGCTCTTAATGACCGAGCCATCTGAGTCCCTGGACCTTGACCCTTCTGGCTAGGTCCGTGTCATTGTACAACCCGTAAAGTTTGCTGTTATACCTTCTTCGCCATTCGCCTTCAATGGACACGGGGCAAAAGATGACCCGAAGAACTTTCCTCTCGAAACGGCCCGATTTTGTCAAGGTTCATGCTTCTGCACCATACAGCAGGACTGAGATGATGAGAGTGTTGCACAGTTTTACCTTAGTTGCTCGAGAGAGGGATTTTCCACTCAATTTCTTTCTTAGCCTAAAGAAACGGCGATTAGCAAGAGATATTTTCCGTCTCATCTCGGCACTGGTGTTATTGCCCATGTTTATAGCAGAGCCTAGGTAGAAAAACTCCTCTACTACCTCGAAGTTGTATGCGTCCATTGTGACGTTGTGTCCGAGCTGTCGCTGTTGGGTGTCCTTCCTTGAAGACAGCTTATACTTCGTGTTTCCCTCGTTTACCGCTAAACTCATTTTTGCCGCTTCTGTCTCAATTCTCACAAAGGCGCCATTGACATCACGTTGTATTCTTCCCATTATATCAATATCATCGGCGTACGCGAGAAGTTGAACAGATTTTTGGAAGCTAGTGCCTCAGATGTTCACGGTGGAGTTCTGCACTATCTTCTCAAGAACGATGTTAAAGAAATCGCACGACAGTGCATTGCCTTGTCTGAATCCTTTTTTGACGTCAAAAGATTCCGTAAGCTCGTTGCCAACCTTGATGGAGCAGCGTGAGTTGAGGACAAATCAGATTATTGACGAAAGACTTCAGACGTTCACATATTACGGCAGAGAGGATCGTGTAGGCGATGTTAAGTAGACTGATTCCTCTGTAGTTGACGCAGTTTAGAGGATGTCTCTTTTTCTGGGTCGGGCAAACAATACTTACGTTCCATTCTTCGGGCATGCATTCCTCTGACCATATCTTACAAATGATTTGGTGCATGCTCCTATCTAGCTCGTCGCCTGCTGCTTTTGAACAGCTCGGTAGCTAGACCATGTGTTCCAGCAGCTTAGTTGGATTTCAGCCGTGATATTGCGGTTTTCATTTCTTCTAGGTCGGGTTCACGGAATTGTTGGCTATCATCGTGTCCGATGAAAGGCTCCTGTCTGACGGCGGTATTTTGTTCGTCGTTGCCGTTATACAATCTACAGAAGTGGTCTTTCCAAATCCCCAGCATTAACTGCGCTTCTACTATGATGATCCCCTGTTTATCTCTGCAGTCATCGGTTCTTGCTCGATGACCTTGAGCCAGATGTTTAACTTCCGATAAAACCTCTGAACCTCATTCCTGCTATTGCCTCTTCTAACATCCTCGATCTGACGCTTTTCATGCTCTCTCTTTTTTCTCCTGAGAAGCCGGCGTTCCTCTCTCCTCTTTCGCTCGTAGAGCTCACGAGCAGCCTTCTTTGCAGTGCCGCTTTGTATGCCTCCTGCTTGGCTGCATGGGCCTGCCTGTATTCTTCGTTAAATCAGGGGTTTCGTTTTGGTGGATGTGTAAAAACACAACACATAGAGGCGGCATCTCTAACTGCTTTCTGGAAATGTTGCCACTGGTCTTCGATACTTGATGTTGGCGGCATAGGACTAATAAAGAGGTTACTTGACATTCGATCAGAAACGGGTATGGCGATTGTAGCCAACGGACCGACGTCGAATTTTCTTGCAGCATTTCCTTGTTTTGGCCGTTGTCGGGATATTCGTAGCTCTACCTTGGCTACGACGAGGTAGTGGTCCAAATCGATATTGGCTCCTCGGAAAAGTTCGAACATCTAGAATGCTGGACAAGTGCCTTCCGTCGATCGCAATGTGATCAATCTGGTTGACTTTTGATTGATCAGGAGATCTCCATGCACCTTTATGGATCTTGAGATGTGGAAACCAAGTGCTTGCTACCACAACATTTCGCCACGCACCAAAGTCGATCAGCCTGAATCCGTTATCGGAAGTGGTTTCGAACAGGCTGTGCTCCGTCTGTTCACCAAAGATGTCCTCTTTTCTTAGCTTTGCGTTCAAATCGCCGAGGACAATTTTAATGTCATAGCTAGGACATTGCTCATCCGTTTTAACAAGTAGCTCATAGAATTCGTCTTTGGTGTCGTCCTTTTTCTTTTTCTGTGGGCATAATTTATGCCGCCGCATATTAGGGTAATGTTGCTGAGAAATCCACTTGTATGTGATCCAAGTGCAAGAGATGGAAAAAAAAAGCCTCATTTTACGGACTGGGTTCAAATAAGTCGAAGGTAGCCGTAAAGGTGTTTCACCAGTTTAGTTCGGCCTAACTGGAATGAAAAAGGCTACCAGTGATTTCCAAAGAAAAGAAATTCATTCGCTGGTTAATTAGTTGCTAACAGCCTACTCCGCTTAGACCTTGTCGGATATGGTGAGGCCCATCTGCGAAAACAGTTAGTGATCGTTATAGCTCTAAGCTTCATAGTAGTAGTTGCCCGTAAGCAG
The DNA here is from genome assembly GCA_920937365.1 of Sphaerophoria rueppellii. Classification (NCBI taxonomy): domain Eukaryota; kingdom Metazoa; phylum Arthropoda; class Insecta; order Diptera; family Syrphidae; genus Sphaerophoria; species Sphaerophoria rueppellii. The sequence goes on from CAKKXW010000002.1 coordinate 64,290,611, forward strand.
CTCCGCCACGCTCAAGGCTTACCCCATGGAGGTGAGGGGCCATGCACTGTTTGCTCTCATCAATTATTACCTGTTATTATTCAATCTTGTTATGTTGTCAAACCTTAATGAATACTGGCACGAGTCGTGGATTTAACCATACCAATAATCAATTTGAAAAGAAAAATAATTATTCAATTGTTATTTATTTATTTTCTTCTTTACATAGCATCTCCTTAATTACATTTGCTTCAGAAGTGGGTCTGGTTCCATCACACCACACTATTTACCTAACTTATTATGTTTTGCACAGAAGCAAGAAAATAAGTAATAATTTTATTGTTTCAACTCTCCATCATACATGTAATAACTCCAATTTGCAGAAATCAGTCCCAACCTTGTTAGCAATGGACTTCCCAGAAATGTGCTTCTCCAACAAAAACAGTAACGAGCCAAACTACAGACAATCAATTTCATGCCTGATAGGTATTATGATATGTTGAAGTTGATGATATTGTATGATGCTGATGAGGATGATGGTGTGTCATTAGGCGTGTTCATTATGATTTTCTCGACCTCCATTCTGCCAGTATATGGTTGCCTGACAGTAATATCAATGTGTATGACTGCCGGACATCGATACGATGACGACGCGTCACCAGCATAAAACGCTATGAAACGTTGCATTTTTTCTGTTTAAAAGTTTTTCATTCATTTTTAACAGACGAGTTGATTTCAGAATTATTGTTATGACTATTGTGTGTGTAAACTTTTGATGCAAAGCAAATGTTTTGGTATGTTGAGAGGGGCAGCGTCAGAGAAACAGATCACCCAAGTGCCAATTATCGCATACATTAATTAATGTTTGAGTTAATTGAGTTTAGCTGCGAGTGATATGGTCATATGGATGCTTCGCCTTTTTTGTTATTTTTCTTCTTATTTATTCGTACAATGCAGAGTCATTATTTTTGATATAGCATGGAAAATAATGCCTCAATGTCATGTTTGTCAATGCATTGACAGCTGAAATTAATTCGAGTTGCAAGCACTAATTGTTTTATTTATGTAATAATTACTAAACGACAATGATAGAGTTTATTTCGAGAATTAAAAGTATTTTTAACATCTTTTGTTTTGTCGGATGGTGTCGAACCACCAACCAAATCGACCATTTGCTAATTGGCCCAAGGCACGCATCCAACATCTTGAACTGCGCACTTTCCGAGGAGCAATATCGACTCTGATCACTTTTTGGTATGTTGTTTAGAACTCGACTATCAAACGACAAGCAACTTACGTGCGGCCCCAAGAAGAAGTTCAACATCGGTTGCCTTGCACTCCGATAATGCCAGATCTACAAGCAGTGCCTGAGTGAGCGACTCTCCGCCGTCCTCCCAAATACTGCAGATTGTCAACACCTTACTGGGAACCAATATCGCGAAATAATAAAAAAAATGTATCTGAGACCGCAATGGTTTACCCAGTCACCCCGAAAAAGAACCGTATTGGCGTGGTATGATGATGAGTGCGCGCTATTGAAAAGAGACGGAAAATGCACGTTTGCAGATGCTGCAACAGAAAACCAGAGCAACAAAAAGGAGAAATTAGAAAAATACCCTGCGAAGGATGGCGCTTATGACGGCGATGTCTGAATTCGGGATCCCGAACAAACTTATACAGCTGTGCGCAATGACGCTAACAAAAGCAGTGCAGTGTGCAAATGGATAACAGCTCATCCGAGTTGTTTCCAACATGCGCAGGGCCTAGACAAGGAGATACGCTGTCATGTGACACTTACAAAGTCTTGGAGCAGATAGTGCGCAAGGCAGGTGTGAGCACGGAAAACACTATCTTCAACAAATCCACCCAGCACCTAGGCAATGCGGACGACATTGACATCATTCGGTCGATCCAAGAGAGCTGTGCTTGAGGCCTTCACAGCGATTAAAGAACAGACGGAACTCGTTGATCTTGACGTGAATGGAGGACACAAACAAAGTACATGCTATAAACAAAAACGTCCACTGTTTGGTAGCAGCAATTTTCGAGGTAGTTAAGGAGTTCACCTACCTTGGAACCACCATCAATCCCACAAACGACACCTTAGTAGAGATCCGAAAGAGAAGTACTTACTAACGCTGCTGCTTCGGTTGGCAAAACAAACTGGGTTTAAAACTCCTCAGTCGAAAGACGAAGGTGTCTGCTTTACAAAACTTTGATTTTACAAGTCCTACTCTACGGCGCCGAGTGCTGGATAAGTTGAAAAAAGGGGAATTGATTCGTCGACGGATTTTCGGTCCCGTATGCAACGATGCAATGGAAAGAAGGGTTTTACGGAAAACTGTACATGCTGTACCAAGATGTAGATGTAGTCAGAAGGCCAAGAAAAGAGACTACATTGGCCAGGCCACATCGAGCGAATGGACGACAACGCTCCAGCCAAGGAAGTCTTCTCATCCCAGCCCTCAGGTCGAGACGGCAGGAAGACCGAACCTACGGTACTAAGACCAAGTGACTGCGGATGCCCAGAGCGCTTGGTTTCGGCGGACTGGAGAGTGCTATGAGGGACCGTTTCATGATGGAAGGACTGCAATATCTCAGGCTGAGATCCTTCATGGATTGTGAACCGGATAAGTAAGTTGAATAATAAATATGACACAATGAATGAGTTTATTTCGAAATTAAAAGTATTTGTAAATCTTTGTTTTTGTTATTTTGTTAACATGTTTTATGTTTTCCGTCATGAATTAGTATTGTAGAAATTATGTCAAACTACTTGATATCGTGTCCGCGTCCAGATCGCTTTCAACTCTTTCCCTATAAATCGACGAGTTCCCAAAAATAAACCATCACTCAAACGATCACCCATTGAATGAAAATCAATTAAATTTTCTGTTGTACTCACTACTTTGCTGTCGTAACGATCGATGGTGAATTTGGAATTGTTGTTCAAGTTGTTCCAAAAATAGATAAACCCACAGGACACTCTTTTCTCGTTCGTTCCACCTTTTTATTTTATTTTCTTCCTGATTCTCTTATATGTTTTATTTTTTTTAATTGTTTTTTTCAATGTTTTTATTGAGTACTTTTTCTTTGTAATTTAGCAAATAAAAAAAAACTGTTTTGATCAATTCGCTTTAATCTTCCGTTCCCCAGATAGGAGGCAAATGCCATATTTTAATTTGATTTCCATTTTATTATTATGCATGCCACATGCTCATTCAATTTTGCCGTGCGGTTTATGGCTTTGGTGTCTGTGTGTCGTGCTGTTTTTTCTGTCTACTTATAAAATCGCAAAGTTAATTTGATAGGAAAATTTCTTTGATTAAAAGATGCATTCTGATTTGATGGACTTTCTATTTGTTTTGAAGTTGGACATCAAATACACATTTTGTAAAATCGTTTTGGGGGGGGGGGCGGGGGTTTTGTATATCGAATCATATTGAAAGTGATTAAGAATTTTACATGAGCAACAAAAAAAAGTGTGTATGATTTAAGCACATGGGTTTCCGACATGAAAACTCGAGGTTTTTGCTTTCCGTTTCTCTTAAAAACTACCAAGGGGTCAATTTGAACTTAAAGAATACTGGAAACAAAAAACTCTTAATTCCATAAGACTCCGCACTTCACTTCAAGAACCAACCAGTTTCGGACTGTTCTTCAATCGCTGTGAATGGTTGCTCGTTATTCTCTACTTTGCATTCGAAATCAGTCAGGCTTTGAGTGTCATTAAGATTATCAAAATATGAGATGAAAAGTTGGGTATTTGAAGGTGGATTGGATCCTCTTTTTCATATCGACACAATAGAGAGTGTGGCTTACGCGAGTAGTACCCTAGAACTTTATTATTTACACACTATAACTCCGGCCTACGCCCACGAGATGTCACCTTATGATGAGCATTTATCACCTTTAAAAAGTTAGACATTGTTTTTGTTCCTGTTACGTAAATAAAAATCAAAATAACTAGAGTGGCGCAACCAAACCTCTTGAACAAAATTCTCTCAGGTTGCGTAGTGTGAAAAAATTGAGGGGACCTACAATTTTAAGCCGATTCCGAACGGCAAAGTTGAGAAGCACTTTTTCATGAAGATGATACCTTGGAAGTTTTGTCAGTTTTTCGCAAGAGGCAGAGCCGTGAAAGATGAAATAAAAACTTTGGAACCCGAGTAGGATTCGATAAACCCACGACGTTCGGCTTAGCTGCCAACGCTCCTTTTTTTCATAATTCAATTTTTTTTATTCAGTTTTAAACTTTAAATTCTACTTACGTGCTAGACAAAAAAATGGGTAAACTTGCCTAATTGTAATTCTACTTTTATTTACTCTTACTGGCCCCTATCGGGCGCTCTAGGCAATTCATTGTTCTTTTAAAAAAATTAATGCCTGTTCGGCCTTGTCGAAACTAATGTTTTATTTCAATTTCAATTTCTATTTTAATTATTATTTTTTTTTTTTTAGATAAATTTTTAAAACTAAAGCCTTTGTCCTTTTTGGTGGGGTGGGTTTTTAACTAACTTACTAGGGTCCTTGGAAATTATAACCTTAAAAGTACCTGATTCTACCTTACAAAACTACTTAAAACTAGAACACCACAGCGTGCCAATAAACTTTGTCCTTATTAATCTGTTGCGCATTTCTTGTACTTGTCTTCTTCTTTGTCTTGTCATATTTTGTTGAGATTATTTTTTGTTTGTTTTTTACGTTTACGCTTTTACAGTTTTTTCGTTTCACTTTCAAATTTTTTTTTTTTTTTTTTTTCTTTTCTTTGTATATTTTTACTGTGCCACCATACCTACTCTACTTAAACCTAAAACCTAAGAGTAAGTAAAACAAATATGTAAGCCCGGCCAAGGCAAACAATACCCCACCCCGGACTACCCATTGTCAAATGCGTTTGAAGCCACAAAACTGGTTCGTCTTCCCCTATCAATGCGGTCCTGTTCGGACACAGCCCTACTGAACCGAAGCAGCTCCGCTCCATCACGAGCGAGGATGCCTCGTTCATAACGGAGTCGCCGGTCTACAGTTTATGCAGACGTGGTAGATAGCGGTACAGCCATCTACCTGTATCATGCCGCACTGGTCTAAATAGAGGAATGACTTGGTGGAATGAAAGCCGCTCAAGCGTGCATCTCGAAATAGTTTCGTTCGGATAGAACGGCCCGAAAATCCAATTGTTGGTCGAAGTCATAGCTCTCGCAATATGGCCCGAACAAGTTTTATCACGAAATTGTCAATTCCGTTGATCCGAGCCCCGTTGTATAGAACTCGTTTGAATAATAATGCAAATAAGAAGATTCCGGTGTCCGATACCAACCGAGACAGCGCCGAAGAACACTGCCTCTCGAAACACCCGAAACTTCTCCATTTGAGAAGGGGCAATGTTGAACCACACTGGACACCATAAACGATCATTGGCCGTATGAGGGCCATGTGAGCAAATTTACCTTCACTCTGGGGTCAAGCCGACTGCTGTTTTAAATACAGCTGTTTGTCAGAGCAAAGGCTCCTCTGGCCTTAGTCAGAGCAGCATCTATATGTCTGTCGAAATACAGATACTGTCCAACCAGATACCGAAGTACTTCATACAGTTTTGCTCGTCAATGCCTGTCCATGAGGATCAACAAATGACATCTTGCGCCAATTGCTTACAGTATCTCGCGAAGCCTTAGCCAACGGAGTCCGGAACAAAATTGTCTCCGACTTATGGACATTTATTTTCAAGTTTCCAGGCGTCGCAGTATCGCTGAATCTTCTCGAAGTCCACGCTGCAAGAGAATTCTAATAACTTCAACCTTTCGAGCCGTTCTGTACGCAATCAGGTCGTCGGCATACGCAATTGCGTTAGTTAAGCTACCTATAAGATCGCTGGTGAAATGCTTGAAGAGCGATCGGCGAATTCACCGCTCCTGTTTGAAGACCGTTTTGAATTTCAAAGGTAGTGGTAGAAGTTACATCTGCCACTTTTTGACTAACAACTTTCTACCGTTGTGCATATCATAATTCTATATACACCAATGGTTTATCTGATATGCCTAAGTCTGGTGAGTTCCAGATGCAAAACCTTTTTTTTCCTTAAAAAAATAAAATAATAAAAAAAAACCCACTTTACTGGTTTGTCGAAGGCCTTCTCTTATAGTTCCACCAGAACAGTACCGTGCATTGTTTCTTGGACTTGGCCAACGCACCTAAACACTAGGCTACAGACACTACGTTAAAATACCGTGTTGTTAAATACGGCTTTCGTTAGCCTTCTACAATTTTTTACTTGCGATCATATATTTGCGACAATATTTGAGAAGTTTTGGACTCGTACAAAAAAAGTTGAGATCTTGATTAAATATGACATAACGATGATACAGAAGTCGGAAAAAGTGGATCGGCGATTCCGTTCATCTGTCTGTCTGTAAACGCCTTAACCTTCAGCCTTAACCACTGGTCCGATTGACTTCAAACTTGAAAATTAGAAGTTTGAGCGAATTTGCGAGGGTCGTTTTTTTGATTATTTTTTAAGACTAAAATTTAGGATAGCCACCATACAAATTTTTGCGCCAAAAACAAAAATTTTCTCAAAAAACGCCCTCCTTCGATTTAAAATTTTATTTTTTTTTTTCAAAATTCATTTTTTATTAAATTTCACTTAAAACTACTTATAACTAGACAAAAGAATTCAAACTAGCTTATTATCTATAATTTTATATTTAACTTATTGTCGGGGGCTCTAAGCAATTCATGATTTTCTTAAAATTAATGCCTTTCGGTCTGTAAACTATTAAAACTTAAAACTAAACCCAAAACCCTTAAACTAAAAGAACTATGTAAGCCGGCCAAGCTCAAAAATCCCCTACTACTCATTATGTCATTATGTCAAGTGCTGCTTCACATTATCGATTCGGTCCCATTCGGATACTGCCCTACTGAACCGAAGGAGCTCTGCTCCGTCTTCTGCGAGGACGTCTCGCTGATCGACCGACGCAACGGTTCTTCGCCTGACGTGGTATGATTAGCAGCACTGCCAATCTGTCCTGCATCGGACCGCACTTATCTAAATAGAGGAATGCCTCTGGTGGAATGATAGCCGCTCAAGCGCACACGTCAAAATATTCGTCGTTCGGATAGAACGCTCCAAAGATCAAATTATTCGTCGAAAGTCATAGCTCTCGCAATGTGACCCCTAACAAGTTTTATCACAAAATTGCCAATTCTGTTTATCCGAGCTTCTAGGTTCTATACAATGAAACCTCGTATCGGTTTGAATAGTAATTGTTATAAGAAGATTTCGGTATCGATACAAACGAAATATCGCCGAAGACACTGCTTCTCGAAAACTCGAATCTTCTCATTTGAGGATGTGCAACGTTGAACCACACTGAACAACCATAAACGATCATCGGCCGTATGAAGGCAATTTAGCAAATTAACTTCACTCTGGGGTCAAGCCGACTACTGTAAGACAGTCGTTTCGTCAGAGCGAAGGCTCCTCAGGCCTTTGTCAGAGCAGCATCTTTATGTCCTTATGTCAGATACCGAGGTACTTCACTTCACTTTTGCTCGTTAATCGCTGTCCGTGAGGCCCAACGATGACCATCTTGCGCCAATTCTTGCGCGTATCCCTCGTGGCCCCAGACAACGAGGTCCAAAACAGAATTGTTTCAAATTTCTGCACATTTATTTTCAGTTTCCAGTCATCGCAATATCGCTCAATCTTCTCGAAGTCACGTTGCAAGAGAATTTTAATGACTTCGACTTTGGGGCAGTTCTTTACGCAATCATGGCATACGCATTTGGCCTGGATTAGGCTTCCTATCAGATAGCTGTGTTTAAATGCTGAAGAGGATCGGCGAATTAACCGTACCCTGTTACAGACCATTTTTAATTTTGAAGGTTGTGGTAGAAGTTACATTACCACTTTTGACAATAAACTTTCTACTGCTGAGCATGGCCGTGTTCGTATATTGCAGGCTTTGCTGCCCATGCCCTGCCTTTAAATATGCTCAAAGACTTTTATGAACTCAATTTCAACTGCATGCGTGCGGTTCATAATACTTTACAAGAGTTCACAAAAGCAAACGTTGACAAATGAGAAAAAAATTTATTTTGTTCTTTGTTTGGTTTGTAGTTAATTCATTCATTAAAATGGCTTTCAACAAAAACATTTGTAATTCGCATTGTTCTAAGCTTCGAAAACATGGTACAAAAACTTGCGGAAATAAGATAACCGAAAAGTTAAGGAAGAGGAAAACTCTGGGACTTTTCGTAAGATATATGAAAGCATGCGCGGAATTTCGTTACTTTCAAATCATTGATTACCATAATGTTTTAATAAAGGGTTCATAGTCGCATACTTAAAAAATTGTTTTTCACTTCAGTAATATAACGATCAAAGCAAACTTAACTAACTATACCCGCGGTGTTAACGCTATAAACGGGGTTAAAAAGTAGCCTTTGTCATTATCTGATGGATACTACTTAATACTTATGCAGAAAATCATGTCTATCACATATATATGCCCTTTTGTAAACTTAAAACAAATGTTTTCCACGCGGCACCATAGATTTTTACTTATTTACACTAAGTAACCTATTAGTCCAGTAGTCACTTTAGGGGTTTCACCTCGGAATTTGAGATAATAATAAAGCTGGGGGGGGGGTGGGGGATGGGAAACTCGTATAACAGCTTTATTTTGGGTTGTTCTAAAAGTTGTCCTCAAAAAGGTCTCATATTATCTTCGTGTCCGCGTCCATAAGTTTATTCGAGGTCAAAGGGCATGAAAAATCGGTTTTTCGCAATTATCTCTGTTTCTATGATTCCACTTCAACGCCTATTATGAAAATTAAAGATAAGAAAATTTGCCACAACTTTTGTCTAAACTTTTTTCTTTATGCTCAACCCTTTTCGATATAGAGGGCGGAGAGCACCCAGCGCTCAGGCATATATAACTGTAATACAAGGAATTCTCGGTGAATAATACCTTGTTTACAGTTACTAAATTATTAAATTACTATCAACAATAAATACTTTGTATTTTATATATATTATTCATTTAATTTTATTCGATAATAGATTGTAATTAAATAGATTGATAGATAGAAAGTATATAGAATAAATCCAATAAATATAATTTAATTTAATTTTTTATTTAGTAGCTGTACTTTTGCCACAATTAAAAATAAAATTATAAATACTTACTTACTTACTTATGGTGCCGCTACAGTCAAGGTCGGACCAGGCTTCACGCAACAAACTTCTCCAGCCAGCTCGGTCCCTGGCTAACTGTCTCCAGTTTCGCACGCCAAGTTGGTTCACCACCTGTGTGCTTCACCGGAGTCGCGGTCTTCCTCTTCTACGGCGTCCTTCCGGGTTGGATTCGAAGACTCTACGAGCCGGAGCATTATTTTCCATTCGCTCACTATACATAAGGACACGGATGGTTAGGGTTTTGTAGAGTGTCACTTTAGTTGCTCGGGAGAGGACTTTACTACTCAATTGCCTTCTTAGTCCAAAGAAGCAGCGATTGGCAAGAGTGATTCTTCGTTTGATTTCAGCGCTGGTGTTGTTGTCTGAGTTGATAGCGGATCCCAGGTACACAAAGTCCTTAACTACCTCGAAGTTAAATCTGTCTATGTTGACGTTTGCTCCAAGACGTCGATGTTGGTAGTCCTTTCTTGTCGACAGCATTAACTTGGTCTTGCCCTCGTTAACCGCTAGACCCATATTCCTGGCCTCCGTCTCAAGGCTCACGAACGCTCCACTGACATCACTCTGTGTTCTTCCAATTATGTCAATGTCGTCTGCGTATCCTAGTAGCTGGACGGACTTTTGAAAGATTGTGCCTCTGGTGTTGACATTGGAGCTTTGCACAATCTTTTCAAGAATGATGTTGAAGAAATCGCATGACAAAATTAAAATTAAATGCCACGGATATGTGGCAATTTTTTTCCCTTAAATGAATTACATTGAAAAAGTATTGAATTTTTTACTGGAAGAATTGATTTCTCTGAAATCTCAGTTTTCAAGCCACGCACTACATTAACAGAATCACCTTCAGTTAGAGAATTCTCACACATAAAAAACAAATCAGCCATAATTATAAAAATTGTACGTCCGTCGTTTTTGAGATCTTATAACCAACTAAAAAATTCATTTAATAGAAAGTAGTCCCTTGAAAAAGAAAAAAAGAATTTAAATGTAGGTACATTTAATTTTAATTTTAATTGCTACTAAATAAAAATTAAATTATATTATATTTATTGGATTTATTTCTATATACTTTCTATCTATCAATCTATTTATTTACAATCTATTATCGAATAAAATTAAATGAATAATATATATAAAATACAAATTATTTATTGTTGATAGTAATTTAATAATTTAGTAACTGTATACAAGGTATTATTCACCGAGATTCCTTGTATTACAGTATATATGCCTGAGCGCTGGGTGCTCTCCGCCCTCTATATCGAAAAGGGTTGAGCGTAAAGAAAAAAGTTTAGACAAAAGTTGTGGCAAATTTTCTTATCTTTAATTTTCATAATAGGTGTTGAAGTGATTGGAACCATAGAAACAGAGATAATTGCGATTTTCATGACCTTTGACCTCGAATAACTTACGACGCAGACACGAGATAATATGAGACTTTTGAGACAACTTTTAGAACACCAAAATAAAGCTGTATACGAGTTTCCAGCTTATTATCGCAAATTCCGAGATTTTACCCCTTTTTTTTCTCTAAAATGACTGGACTATATGTGATATTCAAGACTATAATCTGTTTGTGTGCTAAATTTTATCCAGATCCGTTTAGAACTTCTGGAGTTATTGAGCAACACACATAACATTTGCTCCCTGCCATTTTCTTGCGAATTCAGAAGCAGTTTTAAAACAAGTGCCGACTTGACCGCAATATGACAGTCGTTATACTTTTATGAACACAAGTGTTGCCATGCTCATGCAGAACTTATGCTGTTTGTTTACATTTACGAACACATTTTTGGCAGTACTGCGGAAGACTTATCGACCAAAGATTTGACATATTGGAGTTGTCCTTTCCCTTTTTCGGGAGAGGATGAACCACACAAATTTTTATTGAACCGCATGAAACCGCGATTCTCAGATCACTCCTGCACAATATCGTTCCGAAGGTAGAAGTGATGAAGTAAGTCTCTGTTTTCCAGGTCGTGGTTGGGGTCTCCACTTTCTCCTGCGGGTCTTCGATAATAAAGAATTCATCGTCCAAGATGGCTTCCTCTCTACTGTCCTCTACAGCTTAAGACACGGAAGTTCGTTGTGATTCTTGGACCTTAATATTTTATTAATCTGAGGGAACATACTCGGGTCGCTAGAATTAACGGCCCGAATTTTCTTGTCCCATTACAAATTAATAGATAACCTGTAGTTTTCCTTGATCAAGGTGTTGACTTGATCGATGACTTCAGTGTCCTAAACTCCAGGTCGTTCGGGTCTGTACGCTGATGTTATTTATGTAAAATGTACCTTTCATTGAACCGTTTTTTGTTAAAATATTTTCTCGAAAAATAAAAGCCCGATCAGCGTATTTTTTCTGAAAGTACGTATATATTGCCAAAATAATGTTTTGTTTTCAAAAATGTCTTACCTTGAAAACGGATAAATATTAAATATCGAAATTTACATACAAAGTGGATTCTTACATATTCTTGAATACTGCACACCCAAGTGAATTTTAAGACATTTTCGAAAAATTTTATGTCTAAAATATTAATTACAAAAAAATGCTATAAGGATGAAAAAAAAAAAACAGTTAAAAGATCAATTGTGATCATTGTTTAGGAAATCTTATGACATCAATTTTTTCAAATTAATTGTATTGTTGAAATACACATTTCAATTTTATTTTTTTTTATGAATAATTTTAATTACATGTTTTTATTTCTTATTGTTTTTTATGAGTTATAATTTGGAATACAGGAGCAAGTTCGTACGACATAGTTGTGCACATTTTTTTTTCTTGGTGTCGGAATTGACTGATTTGTATGCTTTAAAACGAAGGACAGAGCACAGAAGTAAACCATAGCCATCCCAATTTTGAAAATTTTGTTTTTTTTCTTATTAAATATTCAAAAAAAAAAAGGGAATAACCTCCAAAAGCCTCATTCAGTACATTCAGAAATGATAGAAATCTTTGTCCTTGTCTTGAACTTTTTTCTCCATTAAAGCTTAGCACAATACCTAAATCAACCAAAATAGAATCGACAAAGTGTTAGCCAGACGAATGTGATAAGCTAAGCGCAAGATGAATGTTTCCATAAATTGTTTCCGGTAATTGAGTCTATCCACTTAACGAGTGGGCAATGCATAAAGCAGAACATCGATAGATAGACCCTATACAAGAGCCATCTCAGTCCTCGAGAAGAAGCCAGTAAAGGGCTCCTACACTGCTTCAATTCAAGTGCTTTGCTCTGTTTTTGGCATTATGCCTCTGTTCTATTTAGATAGACCGAAACCCAACTATATAGAGACGATGGTGGAGCGCCGTCGGCGACTGTGGTGGCGGCAAAGAGTCGATCCTCATCATCGTATCGGTCTGTCGATGGGCACTTGAACATTTTTCAATACATCGGAAGCGATAAGCCATTAAAAAATTGAAAAAAAAAGGGAAAAAAATTAACCGAACGGATTCATGTACGTTCATATTGCAAAAAAGGTTAAGCTAATGTAAGGTATTCGGTGTCGGATCTGTCGAAGGATGTGACATTTATGTGATTGGCGATTGCACTAATAGAATTTGCTTCAATGATTACACAGGGACTTGTATAGAAGAAAACTTGTCGGAGAATCTCCCACTCATTCAATCGACAGAATTGAGTCATTAATAAAAACGCCTGCCCCCCCACTCCAAGCGCGGGCGGTAAGCTAATTATTATGATCCGACTCATTCAAGCGCAATGATATTGTAATTATTTGCAAATTAAACTTAAATTCTCTTGTTCGGTTCGGGGATTGAGATTGGGTTTGGGATTTTCAAGTAAGTAGATTAATTAAATTGTTGAATGAAAAGTGCAGAGACATTAGAGAGTTTAACACTTGACTGAGCATTTGGCTTTTGTGTGAGCCTATGAATTGCTTTGCCTGTTTGGACTGAATGGGAAATGCTTTTGGGGATTATAATTCCATTGTAAACGGATTGCTTTGTTATCTTTGGGATACGTGACATGCTTGTCATAGATGAGGTTAGTTTGTTTAATTAAATTTTGGTTTAGCTTTATGAGCAAACAATAATAAGCTACGGAATGGAAATAAGGATTTTCTATGATTTTGATCAGTTAGCGATGTTTGTAAATTCCATATGTGCAGTGAAAGAAGGGGAATACGTTGAATTATTGTGAAGTGTTGAATGCACTTAGGAAGACTTGTTTGTTTGACGATGTTGAATAGATAAAATATGTTTGTTATCCTAATTAGTCAATATAGACAAATATTTATAATTTTCTTCTTTACTTTCGTTTCAGGTATGTACATGATAGCTTCACCTTTAAAACAGTATGTATGGCATTGTTTATCAAGAATATTACTTTAAAAAGCAGTTAGTTCGAAAATAAACTGATAACATACTTAAATATAAATAAACTTAAAACTAACTAACCTTGTTAAAATAAAAGTAAAAATCAATAATCCATTGGGTCCTGAATCCAGATAGAGGAACCCAACGTTTTTGGCAGGAAACGGCTGACTTTGGTGCCATGCATTATGCATAGGCTAATTGAATTCAGATGTGTTTCACAAGCATTCCTCGTGTACTTAACACTAATTGATTAATTTCAATGATGTCTTGCTCTTATATAGATGGAGGCTAGTCATCATTGCAGCGCCACCGATTCAATCCGAACTTCTTCACATAATTGGATGTCATGAGCCATATATAACATGGTAGAACAATCCCATCAGAAGAAGAAACTCATTTAACTAACACTCGCTGTTAGGTGGACTCACCTATTGCCTAAGTCAAGGTGTTAGTTTTCTATTTCATCCAATAGTGTTGAATTCGAAAATTCGTCTCTTTTAATACAAACAACAATTGTATCCCTGTATTCTCACACTGAAATCGTTATTACGGGCGATTTCAATGTACACAATTCTTCGTGGCTTCTCCATTCGGGCCAGACAACACCCGAAGGAATGTGTGCTGAAATATTTGCTGATTTTAACCACCTTACTCAGCTTGTCACCGAGCCCACTCGAATATCGGACATAAATGGCCAAGCGGATTACACTCTTGACTTGTTACTTACGTCTTACCCTGATAAATACACTATGAGTGTATTAACGCCTCTAAGCAGATCAGACCATAATATCATGATAAACAAATTTCTCGTAACAAACAAATCCAGTTAGAGAAAGAGCTCCGAAGAGAACCGTATGGCAGTACGAGAAAGCCAACTGGGACGGTCTCAACAACTTTTTCCGGATCTTTAACAGGTCACTATGCTTCCTCGATAGTGACGTAGACTCCAGCGCAGATATGATTACTAATATGATTATTTTGGAAATGAAAACGTTTATCCTGAATAGGGTTAAAAGAATCAAACCCAAGGAAAAGTCAGGGTTTGATTCAAGCTGTAAAGAGGTTATTAGGGAAAAAGAAGTAAAGTTCAGATATATTAGAGCTAACCCAACTCAGGAAAACCAACAAGTTTTAACAAGCCAGGAAGGCCTGCAATGCCCTTATTCGTCGGATCAAATTTTTACATGATCAAGGACTAAGGCAAAAAATACTATAATGTCCCAAAGGCAGTAAGAATGTTTGGTCATTTGTTAAAAATATGAAGAATTCTTCTTCTTCCTCGCTCCCTACGCTCTCTTGCGAAAGCTTACCTTTTTGCTAGGCAGTTCGCCACCAACTCTTCGCTGCCAGAGAGTGTCATGACTCCGCCTGTTTTTGAGTACGTCAATGATTTCATGGGACAAATTTTCTTTCGCACTCGTGCAAGAGTCCTAAAGGATCTCAACATACATAAACCCGCTGGTACGGATGGTATCCCCGCTATTATTCTGAATAGGTGTTCTTCTACGCTGGCACTGGCAAAACCCTTGCGTAACCTTTTTCATCTATCCTACTCTTCTGGGCAGTCAATCCATCCAAAAAAAGGTGAATCGTCTTCTCCTTCAAATTATCGTCCGAATGCACTTACGTCCCTTATTGGTAAGGTCATGGAAACGCTGCTAAACTCTCAGCTCTAGAAATATCTTGAACACCGAAAGCTTCTTAATGACCGGCAGTACGGCTTTCGCAAGCAACAGGCCCACTGGTGATTTGATGGTTTATCTCACCGAACAGTGAAACAAATCTTTATATTGCAGGTATCCATGGCTCGGAGGAATGAGTAGTTGCCTGCTAAGCAAATTGCTGCGGGTTCAAGCCCCAGCTTTGTAAGCATTCTTTTTCTACAAAAATCGACAGCTTATCTGAGGCCACCTGTTCGATGATGAGACAATTTAAATCTGTGTCTCCTCCTCTGTGACACGTAGGTTAATGTTATGTATTCTCCCCTTCTATGTGTCTATCTGTCTCTCTCTGTTGTATTAATGCCTTGTTCTGTCCCAGCCGATGGCCTCAGTCGCCAGTGCTGTTATGTGTCTGTAGTTCGTCAAATTTATGTGCGAAGTACTGTGAAGTCAATGTCAATGTCAATCCTTACATTGTTTTGGAGGAAGTAAGATTGTTGCACTTGATATTTCAAAGGCATTTGATATAGTCTGGCATCTTGCTCTTTTATCGAAAATGGGTGCTTTCGGTATCGATGAATCCCTACTTTGTTGGATTTGAGACTTTCTTTCGAACCGTTCAATACAAGTTGCAGATATTGGACGGATTCAAGTTTGAAACCCACAATATAAATGCTGATGTGCCCCAGGGCTCCGTTTTGTCTCCGACCCTCTTTATCATTTTTATTAATGATCTCTTGTCTGTTACTTCTAATCCAATAAATTGTTTCGCTGACAATAGCACCCTTAGCTTTTCTTATTCGTTTCTGAACTCGCATCCCTCCTCTTCGGATGTGGAACTGAAACGGCAAAATATGATAAGCTCATTAAACTCTGACGTAAACAGCATTGTACAATGGGAAACTAAAAACCGTGTAGTGTTTAATGCTTTGAAAACTCAATGCTGTCTTGTATCGTTAAAGCGAGAAATACCCCCCTTGTCTCTGTCCATGAGTGGCACTTGCATCTGTGAAACCGAACATCTAGAGACTTTCGGTATGTGCATTGCTGACCACCTTTTGTGGAACGAGCACATACGCGATGTTGCCAAAAATACCGCAAGATGTTTAGGTTTCTTAAGACGGTGCAAACAATTTTTCTTCCCGTCTGATCTGGCTTTTATCTATAAAACCTTCATCCGTCCAAAGCTTGAGTAAAATTCTCATCTCTGAGCTGGTGCTCCAGCTACTTAGTTAAGCCTCTCGGATGGAATACAAAAAAGAGCTCTAAGAATGATTGGTGATAGAGAGATCACTGACTCATTCACCCCTTTAGACCACCGTCCGTAGTAACATGGCTTGTCTCTCCCTGTTTTATCGCAATTTTTACGGTAATTGCTTTATAGAAATAGCCGTTCGCATTCCTCCCCTCAAACAATTCGCCCGTAATACTCGCGCTTCTACGAATACCCATCAGTTTACCCTCGAGCCCAACTTCGGTCGTACTCTCAAGTATAGAGAATCGTTCTTCAGCCGTGCTATGCGAATGTGGAACTCTCTTCAACACCCTGTCTTTCCCGATAATTGCAGTGTTCACGAATTTAAGACCAATGCACACCGGCACCTCCACCTCCTCTCCAACCCCTTCCCATTTTCTAATGCACTCACTGTGTCTCTGGCATAAAAAGCGTATAATAAACGCTTGAGTGGCTGAAAATTATAAAAACAAAAACAAAACACCACGAATTTTTGTCTTGAAGAATCGAAAGACATCTTTTATCCATTTTAGTCAAGATCTTAAACATTTTTTGACATAATGTAGGTGAAGAAAAAAACTTTTAACGCTACCCAACGCAGCCTTATAATTATTGACAAATAACTGAAAATTGTTGAATTGTAATATCTGCTTTTTCGCCGAAAGATTGACTCTTCATGTCCAAGGTTTTGACGAACTTGAACTAGGAGTCTTGAATACATAAATTGTTTAAGAAAAGTGGTTAAACTTTTATGCTTAACGTATTTTCTCTTTTCTTCAACTTCTATGTCGAAATTTGTACTGAACAGAAAAAAAAGTTTAATGCCCAGTTTCATAAACAAACACTAAAAGTACTTCTAGCAAAAATCTTTTTAAATTTTATCAGACCCTTAAAACTTTTGAGTTTCACCAACTTAAAATGGGAAATTTCAGGGAATTTTTTATCAAAATTGACATCCTTATGAAAATTGTGTGAGAAAAAATGAGAAAGCGTTATTTTCAGTTTTCAAAATGTTCAATGACTCTTTTAAAATTTAATGATCCAAAAATGGGCATTTAGTTTTAAAGGGTGTATAAAAGTTTGTTCATTTAAAAAACGCTTTGTGAAACCAAAAAATCTCATTTTACGTTTTAAAAGCTTGTTAAATTTTTAAAAGTCGTCTATGAAATTGGGCATTAGTGTATTTATTTTCAAAGTCAAATTTATGCAATTACATGCCTTCATATAACAGTTTTCTGTCCAACACCCCTTCAAGTAAGCTCACTTGATATTATTTTCTTATCCAATATACTTATGCAGTCATGCAAGCCCATGTATAACGACGCCGATGTGTGCATTTTCCCAGCTCATCATCGCATATCTGTTTTCTGATGACGATAAAAAAAATTGTGCATTTAATTTTTTTTCCAACTTACAGTGTTTGTACCTATTTAGCACACATTTCCATCACACCATATTCACAAGCATAATAAAAAATAAAAAATAAGCCCAAGGTTACAAGTCACAATATTGCCACACACTACAGTAAAATTGCATCTTATTGACCTACTTGCAGCCCTTGACTTATGCTCTTTGTTTATGTATTCTATTTTATCCCATGCGATATGCAATATGGTGTCTATGCGAACTGCGAACTGATTGTAGCATCAAAAGAGAGGGTAAGGGTATTGTGGGATTCAAAAGGGCCTATAGACTATAGAGTTGGGTTTGTAAAAGGTTCCATTATTACTGGAGGCACTTCTGTGTTGTATTTCAAATTGTCTTGTCTAGACATGGGTCTCGATGCGAAAAAAATGTCCATTCGTTTTGCAACTTTTTTTTAGGATTGTTGTTTCTCTTTGTATGCAAGATGGGAAAAAAGAAAAAAGTCCTTGCATAGTTCAATTCTTTCTCGAGAGTTGGAAGGTTATCTTCCAAAAATTATTTTTAAAATCAAAAAATGCAAACAAAAATATTTTGTATCACAAATCCGTTTCAAGGAAAATTGAAAGCCCTCCACCGACAGCTCTCAGAAATAATAATTGGAAAAATCCAACTTCCAAGTATTATCCTAATTAAATGCATTGCAGTTAAATGCACCGTACTCGAAAAAATTCAGATTCCAAATCTTCACGATTTCTCAAAAAAGAGAAAACAACATCCAAATCCAACTAAAGACGACAAAAATTATAACAACGAACTCTTCACTCTGAGAACTTTTACAAAAAGTACCTCCTCATTTTTCTGCATAAGTGCAGAGAAGCATCCTTGATAGAGTGCAAGTCTCATAGAAGTTCGAGTTTGGAAACAGAAAAAGATCTTAAACTTATAAATTTCACTGTATCAAGTACAAAATCGAAATCTTTATCTGCTTAGCGGTAAGCTGCTGCCGATTGTGAATGGTGGGATGGGTAGCGTCGTCGTCTTCATCATTGAGAGAGGGTGGAGAGGAAAATTTCC
The DNA here is from genome assembly GCA_920937365.1 of Sphaerophoria rueppellii. Taxonomy (NCBI): domain Eukaryota; kingdom Metazoa; phylum Arthropoda; class Insecta; order Diptera; family Syrphidae; genus Sphaerophoria; species Sphaerophoria rueppellii. The sequence goes on from CAKKXW010000002.1 coordinate 64,309,471, forward strand.
GAAAGTAATAGGATTTACTGCTGGATGCTTCTGTGCAGATATTGCAACGAACGACTACGAGGACGACTTTCTTGCTTTTGCACCCAACTATTTTTGTTTTGGGGGCAACAATGAGAAAGGATGTCGATGCAGAAGTTGAACAGATTTCTATCTCCATTCTTATTCTGATTTTGTTTTTTTTTTTTTCGCAGACTCGCAACCCGAGGGCGGTAAGGGCAGATTATCAATTTTTATTTGGAGAAGTTTATTCTTCTTTTCGTTTTCTACTATCTCTCCGACCGTCGCTCGTGCAACTTCAATACTCAGTTTTTTTTTTTTACATTTTTAATGCTACATATTAAGTGGAGAACGTCTGGGAAAAACTCGAAAGTAAACGCACTGCACTGCTGGCCCTGGCATTCTTTTGAAAAAAAAAATAAAAAAAAAATAAAAATACATTTTACAAAGCACTGAACTTCAGGCAAGGGAAATTTGTTTTAAGTGACGACAAAGAAACGATGGGAAAAAATTTGGCGAGCCAAAATTAATGAAGAACAGTACCAATTTTTCAGGTCCAGTCATTTCATTCGTTTACAAATTAAGCCCATAGAGCGATTGAGTTGAAAGAATTCGTGTTAGGCGATTTTTTCTTTTTTAAATAAATAAAAAAAAGGTGGTAGGCATCGACTTCAAGTTCCTGGGTCTTCTCCAAGATCTGCCGTATGGTGAATATTTGATCGATGGTGGATTTTCCAGGTCTGAAGCCACACTGATAAGGACCTATCAGGTTGTTTACGCAGGCGTTGTTGACGTTCACACAGCCAACAGACAAGATCTTGAAGGCGATGTTCATGGGGCAGGCTTTCCTCCGACCAAATTTTGCAGATGAGCTGGTGCGTGCTCGTTGTGGTGGCCGTGTAAGCCCTAGTACTTCAGAGATGGCATCTCTGATGACTGCTTGGCAGTGTTGCCACTTGTTCTCTATATTTTGTGCTGGTAGCAAAGGACTTCTGACGTTTGACGTTTGACGTCCAATATCCTTCTAGCATTTTCGCGTGTTGGCTTTGATCAGGATATCCGCATACGTCCGCAGCACTCATCGTCAGACCAGGGTTTCGTTGCGATGCCGTGTACCTAGCACTTCAGAGATGGCACTCTGTGCTGCTTGGCAGTGTTGCACTTGTTCTCTATATTTGTGCTGTAGTCAAAGTCATGTACGTTTGACGTCGAATTTCCTTGCTACCATTTTCGCGTCTTGCACCTTGCTTATCGCACAGTCGAAGATTTCTTCTCTAACAGCTTAGCATTAAAATCTCTAAAGACGATTTTAATGTCATAGCTAGATCATTGCTCATAGGTCTTGTCGAGGAGCTCGAAGAATCTGTCTTTGGCTTTGGTGTCTTCATCCTTTTCCTCAGTGAGAAGTGGATATTGTTGAATTTGGCCTTGTTACGGATTGTCGTGATGCGCTCATTCACTGAGTTGAAACTCAAGACCTTTCTCCTGAGTCGATTCCCAACTACAAATCCACACCCAAATAGACGCTGATTTTGTTCCCGGTAGCAGCCGCCGTAGTAAATATCGCAGTTGGTCATTTAACGCAGGCCAACACCATCAAATCGCATTTTTTGGATGACAGTTATATCTTCTTTGTAAATAGCAGTCAAGGGCTCCTTCTATCTGTTCGGCTGCACGTTGTCTGTTAAGGGACCTAACATTCCAAGTGCACAACCAAAATTCGTTGTCCTTTAATCGTTTGCGTGGGTCGTCATCATTAATTCTGTCCGTATCCGAGGCTTGTTGGTAGTTCGGAATTATAGTTTTTTTATGTGTCATGTGTCGGGCAGTCACCCCGACACATGACCCCCAACCCGGAGGGCCAAGTCCTTAGTTTAACACTAAGACGAAGAGCCGTATATCGTTGTAGCTCTATAATGTGTTCACTAAGTTCTTCATCCTGACTGGAACTGTAGACGCAAGCGTTGATTTCATCTTGGGAGTTCTTCTGCTGCCGCCTGTTGAAAAGGAGGCAAGCCTTAGTTAACGCATACCTCCGCCTCACTCTTCTTGCTGCCGCCAACAACTTCTCACTGGGGTTGGAACCCAAAGCTCTAGAACTACATGTTGTGAATTTGCTCAGGTCACTGTTCTAATTAACACACTTTTAATACATATTTTAGCTTGCAGACTCGAATTTTAATTTGAGATCGAAATAAAACACGTTGAAATCTATTTTAAAAAATCAAGCTTCTGCTTATAAGTTTTTATTTATTTTAAGAATTTTCAAATCTCTAAATAACCATCAGGGTACCCTTTGATGGCCTTCTCAAGCTAAGGGTGCTATACATCGTTTTATTTTTAGTTCATTCTTTTACTACCTCTGTCCTCCATAAATATAGTTTGAAGGATTTTACAATCAGATAAATTTGAACAAATGTTCTTAAGCTTAGAATTCTCTCCAAGAGTTACATAGTGAGCGAAGAGGAGTTAGGAATTAACTTTGCAAATTCCAAGAAAAAAGTCCTTTATTCAAGAGTGAAAGAATGTATCTCGCTATTATATTTTTCCTGTTTTATTTCTGTATAAATTGGAGTTATGGGGTTTGAAGAGGATGACATTTTGGTTATGTTGAAAATGGTTTCCTTTTCATAATTTTAAAGAGCGTAATTGAAAAGTTTTTGTTAGAAAAAATTCTTTTGAAATAAGTTAAAAATAATTTGTGGTTATTAACTTCTGATTTATAAAATTTCGACAAAGAGCAAATGATCTTAAAAAAAAGAAGAAACTGTACCAAAATCCCACAAGCTTCAATAACTAAAGTTAATTAATTTTGCAAAAAATAAACCCTGTGAAATTGAACAGCAATTAAATTAATTTCCTGAAACAGACTCTACAAATGAAAAATGCCTTCAAGTAATTTAAATACAATAAAAAAAAAAAGAAATAAAAAAAATTGTATAATAATCATAATTTCCATCCATTTCGCTCTCAAATCCAAAACAACAGGAAAGCAATAAAATTTCAAAATGAAACAATTAACTTCAAAACTACACCCTCAAGCCTTAAATATAAAAACCTCGCATTCAATTTCGCTGTTATTATAAAATCCTTTTTTATTGCCAAAAACCCTTCTGTATATGTTCGAATAAGCGGCAGTGAGGGTTATACCACTGCGAACAGAATTTAAATAAAACATCCTGCGGGGGATTAGAAGAAAATTCACTAACAGCAGCGCCAGCACAATCCCAAAAACTATTTCACTACCGCATCTGATTTTAACTTAAAATCACGTTCGAGAGCATGAAATCTGCGTAGTTCGGAATTTTGTGAATTCATAACTTAAGCGTGTTTTTGAGTTTTTGCTGGAATATGCGGAAAAAAAATGATATTAATAAACTGAAGTATGCTGCAAAAATTTCATGCTCATTAATAAACTTTGAAGAGGATGTAACAACACTGCAAATGGCATTCACCATACCCCGCGCGTGTCACTGGGTCCGTATGTTTTTGGCGGTATGCCTTTGAGCAATGAAATATCCTTGTCGAATGATTGGAGTAGCAGAAAGTTTATTTATATTACGATGTCTCGTTCATCTTACACACACACCTATAAATAGTATAGTATATATGTGTGAACGTTAAGTAAATTAATATTTATTGAATTACATTTTTAAAGTCAAAGGAAGTGTCAAGCACTTTGAAGTTAAGTTAACTTATTTGATGTGGAAATCAAAGAAAAACTTTTAAGACCTGAAGAAGGCATCTTGAAGAGTAGTAGGGTCCGGGTAAGATTTAATACTTAATTTTAGTATGTGAATAATAGCAACTTTTTCTAGAGGTCCTTCCACCAATGGCTTTTTTCCGTAAATTCCGTTTTTGGCTGGAGTCGTGGCTAATTCAAGATTGCCAAACCGATCATCAGACTCCTTCCATTATTTAAATATATTTTTATATAGAGAGAAATAAAAAATATGAATACAAACATGGTAAGGTAACCTTAGGACATAGGACAGTTTTTTTCGATTTTGTATTGGAAGTGGAAACTTTTTTTTCTATAAAGTTAAATCTTCGATAGTAAATAGATGAAAATTTCATGTTAAATATGTTTCGAGAATCCTGAAGTTTTTAATAGACATTTCCTTAATGACTTTGGACCAAGTTATCTTTCTGCATAGCTATTTAGACTTTGACTTAACATGTTTACCAGGCAGTTCGCCTCCAACTCTTCGCTGTCAGCGAGTGTCATGACTCCTCCAGTTCTTGAGCGCGTCAATGATTCCATGGAACAAATCTTCCTTCACACTTGTTCTGTGGAGAGAGTCATAAAGGATCTCAACATACATAAATCCGCTGGTCCGGATGGTTTCGCCGCTATTGTTCTGAAGAATTGTTTCAAAGTAAACTGTGTGCAATCTTAATTAATAGTATATTATATATCTTTATTTCGGTTAGTTACCTCTCGAACGCGTTTCAATAGAACTTGTCTATCATCATCGGCGAACACGACTGATGATAACAAGTGTTTCCCAAATTTTGCAGCATCATTGGTCCAAAGTCCGATAGTTTCTTGTTGTACCCACACGATACGAAAAAACAAGAAAGATTCACGACAGTTTAAGCGTGCACCGACGATGCACAAAACGTTTTTTTGCACAAGAACAATTGTGCGAGAACAGTAAAAACAAAACACAAAACGCGAAAAATATTCAAGCATTCTTCAAAGAGAGTGCAGTTGTCGGCAAAGTGTCACAGATACTTTTAAACTAATCGAAAGACATGAACTTAAATTTCCATTATCAGCCTCATGGATTTCTCGACTTTTGAATAAAATACTTCAAATGCATCTTATCGTCATGCATTTTGTGTTTTTTGTTTTGTACGGGCAGTACGGCCTTCGCAGCACACAGGTCCAACTGCTGGACTTGATGGTATCTCTCACCGAACAGTGGAACAAATCTTTATATCGTTTTGGAGAAAGTAAGATTGTTGCACTTGATATTTAAAAGCATTTAGATAAAGTCTGGCATCGTTGCACCTTAATCGAAAATGCGTGCTTTCGGTATCGATGAAACCCTTTCGTTTGGTGATTAGAAACTTTCTTTGAATCCCTTAAATACCTTGTATCGGACGAATTCAAAGTCTGTAACCCTCAATTAAATGCTGGTGTGCCCCAGGGATCCGTTTTGTCATCGTCCTCTTTCTTATTTTCATTAATGCCTCCTGTCTGTAAAATTTTAACTCCAATAAATGACAATAGTACCCTAAGCTTTTCATATTCGTATTCCAGACTCACATCCGGTCCTCTCGGAAGTGCAAAACTGCATCGGCAAAATATGATAAGCTCATTAAACTCTGACCTTAAACAGCATTGTACAATGGGGAATACAAAATCGCGGAGAGTTTAATCCTACGAAAACATCCAATGTTTCTTGGTAACGTTGAAGTGTGATATACTCTCTTGCCACTTTCATAGTTCGCACTTGCATCAATGAGACTGAACATCTCGATATTCTCACATATTCGATGTCGGCAAAAATGCCGCAAGATGTTTGGGTTTCTTTAGACGGTTGCAAGAAATTTGTCTCCCCGTCTGATCTGGCTTTTATCTACAAGACTTATATCCGTCCAAAGCTTGAATACAATTCCCATCTTTTCTTAAGCTTCTTGGATGGCTTACAAAAAAGAGCAGTAAGAATGGTCTGTGACAGGGACATCACTTACTCATTCACTTCATAGGAACACCTTCGTAACGTTTCGTAGCCAGTTGCATTCCACCCCTTAAACAATTCAACCGTAATACCGGCGCTTCCAGGAATGCCCATCAGTTTACCCTCGAGCCCAACTTCGATCGTACGCTCAAGTATAGAGAATCGTTCTTCAGCCGTGCTATGCGAATGTGGAACTCTCTTCAACACTCTGTCTTTCCCGATCATTGCAGTGTTCACGAATTTAAGACCAATGTACACCGTCACCTCCTCTCCAACCCCTTCCCATTTTCCTAAAGCACTCACTGTTTCTATGGCATAATAGGGGTATACAAAACCTCTTGAGTGTGCGTTTATTATATAAAAAAAAAATCAACTAAATTATACTTGTTTTTAGTAAATTTCGGCTACTACTAAACTGCTTGTTTGTTTAGTCTTAAGGATATAATTTATTGAAATATAGTTAAAATTTGTTTCTAAAGGCGTTTTGAAAATATGAAATTTATATAAAAGTAGATATAAAAACAAAAGTAAGATCCAAGGGTGCTTTCAATTTGGTTTTGAAAACACAACTCGACTACTAGTAATTTAAAAATTGACGTGTCCCATAGGGCTACGCTCTGTCTTAGTTCCTTAGTATTTTTTTCTGTTTTCTGAAAACTTGAACTCACATATACTAAAGGATCGACTTCTCTCATTCTTCATATGTACCTGCCTCATTACTTTAGTTAGAAAGAATCGGAGATCCAATTACCGCAAATTGACACACAACTTATTCTTCCAGTACCTGATAGGCACTCATACCTACTATAACCAGAGACAACGTTGGAATATGTTCTTCTTCAGTGTACATAACTAGCATCACATCATCTCCAACACATGAGTCGTTTTACGCTAACGAAGAATCCGAAGAGAGACCTTAAGTTCCGTTTCCGTTGACGACAACGACATCGTAGGCAATAGCAACTACACACATAGTACATAGTACAGTTAAAAAGAGGAAATCTTGGCTTTTGCTGTTTCAAATTGAAGAAAATGATGATTATATTGTGTCCTTATTTATTTTTTTTTTCTTTCTTAACGTCTCTTCGAAGGGCTCATTTGAGAGAGTGTATGAGGAAGTAATAAACGAATCGTTATGACGTGTATTTTCACTTCCTCCTTTTCCGTTTCATAAACACATAAAGTCGATATTTTTTTCTTTTTTTTTACAAGCTCTTCTTATTTCCTGCTTTTGAAATGTTGAGAGGTCCTTAAGGTAAACTTCAGCCGTCAATGAAAATTTTCTCAAGATAAACTTTCAAATAAGTTGTTCCTGAGAAAATGAAAAAAAAACTCTTTGTGTCTATATTTATTATTTGAAGGTCTTCGTTGGATAATTTTTTGTTTTTTTTTGTAACTCTCTTCTGAAGAAGTTTAGTTTTAAAGGTTGTTTTTTTTTTTTTGGTGGGGAGATGGAATATTCCTCACTTATCAGGTGGGAAATTTCACAGTTCGTTAAGTGCAGGAAGGCGTACATTATGTTTTAATGAATTGCTTATAAAAACAAACAAAAATACTAACGAAAATGAAAACAGAAATGATTCGACTTTTACTTACGTTCTTGACGTCCCAGAGACTCTAGAAGAGTCTCGGGCCATGAAAAACACCCGGCTTTTCTTTAAAATGTCGCAGCAATTAGCTTCTGGTTTCAAAACCAGGACACAGGCTCTTCGAAACAGTGAAGAAAACCTAGTAGATGTTTTCAAGCAGTACTTCCAACAGCTTCTGAATGCGCAAAATGTCGAGCGAGCTAATGACGAAAGAGAAGTAAGACCAGTCAATGAAGACCCAGTCCCAGCGCAGAAAAGGTAAAAAGAGCCATTCAAAAGCTAAGAAATAACAAGTCCGCCGGAACTCATTAACTATGGAGGAGGTGTTTTGATGAACCGCATGCACCAGTTTATTACCAAAGTGTGGGAGGAAGAATGCATGGCCACTGACTGGTCGATAAGCTCCATATGCCCCATCTACAAAACAGAAGATCCTATGTCATGCAAAAACTACCGCGGCATATTTCAAGTCGAAACCCTCCATCTTTTCATCGACTTTAAAGCTGCTTATGATAGCATCCACCGACAAGAGCTTATGATGGCGATGTCTGAACTCGGGATGCCGAACAAACTGATCCAGCTGTGCCGCATGATGTTAAACAATACGCAGTGTAGAGCGCAAATAGGCAACAGATCATCCAAGTTGTTCCAAACATGCGCAGGGCTTAGACAAGGAGATTCGCTGTCATGTCCTGGAGCAGATAATGCGCAAAGGCAGGTGTGAGCACGGAAAAAACTATCTTCAACAAATCCACCCAGCTCCTAGGCTATACGGACGACATTGACATCATCGATCGATCCAAGAGAGCTGTGATTGAGGCCTTCACAGCGATTGAAGAACATGCAAAACTCGTTGGCCTTGAAATGAATGAGGACAAAACAAAGCACATGCTATCAGCAAACAAAGAACATCTGTCCAGCAGCAACTTCGAGGTAGTTAAGGAGTCCACTTACCTTGGAACAAACATCAATCCCACAAACGACACCTAAGTGGAGATCGAAGAAGAATTACCCTAGCCAACCGCTGCTGCTTCGGGGTGGCCAAACAACTGGGTTCAAAACTCCTCACTCGAAAGACAAATTGTCTGCTTTACAAAACTTTGATTTAACCAGTCCTTGTGTTGGACGATAAGTAAAAAAGGGGAATTGATACTGGGCACTTTCGTAAGAAAAATTCTTCGACGGATTTTCGGTCCCGTATGCGACGATGGCGAATGGAGAAGAAGGTTCAACCGAGAACTGTACCAAGATGTGGATGTAGTCCAGAAAGCCAAGAAAAGACGACTACATTGGTTCGGCCACATCGACGGAATGGGCGACAACGCTCCAGCCAAAAAAGTCTTCACATACCAGCCCCCAGGTTCGTAACGACAAGGAAGACCGATCCTACGGTTCAAGACCAAGTGACTGCAGATGCCAGAGCGCTTGGTTTCGGCGACTGGAGAGTGCATGTGAGGGAAGGCTGAAGTATCTCAGGCTGAGATCCTTCATGGATTGTGAGCCGGATGAGTAGGTAAGTAAGTGTTGATGTCCCAGAATTTGGTATATAAATGTTCAAACTTATGCTAAAATAGAAACTTGAATTCTATAAAAAAAAACAACAACAATAACATTTTAAAATCCTCTCATCAAAATTGATTTCTTATTCATTATAAAAAAAAAAACTGCATTTTCAATTTAAATTCCTTTCCCGCCCCTTATTCAAACAAAACAGACAAACAAATAAACACTTTAAACAGATTTCACAAGTCTCGTATCCTTGCAACATTAACTTGCATCTGCATAAACAATTCCTGGAATTTGCCTAATCTTGATCAGAACTCAAAACAAGTAGATTGAAAGATCCACTATACTTCGAAGTGTAAAAGCGAAAACAAAGACCCATCAGTATTCTCATTCTTCTTCAAAAATCCAAAGATACCTTCTATCTGCTATCGGTTCTTTGAGAATATATTGCCAACTATATTCACATGCATCCTACATGGATGTGCGATAATGTACACTGTGCTTCTCTCGCTGAACAAGATTAATGAGCAAATAACTTCCAAATCTAGAAAACCTCTTTGTATACTCCGCCGCCAGTTTCCACTCCAACAGTACTATACATGAACCTACCTACACGAGGATGACGATATGGTATGTGATAGTCTATTCTCCAACTAGAGTCTTAACACAAAGGATATGATGGAAGGAATATCCTTGTTCCGAAGCAGGTATTGTGAAGGTGGAAAGGGTTTTACTATAAGAGAAAACAAATTTTACAATAATCACCTGTTTGCAAACTTAGAATTTGCATAGATTTCTCAGATTTGAAATTCCAACAGCGTGTGTACCAAAACAATCAAGCCCGCCTTCTATACATTTTCAAACACACACGCCGCAGTTACCGCGCCGTCCGTTGGTACTATGCGGCTGTAGTTTGCATTGCTGAATGCTGATGTAACTCAAAGTAGATAACACACCTTATTCGAATTTCTATTGCAAGCTGATGCTGTTTTCCTACAAAAGGGTTGTTCTGGAGATTGATGCATGATGTATGGTGGGTAGTGGAAGTAATACTGGCAGATCAGATCACGTATGCTGGAGAAGTAATATTGCCAGATGGAATAATCAACGGTAATATTATTACAATTTATAACCCACTCCAATTTTCAGAATCGAATGGGATTTTTCAAACTGTTTTCTGGTTTTATGTCCCTATTTTAAGTCTTACAGATTTCGAAGCACCCAGTTTAAATCTGGCAACACTTATGTTAATAAATTCTTACCCGTATGAAAGAACAACAATTTACCTTATTTGAAATTAAATGCACTTGCAAAGGCGATATGTTTCCCAAACAAAAGACTGACTTCGTGCAGTTAGTAAAATGACAGAAACAGAAAGACACCTCCTAATGTGACGTTTGTTTCTCCAACTTTATCTCCGCGTTTGATACAATGCATCTCTCCATTTTGTGGCATAATACCCAAAAATCACGCTCAACTATCACTCAGACTAAACAAAAGTTAAATTTAATTGTGATTTGTTCAAAAACAATGACAGCTCATTTCCCAAAATGTAGGTAAATATAAGCCAGCGCATTGCGATGTTGACTTTATGATTTCGATATGCTTTTTGGACGGCTAAAACATTTCAGAGTTGTATTTTCAACGAATAAAGAGATTGATTTAGGATTCTGACAGTTTTGAAAATCTAAACGAAAATTATTTTTCTGCTAAATAAAATAATACCTTTTACTACCGGAAATACATGTTTTGATGTAAGAGGTACAGGTATGGCAGGTCGTTTTTGATTATTTAACTGAAATGACAGGTTGGAAATGTTTAATTATTTATAACGATTAAGGATTTTTTATTAGTTCCACAACATCCATTAGCGAAATTAAGAATTAGCAAAACAGTGTTAATAATTTTCAATTTTAAGACAATAGGGCAGCATCGACCATAAATACCTAAATACTACCTACTACAAATGTTTTGAGTTTACCTATTGATGGAAAATTTTTATGTGTCAGTGGATGGCCTTCAAAATAAATCAATATGTTTGTCCGTAAATAATTACACACAGTCAGGAGAACTTTCAGATTTACATTTTAAGATTAATATTTGCAAAAGTTTGCCTTAACCGATTTCGCAACTTGACAGAAGTGTGCCCATAAAAAAAAAAAACAATTTCAAACCCCCCTTAACAACAAATGCGTCAAATGGTAGATAACAATGCACACATGGAACCCAAGAGTCCTCAACAACCTCTATCTACCAAGTCCTACTCTCACCTCTGTGATGGTGACCCCTGGGTGTCTAATACCTTAGCTGGAGATTGGGTGAAAACCCCTATGGAAGGCTTTGGCGACAGCTAACAAGAGAGGGCGGAGATAGTGTTCCTACTGAAGCACTACACCTTTTTCCAGGCGGCAGCGGTGTAAATCCCATAATGGAGTCAACGGTGGCATCTATAGTTCTAATTAGGTTTGAACTACTCAGTGAACGCCTTATACGGGCTACTTCGATATATTTGTAGCTCAGGCCGATAAGGATTGATTTATCCGGCTCTTTGCCCTTGGAGTTGAAATAGGGCCCTGGTTCCCAGGCTGGGGGTCGTGCTTTGGGGTGACTTCCCAATCACATAAAGAAAAATATGAGTACGGCCCATGCAGTCCACACCACTAACTTCCCAGAGTAGAAAAATAAGTAAAAACATTAGATGTTTTTGTTGTATAGTTGATAATGCACACACGCACGTTGGTTATCAAAGTCAAAATCCATAAAACTGATACTTTGAGGACATACATTAAGTACATTTAATAACAATGGCGCCATCTGCCAAAAGTTTGTCGTACCAAATCGTGGACTCATGCACAACTCATGTAAAATACTAGCCTTTATTACTCCTGAATATTGTAGTTTTCTATTTGTGAAAAAATTTTTCTAATCGGAATAGTATATCCGAAGATTAACATTTATATGGCAAAACAGCGTTTGGTGGGTCAGCTAGTAACCAAATATAGTCCATGTTACTCCTGAATATTGTTTTTTTTTCACACTAACTATAAGATTTTTTGCATTATTGTTGAAATTATTGTAGAAATTATCATAATTTTCATTATATTAGGATTGTCTTGCATAGCCGACAACGAGCGCCTCACGACAATCCGTATAAAAGCTAAATATGCGCTCACGCCCCCACAGAAGAAAAAGATGACGACAACAAAGACAAGTTCTACGTGCTCCTCGACAAGACATACGAGCAATGGCCTAGCTTTGGCGTAAAAATCGTCTAAGGAGATTTTAATGCCAAACTAGAAAGAGAGGACATCTTTGGTGGAACAGTCGGAAAATACAGCCTGCACGACAAAACATCCGATAACGGATTCAGGCTTATCGATTTTGCAGCAGAAATGTTGTGGTAGCGAGCACCTGGTTGCCACATCTCAACATCCATAAAGATACATGGAGATCTCCTGATCAATCAACCGTCAACGAGATTGATCACATTGCGATCGACGGAAGGCTCTTATTCAGCATTTAAGATTTTTGAACTTTCCGAGGAACCAACATCGACTCGGAGCACTACCACGATGTAGCAGCGGTGTCTCGACCAAATCCGACAACTGGAAGAAAGGATGACGTCGGACGGCGACAGTCGCAAGAATTCACCAGATCCTTTTCCGATCAAGTGTCAAGTAACCTCATGAGAAGTCCGCTACAACCAGCATCGAGCATAGAGAACCAGTAGCACAATTATCAGGAAGCCATTAGGGATGCTGCCTATGATGTGCTGGGTTTCACGCTGCCACCAAAACTAAACCCCTGTTTTGATGATGAATGCAGGCAGGTACCTGCAGCCAAGCAAGAAGCATATAAAGCAGCTCTGCACAGGGGGATGAGATCAGCTCTGGAGCTCTACGAGCAGAGGAGGAGAGAAAAACACAAGCTTTTCAGAAAGAAAAAGATAGAGAGCATGAAAAGCGATCGGTCGAGGATGTTGAGAGATTAAAAAACAGGATTGAGGTTCGGAAGTTTTACCAAGAGGTGAAACAAATGTCTCAAGGTTACCGAGCACGAACTGAAGTTTACAAAGACCAACAGGGAAATATCGTCGTAGAGACATAGTCAATGCTGAGGATATGGAAGGAACACTTCTGCACACTGTATTACAGCGATGACAAATCGAATTCCGCTGTCAGGCAGAACGAACTATTCAACGAAGACGACGCAAGCCAAGATTTCCGTCTACTCGACCTTGAAGAAGTGAAGATAGCAATATCTAAGCTTAAAAACAACAAAGCCGAGGGAGCTGATGGCATCACTGCCGAACTCTTCAAAGCTCAGCCGGTGATGACTTGGTTGGAAGCCTGCACCAACTCATCTGCAAAATATGGTCAGAAGAGAACATGCCCGATGAATGGGAACCTCAGAATTGTTTGGCCGATCCTGAAGAAAGGAGACCCTCTAAACTGACCAACTACAGGGGCATCAGCCTCCTAAACATCAGATCTTTTCTGCAGTACTGTGTGAACACCTGAAGCCGTTTGTCAACAAACTGATATGTCCATATCAGTGTGGCTTTAGACCAGGAAAGTCCACCATCGTTCAAATAAATATTCACATTACGGCAGATCCTGGAAAAAACTCAAGAACTCCAAAGCGACATCAACCATCTTTTTGTCGATTTTAGGGCCGCGTATGACAGCATCTATAGAGACGAACTGTATAAAGCCATGTCCAGCTTTGACTTTCCCATAAAACTCATTCGTCTGAGCAGACTGACAATGGAGAACTCGCGTTGCTCCATTAAAGTTGGTAGCGACCTCACCGACACCGTCGATGTCAAAAAAGGCTTAAGATAAGGTAATGCACTGTCATGCGATCTTTAACATCATATTGGAACGAATAGTGCATAACTCCCATGACAAAACTAGAGGCACTATCTTCCAGAAATTTGTGCAACTAATAGCGAACGCTGATGACATTGATATCAATGGGAGAACGAAGCGTGATGTCAACGTTGCTTTTGCGAGTATGCAGACGGAGGTTGGAAAAATGGGTTTAGCGGTCAATGAAGGCAAAACAAAGTATATGCTGTCATCGAGAAAGGACACCCAACATCGACTTCTTGGAAAAAACGTCTCGATAGACACATGTAATTTCGATGTAGTTAGGGACTTTGCATACCTTGGCTCCGCTATCAACACGGACAACGACATCAACGCCGAGATCAGACGAAAAATAACTCTTGCTAATCGGTGTTTCTTCGGGGTAAGAAAGCAATTGACTAGCAAAGCCCTCTCCCGAACAACTAATACAAGCGAACAATACTCCGCTCAGGCTCAGGTGGCGCGCGCAAGTTAAAGACGACGACCCCAACCAACTCGGCGTGCGAAACTGGAGACAGCTAGCTAGGGACCGAGCTGGCTGGAGAGGTTTGTTTGCTTGAAGCCTATAAGTCCACCTTAGACTGTAGCGCCACCTTAAGCATGTTTGCTAGTAAAGCCATTCGGAAAAGTCTTTGACAACTACTTGGCATTCAAATCAGTGAAAATATATCAATATAAAAGATGATTTTTTAAGAGGTTTAGAACTTAAAAAAAAAAAAAAACACAAAAAATTCGAAAATATGAATGAAATATTTATTTGAATCGATAGTTTGAACCTTACAATTTAATGTTTAAAGATAATTTAATGCAAATGTTGACCGCGGCTGCGTCTCAGGTAGCCAATCCGCTGAGTCCAATTTTGGCATACTCTTTCACACATATCGGCCGGTATCTCACGAATGAATGCATGGATGTTGGCTTCCAGTGCGTCAATCGAAGCGGGCTTGTCCCTATAGACATTAGCCTTGACATACCCCCACAAAAAATAGTCTAATGGTGTCAAATCGCACGATCTAGGCGGCCAATTGACCGGCCCGAAACGTGAAATTAACTGTTCACCAAACTCGCCTCGCAATTGCGCCATTGTTTCGCGTGCTGTGTGGCATGTGGCACCGTCTTGCTGAAACCACATATCATGCAAGTCAAGAACTTCCATTTCGGGCAAAAAAAAGTTTGTTGTCATCGCTCGGTAGCGTTCACCATTGACAGTAACGCTGCGATTCGCATCATCTTTGAAGAAATATGGCCCAATAATGCCGCCGGCCCATAAACCGCACCAAACAGTGGCTTTTTCGGGATGCATTGGTAGCTGTTGTAATGCTTCTGGCTGATCTTCACTCCAAATGCGGCAATTTTACTTATTTACGTACCCCTTCAACCACGTACCCATGAGCCTCATCGCTGAACACAATTTTCCAATAAAAAAGCGGATCCTCGGCCAGCTTTCCAAAAGCCCATTCACCAAAAATTCGGCGTTGTGTGTCGGCTGGCGATCCATAGTTAAATTGCAAACCAAACTGAAGCTGTTTGACAGTGACACAACGTACTAAACACACGCCAGCTGTCAAAACCAGTGTTGCCAAAACCAAACCAGCTGAAAAATCACCCGTTATTTTCCTAGTCTTCTCTTGGCCCAAAATTTAAAAATTTACTTCCTGTGTGTCTTCATATGCATTCTAGATCTTACTCTCTCAAAATAAGAGCTCTGATCATCGGATATAATACACATATTGCTGCGGATACAGCTTCACTGATGGAGTTTTGGACTCGATGCTTTCAAAAAATAAAGTTCGAAGAAAAACAAAGTTATCAAGTTTTATCCTAAGTTTTTACAAACTAAATGCGTACAAACAAGATACTACCAACCTGTTACAGCCTGTTGTGCTTTATAAGCCGTTACATTTATAAACCAACAAGTTCTCTTTTGCAATTTTCACAACCTCAATTCGAATAATAATTACAACAAAAAATGAGTTGCAATGATGACTATTATGTTCTTACCAGCTTGTTTCTTTCCCAATGATTTTTTTTTTTTTAATTCTGAGGTAAAAAAAAAAACTAAAAAGTATTTTTTAATTTAAAATATTTTTCCTCATTTCAGAGCGAAAACTTTTCGTTGGAATGCTTAACAAAAAGTACAATGAAAGTGAAGTGAGGCAACTATTTGCTGGACATGGAACAATAGAGGAATGCACCGTGTTACGGGATCAAAATGGACAAAGCAAGGGCTGTGCCTTTGTTACGTTTTCAACGAAACAGGCAGCAATTGGAGCAATTAAGGTAATTTTACAAAAATAATACAAAAAAATAAATAAAAGAAACGTATTCTATATAAAATATGCGCCAGCATTGTCGGTGCATACATTCTCCTACCAAGAACTATTATGATGCCGATGAATAACGTACCAATGGAAGAGGACAGGGTTTCTGCAAATTGGAATTGTATCCTCGTTCTTGTATTTCTTATTGTTTGTATATGGCTGTTGAATGAAGGAAATGTGCATAATATACATTTTCTTGAATAATGAAAAGAATGTTTAATGAATGGATTTAATGTGAGTAGGTGCACTCTTGTAATATGGAAAATAAATTCATGTTGAAAGAGAGAGTGGGTCTGAGTACGAAAGTCTTCGTTCTCGTTGCCGTCGTCTTAGTGTGTTGTCGGTTGAGGTAGCAGGAAATAGTTTCGATGCATTTTGATTAGAAATATTTTCCCCTTTTTCAGTCGAATGGACATGAATTGTGATTTTCCATTATAATTATTTCTTGAAGTTTGAATGTTTTCTGTATCTTTGATCCAGAAGTGTGTCATTAAGTCCTTCTCGTTACAGAGAATTATGTGGAGAATAATAAATTGCAAAAGTCTTTGAACAAAAGAACGACAAATGTATGGCAAATTGGAAGATCTTTGAAATGAAAATTTCCCTAATTTTGAAAATTTGTCAATGTATTCAATATTTATTTTGAGTAAGAATTAAGGGGCATATTTCTTGTATACTTGTTTTTTTTTCTCTCTGCTAATAGAAAATGTTTTGCAATACGGATTTAAACCCTAGCCAAAGTCACTACAATAAAGAACTCAACGATCGTGTTAGGTTAGGTAAGGTTAGATCAATACAGATCCATTGTGATACCCGTGAGTATTGCTACTCAAGCTTATAAGAGAAACCAATGTGTTAATCAAGCCATTTAGAGGCTTTGACGAAGTTCAGAACATAAGAACCTCGTGTACTAAAGAGTTCTTCTAAATCCCCTAAGAAAAAGTTGCCGAGCAATTTCTTCCTTTGGTGGGAGAGTGCGGGACATTGACACAGAAAGTGTCTTCATGCACCTCCTCTTCATAGATCGTCTGAACTGATTCTATCTTTGTCATATGATAACCTTACAGATTATGTCCGGTAATTATGCTTACAAGAGATCGAGATGATCTAGGGCCAGATCTTTCTAGTAGTGCCGCAACTGTCAAGAACGTTCCTCCTTTCATTAATCTTGATAGTAATTGTTTTGAGATTTCCTGTTACCTTTTTAGCAGCTGTTGTAACTGCCAGGACCTTCGCTAGGAAGACGCTACTGTAATAGAAGCCTAAGCGGGGCGGTTAACTTGAGAGATTCAAAATAGAAGCCTACCCCTACACCAGTGTCCATCTTAGTGCCATCTGTATAGATAGCTATTGACGACTTACTGGGGTATGGTATGTTATCTATCCATTCCTCTCTGTTTGGGATGGCGGAGTGGAATCGTTTATGAAAATTAAGTTCGGGTATTTTATAGTCTGTTGTAGTACTATGACCCATAACTTTATGAAGGATCTGAACATGTACTATGAAACTGTTTTTTCCAGACTTTAGTTTGACTAAGTCTCAGGGCACTTTTGGCAGTAGATTTTTGAACAAAGAAGTCTAGGGGTATTAGATTGAGTAGAACTTCCAGTCCAGCAGTTGGATCGGATCTCATTGTCCCCGTAATGCCAGTGCACGAAAGTCTTTGAACTTTTGTCAAAGTTTTTCTTTGCTCATGCTTTTTTCATGCTTTTTCTTAAGATTTCCACCAAACCAAATTACCATAGGTTAGTATCGGTCTAATTATTGCCGAATACATCCATCTGATAACTTTAGGGTTTGGTTCCCACGTTTTAACGAAAATTCTATTTTTACGAAGTCCAAAAGGCAATCGATGCCTCTTTGAATCTATCTTTTTTGTTCAGACCCCAGTTTAGTTTTTTATCTAAGATCACACCGAGATCACCATCATGTTAATCTGTTTGTTTTATAGCAAGTTTACCTGATTAAAAACTCAACTAGAATCTTTGTAAGAAATTTCTAGGCATTTTCCTATGTTTGGATTTTTTTTTAAACATGTGTGCTTTTGTGCGTCTTAAAAATACCAAATCGCTTACCAAAATTCGAGTACCATGAGCTTGACTATATGAGCTGAGTAGTACAAGTGCACAGTTGGAGCTTTGTCATAGTTGATGTCAATATACAATCAGGGACTGTCAGATAAAAAACTTTAACCCTGCAAACCATCATTCGCTATTGTATTGCCATGTAGATGGTGTTAGCCTGGCCCCTAGACACTATCCGGGGACAATTGTTGCTCCTTTGTGCACCACAACACGATACCTACTGTCACAAAAACACTTCCATCCTTACAAACTTTATCCTCCATCCACTCCCTACAGGGACAAGTTTAAGTTCCAAGAATTCGGGTAAGCGACCCATGAAACAATGAGTTCTTGTTTTTTTTAAGAATGTGATAGTTTTAGGGGAATTATTTCGTGAACCATTGAATTGATTTCTTAGAAAAAGTATTAAACAAATTGTTTAGAAATGGAAATAATTTTCAAGGATGATATTTGTTAAATAGAAAATCTGACATTCTTTCTATTTATTTCAACACTTTTGTCTTCAAATGAAATGAAAAAAATTTGGTGAAATTCACCTTCCATGGTAGCAGGAAGAAGAAACAATCTGACGCCTGTTGATAGTAAAGAGAATTCCGACAGGGGAGCGTTGCACATACAAATTGCAAACAGCCATTATGTCTGAAACAAAAGAAGCACAAATGTATCCTGCTGAAAGAAAAATTAAGCAAACAACAAATGGTGACAACCACACCATGAAACTCCGAACCAACGGAGAGAAAAAGCGGTCTCGAAAACATGTAAACACAAGAAAATAGAAAAAAAAACAAGAATCTAAACACTGTCGGAAGTTTGTAATTTAGCTGTGTTCTGTGCATCCGCGTCCGCGACTCCAACTCATACATCCTTGGCAATTAATCATAGAGCCAAATACAAGGAAAGAAAAAGTGTTTCGTCCGGGGAATAACCCGTCACTACTCACAACTCGAGGATTCATACTTTCAGAGCCATATGCGATAACCATGCCATGCCAGACAACCACATCGGTTTCATTAAGGCAAAGGATGTCCCAGAATCCTTTTGATATCCATATTATTTTTTTTTTTCAATACTATTCACTCTCCGGAAAGGTATGCGAAATATACAACAAGAAAATATTGCATCACACCGTACTATTTTTTTCTTGGTCTTGCTTTGAAGCGCTTGCAATTTCAGTGGAATTATACAACATACCTTTTTTTTCTTCTTTGGATATGCAGCAAAACTCAAAAATAAAGAAAAGAATCTTATCAAAATGATATTGCAATTTCAATAATTTTGTCTCTCAGTCAAAGAAAATTAAGAAAAGAAATTCTAATGCAGTCCTTCGGTAAAGGAGTGATTTTCAGAGCAACTTCAAAGAAATTGTTGGAGATCCTTACTTTCTCTATATATTTTTCAAAATAATAATAAATGACTGCAAGGAAAATGACTCTCCAGGTCGGACCAGAGCCTCACCGAACAAACTTCTACAGCCAGCTAAGTCCCTAGCTATAGCTGTCTCCAGTTTCACACGCCAAATTGGTGCAGGTGCTCCACCTGAGTCGCGGTATTTTTCTTCTGCGACACCCTTCCAGGTTGTATTTGAAGACTCTACGAGCCGGAGCATTATTTTCCGTTCGCTCAACATGACCCAACCATCTAAGTGGTTGGACCTTTACTTTTCTGGCCATGTCAGTGTCGCTGTACAGCTCGTACAGTTCTTGGTTGGAATTTTTCTCTCAAAGCAGCCCAAAGCGTGTTTATCTTTTTGTCATGGTCCATGTCTCTGCACCATACATTAGGACCAGGATAATTAGTTTTTTGTAGAGCATCGTTTTTGTTGCTCGCGTGAGGACTTTGCTACTCAATTGCCTTCTAAGTCCAAGGAAGCAGCGATTGGCAAGAGTGATTCTTCATTTGATATCAGCGCTGGTGTTGTTGTCTGAGTTGAAGGCGGATCCCAGGTAGACAAAGTTCTGAACTACCTCGAAGTTAAATCTGTCTATGTTGACGTTTGCTCCAAGACGTCGCGTCGATGTTGGTGGTCCTTTCTAGTCGACAGCATTAACTCGATCTTGCCCTCGTTAACCGCTAAATCCATTTTCCTGGCCTCCGTCTCAAGACTCACAAACGCTCCACTGACATCACGCTTTGTTCTTTAAATTATGTCAATTTCGTCTGCGCATCCTAGTAGCTGGACGGACTTATGAAAGATTGTGCCTCTGGTGTTGACACTGGAGCCTTGGGCAATCTTTGCAATGGAATGATGGTGAAGAAATCGCATGACAGTGCATCGTCCGTCTAAATCCTTTTTTGACATCAAAAGCGACCGTTAGGTATTTTCCGACCATGATGGAACAGCGTGAGTTTTCCATTGTCATCTTACACAGACGGACGAGTTTTTTTGCGATGCCAAAACTAGACATTGCTCTATATAATTGGTCTCTATAGGCGGTGTCATACGCAGTCTTGAAATCGACGAAAAGGTGGTAGGTATCGATTTGAAGTTCCTGGGTCTTCTACAAGATCTGCCGTAGGGTGAATATTTGATCGATGGTGGACTTTCCGTGTCTGAAGCCACACTGATAAGGTTCTATCAGGTTGTTGACAAAGGGCTTCAAACGTTCACACAGCACGGCAAACAAGATCTTATTGGCGATGTTATGGAAACGTATATCTCTGTAGTTGGTGCAGTTGAGTGGATCTCCTATTTTGAGGATCGTGCAATGCTGAGGTTCCATTCGTCGCCTCTTGTTTAGCTGCAGGTGCTCGACGGCACTCATCGTCAAACCATGTTTTTCACGTCAGCTTTTATTCGAATCTTACATGATCAAAATATTCCAATGTCCCAAAAGGCGTAAAAATTGATTCAACTCCTTCGAACATAAAAATGATCAAAGAGACCTCCCCCAGAGACTAAGTACCTTTTCCTAGTTACTCTTACTTATTCTTGGTTTGCTTCCTCTGTTCATTATCATGTCCATAGGAAATTAAAAAAAGAAAAAAAGCCTTTGTGTAAAATTAAACCGCGCCACCTAACTCTGTCACCGTCAATCCAACAAGGACGACTGCAGGCATAAGTCGCCTTGATAGCGAAGTAAAACCAATGTCATTAAAGACTGCTCTTTCAATTTTTTCTTCTTTATTTTTTTTTTTTTTTTTTTGTTAAACAACTCACTGCGAAACACTGCCAGTGTATAAGAGCAACAGCAGCTTGAAAATTTAATAGACTAACCGCAAAAGCAATATCTTCTTCCTCGGATGCACTCTGATGGCAAAATGTAAATGTCAAGCTGCAGGAGTAAACGCTGATGAAGTTTTTGTCTGTCATTCATTTTGTGTCTCACTGTTCCTACACCCTGAGGAAAAGACCGACACGAAGAATGGACTCTAAATAATGTCCACACAAAAGTGAAACAAGAGTCTGTTGCATTAAATAAACCCTGGGCGAGCTATCGCATTAAATAATGTTTCCACTTTAATAGGGAAGCTCAACAACCAACGACTCACTCCCACAGGAATTACACTCAAACGCATGAATTGAGTAGAGGGACTTTTTGACGGAAACGTTAAATGAATCAAATTCACCGAAACTAATGAGTTTTAGCTTTGGGGATTCTGTAACGTCTGTGAGTCTAATTGTTTGAATGAAAGAAAAAAGGGTGTCAAACGTGAATAATTTTGTTGTTTGGCCTCGAGCCAAATCAATTACATGTGTTTACAATTTGAGGAAATAGGCATTTTTAACAAGCCTTTGTTTTTGTTCTTTTTAGGGCTTGCATCAAAGTCAAACCATGGAAGGCTGTTCAGCACCGCTTGTCGTCAAATTTGCCGATACACAAAAAGAAAAAGACCAGAAGAAACTACAACATCTTCAGGCAACACTCTGTGGCAATGGTTTAACAACCAATCCAGTTTCGACGGCTTCAATAATAACACGCTCAAATCCCACCGTCCAAGCTCTTGCAGCTCCGTCTTTAGCCCAGAGTGCAGCTGCAATTGCTGCTACTCCATCACTGATAGCTGCAAATCCACCACAACAGACTTCACCGTATTTAGCAACCGATGCCTTGGCAACGCCTAGTCAAATGCAATATTTTCAGCAATTGCAAGCTTTTGGAATCCATCCGCAGTTTTTACAAGGTGAGTTGGTAGTTCTTTGTATTTTTCAAATTGTTCATATTATGTGCAACCAAATGTATACAGTTTAAAATGTGTGTTTGAAATCATTTCTGTGTTTTATTTTTTTTTTTTTATTTAAAAAAATCGAAAAAATTGTCAAAAATCACTATTTGATTGGACGATACAAAATGTGTCCTCTCCTTCTTTTATTGATTGTTATACTACGTAATGTTCTAGCTCTCTGTTTTTAAAATTCGAATTAAAAGGTCAAAAAATTCATTTAAAATTGAAGGATTATGACCGTCGATATAAAAGTGAATTTCACCAGCATGAAAGTTGTATGAAATGGTATTTTAAAATTTAAAATTAACTTCAACAGGTCAACAGCTCACTTGAAATCGGAAAGAAATGTAAAAATGTTAATAAATTTGAATCCGAACAATGAGATTGAGGCATATACAAAATTCAATAGAACCCAATTAATTTTTGACCAAGCACTAAATGTATGAAAAAGTGTCCCGTCAAATTTGATGAAATTTTGGTGGAATATACATGACATCATCCTGATTGAAAATGTATATTGGTCTAACCCTCTATCTTCAACAGATTCCCTGTTAAAGTGAAAAGTATGAAAAAAGTGAAACATCGATTTCTGTTTAATTTGTTGGTTAAATCGAGTATAACTAGTAGAATAATAAGTATATAAGAATATGAACACGATTTTATGTATTTTACATGCCAAGTTAAGGGATATGGAGAAACTTACTTACTTACTTAAGTTAAGTTGTGGACTTATCAAAAGTCTCCGCCAGCCAGCTCAGTCCCTAGCTAGCTGTCTCCAGTTTTGCACTCCAAGTTGATTGAGGTCCTCTTCCACACGTCCCTCGGGAATAGTGTCGAAGGCCCGTGTTTATAGCGGAGCCTAGGTAAACAAACTCCTCTACTACCTCGAAGTTGTATACGTCCATTGTGAGGTTCTGTCCGAGCCTTTGGTGTTGGGTGTCCTTCCTCGAAGACCACATATACTTCGTTTTTCCCTCACTAATAGCTACACCCATTTTTGCCGCTTCTGTCTGTTTTAATAAACGCGATATGGTTAGGTAAGGTGAGGTTAAAGTGGCTGTCATGGATGTTAAATGACACAATAAGGCCAAATGAAGGCCCATTGTGATGCCACATGTATCTAAATAGGCTTTCTTCGAAAGCTCATTGAAACCAATTAGAGTTCCTTACGAAACCTAGAAGATTAATAATATTAATGTGTTCGAGATCGTTTAAATCACTATCAAAGTATTCTTCTAGGTGAATCATACGTTTATGAGCCAGAGCAGGACAGGTGCAGAGGAGGTGAAAGACTGTTTCCTCATCGTCCTAATCCATGCAGCTTCTGCAGAAATCATTAGAAAATACACCCAGACGCGTGGCGTGTCTTCCTATTAGACAGTGTTTAGTAATGACACCAATAAACTAGCTTATATGCAATCTGCTTAGAGATATCAGGCACCCAGATCTCTTTGAAACCAGATTAGGCAAAATGTTTTTCGTCACCTGATGTTAGTTCTCTTCATAGCATCTTGTTTTAGCACAAGTTTGCATGTAGCGATTGGTATACCAACATTAGCCATTTGCGGTTTAATGGGTAATGTTGTACCATATTTGGCAACTTCATCGGCTTTACAGTTCCCTGGAATGTCTTTATGGTCCAGCACCCAGTGAAGGTGAATGTTAAACTGTTGTGCCATCTCCATTAGAGACGATCGACGGTTTTGGACCGTAATAGAGTTTTTAGAGACAGATTTTATAGCTACCTGACTATCTGAGAAACCTCCTAAATCGCCAAAAGTTCTGCCTAAAACACGATACCATGACTTGGAAGGCTGAATGAGAGACTTTGTTTTAGTTGTTCGGAGTACACACCTCCACCAACCCCATCACTAGTTTTCGATCCATCTGTATAGAAGTGGATTGCCTCGTCTTCCAGGAATGTTTTATTTTCCCAGAAGGATCTGGAAGGTATAGAAGTTTGAACGTTTCTATCGAACTGTAGTTGGGGAATGGTGTAGTCTGTGTGCTTTGGAATTGATTCTAGATACTTTAGAATAACAGAGTGGCCAATGTTATTGTTAGTCCACTGTGAAGAGGCATTCAGAGCGAATAGCAGAACTAGCAGCTATTTGTTTGCTGTTTATATCCAGAGGAGTCAGATAGAATAGGGTGTCTAGTGCCGCAGATGGGGTCGTACGAAGTGATCCGCTTATTCTGAGGCATGTAGAGCGTTGGACTTTACAAAGCTTATCGCAGTTCATTTTTACGTAATCCAAGATTACCGATGTCTATAGCCAGTGAAGTATTCTATAATGCGACGCCATTTGCAGCCAATGTCTTTCTTGCAGGAGAAAAGAGCGTAATTAACCATTGTTTTTCAAACATTAAAAAATTGTTCAGTAGTAAGATATTATTATCATAACTCTGTGTAAATTGTGCGGTTACAAGACCAATATGTAAACATTATGATGTCAATAAATAAATGAAAGAGCTACCGTAGATTTTCTTATTCTTTCGTGTATGTTGCTCTTCCAATTCAGTTATAGAAGGAGCGCCGATGTGCGGCATTTTATATTGCCTAGTGAATAGGACCAAATCGGTTTTGTTTGGGTTAAACCACACCGATAGCGTTTTGTAAAAGTTCTTTTTAGGGATTAAGATGCTTCCCTGAAACAGCTTATCAACGTAATCAGCATAGGCTTTCACTCTGAAAAACACCCTATCCAGACAGGCAAGAATTTAATTCACTACCAGATGCGGACAGATCTTCTAGCGGAACAGCCTCCTAGTTCTGAGTTAACTCACCAAGCGAACTCTCCAAATTCAAAGATGACACTGCAGATGTGATTGCAGATGTGTACACGTTATTAAAAGCGCCCTTTTTTTTTTTTTTCTTTTTAAATTCATTTTTATTCATTTCACTTAAAACTACTTATTACTAGACAAAGGAATTCAAACTAGCTTATTATCTAAAATCTTATATTTAAGTTACTGGCCCCAAGCGGGCGCTCTAAGGAATTCATGGTTTTCTTAAAAATTAATGCCTTTCGGCCTATTAACATTAAAAGCGCCTTCTATATCAGGGAATGCAACCATAGCATACCCTTTATGATGGAGGGAGTATTCGATAGTGCGTACTAAAGTGTGTAGCGCTGTTTCAACCGATTTAGTAATGTAAAAAATAATTGATGTTTCCCTTTTTCATATTTTTCACTACAACTTGGAATCCGTTGAGGCTAGACCAACCCTCTAGCCTCAACGGATTCCAAGTTCCCATTATCAATCAGAATGATGTCATGATGTATATTCTACCGAAATTTCATCGTATTTGGCCGGGACACTTTTTTCATACATTTAGTGCGTGGTCCTTTGGTGAGCGTTTAAATGAACCTCAGTTTTGAATAAAGGGCTATTATCCACTAATATTGATTTTTTTGAAAACGTTAACTTTCCTGCTGGTGAAATCCACCTAATACTTGATTCTAACTTCGTAAATGTGTTTTGAATGGATTTTGTTTCTAAATATTGTAATTGTTATTTTCTGTGAGTGTTTGACATAATGTGGCTTTCCAACGAAAAACAACAAAAAAGTGTCCTTTTTTATCTTCTTGTTGCTCCTTTTTTGTGTCCTTCTAAAGACAAAGCAAATATAATATTGCACCGCAAGTTTGCGTTTACCATAAATGTGAATGTGTGGAAGCTATCCGTCCTGCAACATATATTTTTTATTCCTTACTGTTTTATAAATTCTGTGTAATGGTTATGCATATATTTAAGTCCTTCTTCCTCTATCCTGGCTGCGTATATAGTATGGAAGAATATTTTATGTGTCATGCTTATTCCCGACTTTTATTTATAGTGTTTCAGGGCTTGCAAGAGTGATGGGGATAATTTTTCTTTGTAAATTCAACTTTACTTACTGCAAGAATCGTCCTGCAGGATATCTCTTTTTTTCTTCGGCACAAAAGCTTTGTGTTAAGGTCGTGGCTAAATGTTTCAATCGTTTATGCCATATGTAGACACAGACAAAAAGCAATGATATGAATGTATGAATATTGCACACATCCTTTAAAAGCATATAAAAACGTGTTGTGTTGAATTTAATGTTGGAGTTATAAAATATTGTTGGAAAAAGAAAGTACAAGATAAGACCGACCGACCCACGGCAAAGGATGGACTTGTCGACGTATCTATCTTCAATCATTTTATGATTTGCATATTGTTTTTTTTTTCTTTTTCGTCTTGTTCTGTGTTCTTGTAATGATGTGTCCTTTAACTTTTGCCAGGGATGTATGCCCGAAGAAATGAAAATTTAACGGGCGGGGAACGTTGATATACCCTGTCGAGTCGTGTTTTTATACGAAGAAAGGACAATGGCTCTAGCTAGAGATGAACAAAAAATTGTCATGTTCTTTGAATACTTAATCATTGCGGGAGTATCTTGAGGGTGTGAGCCATCAGGAATATAAAAGTTTTACAGATAAAGTGTTGTTTGTTTTTGACAAGTTATGTTCATTCAACTATGAATGGATATTATACCCAGGTAGGAGCTGGGGTGGTGATTTAGTCAAGGTATGAGAATAGACATTTGAGTTTGTCCAAGTCGTCAGCACGTAGGGAAGTTTCAACTACTTTCTATTACCTGCCTTATATTAGAACAGTTTCCATGAAGTTGGTATATGAAAAACGTTTAATGGAACTGACAAAAATCCTTCCTTTGGACAATTCCTGAAAACTGTATGTTCTTTTTTCAAATGTAAAGAGTCAAGATTTAGAGATCTAAAAATGTAAAAGGATCTTATATAATATATAAGCTTCATTCAAAAGAAACTTTTTGAGTTGAGTCCCAAAATAGGTACATAGCATAGGTTAGGTTAGGTTTCAAGCGGGTGCGGGTACAGAATACGCACACTTAGGTCAAAAGAGGTTATATCACGTGAATCTAGAGAATTACTGCTTACTAGTCCAACCCAGCAGATGTGGATATTAAATTGCTGCGCCTTCTCCATAAGAGATGATCTCGACACCGTCGAGAGATTTAATATCAGCCTGACTGTCAGAGAAAATGCGTATATCACGTTTTCTCTTAGCCAGGAGAGAACCTCTTTGATCGCT
Source organism: Sphaerophoria rueppellii (assembly GCA_920937365.1). Lineage (NCBI taxonomy): Eukaryota > Metazoa > Arthropoda > Insecta > Diptera > Syrphidae > Sphaerophoria > Sphaerophoria rueppellii. The sequence goes on from CAKKXW010000002.1 coordinate 64,336,791, forward strand.
AAAATTTCCGCTTGGAAGACGCTACAATGTTCAGGGGGCGGAATGAGATGCTGGAGTTTTTTTTGTCTTGCCATTCATCTCTGGTTGGAATGGATACCTGGAACCCCAAATTGGGGTTTTGGAATGGTGAAGTCTATGTACTTTGGTAAAGAACCGAAGAAGTTCAAAATGATGTAATGTCCCACATTATTGTTGGTCTATTGAGATGAGGCGTTGAGTCTTATAGCTGTACTCGCTGCCACTTGTTTGTTGAAGATGTCGAGGGGTGCCAGAGGGAAGAGAGTGTCTAACGTTGCTGCGGACTCTGCTGAGTTTGTCGTAGTAAGTGATTTTCTCCAGTGCAGTCCACCATACTGCAACCCCGTACATGAGTATTGGTCGGATGACCGATGTATATAGCCAAAAGGTTATACGAGGTTGAAAACCTCATTTGTTTCCTATGGCTTACTTGCAAAGAAAAGAGCTACTGTAGCTTTCTTAACTCTTTTCTGAATATTAGGTTTCCAACTTAATTTTTTGTCTAATATCAGATCAAGATATTTGGTAAAAATTAGTGATACACCTTTTATTGAACGAGGAACAATTACTGGGATTTTTTATTTCCGCGTAAAAAGGACGAGATCGGTTTTTTGAGGATTAATATTAAGTCCACAGTGATCAGCCCATCCCAGGCGATCATCGGCATACGCAATCACTCTGTAGCCTTCCTCCTCGAGGGAAATTAGCAGTTCATTAACTACTATGTTCCACAGGAGAGGGGATAGAACACCACCTTGTGGAGTGCCTCTGCTGACAGACCTTTCCGTACAAAAATCCCCCATCTTAGAGTTGATGATATCCTGCTTTTTAGCATTAGATTAATCATGAGTATTCGACGTTTAGGATCATCATAGCAGAAGTGATAGCAGATGTGTCAACGTTGTTGAAAGCGCCCTCAATATCCAGGAAGGCAACCATAATATATTCCTTTTGTTTTAGGAAGTATTCGATAGTTCTTACCAGAGTATGCAAGCCTGTTTCTAACGATTTTTCATTGCAGTAAGCATGCTGAGACATCGATAGTCTCGTATTAACTTTTTTACGTACAGGGATATCGATCAATCGCCAGAGTTTTGAGGATGAATGATGATAGGCTAATAGGTCTTTGATTTTAAGGGTTGACATGCGAGCATTTACCCGCCTTGGGGATGAATACTACCTTTACTTCTCTTCATCGCTGAGGTAAACAGACCAGATCTAGACAACTTTTGAAGATCATCTCAATGATGGGCTGTGATGTGCTTTTTGTTTCCCAGCCGAGGTTTCCCTCGTCGTTGCCAAGGTCTATTGAAGAAAACACGAAACTTCAATGATAGGTCTTTCGAACCTAATGACAAATTTTTTATTCGAAACACTTAATAACTACAATAATAAATTCAATAGGTTTGGTTTGGTTCTTCCTAAATTTAATATGTCACTTCCGGTATGCGATCGGATTCGGTTACGGGTTTCCGGCGTAGTTCGGGGTTAAAGCCTCTACTTGCTAGATGTCCGGTTCCGGTCTCGCCTGGCGATGGGGCTGTCACTACGGGATTTCCTTTTCCTGTTTCCGTTTGTCGGTTTGGGAATTGTGTAACTCGACCGGTTTTTACTTCCGGGGGATCAGCAGGTACCTTTACGGCCCCTGGTAGCACGTCGGCACGGCAGGCAATAAGCTCTGGTGGCACAGCAGGCAATAGCTCTGGTGGATCGGCAGGTTTATTTACGGCCCCTGGTGGCACGTTGGCACGGCAGGCGATAGCTCTGGTGGCACAGCAGGCAATAGCTCTGGTGGATCGGCAGGTTTATTTACGGCCCCTGGTGGCACGTTGGCACGGCAGGCAATAGCTCTGGTCGATCTGCAGGTTTATTTACGGCCCCTGGTGGCACGTTGGCACGGCAGGCAATAGCTCTGGTCGATCTGCAGGTTTATTTACGGCCCCTGGTGGCACGTTGGCACGGCAGGCAATAGCTCTGGTCGATCGGCAGGTACATGAACGGCCCCTGGTGGCACGCAGGACAAATCTCCTTCAGTATTTAAAACCCCTTACCACTGGTGGGGGGAAGCTTTAAAACTGAAATTGCGGTTGCTGCACGGTCGGTATGGAGGACAATTTCCTTCGCTATTAAAACCCCTTACCACTGGTGGGGGAAGCTTTAACAACGAAATTGCGGTCGGCGGCGGAAATGACCAAAACACTCAGTCCAAAACTCAAAGTTGAAATGACAACTTAAGGTAGTGATGAAAAGTAGTGGTAGTGGCGATTTTAGTACGAAAGTACTCATCCTCATATGAACTTTGTTACTTAAACCAAGTGTGAATTGTATGAACATGAAAGCTAAACTTTTAGAATGTTATCGATGATTAATGTAAACGCCATGTGTTAATGATTCATACGCTATGCTTTGTTTGGTATAAATTCAAGGCCAAATGCCATATGTATATACGATGTATGCACGAATTAGTTTTGCTTGCATATGGGATATTTGAAGCGAGCGTGAATTGTATGCATTCGAAAATGCAAAATTGACGTATATTTTAAGATTTGATGGAAAAATTGATGTTGTTGTATGAGAGCATGTAACGCTTCGTTACAGGGCAAAGTTATATAGCTGGTACGTTGTTTGTAGCTCAGCTGTTATGATTTGATCTGGACCTGGACATCTATACATTGCTTACTTATTTCAGTAAATTCATTTAACAGGACGATAACTATTGCAATGTCTAAAGCTCGTCAATGACTTACCGTTCTTCTCCAGAATTTGACTTTTCTTCCTTTTCTTCAATCTTCGTTAGTATCGGAATCCTGAATCCTGGTTCGCTACAATGAAACTTGGAGCACCTTTACCATTTTAAGGAGGTGATGCGTGCTTCGGACATTTGTGTACGTCCTAGTCAAATCTCTTATTCGGAATTCAGATTCTGCAATAACAAAAGTTCTGTTTTTTTCTGTAAAATCCTAATCTGAGCTTACATCAATTTAAGACACCTATACGTTTTAATCATACACTATGCAATCATATAGAGTATGAATTCAGTCGCTTGTGCGAACAAAATTTCACAATCATTAAAACTTATTTATGTTCTCATCAGACATTCAAATATTTCGAAAATAATAAAAAACAAAACACATTTTAATGTGACAACCTCGACAACGTTTTTTAATCCAATTCTTCTTGGAATATCATTTGTAAAACATCAATTGCGCATTTAAAACGTAAAATTACAACAGAAAATCCCCACTTTTCGCCAACATCAACATCAACCAACCCGCCATCACAACACTATTTCTTTTATTTTTGGGAGCATATATAGGTATCAACACCACTTGACTGATTCAATAAAATCGCCATTAAAATTTTACTGCATTACATTTCACTTTAAATAAAATCCAATGCGGATACAATAAGGATCAGCAGTGAAATTTACATTTAGCTCTCTCCTTAATTCTCGTCCATATCGTTGAGGAGTAATTTCAGAAGTCGAATCGTCTCAACTCTCCCATTGAAGCTGTTGTAACGCTTAAAAAATAAACCAACGATAACGATCATTACTGGCCAAAAAACAGTAAAAACTCTCAGAACAAAATTGGAAAGGTTCCCTCGCTTGCTGAATCCATCCTCGGAGCGTGAGACAAAATTTTCCTTCCACACCACACAAACATACAAAAATTTCCAAGTCACAGGACAATTGAAACTCTTAAGTTTTAAAAATATATATAAAAAAAAGGAAGAAAATAACTACAACAACCAGCAATGCGGACGGAAAGGTACTTAATATAATGCATTTTAATGGCTTCGAGTTTGGAATGACTATTTTGTGCAAAGGACGTCGACGAGCAAGGACTACGACAACTTCTGGAACTCGATTCTTGGGTCGGGTCTCTTTCTCTTATAGAGAAATTCACGTTGTTCGAACACGTCTGCAGAACTACTTGAGAGAAACAGCAGAAAACAAAATCCAAAACAATGGACATTGTTTGTTGGTACAAATCATATGGACGGACGAAGTTGCTGTAACTGGGAATCTACACTCTCCGCAGTCTCCATGCTGCAATTGCTTTTGCGAAGCAAGTTAAAACATTGCGTCCGTGTCGGTCGGTCGGTTATGTATTAAGGAAACTGGAGCGAAACGTGGCTTACTACACTTAAGCGCTCCTTTAGGTTGACTTGGCAATTTTTTGGTGCACAACATTCTTCGACCTCGCAAATTCTCTCAAGGGTGGGTAGTTTTTGTTTCTAAGAATCAAAGGCTGCAGTTCCCAAGATATGCTACGAAAAACTGAAACAAAAAATATTACTCCTTATTGCCGTAAAGTAAGAGCTTGGTCTATTTATACACAAAATTTCAAAATGTTTATAAAATTAGAAATATTTTTTTGTTGTCAAAGAAATATAGTTTGAATGCTATTACCTCCAAGTCACTTTTGATGTTCAAGATTCCTTCGAGACAAACATTTTTTCATGCGTTTGAACCACCTGGCAAAACTGTGAAACTTATATCTCAAAATCGTGGCTAAAGAAATGAAATAAATTCCACTTCACTAACCACATAAGAGGTGATGAAAACCATAAAGTTAAAACTCATCGCTTGAAGCGTGAGTGACAAGGAAAATAAAACAAGTCATCGTCCTGAAAACCACCTTTCATCCAAGGATTTTCACTAGAGGCTCATATTTTTCACTCTCGTCTGGTTCCGATATTCATATAGAACTACCAGCGCTTGTAATGTATAAACATTTTTAATATTTGTTTTAGTAAAGGATAGCTGGCAGAGTGCTGCTATCCTTACCTTATGATTTTTTTGAGAAGGTGAGGCTTTAGCTCAAAGCATTTCCTGCATGTTTTTTAAACTGATTTTTCGCTATGAGAAATGTATGCAGCAGAAAATTTACAAAAAACCACACACTTGAGATTTGAACGAAGGAGGGTACAAAAAATAACTGCCCTGTTAGAGATGAGATGAAGTGCCTGTACCTATGCCATCGTGCAAGGTAATTCTTCAGTGAATTTTCCAAAAACAAAGTAAGAAATTTCGAGTTTATTTTTCTTATTTTTCTTCGTGTTGAGGTTAACATAAACTGATTTGCGTGGAGAAGGTCCTTGGAAGATTTTGAAGTATGCTGTACTTTTTTTTAACAAGGAATTCTTTTGTAACTTAATAAAATTTTACACACATCAAGGGTGATGCAAAATTCTTCAAAGGTCGCTTGGTTGAGAACTATTTCTTTCTCCTTTTTATTCGTTTTTAACAGCAATAGCTCTTTCCGTAGTTGGAACCTTGACTGAAATGTAAAAAAAACTCTTATACTCTTCAGAAAGGGGCGAAATGTTGTAATCACATGAGAAAAGACTGGAGAATGGCAAAAGTAGTCTTCATTCCTAAAGCAGGGAAACCCTCTCACGTTGATCCTAAAGATCTACGACCAATCAGCCTATCATTCTTTCTTCTTAAATAATTGGAAAGATTGATTGAAATTCACATCAGACATAACTTGAAACCATGTCTCATTTCCACAGCTCAACATGCGTACTCTAAGGGAAAATCAGTAGAAACAGCACTTCATTCGCTGGAACGTAGTATTGAATATCACCTCAAATACAAAAAATATAACCTAGTAGCTTTCCTAGATATTGAAGGAGCTTTCAACAACGTCAGTTACCAAGCGATCACAACAGCAATGGACAAGCTGAAATTAGAGAAATTACTCATAAAACTAATAAGTTTCATGTTTAAAAGCAGGGCAATAACTGCCAGCATGAGAAGTTTTACTAACACCAGAATGGTGAATCGAGCTAACCCCCAAGGCGGGGTCCTTTCACTTCTTTTACGGAACATGGTAGTACAAGACCTGCTAACTTTAATGGAACCAGAAGGTTTCAAGGTGATTGCCTATGCTGACGACGTTGCAATATCTGTATATGGGAAACATCCTCAAGTTCTCTCGGAACTCCTACAAAATGCCTCAAACAGGCTGACAAATTGGGCTCAACAGTGTGGCTTGGACGTCAATCCACATAAAACAGCACTAGTACTCTTTTCGAGAAAGTACAAAATTCCTCAGATGAACCCACCCACTTTTCCGACCAAGCCAAATATTTAGGCCTCATTTTAGATAAAATAAAAACTAAATTAGAAGGCAAATTTTGATGAAAGAGTGAAAAAAGCTACTGAAGCGCTTTTTACTTGTAAAAAGACCATAGGCTCAAAATGGGGCTTCATACCCAAAAATAACCAACTGGCTATACACTTCGGTAATCAGACTTATACACATTTATGGAGCTATCGTATGGTGGACCGATGAACAAGATTGTAAATCTAAATAAACTTACCAAAGTCCAGTGGGCAGCAGATATGTGCATCACAGGAGCAATTCGCTCAATACCAACAGCAGCCTTGGAAGTGCCTTTAAACCTTACACCTCATGACATCTTCTCCAAAATGGTGGCAGCTAACTCATGCGTAAGGCTAAGCGCCACCTCTCAATGGATCAGGAACAACACTTAGACAACTTCAGATCTATCCCAGATCGCTTAGACTATACCACCCCAAAAATGGTATTCGTCATTCGATAATAGCTTCCAAGTTTCAATCCCTTCAAGATCTTCTTAGGAAGAAGAGAGACCCTTGCAAGACAATACATTACACTTCTATACAGCCGATTCAAAGAATATCAGTCTATCATATGGACTTCCAAATCAATGTAGTGTGTTCCAGGCAGAAGTAATGGCGATTAATGAGGCACTATCCTGGCTCAAAGAAAACGTTATATCTTGCAAGGATATACACATCTTCTCGGACAGCCAAGCCGCTCTCAAATCTCTCGCGTCTGTCTCCACAAAATCTCAAATAGTCTACGAATATCGATCATCTCGGAATAAGATGATGGAACAGTTTAACATTCACCTCATTTGGGTGCCGGGTCACAGAGACATCCCGGGAAATTTCAAAGCCGATGAGCTCACCAAAAATTGCACACTTCTGCCCACTGTTACACAAAAACATAGCATAGGAACACCACTTGCTACATGCAAATATCTTCTCAAACAATATGCTTTAGAATCAACAAATGCTAGATGGTCGCAGGCTACCACCTGCCTAGCACCCAAATAAATATGGCCAAGCATAGACCTGAAATGGTCAAAAGTCTTGATTTGTCTGAGCAGACAAAATATAACCTCTAAAATTGGAGTCCTAACAGGATACTGCCTCATAGGTAGACATGCTTTGAGGCTAGGGGTCTAACGACTTCTGTAGAAGCTGCATGGACGAGAAGGAAAAGGAAACGGTCCAACACCTTCTGTGTACATGTCCGGCACTCTCCAATAGAAGGAATAACTATCTCGGTAATCCCTTCTTCGATAATACCAGTGAACTAGCAACGATCGACACAAAATGTCTCTCTTACTTCATTAAAAGTACAAAATGGTTTGTTTAAGTTTAAGTACTCTCTCATGAGTAACTTCATTAGTGGTATCATAATGGACCCTTGAGGTCTAAGTGAGTCAGTATCGAAAATTTTCGCTAAGGCTTTTTGGGGGCTTATTCAAATATTTGGAAAACAATTGATCATAGTCATATTCAATACCTTTTTGATTAAATGCATGCATGTTTTTATTTTAACTTGGGAAGCACTGAAAAGCAATCCAGAATTTTACCTGCTTCAATCTATTAGCTTGTGTTTCAAGATTTTGCAACATTTTAGATTTGCAGTACATTTTTGTTTTGTGTTTGATTATAAGCATGACGATATTATTTTTGTGTTTGAAAAATGCTGAATGTAATTTTTTTTGTATGTGACACCCAAAAACTTCATTAATCCACTGCCCTCCTCCATTCTATTTCGAAACGAAACCACAAAAAAAAAAATAAAACATCCTTTTGCTGTATGTATTTGAGACCTCAAATTTTCTGTGTAAACTTTGAATTTGAACTATTGTTTTTTTTTTTTTTATTTTATTTAAATTGTTGTTTTATTTTAATAATACATTTTTTTATATAAAACAAAACAAATTTTTTGTAAATGTAAATAATCCATTTTTTTGGGTGTGTGTTTTCTTCTATGTTTTATATTTGTTGATTTTTTGGTAATGTCTCTTACGACTCTGTGGTCATTAAAAACAAAAACAAAAAAAATATATGTAAAAAAAAAACAAAAATAAAATGGAAATATAAGGACTAAATTTCCCACCGGATCACAGTGCAACAGCTTTATCGGCTGCCAGCGGACTTATTGCACCTATGTCCATGCAGAGTTTGGTCTCGTTGAGTGCTCTTAATCCGTCACAGAATCAATTCCATCATTCGCATCACCAGCACCAGCATTTTGGACATCCACATTTGAGTGCCGCTGTACCAGCTAGTCCAACACAGTCCATTCCAGCACAATTGGCAACAACACCACCTGGATCGACGGCATTATGTAAGTATAAATAAATTCTATTTTTTTCTTGATTTTTGAAAAAAAAAATTATACCTTTACCTACTAACAATAATTGACAAATTGAGTGAAAGCTTTCAGAGACGAAAAATTGCTTTTGGTTGATTTTTGGCAGAGATTGTTAATAACTCAGGAACTTTAAGATATTAACAACTTTTTTGCTAGTTTTTCTTCAACAATGGTCGGAAGTGTTGTTTTTTTTTTCTTTTTCTAATCATAAATTTAGTTTTCACTTTTAAATTCTATTTGGGTTGCATAACTTTTTCTTTGTTTTTGTTTATAAAATTCGAAAAGGACTCCCAATATTTTGAGAGTTTAGATTAAATAAAGTTCAAGTGTTTAAGTACTTTTATGGTAGATACATTTTCCATATATATGTGTTTTAAATAATATCAGACTTAAATAAATTTTTGTTTTAATAGATAAGTTTAAAAGCATATTTAATTCGCTAAAAAACGAACCTTTCAAATTAAATATTTAATTATTAATAAATACCTTAAAAATAAATGAAAAAGGCTTAGCATAATCACAACTATGTATTAAAAATACTCTCAAGTTACCCCAAAAATTATTTTTAATCTCAAAGACTCGATTTATTTTAACTTATTACTTTAATTGTTTCTTCTTACATTTCTAATCAATTTTTTTTAATACATTTTATCAAATTTTTTTTTTTGTGGGCGAAAAATTCGTTTGTGGAAATATTTAATTCTTGCACGCTTTAAATTTGAACTTTGTAAAAAATTATTAACCCGTTTTAGAGGTATTGAATTTTAAAATAAAATATCGCACAATGTTGAAACAAAATTCCTTAATTAAGACAGAGACTTAAGACAGAGAACTTTTATAAACATTTTTTTTGTTTTTGTTATTTGTTTTTAATTTTTTTTTCTGTAACCTAGAAACAATAGTTTTTTTTATTTTGGGTACACTTCTTATTTACTAACTTAAAGTGGCGCTACAGTCCGGGGTGGACTTGGGCCTCAACCAACAAATCTCTCCAGCCAGCTCGCTCCCTAGCTAGCTGTCTCCAGTTCCGCTCGCCGAGTTGGTTGAGGTCGTCTTCAACTTGCGCGCGCCAAATGAGCCTTGGTCTTCCTCTACTGCGTCTTCCCTCTGGGCTGGATTCGAAGACCTTACGGGCCGGAGTATTTGTGTCCATCCTCTCCACGTGACCTGAGTCTTTGGACTTTCACTCTTTTAGCTAGGTCAGTGTCGCTGTACAGCCCGTACAGTTCGTCGTTAAATCTTCTCCTCCATTCTCACCGTTTATGCAAACAGGACCATAGATGTTCCGTAGAACTTTTCTCTCGAACCGGCCTAGGGCACTCTCATCCGTTTTTGACAGGCTCCATGCTTCTGCACCATATAGCAGGACGGGGATTATGAGGGTCTTATAGAGCCTCACCTTATTTCTTCGGGAGAGTGCTTTACTACTCAATTGCCTTCTTAGCCCGAAGAAGCAGCGCTGATGTCGTTGTCCGTGTTGATAGCGGAGCCAAGGTATACAAAGTCCCAAACTACATCGATATTATATGCGTGCATTTTGACGTTTTGTCCAAGACGATAAGGGTGGGTGTCCTTTCTTTATGAAAGCATATACTTTGTTTTGCCCTCATTGACCGCTAAACCCATTTTTTCAGCCTCTGTCTGTATACTAGCAAAAGCATCGTTGACATCACGCTGCGTTCTCCCAATGATAATAATATCATCAGCGTATGCGAGTAAGTTGCACAGACTTCTGTAAGATAGTGCCTCTAGTGTTATCGTGGAAGTTCTGCACTATTCGTTCCATATAGTGCATCATCTTGTCTAAAGTCTTTTTTGACATCGAAGGTGTCTGTGAGGTCGTTACCGACTTTAATGGAGCAGCGCGAGTTCTCCATTGTCATCCTGCTCAGACGAATGAGTTTTGTAAGATGCCAAAACTGCACATGGCTTTATACAGTTCTTCTCTATATATGCTGTTATACGCGACCTTAAAATCGACAAAAAGATGGTAGATGACGATATGAAGTTCTTGAGTTTTTTCCAGGATCTACCGTAATGTGAATATTTGATCTATGGTGGACTTTCCTGGTCTAAAGCCACACTGATATGAACCTATCAGTTTGTTGACAAACGGCTTCAGGCGTTCACATAGTACTGCAGAAGTATCTTATAGGCGATCCTTAGGAGGCTGATGCCTCTGTAGTTGGTGCAGTTAGGAGGGGCTCCTTTCTTCAGGATCGGGAAAACAAATCTGAGGTTCCATTTATCAGGCATGCTCTCTTTCGACCATATTCTGCAGATGAGTTGGTTCATGCTACTTACCAAGTCATCACCGGCTTCTTTGAAGAGATCGGCAGTGATTCCATCAGCTCCCGCGCTTTGTTGTTTTTAAGCTTAGATATTGCTATCTTCACTTCTTCAAGGTCGGGTAGACGCAAATCTTGGCTTGCGTCATCTTCATTGAATGGTTCATTCTGCCTGACAGCGGATTTCGATTCGTCATCGCCGTTGTACAGTCTGCAGAAGTGGTCCTTCCATGTCCTCAGCATTGACTGTGACTCTACTAAGATATTTCCCTGTTGGTCTTTACAAGCTTCAGTTCGTGCTCGGTAAACTTGAGACATTCGTTTCAACTCTTGGTAAAATTTCCGCTTCCGAACCTCATTCCTGTTCTTTAGTCTCTCATCATCCTCGACCGATCGCCTTTCGTGCTCTCTCTTTTTCTTTCTGAAAAGCTTCTCTTCTCTTCTGTGCAGCACTGCTTTATATGCTTCTTGCTTGGCTGCATGCACCTGCCTGCATTCATCGTCAAACCAAGTTTTCGTTTTGGTAGTCGGGTGAAACCCAGCACATCATAGGTAGCATCCCTATGGCTTCCTGGCAATTCTGCCAACGGTAGCGGACTGCTCATGAGGTTACCTTACACTCGATCGGAAAAGGATCTGGCGATCTCTTGATATTATAGCCAGTCGATATCAAATTTTCTTCCATCACTTCTTGTTTTTGGCTTGGTCGAGATATCCGCTACACTTCCTTGGCTTCGACGAGGTAGTGGTCCGAGTCGATGTTATCCCTTCGGAAGGATCGGACATCAATAATGCTTAAAGAGTGTCTTGCGTCGGTCGCAATATGATCAATCTAGTTGACAGGTGATTGATCTGGAGACCTACAGGTTCCCTTGTGGATGTTAAGATGTGGAAAACGAGTACTTTTTACTACTATGTTTCGCCCCGCTCCAAAATCGATAAGCCTGGATCCGTTATCGGATGTTTTGTCGTGCAGGCTGTGTTTTCCGAATGTTCCACCAAAGATGTCCGGTTTTAACGTCGAAGACTCTGTTGTTGTTTTCTGTAGCCGTCGCTGTAGTAAATATCGCAGTTTTTCATCCTCCTTTTGCCCGGCCTATCCCATCGCATTTCCTGGATGGCAGTTATATCCGCCTTGAAACGGTCTAGGTCCTCAACTAGCTGTTCGGCTGAATGTGTACTGTTTAAGAGACCTATCATTGCACGTACAGATCCGAATCTTGTTGTCTTTATTTCGTTTGCACGGTTCGTCATCAGTAAATCCGTCCATATCCGAGGCTTGCTGTTGCTTCGCAACTAATTTTCACTGAGTAGTTCAACCTAACTGGAACTGTAGGAGACACCGTTGACTCCATCCTGGGAACTCCTCCGCTGCCGTCTGGAAAAAGGAGTAGTACGTCAGTGGGAACACTCTCCCCGCCCTCTCTCGTTAGCTGTCGCCAAAGCCTTCCATAGAGTTTTCACCCTACCTTCAGTGGTCACCATCATCGTGGTGGTGAGAGTAGGACTTGGTAGACACAGGTTGTTGAACACTCTTGGGTCCTAATGAGTGCACTGTTATCTACCATTTGACGCACCACTTCACTTCTTAGAAAAGCTTTCTTTATAGTTTCAAAACAAAAAGAAGTCTCAAGAGCCAAACCTGGAGAATACGCTGCGACAGCAGTTCGTAACCCAATTCGACGTGGCGATGGCGTAGGTTTGAGCCGGTGCGTTATCATGGTGGAAGAGCATTTTTTACTTCTACAATTAAGGCTGTTCCTCCAATTTGGCTTCGAATTGTCCCAACAATTCGACATAGTACCTGATGTGACAACAAGTGGTAATTCCCAGAAAACATTGGCCATAACATTCGCGTCCGATGTTTCTCCCGATTTATTGCCGATTGACAATAGAGTCACCAGCTAAAATTGTCCTTCTTCCAACTTTTTTCTTCCAAAATGCTATTACACTGCCGATTCGGCCACATACCATCCAAACAAAACTACGAGAGAAATTGTACTACACGATATTAAATCGTTCTTGAGATGTCTACTGCCCTATCGGTGTCATCAGTCGCAGCGGTTGAGAACTTATCATACTACGACAGACTACAGACTATCAGAAAAAAACGAATGCAATTGAAATATTTAACTTAGCACAATCCTTGCAATTTTCGAAAAAAAATCTTGTCATGTTACCAAGTAATAAAAACTCATCTTCAACCCCATTCATACCTTGAGCACATTTTGCAAATTTTTTACTAAAAAAAAAGAATTGTTTTCTTTTAACGCACGTAACCATAACCCAACTCTGGCAATGGCCATGCCAATGCGATCAAAACGTGCTCATCAAAAGCTGAACCCGAAACAAGATATTATATCCTCGATAAGAATTTCTCATCGTAAAAAAATTCCAATATTAAACTCTGTTTTCAAGGCAAACAAACAAAAGACAATAAAATGGTTACAGGTAAAATTTTATACACAGAAAGAAAAACATTTACGAAGTCAAAAAAAAAAGATGAAATTCCTCTGAATCAGCCGAATGTCCTACCGTGTTAGGTATACCCAGAAGCATATCCCAGTGTCCAAAATATCGTCCGTGTTTCAATATTAAAAGACTGAAGGAAGAGCAACCCTCGCATTTCCGTTCCGTGCCACTGTTTGTATACTCAACCAAAAATCCTGATGACAAAGATGAAAAAAAATGGATGTTACCTTTTCCGTTTTCGTTTTATGACAAGGTTATAAAAGGACACAATCAAATTCATGGAAATATTTCGAAATATCCTTTTATACAATTTTTTTTCTTTTTTGCTTTGGTATGGTTTTGGGCTTCTGTAAAGCCCAAGTTGGTTGAGGATGAAGAACGGCCAGCAGAACCGAGATGGAGAGATTCAATTTCATACAAAGCTACTATGAAACATAAAAAAGAGAAAAGGTTATTATCTCTAAAAGTAAAAACATTTTATTTTTGTTCTTAAAAAAAAAAAAAAATAGTCGTAGAATTCTGCAAAATGTGCTCGGCATGTTAACCCTATTTTATGGAATCTGTATAGTAGCTATCAATCCATGTGTCGTAATGTTTTCTCTTTTTGGTGTATTTTCCTTTATCATGTTGTGGAAGATTATAGTTATTTACCAGCTGAAACAAGGTGTGTTAAAATACTTTTTACAGTTTGTGGATTTCGATTTTCCTTTGGAAATGCATCCCCAATTTGCTCGTCAGTTTTAATTTTTAAAGTCGCATTGCTTTTGTATTTTAAGTGAAAAATGTTATTCCACAGTTTAAGCCACAACAATGTCATGAATGAATGGTTTGACAAGGGAACATTTTCTTTGTCGTAGATTAGGTTAGGTTAGGTGATAAGGGGTGTGCACAGCGTGAAACTCTTGCATACACGGGGGTCTACTGGTCCATTGTGATCCCCTATACAAATAAAAGTTAGCATCGATGCTCTTCAAAGTTGCCGATTAACGTAGACTGGCTCGTTAACAAACCAGCCTGTTTTATCTATAAATTTCATCATGTTTGACATTGAGACCTGTGCTAGATCTTAGATCATCCAGTTCCCCAACAAATCTGTTCCCGAAATGACGGAGTTGTTTGGAGGTTCGGATAATCACAGAGCAGGTGTTTAATGGTTTCTATTTCCTCCTCATCCTGACAGCTATTACAGAAATCGAGTGCAAAAGCCCCTATCTTAGTGGCCATTGTGCCAATGGCGCATTTATCAGGATTTTAATGTTTCTTTTACTCAGCGATGTTTCATTTCATTAGTGTTAGGCCATTAACTTCTAGAGATTACGCAATCGTCCCTGGATTTCCAGGACGCATTGATTTCCTCTTTTGGTTTAAGGTCTATCTTCCTCTTAATTACCCCAATCGGAACGAGTGGTCCCCTATCTGAATGGTCGCTGCTACTTGTATCTGCTTCTGACCCTTTCTGGGCTAGTTCATCTACTATTTCGTTCCCTTCTATATTGCTGTGTCCAGGAACCCAGGAAAGCATAACCTGGTTAGTGTGGCAGATTCTATTTAATTCCTTCCTAAGGCTTTGATATGTAGCCGACTGTGCATGAAAAAAGTAATCTCACAGGAGCTTAGCTTTTCATGATGTGCCAATTCAGCTGCTTTTTCAATGGTATAGATCTCGGCCTGAAAGATACTGCTACAGTCAGCTGGGAGTTTATACGCCTCTCTGATGTTGAAAGATTGGCAAAACAATCCAGCACCTGTACCTGATTCCATTTTTGAACCGCTAGTGTAGAAAGGATACCCTGTTTAATTATAAGTGAATTAGGATCCCCACCCTGTCTTTCTGGTATGCAAATAGTGCTTAATAGTGCATAAGTGCTGTGCTTCCAAAAACTCAGTTCTTTTAAACGACTTGCAGTTTTGGCTGCCGTGCACCTTATTAATTTATCCAGAGCCGGTAGATCCTAGATCATTTCCAAATCAGCTTGTGGTATGGATCTCTGAGTCCCTGTTATTCCTATACAGGCTAGTCTCGGTACCTTATTCAGGTACTTGAGATAGCTTGATTTTCCACCATACAATAGAGCCATAGGTAAGAATGGGTCTGACAATCGCTGTGTACATCCTTTGGATGACTTGCGGTCATATAACCCAACGTACACCGAAGGTCTTTTTGCATGTGTAGAATGCGCATAGTATTTTTTTCATTCTTTCCTCAGTATAACGCTTCCATGTAAGCTTGGAGTCAAGTTATACTCCTAGAAATTTAGCTTCCTTAGAAAGTTTTAGAGGAATACCATTTAGTTTAGGAGGGTTGAAGCTCTCCAGTTTCCGTTTTTTCGTGAACAAAACTAGCTCTTTCTTGGTGGGGTTCACCCCGAGACCGTTCTTAGTTGCCCAAGAAGATAAATGTTTTAATGCGTTTTCCATAATGTTTCCGATGATAGTAAGGAACTTGGTATCAGGATCACTATGTCATCTTCATATGCTACAATTTGTATGCCCTGATTCTAAGACTTTGTGAGAATTTTTTTGACTACGAGGATCCAGAGCAGGGGTGAGATGACTCCTACCTGTGGTGTGCATTTAGTAACGGTTTTCTTATTGGTGCTAACTCCCAATTGAGAGTTGATAATTCTGCCATTCAACATGGTGAAGATCCAATCAACAATAACAGATTCAACTCCAACTTCTACTAAGGCAATTTTGATTGAATCCGTTTTTACGTTATTGACCGCGACCTCGATATCAAGAAATGCTGCCAGTGTATATTCTTATTGTTCGAGGCATTTCTCAATATGTAAAACTACCACATGCAGAGCTGTCTCCAATGATTAACCCTTAAGGTAGGCGTGCTGGTAGTTGCACAAATTGTTTTCGATGAGAAGTTCTCTAACGTGCAGATCAATTATTCTCTCTAGTGTTTTAAGGAGAAACGAAGAGAGACTTATTTTTCTATAATCCTGAGCGGTCGGGCGGTGTCGTAAATTTTCGTCGTAGATTAAAAACAAGAAACGCAGTGTTTATACTCCAAAATGTTGAAAAAAGGATTATGGAAGTCACTGCAAAAAAAAAACTAAATGCTGTCAACCAGAATTCAGTCTTTTTTCAATTTGATTAATAAAGGAAAATTCCTTGATGATATAAAACATATTTTTCTCTATTTTTGCTTAACTAGGGACAGGAACTGATGCCCTAGCCAATCCGTACGCTCAATCCCTGACGCATTTAACAAATGGCACATTTGCAGCAGCTACAGCACCATTGACTGCTTCAGCACTGTCAGCTGCAGCTGCAGGAGTAGCTGGTAAGCAAATTGAAGGTTTGTCAAATTGATCTATCTTATTTGCAAAATAAATAAAACAAAATATGATTTCAGGTCCCGAAGGAAGTAATCTGTTCATATACCACCTACCTCAAGAATTCAACGACACTGATCTCGCTTCGACGTTTTTGCCCTTCGGCAATGTTCTTTCAGCAAAAGTTTTCATCGATAAACAAACAAATTTGTCAAAATGTTTTGGTTTTGTTTCATTCGATAATCCACATTCGGCAAATGCAGCAATTCAAGCGATGCACGGCTTTCAAATTGGTACCAAACGTTTGAAGGTTCAGTTGAAACGTTCCAAAGATGCTGCTAAGCCATATTAATACAAATACTGTTTTGTTTTGAACGAGCACAAAATTTATTATTCTTACCCTATTTTTTTTTTTTTTTTTTTTAATTGAAAACATTTTAATTTTTAATTTTAATATTTAAGTCAATATATTTCAAAATAAAATTCCAAAGTACTTTGTGCCTTAGGCTAGATTTTAAGAAACAAAAAAAATAGTTAAGAGGAGATGTTATATTTTTAAAAGTGTAAATATTGAAAAATATAAATAATATTGTGTGCAGCTAGGTCAAAGTTTGGGGAACAACGTATTATTAAAACAAAAAAAAATTGTTAAAATTAAAATTAAAACAGTAATTAAGTGTTATTACAAGAAATGTTTAAATGTTGTAATTTTTAAAATTGGGAAATAGAAAATGGTACCAAACAATACATTATTTTTAAGGGTTTCAATATTGAATGTAGCTTTTTGCTTACACTATTAGAAAATAACTAAATTTGCAATAAAAGGTTTAAAAGAAGATGTTGCATTTAAGTAAAACACAGAAATAATTTTTGATTCATAGACTAGATGTTGATGTGCTTGAATTAAAACAGTAATGTTCAGACCAAAGAATTGCATCAAATAAAACTAATATATCATTTATCAAAGATCATTTATAAAATACTAATATCAAAGAATAATAGCCAGTTTATATTTTAAGTCATAAAGTCTCTTTGTATTTATTTAAATGTAATTTCAACGTATTTTTCTTGTCTTATTCACCGTCAATAATTTAAAAGCAATATCAAATCCAATAAAAAACTGAGTCTGCTAATAAAAAATTTCTTTTATTTATTTTTTTATTTAAAACTAAATAATTAAAATAAAATTTTATTTAACATTTATCGTCAATTTTCACTATTTTACCAAAAATAAAACTAATATATACAATATATATATTATTTTAACAAATGTTGATGTTAGTTAAGGTTGGAAAAATATAATATTTTTGATTGTGAAATATATATATATTTACATAGTAAAATTAGATTTAAACACAATTGTTATGTAACGCAAGTGTACTTAAGGTAGAAGCAAATAAAATGTAAACTTTATTTAGTTGTTAGTCTCAATATTGATGTGTATAGAATTTAGGAAAATTATACAAGAGGAGAGAATAAATTAAATAGTTATTATCAAGGGAAGAAAACGGTTTTTCTTTTTAAGCAACTGTCAAAAGAATTGAAAAAGCAGAAATATTCACCGCTGTTAGTTAAGTTTACAATTTTTCCTAAGCTAAAACAAGATAAATAACTTGAACTCAAAAGTCCTACACGATAGTGTTACAATTTGTTTTGGATATTTAAATTTGGACTTCTACTCAGCTAGGACCGCACTTGGCATGCTTGCGTCGAGGCACAGCTAGGATCGTCGGTGGGCGAGGTTCTTGGCCCGCGAGTAGACGTATGCAACGAAAGAAAATATAATATCATGCCAAGATTTTGATTGAATGGCGGACGGACGGTCTTGCTTGGACGGGTCTTGCGATCCAGGCGCACGATGGTATTCGCCTTGAGTACCTTGCTGAGTGTGTCCCTCCCTCTGTGTACACCGCGTGTACGCCTTCGGCAACTTGTACTCGATAAAGTTGAAGCAAGTCAGTTGCCCCTTTTTTCTTTTTTTTTTTAAAAAAGGAAAAATCTAATCTCTTTCATCGATGCATGGATAACCTCCTAACGTCACACTCATCACCCCACTTAAAATAATTTAGTTCATTCTTAATAATTCAAACAAATTTATTCAGGATTGTAATCTTAAAAATATCATAATTGTGTAGTAAATAGTATAAAGAAAATTATCAAAAAAATATATAAATTATTAAAATTCGCAAAAACTGGGCACGAAAATTATGTGTGCATATGCACGCCGCAAGGAGAGAGAAAGAAAATCATTGCTTCTATTTTATAAGGCTCTCCGATTGCATTTGAACTAAATGTAAACATTGATTTGTCAAGAATGATAACAAAAAAAAAGAGTCAAGTTATGTGAAATAGCGAAATAACAGTGAAGTTGACAGCCTCAGTTTGGCAAGTCGTTACTGTGCTTTTCGATAACGGCAATAATATTTATGTCTTATAGAAACTTAAAAAAAAAAACAATAATACAGAATAAAGAGAGACTCACCATTCGTATACGGCCCAGAGTTGTGCACAATTCTTCCCGCTGATGACAGAGTGCTATAAGTTCTTGGTAAGAAGAAGATGTTTAATGTTATCTCGCTTTCTCCTTCTATGACCTTTCTTCTTTCTTAAAAAAGATTTTTTTTTTTCTTTTCTTCCTTTCTCCCCTTTTTGCTTATTCTTTTTGCTTTAATTTTAACAAATACTGAATCAACTAGCACTGGATTAATATTCTGCTTAAACTTGGAATGAATTTATATAAAAAAAAAACTTTATTTGGCATGGCCTTCACACTAGTTGAATTGGGCTTCCTGGGTTTCTTTAAGCACCCGCCCTCACTCCACCCGCGTCCCGAACGCTCGTCTTCAAAATAACAGATGCAACCAATGCCCTGCTCACCTCACCTCGTGCAAGCCACGAACTTTTAACTACGACGAGAACAGCACTATATCGATATGCCGGAGATCGATGAACCACCTTCTGCAAGGTCGCGAGCTAAACTGACCGAACTGAAGTCCGTAAATAAGAAAAGGCAACGGTCGTGCTCAATTTGTCTTCCGAACGGTAGATCGATGCCAATTGAAGAGCACTCGACTCTCAATGAACTTTGGAAGCCGTGAGCACGTGGCTTCTCAGCTCTGATTTCGGCTTGAAACAGTGGTGGAGTCAATGGAGTTCGACTGTTAGATGATGTTTGAAAGCCTGAACTAAGGCTCTAGTTTGTGTCACAGCGTTTTTCCAGCACTGAGCAACGCTTACACAGTTTCAATAAAAAAATGATTCAGAACTCTTTCAGCGTCAAAGCCTCAAGATCACTTCTTTTCCAGATATCTTGCTGATCACGTCCGTGAACGCTAAGTGTCAGCGATAAGTTGGAACTAGATTAAGCGGATTTAGACGTATCACTATTCATTGAACATTTTTCGTTACCTGAATCCAAATAGTATGTCTTTTATATTCCGAGTTGTGCTCTTCAATATGAGAAACTTTGTTTCAATGCTCAATTTTGCCGGGCTGGCTGCCACGGCCGGCGTGGCGGTGTATATTATAATGTATATGTGTTACACAAGTCTGATTGCCTAAAAGCCTTTTTCAGCGCTGAAAACCAAATTACTGTTTGTGGTCTGGTTACAACTTGCATAGTAATAACTTTCAACACAAAATATGTGGTTTTTGTTCCAAAGTTCTCAGAAGGTTATCCAAAAAATATCTAAAAATGAAATTTTCCGTAAACGAGATAATAAGCAATATCAGCAGTATTAATAAGATTATCAGCAGTATTTTCAAATTGTTCAAATAAAAATTCTCTAGGATCTTACAGAGAAATACATCACTTGCTTACTTACTTATGGTGGCGCTACAGTCCAGGTCGGACCAGAGCCTCACCTAACAAACTTCTCCAGACAGCTCGGTTCCTAGCTAGCTGTCTCCAGTTTCACACGCCAAGTTGGTTCATATCCTCTACCACCTGTGTACTCCACCTGAGTCGTGGTCTTCCTCTTCTGCGACGTCCTTGCGGGTTCGATTCGAAGACTCTACGAGCCGGAGCATTATTTTCCATTCGCTCAACATGACCCAACCATCTAAGTCATTGGACCTTAACTTTACTGGCTAGGTCAGTGTCGCTGAACAGCTAGTACAATTCTCCATTAATGCAGGCAGGACCAAAAATCACTCGAAGAAAATTTCTCTCAAAGCAGCCCAAAGCGTTTTCATCAGGACCGGGATGATAAGGGTTTTGTAGGGCGTGCTTTAGTTGCTCGGAAGAGTACTTTACTACTCAATTGCCTTCTAAGTCCAAAGAAGCAGCGATTGGCAAGAGTGATTCTTCGTTTGATTTCAGCGCTGGTGTTGTTGTCCGAGTTAAAAGCGGATCCTAGGTAGACGCAGTCCTTAACTACCTCGATGTTAAATCTGTCTATGTTGACGTTTGCTCCAAGATGTCGATGTTGGTTGTCCTTTCTTGGTGACAGCATTAACTTGGTGTTGCCCTCGTCAACCGCTAGACCCATCTTCCTGGCTTTCGTGACAAGATTCGCGAACGTTCCACTGAGATCACGCTGTGTTCTTCCAATTATGTCGATGTCGTCTGCGTATCCTAGTAGCTGGACGGGCTTTTGAAAGATTGTGCCTCTGGTGTTGACGTTGGAACTTTGCACAATCTTTTCAAGAATGATGTTGAAAAAATTGCATTACACTGCATCGCCTTGTCTAAAACCTTTTTTGACATCAAAAAATACGTCCGTTAGGTTTTTTCCGACCACGATGGAACAGCGTGAGTTTTCCATTGTCATCTAACACAGACGGGTGAGTTGTTTTGGGATGCCAAAACTAGACAAAGCACTATATAATTGGTCTCTATAGACGCTGCCATACGCGGCCTTGAAATCGATGAAAAGGTGGTACGTATCGATTTGAAGTTCCTGGGTCTTCTCCAAGATCTGCCGTAGGGTGAATATTTGATCGATGGTGGACTTTCCGGGTCTGAAGCCACACTGATAGGAACCTACCAGGTTTTTGTCGAAGTGCTTCAAACTTTCACACAGCACGGCAGACAAGATCTTGCAGGCGATGTTAAGGGGATTTATACCTCTTTAGTTGGTAGAGTTAAAAGGAGATCCCCTTCTTTTTTTGAGGATCGGGCATACGATGCTGGAGTTCCATTCATCAGGCATGCTTTCCTCCGACCAAATTTTGCAGATGAGCTGGTGCATGTTCCTAACCAAATCATCTCCAGCTGCTTGTATAGTTCGGTGGCTAGCTCGTCTGCTCCAGCGGCTTTGTTCGACTTCAGTTTAGATATCGCTATTTTTTTTTATGAACTAGCTTATAATAAAACACAGTGCTTTAGTTCCTAATAAAATCTGGTTTGCGCGATACTTTCGGCCGCTTGAAAGCAAACAAACCAAAGTATTTCTAAATCTAACATAAGGACACGTGTAAGGAAAAAAAATTGAAATAGAAAGAGACATTTCACAGTCATTCACCACATTGCAACAAATTTCTTGTGTTGGCGCTCTCCGCCAAGAAAACTTTTAAGTTTTAACAAACTTTTTTCTGAGAAAAGTAAATAGATGGAATCCCCTGTCAGAAATCAATCACTACAGGGTAGGGAATTTTTTTAATGACGATTGATATGCTTTAAAAACTTTCGAAAATAAAATCACTCCCCTACGTCTTACATTTTACATCTAAACTATTTTTATTCAAGTAAATGGAAAAAAAAACAAATCTAAACATCAACGATTCCTGCAACATTCACAACAATAAAAAAAAAACATCTACCCTCGGGCAAAATGTCAGCAACATATCCAACAGATTTTCATCTTATTCAACAAAATAAAATACACAATACAAAAAGCAACGACGCCAAGACTACATGAAATCCACACTTTTTATTATATTTCAATAAACAAATACATCAATGTTTTTTTTTTGTTATTTTTTTTAGTGTTTATAACCCGCAGTAAAAGTGTCCTTTGCAAAGAGATTGTATCACGGATCGAAGGCAAAGGGTATAGAGATATGTATCCTTTTCAAATTCAGAGTAGTTGCAGGATAATACACTCCAAAAGGTACACACAGTTGGTACACAAAAAAAGAAAAAAAAAGAACCGACTGGCTGCCGACGTCGAAGACGAAATGTTGCTCCTAGGCAAACAACAAAAGAATTACGATTTTGCCACCAGGCGGTGGGAAATCGCAATTGATTGATTTAACCAAATTTAAATAAACCCATATCTATATAAGCTATCTCTCCCTTCTGACAGGATTCTTTCATTTCTGTGTACGCTACGTATGTTTGGCAGCCAAACAGAAAGAAAAAAAAATGCCTCACAACAAAACAACACCCGCATCGTATGAGTGTCCTTTTGAAACACACACTCAGCATTTTTCAAATCATTTCGTTTTTGAGAAAAAAACAAAAAAAGATTCAACATTTGTCGTGTAAAGATGTACATATATTTATTGGTATGCGAAGAGCTTTTGTGCATGACGAGTTCCTGACAGACACAAAAATTATTTGTTTCCTTAGGTCCTCGTTGTTTTTTTGCTGCTGTTGAACTTTTCGTTTATTGAATATGTCAACAAATTCCTCGGAGGTGATCTGCAGCAGTAATGTTTTTTTTTTTCTTACAGAGAAAATCAGAATGAAGATGTGAGTAAGGGAAATTAGATTCCAATTCAATAAAAAAAAAAAAAAAAAACGTATACGCAGGTTAGGTTATGTTACAGTGGCTGCGGACACAGAATCCGCACACTTAGGCCAAAAGCAAAGGCCCATTGTGATACCACAACACATGAATCTAGAGAATTACTTCTTACTAGTCGAACCATTTTGAGCTCTTTATTAGCTAGTTCACTGGGATTATCATAAAAGTATTCTCCGAGATCAAGTTTGCGTCTTAGTGAAAGAGCAGGGCATGTGCAAAGAATGTGAGAGATTTTTTCCTCTTCTTCCTTGTCCGGCTACCCAAGTCGTGTTGCGTGTTTGCCTATAAGAAAGTGTCCTGTAAGGGCACCTATTAGGGAGCTTATATGAAATCTGCTTTGAGATATAACAAGTCCTTAGAGCGCTTCAGCTCAAGTGGCGGCCATATGCGCTTTGTGGCTGGGCACGTAGGTAAATTGTACCACCAAGACCTTGCTTGCATGTAGCTATCGGTATACCTATCTTTTAACTTTCAGGTGAGATAGGTATGAGGGTACCATTTTTAGCGAGTTCGTCGGCTCTACAATTTCCCGTGATGTCTCTGTGGCCCGGCACACAGCAGATATGAATATTAATTTGCGCCATCTCCATAATGATGATCTAAAACGAGGGCCGTTTGAGAGTTGGTTGAGACACCGTGCGTCAAGGCATCGAAGATTTAATAGCAACCTGACTGTCATAGAAGATGCGGATATCAGAAGTTGATATCACGTTTTCTCTTAGCCAGGAGAGAACTCTTGATGTCTATTGTCTCATGCGAGCATGCAGTGCGTTGGACCTGCTGGTATCGTAGTGAGCCCAAATGCTGAGGCATGACATGAGTGACTATCAGAATTACTGTTCAAACTGTTCCAAAATCACTTTTCGTTTTTAGAAAAGGAAACAATATTGCAGAATAATTTTTTTTGTCGTATCTTTTTACGAAGGATTGTCATTTAATCCCTTAACCAAACTAAATAGAACAATTTATTGTAAAATTTAAAAATTTCTGTTTTTTTTACTGAAAAAACAATTTTGATCCCATGGTAGAAAACTAACTTTTTCAGCAACAAATAATCTCCTTGCATAAAACGTCATAGGTAGTTTTTTTTTTGCTAAAATGCCAAAACTTATTCACTCTGACCCGCCCCCACCGGCGCAGCAGCTACCAGCTATTAGAGGATACATTTTTCATGTTTTTGTCTACTCCTCACCGCCACGGCAGTGCAACTGGATATGATAAATGTCCTGAAATATCATCTTTTCTCTCTACATTCATTGTTGTGAAATTTTGTTTAACAAAAAAATATATTTAATAAAAGCTGTTTTTTTTTGCGTTGAACGCACTTTGTATGCAAACTGTTTGCCAATTCGAAATTTATTGAAAAATATTTCATTATTGTCCATTTGTTTTTTTTTATTTTTTCATTTACTTTATTCATTATTTGTTCGTAGATTTAAAAAAAAAATATTTTTGCAACGGACACAGAGGTGATTGTTAGCACGTCAATTGCGAATGGGCAGAGATATACACGACCAAAAAAAAGGACTAAATAAAGATATGTATATTTTTCTATTTTAATGTAGGGGCAGACATGCCGCTGAGTCTATGATAGAAAATGTTTTTTTTTTTCTTGCCCACCTGGCAACATGATGATTTATTATAGTCTAAATGAATTTCATGATTTTATTATTTTGTTTCATTCAATAATTTGCGAAAATATTATTTTTGCCTGTGTCGCTTTTTTGTAACCGAAACTCATGTTAGGAAATCCGATTTGGTTTGTTAGCCACATCCGATGGTGGTGTTGGTGGTTAAATGCTATTTGTTTATTTTTTTTTCTGATTCTCGAAACAAAAAATCCCTTTGTTATATTTTTTGCCTGAAAGGCTTTGGGTTTAAAGGTCATTGCTTTCAAAGTTATTGTTTCCACTTTAAGGGAAACATTTAAGAACTAAGATAAGATAAGATAAAAGGAACTGTGTTTTAGTAACTAACTATTTGCATGGAGAATTGGTTGTCAAAATACTATGGTAATAATGTCTTTATGAGTAAGACTACAACATTTTCAGAAAGTTTCAAATCGCTGTCACGCTCGATTTTTTCCGTCATGTCATATCAAATGAGTGGTTTGGTGTTGTATAGGATCTGGGGGTATATGCTGTATATTTTCCTACACACCAGGTGCTTACTTAACCTCCAAGTGGTAACCACCGGGTACTACTTGTAAGCGCAAGTGCAAACGGAGAAACAGAAGCACTTAACCAACGGCCCTACAAATTTGGAGGTTAGTACGAGGGGCTAACAACCCCTCCACAGTAAAAAAAACTAAGTAGTTATGAGAGAGATAGTAGCTCCGGATAATGACCCCCCTCTTATGGTAACCAGACCCAGAACGACAACGGTCTACGCACTGAAAGTTTGTACCTGGAATGTAATAACACTCTACACTTCAGGTGCAACTCAAATCTGAACTTGAATCTGACCTGGACAGTGAAAAGAAAAAAATGCGACTTTTATTACAGCTTTCATCAAAGAAGGCACATATTTGGATGTGCATTCGTCGTGGGAAATCGAGATCGATAGTCATGGATTTCAAGCTTACAACAGTTACAACAGATAACGGCATCCGACTAATCGACTTTGCTGCAGTTCTTAATACGATGATATAGCACTAGGTTTTCAAGACAAAAGATCTACACAGCAACCTGGCGACCTCCGGAGGGTTGAACCACCAACCAAATCGACCATGTGCTAATCGCGCAAGGGCACATATTTTCCTGAAATTTCATGATGGCCTCGAAATTTCTCCTCAAAAAGTTAAGGAAGACCTATCCTCTTTTTCCTCTTTTATCTCTTCAAAGCGCATATCTCATATCCAAAAGTCCCGTGCTGATATGAAGAACTTCTATCGTTCCTAACCTCATTAAGCCTAAATGTCTTAGCCTTTATTACCAAAATGTAAGAGGGTTAAGGTCCAAAACGTCTGACGTCTTTAATAGCTCCCAAAAACTTCCCTATGATATCTTTGCTCTCACCGAAACCAACCTCTCACCCTTAGTACTGAGCTCTTCACTAATGAATTTTCCATTTATCGTAAGGACGCCGTGTTAAACGAGAATACATGTGGCCGTGGTGTACTTTTAGCTATTCTTAGTAATATTGAAACTTCATTACTCAATATTCCTACTTCTACTGAATTCGAAGGCGTATCAGCTAAAGTTACACTCCCTAACTTTAGTATTTTTGTTCTTTGTTGTTATATTCTACCAGCTCAACAAACTAAAGCTTATCAAACTGCAGTTAATGCCATCGATTATCTACTTCATCAAGTGCAACCTAAGTATTTGCTCATTGTCCTTGGAGACTTTAATCTCCCCCATCTTAATTGGTCCATTTCAGAAGGCCTAACATCTTTATTTCCAACTAACATATCAACCCAATCTAAATCGCTGCTCATTGATCGCCTGTCTGATTGTGGCCTTTTTCAACTAAATGGAGTTGCAAACTTTATGGGGAGGCACCTTGATCTCAATCTCATCGCCCTCACCTTCTCTCAACCCTGTATCGTTATCATCCTCCCCTTGCTCTCTCTTTCCCCATCGAATTTGATGACAAATTTTTCGAGACTGAGAATTACTGTTACAATTTTCGTAAAGCTGATTTCTTTTGTCTCAATAACCTACTTAGCTCAGCCAATTTCGAATTAAACTCCCTCCACTCTACAGTTGAATCACTAGCTAATTGATTCTATTTGATTCTCTCATACTGTATTGATGAATCAGTACCATTCTCACGTAAAAAAGACTTTACCTCTTCACAGCCCTGGTATAACAAAGAGCTCCGTAGTTTAAGGAATAAACGCAATCAGCTTTGGAAGATGTTTCTACAGTCTAAATCTGACACCGACTAGAGGTGTGTTTCCCCATATATGGAAGGATTTTTATATATTTCCAATTCATAAACAAGGCAATAAAACTGAAGAATAATTATAGACCAATCGCTAAACTTTCTTGTATCCCCAAACTTTTTGAAAGTTTAGTTTATGATTCGGTTTATTTTATTGCAAGCCCATATTCTCTCCCGCTCAACATGATTTTCTTAAAGGAAGATCCACCACGACTAAATTAATTGAATTTGTATCAAGTGTTCTATCAGCCCTCCAAAATGGAAGTGAAGTAGATGTTATATATACTGATTACAGCAAAGCCTTTGATAAAATTTCCTTCAAGATAATCTATCTGAAACTTAAAGGTCTTGGTTTTCCACAAATTTTTATAAACTGGATAAGCTCCTACCTTGAGAATAGACTTATAGAGTTGACTTCCGTAATTCAATCTCCAGTCCAATTCATGCTACTTCCGGGGTTCTACAAGGTATAGTCACCTCGGTCCCCTACTCTTTGTGTTATCTGTTAACGATAATTGTCTTATATTAAAACATTCAGATATTCTTATGTTTGCAGATGACAAGAAAATTTTTAAAATTATCTCAAGTCCAACGGATTCTCGCTGTTCAAAACGACCTGAATATCTTTTTTGATTGGTGCTCTCATAACTTCCTTGAGTTAAATATACATATATGTAAGCAAATTACATTCTCGCGTAAGCAAAACTCAACTCATAGAATATACTTTTTGGTTTAATGACGCCATTAACAAAGTTGATTCTGTAAGAGATCTCGGTTTAATGTTTGATAAAGACTTGAATTTCCATTCCCACTTCGAGCAAATTATTTTTTTTTTTTTTACTTTAAGGTGGCGCTACAGTCCGTTGTGGACTTGGGCCTCAATCAACAGGCTCCGCAAGCTAGCTCGATCCTTAGCTAGTCGTCTCACTCCAAGTTGATTGAGGTCCTCTTCCACTTGAGTCCGCCACCTGAGTCGCGGTCTTCCTCTCCTCCTACGTCCCTCGGGAATAGTGTCGAAGGCTTTCCGGGCCGAAGCATTGGTGTCTATTCGCTCTAAATGACCGAGCCATCTGAGTCTCTGGCCCTTGACCCTTCTGGCTAGGTCCATGTCGTTGTACAACCCGTAAAGTTCGCTGTTGTATTTTCTTTGTCATTCCCCTTCAATGCACACGGGGCCAAAGATGACCCCAAGAACTTTCCTCTCGAAACAGCCTAAGGCACTTTCATCCGATTTTGTCAGGGTCCATGCTTCTGCACCATACAGCAGGACTTGGATGATGAGTGTGTTGTACAGTTTTAGCAAATCTATACTAATATATAAAGTAAGACTTTTGTTTGTTTGTCGGTTGTATGTTTGTAGTCGATAAACCAACAAACAAACAAAAGTCATACCTCATAAATGTAATAGATGCGTGGTGCGATGCACTGAATGTGCAGTAGGATACTCTGAAAGAAAAAGAAATAATTATTAATAGGAAAAAACATTAATTTTAATCTACTTACTCTAAAAATTTGTTTGGATATTCAAAAAAACTGACAGCCGACATCAATTTTTTGAAACGTCTTTCTATTTTCATTTCATTCCATTTCCAGTTCATTCTTCTAAATTATGTTTAAGGCTGAAAACCTACTTAAGCTTTTGGACCAAAACAATGTTTACATGCGATCTCTTGGACACGACTTTCTGTACAAAAGAAAATTTTAACATCGATGTTCAAAAAAAGCATGGATTTTATTTTCCAATCTCTGTGCCGAAAATTTCCCATTATATAAATTGGTTTTCAAAGGAAAACTGGAAAATTTCAAAATGGGTTTTCGAATGGAAAATAGAAAGTTCTTCGTGAAAAACTCATAAAACTCATTGGTCTTAAAAGGGAAAATTGCATGTAACTATAGGTGCATCGGTTTTCAAATGGAAAACTGGAAAATTTTAAAATGGGGTTTCGAATGGAAAATAGAAAATTTTTTATAAAAATTCGGAAAACTAATTGGTTTTAAAAGGGAAAATTGCATGTAACCTTAAGTGCATTGGTTTTCAAATGGAAAACTAGAAAATTTCAAAATGGGTTTTCGAATGGAAAACAGAAAATTTTTATGAAAAACTCGGAAAACTTATTGGTTTTAAAAGGGAAAATTGCATGTAACCTAAGGTGCATTGGTTTCAAATGGAAAACTGGAAAATTTCAAAATGGGTTTTCGAATGGAAAACAGAAATTTTTTCATGAAAAACTCGGAAAACTTATTGGTTTTAAAAGGGAAAATTGCATGTAACCTAAGGTGCATTGGTTTTCAAATGGAAAACTGGAAAATTTCAAAATGGGTTTTCGAATGGAAAACAGAAAATTTTTTATGAAAAACTCGGAAAACTTATTGGTTTTAAAAGGGAAAATTGCATGTAGCTGTAGGTGCATCGCTTTTCAAATGGAAAACTGGAAAATTTCAAAATGGGTTTTCGAATGGAAAACAGAAAATTCTTCATGAAAAACCGGAAAACTAATTGGTTTTAAAAGGGAAAATTGCATGTAACTTTAGGTGCATTGGTTTTCAAATGGAAAATTGGAAAATTTCAAAATGAGTTTTCGAATGGAAGATAGAAAATTTTTCATGAAAAACTCGGAAAACTTATTGGTTTTAAAAGGGGAAATTGCATGTAACTGTGGGTGCATTGGTTTTCAAATGGAAAACTGGAAAATTTCAAAATGGGTTTTCGAATGGAAAACAGAACATTTTCATGAAAAACTTGGAAAACTAATTGGTTTTAAAAGGGAAAATTGCATGTAACCTTAGGTGCATTGGTTTTCAAATAAACAACTGAAATATTTCAAATTGGGATCAGGTCTCCATTTGAAAACCAGTGCAATGCACTACCACCATATTGCTTTGTTTAAAAATGTTCATGTTCATTCATAAAATGGTTTTCTATTTTTCATTCGAAACTCATTTGAAATTTTCCAGTTTTTTATTTGAAAACCAATGCACCTTCAATTACATGCATATTTCCCTTTTAAAACCAAAGAGCTTTCCGAGTTTTTCATGAAAAATGTTCTGTTTTCCATTCGAAAACCCATTTTGAAATTTTCCAGTTTTCCATTTGAAAACCAATGCATCTGCAATAACATGCAATTTTCCCTTTAAAAACCGATGAGGTTACCGAGTTTTTCATGAAAAACTTTCTATTTTCACCATAACACAATGCAATATAAAAATGTTTACGTCATAGTGTCCACTGTTGATCTATTTTGTATTTGCACTTTGGTCTGATGCATCCCTAACTGATTTTTTTTTCCTGAGATTTCGAAGATGAAAATATTTTGATTCAATTCAATTCCATTTGTGAGGTCACAGGAACTATCTCACCGATGATTCAGAATTATGTTCCACTAAATGATTTTGTCAAAGTCACATTGAAATCTTACTAAAATGTTGTTAGTTATAACTAATTTTGGCCGAGACCGAAATGTACCCAATATTCATAAAGCGGAAATGTTTATGCACAGAAATCGCGCATGTTCGGTGTAAACATGTCTTGGTCCAAAAGCTTAAGTAGGAGTTCAGCCTTAAATATAATTAAGAAGAATGAACTGGAAATGAAATGATAAATAGAGAGACATTTCAAAGAATTGATGTCGGCTGTCAGTTTCCTGAATTTAAAAACAAATTTGCGGGTGAGTAAATTAAAATCAACTTTTTTACTTGCGACATATAGAATACATATATGGCAAGTATTGAATTCGTAAAAAAAAAATTTAAGTGAGGATGAGATATGACATTACGATGATAGAGAAGTCGAAAAAAGTGGGTCCGGCGATTCCGTCTGTCTGTCTGTCGGGAAGTTTACAGGCATCTACAGCCTTAACTGTTGGTCCGATTGACTTCAAATTTGTAAATAAGAGGTTTGAGCAAAAACTCATATCCCATTTTTTTTATTTTTGTTTTAAGATCAAATTTCAGGGTAGCCACCATACGATTTTTTGGACAAAAACCAAAACTTTCAATTTCCTCCAAAACGGCTCCTACGATTTTTTTAAACTTCCTCGAGTTTAATTTTTTTAAACGTTCATGTATTTTATGTAAAAAAAAAATGTTTGTATTGCTCCAAAACGGTACCTCCCATAGAACCGTTTTTTTGTTATTAGATTTTCTCGAAAAATGAAAGTTCGATCAGCGTAAGTTTTTTTTAAAGTACGTACATATATTGTTCAAAAATAATATTTTGTATTCAAAAAAATTTCAAATTTTGTTTTGGATTTAAAAAAAATATTTTTAACTTTTTTTTTAAATTCTGTATCTCTTAGAAGGAACAATTTTAAAAATTAAAATTGAAGTATAATATGTATATTTACATGGTCTTGAAGACTGCATACCCAAATTAATTTTAAGACATTTTTGAAAAATTTTATATATAAAAAATTAATTTAAGAAAAAACGGCTCCGACGATATTCAAAAAAACAAATTCAATAAATCAAGAATAAGGTTTGAATTTGCTTGGCATTTAAATTTTTGGAATTAAATTTATTTACGAGGTACATTTTAAAATTTTAATTTTTTTAATAAATTCTAATTATTTTTATATATTGAGTTTTTTTTTTGTGAGTTAAGTGGAAGCTGTAAGTAAGAGTGTAATCAGAATTGCTGAAAGTATATCTCTTATTTATAAATATTTAGTTTTAGCATGCAGGAGCAAGTTCGTACGACCCAGTCGTGCACATTTTTTTATGTAAGAAATGGAATCCATCCATACAATTTTTTTAAATCTACTCAGAAGAAGAACATGCATTATAGAAATATTTTTCTGTGAAACGAGGCACCGGCTAGAAAATAACAGCTAATGGTGACCGCTTAAAACAGGTTACTGACTTTTTCGTGCATCAATTAAACATTCATGATGTGCATGAGCTGTGGTTTCAACGACAGTGAAACATTTCACACAGCTCATGTCATGATTGATTTATTTAGAGGAACGTAAGGTAGCCATATCTTCTACCTGAGCGTCGAACTTGTCGAGTTGTAGAAGCTGAGTAAGGTCAATGATTCTCGAGAATTATTTCTCCAGAAGAGTCCTGAAACCAAAGGTCGCTCGCCCCACCCCTTCCCAATCCTTATCCTCTCCTCCGTCGGCTTTGTGCTATTATGCTGGCTGATGTTTCCTTATCCCTTGACTGTATAGTGCATCACTGTCTGTCAATACCTGGTTTCCTTCCTGAGTCGCTTATGGCTTAATTGCTGTTCGTCTCTCCTTTTCCAAGACATATCCTTTCCCCTCAACTTCCCAATTGGGCTGGATCTAAGGTGTTACACGACCCGTGCCGATGATCAGCCAGGCTGAGGGCCCAATTTAAAAAAAAATAGCTCAGTCATTAACGGAGTATCCGGATACCAGGCGACCTCCGGATTAGCTAGCCTTATCTGTGTAAGCGAATCTCTGCACAGACGGACCCCCCTTTTACTTCGCCTACTCGTGGGAACCAAATGCCAAAAAACAAAAACAAAAACAAAAAAAACAAAACTTCAACCGGTACTACATCTTCACCGGGCGGCAGTTCGGCGGCAACGTCGACTGCCGTTATCTCTGTGCCAAGCACCGGAGAGGGGATTGTGGCTAGCCGCAGCCTCTCCTCTATTGCGGCACATGATGTGGCGATAGCGCCTAATCAGGTCAGTAGTGGAGGGATCGTGAATAATGATCCCTCCACTACTAAAGAGAGTAAACCTCTCCAGGCTGCTCCTAGCGGTAGTCTTCCTAGTGATAGCAGGTTCGTGAATAATGATCCTGCTATCACTACGAGGGCCGCCATTCGACCTAGGAGCTCATACAAGCAACGGCGTTATGCGATGAGGATAATGAAATCCTCTGATGCAATATCAGGGGATGGAAGTAATCCCATCCATAACAAAAGGATCGAGTGGGCTAAATCCATCCTTGCCCAAACTAAGACCAGCTGCGACTCCACGTCAAAGCGACAAAGGTCTTTGGAGGAGTCCACTCCCGTCCCTAAAAAGCCCAAGGTGCATAACACCAGCACTCCCAATATACCAAGAGTACCTCTCTCTAAACCATTTAGTGATGTACTTAAGGAGCACAACAAAATCGTGGTTGCGGTCATTGATAGGAGCAATATTGATGGCACGATTACCTCTGACCGTTGGCAGATGGTGAAACTGAGGCTCTCGGCTGGCTTTCTCAAAGTCATGCGAGAGCATCCAGGTCCACCGCCTGTAACAAGCGATGGGGGTTGGCATCAAGGTCATGTCAAACTCATCGTTTGTAATGATCAGAGGTCGCGCGATCTATATACGCTTGCTGTCGGCATGCTGGGCGAAGTTTGGCCAGGCGCAAAACTCGAGGTTGTTGCAAAGGAAGATATTCCTTGCAGGCCGCGAGCTCGCGCATGGATCCCGATAGAGCCCTCATGTCCAGAAGACATCCACGAGATGATCAGGCTCAGCAACCCGGACCTCTCTTGTCACGACTGGAAGATCGCGAAACTGGAGGAGCCGAAGGGTCTTTATCGAAGTGCGATTATCGTAATCAATAAAGACTCTGCGGTTTCTCTGGCGCGAGACAAGGGAGTGATAAGATACGGGTTCGAGACGAATTACGCTCCGTGTATATAAAAAAGCATGAGGTAGCTCGCTCTAACATTGGACCCTCCCACCAACCCTCTACATACATCTTATACTCCATTACTACTTTTTTCCTCTTTAACATACAATACCCCAACCCACTCATTTCATATTATCATTATAACCATTTTCCACAACATACTCTTCTCATCCAAACACCCCCCCACCATCCTCATATACTCCATTCTACTTTTTACCCTATACACCACCCAAACAACAAATTAATATTCATATCATCACATCTTTCCAAAACATATTTCCCCTAAACACTCCCCATACCCCCCTAAACACCACCATTCTCATATCAATACCCCCTAACACCTATCTTCCTCCTCATCATAACTAACACAATAATCAATTCATCTCATTCAACCCCTATTATTCTTAATCAATATACACCCCCCCCCCCCCCCCCCCCCCCCCCCCCCCCCCAAAACAAACCCCCCCAAAAAACCCCACCCCCCCCCCCCCCCCCCCCCCAAAAAAAAAAAACCCCCCCCCCCCCCCCCCAAACCCTACCAAACCCAAAATAAAAATCCCCCACCCCCCCTTTACGCAAAAAATGCTGCAAATAGTACAGATTAATCTCCAACACTCAATAAAGGCTTCGGCCTCCCTTCTTCTCCGCCTGTCAAAATCTGGGGAAGATGTTGTTCTCATCCAAGAGCCCTGGATTGTAAAATCCCTGGTTCGAGGATTGAGAACTCCTGGATACTACGCATTATATGTAACAGGAAAAGGTAACCCAAGGTCCTGCATACTAGTAAAACGTAGTCTAAATGTATTCTTACTCCCTAATTTCAGTGATAAAGACGTCACCACAGCCAGTATGGTAATAAACAACCATACCTACTGGCTGGTCTCAGCGTATCTGGGCCACGACCACCAGGGCCCACTGCCTGGCACCACTTTAGAGAAGACGGTCGCTGAATCCGGAAGAACTAACACTAACCTGATTATCGGTTGTGACGCCAATGCGCACCATACTACGTGGGGTAGTACCGATATAAATGACAGAGGTGAGTCTCTTTTTGATTATATCTTAACATCTAATCTAGTAGTAAGTAACGTAGGTAATGAACCAACCTTCGTCACTAAAAATCGACAAGAAGTTTTAGATATCACTCTTGTCTCGTTACATCTCTCAAATAGAATATTGAATTGGAAAGTATCAAAGGAGCACTCATTCTCCGATCATAGATATATCCAATTCACTCTTATTGAAGAATCCCCTAAACCGATCCAATTCCGGAATTATAGGAAAACAGATTGGCCAAAATATAGGACAACTCTGAAAAGTTTGATTAAACCAGAACTTTTAGATCCTCCCTTGTGCGCTCTCGAACTTGATCGAAAAGTCGATGAGCTTACAGCAGCCCTCAATGAAGCCATGGAAACTGCCTGCCCCCTTACTACAGTACGGGGAAAGAAGAAGCCATACTGGTGGGCTGCCGAATTAGAATTACTCAGGAAGGGTTGCAGAAGGCTTTTTAATCATGCAAAAAAGTCTAGACACCCCCAAGATTGGGATTCCTATAAAGAATCACTCAGAAAGTATAAACAAGAATTGAGAATAGCCAAAAGATCCTCGTGGAGAACCTTCTGTAGCTCAATAGAAGAATTCTCGGAGGCATCGAGGCTAAGGAAGATTCTCTCTACAAGTCCAACCATGCCCAGTTGTCTTAAAAACTCTGATGGTACATGGACTAACTCATGCGAAGAAACGCTAAACCTGCTATTAGATACCCACTTCCCGGATAGCTCCAGTTCCGTTAATACAACAAACCATACTGGTGTGGGTACTAACTTAACTTTTCCTCAAGGTCTTGTAACAACGGAAAAATTGACATGGGCTCTGAATAGCTTCAAACCCTACAAATCTCCAGGTCCAGATCAAATCATACCAGCTGAGCTACAATATACCATCGACATAACTTTGCCCATCATTAAGATGATTTTCAAAAGTTGTCTAGATCTGGTCTACATACCTCAGCGATGGAGAGAAGTAAAGGTAGTATTCATTCCCAAAGCGGGCAAAGGCTCGCATATCAATCCTAAAGATTTAAGACCTATTAGTCTATCATCATTCATTCTCAAAACGCTGGAACGATTGATTGATATCCATATACGCAATAGCATCGATAAGAGGCTATCGATGTCTCAGCATGCTTACTGCAAAGGGAAATCGGTAGAAACAGCCTTGCATACTCTGGTAAGGACTATCGAATACTCCCTAGAGCAAAAGGAATATACTATGGTTGCCTTCCTGGATATTGAAGGTGCTTTCAACAACGTTGACACATCTGCCATCACTTCTGCTATGACGACCCTAAACGTCGAATACTCACTCTGTGAGTTGATTAATCAAATGCTAAAAAGCAGGATCATCAACTCTAAGATGGGGGATTTTTGTACGAAAAGGTCTGTCAGCAGAGGCACTCCGCAAGGTGGTGTTCTGTCCCCTCTCCTGTGGAACATAGTAGTTAACGAACTGCTAATATCCCTCGAGGATGAAGGGTACAGAGTGATTGCGTATGCCGATGATGTTGCTATCGCCGTCACAGGAAAACATCCTAATACACTGAGAGACCTCCTTCAAAACGCACTTAATATGCTCACTAGATGGGCTGATCAATGTGGACTTAGTATTAATCCCCAAAAAACAGACCTCGTTCTTTTCACACGGAAATACAAGATTCCAATAATTGTACCTCCTTCAATAAAAGGTGTACCACTAATTTTCACCAATGAAGCCAAATATCTTGGGCTAATACTGGATAAAAAATTAAGTTGGAAACCCAATATTCAGGAAAGAGTTAAGAAAGCTACAGTAGCTCTTTTCTCTTGCAAGAAAGCCATAGGAAGCAAATGGGGTTTTCAACCTCGCATAACCTATTGGCTATACACATCGGTCATCCGACCAATTCTCATGTACGGGGTTGCAGTATGGTGGACTGCACTGGAGAAAGTCACTTACTGCGACAAACTCAGCAGAGTCCAACGCACTGCATGTCTCTGCATAAGCGGGGCATTGAGAACCACACCCTCGGCAGCGTTAGACACTCTCCTCCATCTGACACCCCTCGAAATTTTTAGCAAACAAGTGGCAGCGAGCACAGCTATAAGGCTCAGCGCCTCATCTCAATGGACCAACAATAATGTGGGGCATTCCATCATTTTGAACTTCTTCGGTTCTATACCAAAGTACATAGACTATACCATTCCAAAACCCCAATTTGGTAAAAACTTCCATATATCCATTCCATCCAGAGATGAATGGGAAGACAATAAACTTCTGGATGAGAAAAGCATTCATTTTTATACAGATGGATCCAAGACAAGTGATGGAGTTGGTAGTGGTGTGTACTCAGAAAAGCTTAATCTAAGCATCTCATTCCGCCTCCCTAATCATTGTAGCGTCTTCCAAGCGGAAATCTTAGCGATCAAAGAGGTTCTCTCCTGGCTAAGAGAAAACGTGATATCAACTTCGGATATCCGCATCTTCTCTGACAGTCAGGCTGCCATTAAATCTCTTGACGGTGTCTCAACCAAATCTCAAACAGCCCTCGATTGTCGATCGTCTCTTATGGAGATGGCGCAGCAATTTAACATTCACCTCTCTTGGGTGCCGGGCCACAGAGACATCGCAGGAAATTGTAGAGCTGATGAACTCGCTAAAAATGGAACCGTCATACCTATTTCACCTGAAAGGGAGAAGATAGGTATACCGATAGCTACATGTAAACTTCTGCTAAAAGAAACCGCCTTAAAGATAACAAATTCTAGGTGGCACAATTTACCAACGTGCGCAGCCACAAAACTCATCTGGCCTTCACTGGACCTAAAGCGCTCAAAAGACTTGTTATCTCAAAGCAGACTTCATATAAGCTCCTTAATAGGTATCCTTACGGGACACTGTCTTATAGGCAGACACGCAACACGACTTGGTGTAGCCTCAAATGACTTCTGCAGGAGCTGTATGGACGAGGAGGAAGAGGAAACAATCTCTCACCTTCTCTGCACTTGCCCTGCTCTTTCACTAAGACGAAAGCTTCATCTGGGCGATTACTTTTATGATAACCCCAGTGAACTAGCTAATAAAGATATCAAGTGTCTTCTTCGCTTCATAAAAAGCTCAAATTGGTTCGACTAGTAAGAAGTAATTCTCTAGATTCATGTGGTATCACAATGGGCCTTTTCTTCTGGCCTAAGTGTGTGGATTCTGTATCCACAGCCACTTTAACCTAACCTAACCTAACCTAAGGTAGCCATATAGTATACTTTAAAGAAACCGTGAATTGACCTCCAAGATCGTGCGATTTACAACTGCTTGTCTTTTATATGTGGCAATATATTGTAAGGGTGCGTCAAATGGTGATGGGTCGTCCTAGGATACGAACGGATTTACTGATGACGAACCATGCAAACTAAGTAAGGGCACCGAGATTCAGATCTGTACGAGGTATGTTAGGTCCCTTAATAGACCACGTGCAGCCGAATAGCTAGCGGAAGCTCTAGACCGTTATTAGGCGGATATAACCGCCATCCAGGAAATGCGATGGAATGGGCCGAAGAAAGCCTGCGGCATTAACTACGGCGACAGCTACAGAGAACAACAACAGCATCTGTTTGGATGTGGCTTTTTCGTTGGAGGCAGGCTTAGGCAGCATGTCCTTAGCCTCAAAGCCGTCAACGAGCGCCTCACGACAATCCGCATAAAAGTTTAATTCGGTAGCAAAAGCCCCCCCCAGAAGAGAAAGATAACGACACCAAAGACAAGTTCTACGAGCTCCTCGACAAGATATACGAGCAATGCCCTAGCTTCGACTTAAAATCGTCTTAGGAGATTTTAATGTCATACTAGGAAGAGAGGAGATCTTTGATGGAATAGTCGGAAAATACAGCCTTCCCGACAAAATATCAGATAACGGATTCAAGCTTATCGATTTTGCAGCGGGGCGAATCATAGTAGTAGCAAGTACGCGTTTTCCATATCTCAACATCCACAAGGGGACCTGGAGTTCTCCAGATCAATTAACTGTCAACCAGATTGATCATATTGCGATCGACGAAAGACACTCTTCAAGCATTATTGATGTCCGAACCTTCCGAGCGACCAACATCGACTCGGACAACTACCTTGTTGTAGCCAAGGTGGTGCAGCGTATATCTCTACCGAAGCCAAAAACAGAAAGTGCTAGAAGAAAGTATGACGTTGGACGGCTACAATCGCAAGAGATCGCTAGATACTTTTCCGATCGAGTGTCAAGTACCGTGATGAGAAGTCGGTTACACTCAGCACCGAGTATTGATAACCATTGGCAGAATTGCCAGGAAGCCATTAGGGATGCTGCATATTATGCGCTGGGTTTTACGCGACCACCAAAACGAAACCCCTAGTTTGATGATGAATGCAGGAAGGTACATGTAGCCAAGCAAGAGCCAAGCATATAAAGCACCACTGCAAATGAGGACGAGATTAGCTCGGGAGCTGTAAGAGCAGAAGAGGAGAGAAGAACAAAAGCTTTTCATAAAGAAAAAGTAGTTTTAGCAGGAAGTGAAACGAATGTCACCGAAACGAAGGTTACCGAGCACGAACAGAAGCTTGTAAAGACCAACAGGGAAATATCTTAGTAGAGTCACAGTCAATGCTGAGGATATGGAAGGACCACTTCTGCAGACTGTAAAACGGCGTTGACGAATTGAGTTCCGCTGTCAGGCAGAATGAACCATTCAATGAAGACGGCGCAATCCAAGATTTCCGTCTACCAAAACTGATGGCATCACTGCCGAGATCTTCAAAACAGTCGGTGATGACCTGGTAAGGAGCATGCACCAACTCATCTGCAGAATATGGTCGGAAGAGAGTATGCCCGATGAATGGAACCTCGGCATTGTCTGCCTGATCCCGAAGAAAGGAGACCATCTAAACTGCAACAACTATACAGAGGCATCAGCCTATAAGATTAAGATCTTTCCTGCAGTACTACGGGAATGCCTGAAGCCGTTTGTCAACAAACTGATAGGTCCATATCAGTGTGGTTTTAGACCAGGAAAGTCCACCATCGATCAAATATTCCCGAAATAAGGTTCGGGTGGCGCGCAAGTTTCGGCGTGCGAAACTGGAGACAGCTAGCTAGCTGCCTGGAGAGGTTTGTTGGTTGAGGCCCCAGTCCACCCCGACTGTAGTGCCACTTTAACTTAGTAGGTTAGTTATTGTAATAGGCGGATAGGCCTTAAACGATTGACCACTCATAGGAAAACATGCACCGCGTTATTGCCGATGTAAGGTAACAAATGTTGGAAAAAGTCATCATAGATTTGACCTCCAGATAAGACTCCGTTCGAGCCTGCATGCCATGGCTATCAATCTTCCGAATAAAGTTAATTTCATGTACCTTAATTTAGAAAAATTATTTTTATTAAGTAGCGCTTATGTGCGTTGACGCCGGCCGCCGCCGATACTGCCTTTTGTGAGGAGGCACAATGTTCAAATAGATCTATACTTGACTGTAGCTCTAATGTTTTGTAGTGCTAACGTTCGAATGGAAAATAGGCATTTGTGGATTCTTTTCAAAAATTAACTGACCAACTGGTCACACTGATTTTGACACCTTTTGTACATAGATACACCTTGAGAAATTATTGTTGTCTGGGCTCTTCTTGTACAAAAGCAAGTAAAATACAACAGTTAAAACTCTTACCAAGCTGATATATGTACACTTTATCTATACAACACACAAAACCTAAGTACGGAATTCAGACAGCGTATCTATGTGGAAGTGGATGCGAAAATAAACGTGTGCGGCGTAATGGTGCCATGTAGTACCTTGTAACGCGAAACGTGATACGAACGAGTGATTTAGGGCAATTCCCTTTATTTGCATAGCACTCCATTAATTACAGTTCTTGTGTTAGTTTAACGATAAAACCCAAGTGCGATTGTATGTGTGTGTGTATGTGTGTGTGTGTGCTTCCGAGGTTTTCATTCTAGAAAACTACAATATGATACGATATGAAACCACGAGTCGAGTCGGAGTGGGTGCGAATTAAAAAAATAAAAGGAAACGCCTCTATTTAATCCTTAGCAAAAGGAGGTACTTCCTGTAACAGTTCAGGCAGATAATTTCCTGCGGTGTAGAATCTGAATGACTTCCAGTAATATTGCCTTTTATTCAGGATATCCTTAACGCGTCCTAATGATTCCATGGGTTCGACATGCGGTTAGATGGGTTGTGGGAGAGTGCTACTGGGTCTACTATATAGAATTGATTAAGCCTCAAAAGTGGGTTAGGATATGAAGTGGAGGTGTGTGTGTGTGTGTGTGAAGTTTCCTCATCCGATTTAGAAACGTTGTGGTTTTTGCGGCAAAAAGCGGTCCATTTAACTTGAATTAACCCTAATGTCCTTATTCAATTATTTCTATTCAACAACGAACTCCAAGGATATCCTGTCATATCGATGAAGCAACGACTACGTCTACGCGTTATGTTATGTTGCTTGGTTTAAATAATGCATAATAATGTGTGGTATTGTTGAATTGCGTTAAGTTTTTGACATTAAATGGCCTTCGTTTGTAATTAGCGAAGAGCATGTTTTGTGGGTGTTAACAAGAACGGAACCAAAAACACCATGTCGGGAATAAACTAGCCTTCGGTGTTGTTGTCTTTTATCAATTTGGTATTTAATCGACAAATATTCTTCTTGATGGCAACAGCAAACAGTGAGAAACTTGAGGTTAACACATGTTGTATTGTGTCTATGGATTTTATTTTATAGCTCTAACGTCATAAAGAAGTTGAAAACAAGGATTTCGTGTTCAATGCTTTGATTGAATGGGAAGAAATGTTGATTAAGGGAAATTCGAAGAAAGAAAAATCAGCTAAGCCACTCAAAGCCGTTCTAGTCCCATAGAAACACGTATGTATTTCGATTCAGCGCTGTGATGGTAATTGACCTTCTGTTCTCAATTGAAAAGAGAAACAAAGTATTTGAATGAAATGACGAAAGTTCCAAACTGAGAACGAATTAGTCTTTCCGTTTTTCTCTCAAGTTTCATTTGTTGTTCTTTTGGACCTTTACGAAACAAAAGTCATTTATGGCCCATTGAGCATGCATTAACCTTTACGGAAGAACACTCTGATTTAAATAAAAGACAAAGCAATGACATTGGACTAACTAATAGGTTTTTAAATTAATGTTGAAATGGAAAAAAATAAATAAATCTCCTGGCAATAATTTATTAATGAATTAATTGCGAAATCAATGATCTATGAAAATAACATGACTGCACAAAATAAACACGGACACAATTTATTTTTTTTTTGTGATGGTATAGGTATTTATTCAATTTTAATTAGCTTTGAAATGTACTTTATAATAATGTTGCTGACTTTTGAAATTACATACAAGAAAAATA
The DNA here is from genome assembly GCA_920937365.1 of Sphaerophoria rueppellii. Lineage (NCBI taxonomy): Eukaryota > Metazoa > Arthropoda > Insecta > Diptera > Syrphidae > Sphaerophoria > Sphaerophoria rueppellii. Next base: position 64,378,930 of record CAKKXW010000002.1, read on the forward strand.
TGAAGCGATGCGATTATTTAATATGATTAAGATCTTAAGGTACTTAATTATTTACTAAAAACACTAAGAGTGGCAATACAGTTTCAAAAACTCAAAAGAAAAATACTGTCTGAGCGGGGTAGGTGGGAGGATTGAGGGGAAAAATAATTTAATGTTAACCCTGAACAGCTTACTTGATTGATATTGATTGATAAGTTTTGTCAGTTCATCACTAGACACAGTACACGAGTATACACATAATCATGAGAAGTCGGATTTAAAATCACTCATTCTGCTCGGTATTTTTCCATCAGATTTGTATGGGTGTAACTGACGCTTCGATAATAGAAGGGTAAACACGTGTATTCAAGAGGTCGCAAGCGTCCACAACCTCTGTCTATCAACTCCTACTCTCCACCTCTCCGTGGTGAACATCGGGTGTCCAGGACCTTCAACCGAAGATTGGGTTCCAATGATGACGACCCACGCAAACGATTTATGAACAACGAATTTCGCTTTAGCAATTAGTCCCTTAACAAAATACGTGCAGCTGAACAACTAGCGGAAGCCCTTGACAGATATAAAGCAGATATAACTGCCATCCAAGAAATGCAATGGGATGGTCCGGGCCTACGTTAAGTGAACAACTACGACGATTGCTACGGGGAAAAAAATTAGCGTCTATTTGGATGTGGATTTGTAGTTGGGCCTCAACTCAGTAGGAAGGTCTTGAGTTTCAGTAAATGAGCGCATCACGACAGTCCGCATCTAGGCTAAATTCACCAACACCAACTGCGCTCACGCCCCCAATGAGGAAAACGATGAGAGACAGATTCAACGAGCTTCTCGACAAGACCTATGAGCACTGCCCTAGATTTGACAATAAAATTGTCCTTCGAAATTTTAATGCTAAGCTGGGTAGAGAAGAAATCTTTGGTGGAATAATCGGACGACATAGCCTACACGACTGCAATTTCGATAACGGATTTAGGCTAATCGACTTTGCTGCGGGGGCGAGACGTAATGGTAGGAACTACGCGTTTTCCACATTTCAATATCCACAAAGGACCATGGAAATCTCCTGACCAATCAACCGTCAACAAAATTGCGATCGACGCACGATACTTCTCTAGCATGCAAGATGTCCGCACATTCCGAGGTGCCAACATCGACTGGGATCATTACCTTGTTGTAGATCACCCAAGGTATGAATGCGGATATCCCGATCAAGGCCAATACGTGAATATCTCCTCAGAAGTCCTTTGCTGCCAGCACAAAATGAAGAGAGCCAGTTGCAATACTGCCAAGCAGCCATTAGAGATGCCGCTTCTGAAGTGCACGGCCACCACAACGAAAGCCCTGGTTTGTCGATGAATGCCGGCGAGCATAAAAAGCTAAAGAAGAGGCATACAATGCGGCGCTGCAAAGAAGGACACGAGCAGCTCGTTAAATCTAAGAACAGAAAAGGAGAGAGGAGCATAAACTTCTCAGAAAGAAAAAAAAGGGAGCATGAAAAGCGCGCGATCGAGAAGATAGAGGAATGTCACAACAGAAACGAGGTTCGGAAGTTCTACAAAAATCTAAAACAAACCTGCAGGGCTTATACACCCGGAACCGAAACCTGTAGAGACCATCACGGGAACATCGTAGTTCTGAGGATAAGAAAAGACCACTTTTCCAAGCTGTATAATGGCGATGGAGAACAAAACTCCGCCAGCAATACAGAACCATTCAATTTGGGTGCAGCAGGCCAACAATTCCACCCACCCGACCCTGACGAAGTGAAGATAGCGATATCTAAACTTAAGTCGAACAAAGCCGCTGATGTAGACGGGCTAGCCACCGAACTGTACAAAGCAGCTGAAGATGATTTGGTTAGGAGTATGCACCTGCTCATCTGCAAAATTTGGTCGGAGGAAAGCATGCCCGATGAATTGATCCTCAGCATCGTATGTCCGATCCTCAAAAAATGAGATCCCCAGAACTGCACCAACTACAGAGGAATGAGTCTCCTTAACATCGCCTACAAGATCTTGTCTGCCATGCTGTGTGAACGTTTGAAGCCCTTGGTCAACAACCTGATAGATCTTTATCAGTGTGGCTTCAGACCCGTAAAATAAAATCCACCATCGATCAAATATTCACCCTACCACAGATCTTATAGCAGACAAAGGAACTTCAAATCGATACCTACCACCTTTTCATTGATTTCAGGCCTCTTATGACAACGTCTATAGAGAGCAATTATATAGAGCAATGTCTACTTTTGGCAGCATCCTAGAGAAACTCGTCCGTCTGTGACAATGGAAAACTCACGCTGTTCCATCATGGTAGGAAAAAACGTAACGGACGCTTTTAATGTCAAAAACGGTTTTAGACAAGGCGATGCGTTATCATTCAATCCCTTCAACATTGTTCTTGAAAAGCTCCAACGCATGCTAAAACTAAATATTTATGATTACTTAAATTGCAAAAAGTAGTGTTAAAATAAGAGATATACTATAAGCAATTCTGATTACACTCTTACTTACAGCTTACACGTAACTCACAAAAAAAAAACTCAATATATAAAAATAATTAGAATTCATTAAGAAAATTAAAATTTGAAAATGAACCTCGTAAAAACATTTCATTCCAAAAATTTAAATTCCAAACAAATTCAAACCTTATTCTTGATTTATTGAATTTTTTTTTTGAAAATCGTCGGAGCCGTTTTTTTTTAAATTAATTTTTTATATATAAAATTTTTCAAAAATGTTTTAAAATTAATTTGAGTATGCAGTTTTTAAGACCATGTAAATATACATATTATACTCCAACTTGGATTCTTAAAATTGATCCGTTTTTGAGATACAGAATTTTGAAAAAAAAGTTAAAAATATTTTTTAAAAATCCAAAAAAAAATTTTAAATTTTTTTGAAAACACAATATTATTTGAACAATATATACGTACTTTCAAAAAAAACTTACGCTGATCGGACTTTCAGTTTTCGAGAAAATCTAATAACAAAAAAACGGTTCTATGGGAGGTACCGTTTTGGAGCAATACAAAAATTTTTTTTTACATAAAATACATGAATGTTTAAAAAAATTAAACTCAAGAAAGTTTAAAAAAAATCTATCGGGCCGTTTTGGAGAAAAAAAAATGTTTTGGTTTTTGGCCAAAAAAATCGTATGGTGGCTACCCTAAATTTTGATCTTAAAACAAAAATAAAAAATTGGGATATGACTTTTTGCTCAAACCTCTAATTTTCAAATTTGAAGTCAATCGGACCAGTAGTTAAGGCTGTAGATGCCTGTAAACTTTCCGACAGACAGACAGACGGAATCGCCGGACCCACTTTTTTCGACTTCTCTATCATCGTAATGTCATATCTCATCCTCATCTCAAATTTTTTTTTTTGTACGAATTCAATACTTGCCATATATTCTATATGTCGCAAGTAAAAAGAAATCGAAACAAATACTATTAAAATAGATGGGCATCAGAGAAACAAAAAACTAGATGCAGAATTCAAAGATAATTTCTTTTTTTGTCTGAGAATTTCGTAAGAAGAAGTTAAGAGTGCGAAAAGAAGTATTTAAGAAGACGCTTAGAAGTATATAAGAAGGAAAATATACCGTTTAAAGCCTCAATAATGAACCAAATTATCTTCTTAATTCATTATATCGGACCGCCCATTTTCGCCTTTTATGTACTATAAAGGTACTTAAAGAAGTCTTAAGGAAGCGGGAAACGAGCTTATAATACTTCTTAAAGCCTTCTATAAGTAATTTTGGGCTACTTCTGCATGCCCGATGAATTGAACCTCAGCATCGTATGTCCGATCCTCAAAAAAATGGAAATCCCCAGAACTGCACCAACTACAGAGGTATAAGTCTCCTAAACATCGCCTACAAGATCTTGTCTGCCATGCTGTGTGAATGTTTGAAGCCCTTCGTCAACAACCTGATAGGTCCTTACCAGTGTGGCTTCAGGCCTGGAAAATCCACCATTAATCAAATATTCACTCTACAGCAGATCTTGGAACTTCAAATCGATACCTACCACCTTTTCATTGATTTAAGGCCTCGTATGACAGCGTCTATAGAGACCAATTACATCCTAGAGAAACTCGTCCGTCTGTGACAATAGAAAACTCACGCTGTTCCATCGAACAAATGGTGGAAAAAACGTAACGGACGCTTTTAATGTCAAAAAAGGTTTTAGACAAGGCGATGCGTTGTCATTCAATCTCCTCAACATCGTTCTTGAAAAGCTCCAACGTCGACACCATAGAGGCACAATCTTTCAAAAGTCCGTCCAGCTACTAGGATACGCAGACGACATTGACATAATTGGAAGAATACAGCTTGATGTCAGTGGATCGTTTGTGAGTCCAGGCCAGGAGGAGGCCAGGAAGATGAGTTTAGCGGTTAACGAGGGCAAGAGCAAGTTAATGCTGTCGACAAGAAAGAAAGGACTACCAACATCGACGTCTTGAGGAGCAAACGTCAACATAGACAGATTTAACTTCGAATCAGTTAAGGACTTTGTCTACCTGGAATTCGCTATAAACTCAGACTACAACACCAGCGATGAAATCCAACGAAGAATCACTTTTGACAATCGCTGCTCCTTTGGACTTAGAAGGCAATTGAGTAGTAAAGTCCTCTCCCGAGCAACTAAAGCGACACTTTACAAAACCCTCATATCGGCCTCATGTATGGTGCAGAGACATGGGCCATGACAACATCTGATGAAAACGCTTTAGGCTGCTTCGAGAGAAAAATTCTTCGAGTGATTTTGGTCATGTCTTCCTGTCTGGAGACGGAGATTCAACCAAGAACTGTACGAGCCAGAAGATTTAAGGTCCAACGACTTAGATGGTTGAGTCATGTTGAGGGAATGGAAAATAATGCTGTGGCTCGTAGAATTTCCGAATGCAACCTAGCAGTACGTCGCAGAAGAGGAAGACCGCGACTCAGGTGGAGCACACTAGTGGTAGAGGACCTGAACCAACTTGGCGTGCGAAACTAGGGACTGAACTGGCTGGAGAAGTTTGTTGGGTGAGGCCTTGTCCGACCTGGACTGTAGCGCCACCATAAGTAGAGTAGTAGATCACAACTTTTGTCTTTTTTGTTTACACAATTAGAATTGGTCGAATAGAGCTTATAGCAAGCACAGTCCTTAGACCAATATTTTGCCAACACAGTAGACTATGTAACACTACCGGCTCATTACTTGCTGCAATGTTGGTTGTTGTTGTTAGTAAGCAAACATAACAAATAAACACGCACATGGATGAAACAAAAGCAAGACACTTAACAAAACAAAACCTATACATAACTAATAGTTACAAACATTAATAAAAAAAAAAAATTAGAATACTGAGCAAGACTTTTTATTGAAGTTGAAGTTTGAACCCCTAGGAAGGTACTCATACGTGTCAAAATCTCATATAGTCCATATAATTGTTGTACGTGGGCTTGGTACTTGTACCATGTCCTTCTTGTGAGGGTTATAACCGCCTACCCGATGATTGAAAGATATAGAGCCAAGTAGGCCCGTTTCATCTGCTATTAAGCTTTATATGCATTTATATTGATTTTATAATGGCGTAAGTAGAGTAAAGTGTAAAGGACCACCGGTTAATCGAGTCATTCGATTATCAACTTCCGAAGAATAAAGACCTTCATTACGAAATTAAAGTGATTGTGTTTTATTCAATTCAAAAATAAGAATTCCTTTTATTGGTTCACAAGAAATAAAAAACAAGACAGCTTATAGCACGGTTAGGTAATTTCGAGTTCAAAAGATCGATTGGGCGATGAGCTGATGTGTGGTTAACATGGCCTAGCAAACATGTATTAGAGATATTAGAGATCTTTCAAATCAACTCTCAATTTCAGGAAACGAAAAAAGTCTCATTTTCGGAGAAATATTTAAAACAATGCAATTATTTAACAATCAGCACCAAAGTGTCACTTTCTGCGATATTTTGTATTGTCTTCTCTAAAAACACGTTAAAGTCGTCGTTCTTCTTTGTTTGGATAAGTAGTGTTTCAACCAACGTGGGTATTGCTCCAACAATTGCAATGAAGAACAACAAAACCCTGGCAGGATTCCCTAGAGTGTAGAAAAGGTAGAAAAAGTGAAAAAATGTTGAGAGTAAGGCCCGCCTTTGCAAGACCTTAACATTTTTTAGCAAACCAAGTACTGATGTTCAAAACCCTTTTTTTACCCTAGCATTGACCCTTTAATCAACTCAAACAAAAATCCTATTTTCATAGCTTGGCAATCACCAATCACACATCATATGGTGCACAGTTGATTGGACAGTGGCTGGAGGAAGTTCCGGCTGCCAATCAACAATAACTACAAAATTTTATGAGTAGCCCCATTCATTTTAAAACAAATATTAAACCGTACAAAAAAAAAACGTCAAACTACCTCTACGAGCTCGTTGAACGACTTTACGTTCGCAAGATTAAACAAAAGCACCTGGAACGTGCAAATAACTCGGATTATAATTTTTGATTTTATTTTCTCATCCGCAATTTATACACCCTTAAAAAAAGAAAACATCAAAAACGATTTGTAAATATTGAGTAGTGTTGGAAAGGAGAGAAAGACAAAAACAACAAGAAAATGTCCTCATTCAGGAAAACATTGTTTGATTGACTGGATAAAGTTCGACGTTCGTTGTCCGTGAAAATTCATATTTAATTTTTTTTTCGCACACACATTTTTGTTTTGTGTACATATGTTTTCAGCTCCCCTCGGCCACCGATTAAAAGCTTAATAAATCACCGTAGTTAACAAATATTTATTTTTTTTTTTAACTTTGAGTTGCAATATGGTGTTTTTTTTTGTGTATGTATTTATTGCAGGTGTGTTTATTTGCATAGTTGTTGAAAAGTTGTTTGTTAAATCGGCTTGAAACAATTTATGTATGTGGGGTGCAAAAATAATAAATTAATTTAGTTGTATAGTATTTGTTCCCTTTTATTTTTGCACAAAAAAAGCATATTCAATTTAATGGGACTAGAATTTAAGATTGCTATAGCGTGTGAACAGTCAAATTATTGTTTGCTAATGGTTGATGGTTTTTTACGCCTTTTTTCACACTTTCAGATAAATCGAAGAGAGCTTAAAGCAAGCAACATCTAACGACCATTAGTATTTAGTGCAGTGTTAGTCGTTAGTAGGCAATCTTAAACAAACGAACACTTACACAAGAAATGACAAAATTATAATACAATGAAAACAATTAAGAGCGTGCCACACTGGTTCTTAGCATAGTCTTTAATTTCTTCTTATTAATATGAAAGTCAATAAGATCCGTATTATAATTCAAAAGCCTAATCATCCTTGTCAAGGGCTCATGCATTCCGTAATTGGTCCTATGTCTTGGGACTTTAATAAGATCGATGCTGCGAAGGTGATAATCTCCTCCCCCATACTAAAAAAGTATAGCACTAAGAAGGTCTGGTGCATCTGTGACGCCTGTTATGAGTTGATGAAGGAAAACTATATCATTGTTGGTCCTTCTTTGAGAAAACGTTTGCATTTGAAGAATTGATACTCGATCCTCATAAGAAGGAATATTTTGAGGATCATGCCATTGAGTACCTTTAAATGCATAACGAGTAAAATTACGTTGCACCGATTCTAACCTGTCGATATGAACGCATAATAAGGACTCCAAATCTGTAAAGTATATTCCAGATGCGGACGAACAAGGCAATTAGGACCAAGAAATTCTTTTGGTCAACGCTTATCGAACCCCAACATAGAACTAGCTTTATTAACAGTGTTCTATGTGCTCTGTAAAATCTAGATTCGGTGTAAAAAGAACCCCTAGGTCCCTTACTTTAAAATACAAGAAAGAAATATAAAATACCCATAAGTCGAAGATGCATGTTTCGTTGACGGGCTTAGATATAAACTGTTCTTATTACACGATACAGAAAATCTTGTATATCATTTTGCAGAAGAAAGCGATCGTTGTTAGATGTAATTTATTTAAAGATCTTCTTATTATTTGCAAAAATAAGAATTTCATTGTTACGAACACATAACGGTGCATCATTTATTGATAAGATAAAGAGAAGAGGTCCTAAAAGGCTAACCTTTGGAACACCAGATTTAGTAGTTAAAGTCTTCGAAAACATGTCTCTGAATCTAACTTGATAAGTTCTATCCTCAAGGTAAGAAGAAATCTATGAAACAAGCCCAGGGGGAAAGCCTAATAACAATAATTTGAACTTCATAACTGAGTGAGACAGTTGATCAAAAACTTTTGAAAAGTCATTGTATACACAATCAGTTTCCAGTCCATGTTCTAAACTGTTCAAACAATTATGCGTAAAGGCAAGAAGGTTTGTGACAGTTGATCTCCTTTGCATAAAGCCATGTTGCTCACTGCATATGATGTTTTTACAGTAAAAAGATAAACTGTCACACACTATTTGTTCAAACAGTTTAGGGATACAAAAAAGTTTAGAAATAGGCCTATAATAAACAATAAGCGACTTATCTCCCTTTTTAAAAACAGGCGTGATGTAAGCAATCATCCAGGCACAAGGGAATTTACCAAGTCGCAAAGTTGGAATATATTACTAAGAGGCTTAGCCAAAACTGTATTGCATTTTTTCAATAATATGGGAGTAATACCGTCAGGACCAGAAGAATAGTCTTCTTTCAAAAGGGGCACAAATTTTAAGACTAGATCAAACTCGATCGGGACATTATTAAACGTGACTTGTTTGCTATTTTTCAAATATGTGTTTTTGAACAACGATAGTAACTCAGAGGTGCTTCCATCAATGGCTTTTTCCGTCAATTCCTTTATTTGGCTATTTCACGGGTGCCAAGCCGATTATCGGACTCCTTTATTAGTATGGTGCTGTCTAGTTGTTTTTTCATTTTAATCGAAAAACTTTTTGAATTCACATGGGATTTGAACCTAGGACCAGTCAGTTGGGAAGCCAATGCACTACGCACTGCGCTAACAACTCCACTGACTGATCTATACAAAGATGACTGAAATTATGGCAAATGCATCGCAGATCTCAGAAGTAGAGCTTAAAATTACATAATTGTAAGTGAGATTGACTGGGAAAACATCACATTTTTTCTTAGATTTTACGAAATTCCAAAAAATCTTAGGTCTTCTTTCAAGGAATCACCCATAATAACAATATAATCATTATAAAGATCATATGACAATTTTAAACTCTTCGAAAAGCGATATACAAACCACTTGGTTCTCTAAGGACATAGATCTAATATAATTTTTCGACGCTCGTTTCTCTTATTACGGAGGCTTTTTAACTCTTTTGTGTACCAAGGATGACAAGAGGTGTTGGTTTGATTTTTTTCTTAGGTACAATTTCGTTCATACCCCCCGTATTACCGCTGGCGAATCGAACCCAGCAAACATTTTGGTAAATATTCAGATTTCCTTCAGTAAATCTGAAGAATATGTATTCGAAAAACGTTCATTTTTCTGAGACTTTTTTGAAGATGGACAAAAAAACTACACAATTTTACTTGCAAAACAAAACGAGCATATTGACTTTCGATTTTGATTCATGTATGTGAGTTAAATATGAATGTGCACAGGCACAAAAAGAATATTGGAAGATCCTCAAGGATTTGTATATAAAAATAAAGGAAAACGAACTTGCGAATGATCTCTTTTTCCTTATTTCTTTTTGCGAATAAGGGGCAATTATAAGGGGGCCGTGTCGCGACAAGAGATCGAAACAATGTTTTACGAATTTTAAATTCTTCACTTCAGTTAAGGTTTGTTAAGTGCGGACGTCAGTGACTATAAAATTGTGCCGTGTTTCATTTAACAAAAAAAAAAAAAAAACAGTGTAGTGTAAAACTAAACAGTGTAAGAATCACACGAAAAACATTAAAATGTTTGAAATAAAAAAAAAAAAAATAGGTAAGTCATTAAGAAAAGGTTCATTTATTGTCCACTTAACTGAATATATAAGGGCCAATCATAAATGAGTCGTAAATAAGATTCATATCCGTGTCACGTTGCCCAACGTTTTCTTCACTTTTAAGAATTATTAATGATTCATTTTAGAAGGGAAATGTTTGCTGGGAACGTTCGATGTGAGATGTTCTCATTGGCGAACTAACATATTCGACATATTATAGTCGGCGAACTAAACAATTCGAGTTCGAACTGAGTTCGAAATTAAAAAAAAAGAAAAACAAATAAATAAAACGTCAAGTCATAAATGTTTAGAACAAAACTATTAAGAAAAGGAGAACGCTCAACGTTCCATGTTAATTTTGTTTTTTGTTTGCTCACTCCTTTCAGAAACGTATGTAAGTTCTGGTTCAAGACAATTTATTCAATAAGCAATACGCTAAAACCAGAAATATAATAGAAAGGATTATTGGTGTAGTTAAAACTTGCTTTCACTGCCTCTTAAAGTAAAGGAAAATGCATTACGCTCCTTCAAGACAAAACAAGATATAAACGCGGACTGTTCCAGCTTTTGTGCTGAACAACTTTTGCATAAAATACAGAATTGCAGATCCAGAGATTGTAAAGGAAGCAATAACGTTACCAATACCTGTAACACCTACAACTGTAAACTGCTAGCAATATAAAAGCCTATAACGTAGAAAAAACGTAATAATGGGATCTTTGCAGATTATAAAAGTAAACATTGGAGTACAATTCAAGTCAAGTCCATTCTATTAAACAATTAAGTCTTGACTCTATAAAACCAATAAATCTATTTGATTTTTCAAATTTAAAGATTTTTCTTTTCCATTCCTATAGGTATTCTCTGTCGACGGGTTTTTTCAAGATTTTCATTTTCTTTTCTTTTTTTTGCTGGTTTATACAGCATGAAGATTCTTTCTGAATTTCATAACTTTTTTCTCGAAAATCTGGCAATATCGGATAAAAATACTACTTTCATTCAAGTTTTGACCATCTCTCACACAATGTGTAACTTTCGACAAATGAAAACACAAAAGACGTTCTCAAATTAACGAACATTCGATTCTCACAATACAGTTAAACGAAAATCTTACACTCACATGTTTTTACATGCGACTCGCAAGGCGTTAAATTAGGGGGTACATCTCATGAGTACAGAATAGAAACTCGAGACAGTTTCGTCATATTGGAAAATGGTAAGATTTCAATACCATAATTTAATAAACTTTCCGAAAGCTATTGAAATTTTCTCTATACGAAAGTCGTATTTGTATGAGCAGTCATGGGAATTACTATTTTCTATGAAGTAACCACTCAAGTAAAGAATAATAATATCTAAAGGAAGGAGGGTGATAACTGATAACTATCAATATTAGATATTGCTGAAGCCGCTTCAACAACCGCTTTACAGGCCGATTTAAGTGATCGGTTCAATGAATTTTGAGTAGACCTCACTTGTTGAAAATTCGCTGAGATTATAAAGGGTTTTCCAATAAGAGGTGTTATTTTGAATAGCTGTCGTTTTTTGACATTTGACAAGTAAAAAACTACGTCATTAATAAAAACGTTTACTTTTAACAAGACGGCCGGCGCTACGAGCCACACAAGCAATGAAACCATCGATTTTTTACGGGAAAAGTTTCCGGACCGTGTTATCTCTCGAAGAGGTGATCACAATTGGCTTCCTTTGGGGCCACGTGAAAGATAAGGTTTACGCCAACAGCCCAGCGTCGATTCAAGACCTCAAAGATGGAATTCATGAGGCTATCGTGGGGCTAGGGCAGCCACTTTGCGGTATGGTCCTGTAAGCGTGGTCGTGGCGGCCATTTGGCTGCTGTTGTGTTCCATTATTAACGGCATACCTTCTTCTTTATAATGAAATAAACATCCGATCATCTATCTCCAAAAAAAAAAAAAATGCAATTTTTCTTCGAATATCAGAATAACACCTCTTATTGGAAAACCTTTTATTATCTAACATTTGGAGCTCCATTTGAGAAGAACTTGGGGAAGCTACTAAATGGGAATCATCCTCAGAAGGAATCCAGTTAATGTTTGGAAGATTAAAATCACCCAACAAAATCATCTCACTCTCAATGCCTGAACAGCTAATGATATAGTCAAGAACTGAAGATAGTTCAGTGAAGACAGAATATGGACATTTAGCTGGAATATGAACGTTAGTAATAAAAAACATCCTTTTTTTGTTATTTTAACTTAATGCATATAAATTCTAAGTTGAAAACGAAAGGAATAAAAACTTGGGACGAGTACAAGCTATTCCGAACAGCAATAAGGACTCCACTACCAACTGAATTCAATTCATTTTCATGACGATCTTTTCGATAAACTATGAAATCTTTGTCAAAAAGTTCAGCGTCCAATATTGAGGCTAAGCCACGTTTCAGTAAAAGCAAAAAGATGATAAGAAAATGTTTGAGAATTTTTAAAAAAAACTGTAGTAGTCTTAGTAGCTGGTGTCCGCAGCTAAGTGGTTAGGTGCGTTGGCTGCTAAGAAAAACGTCGTGGGTTCAAGTCTTACTCGTGCCCATAGTTTTTATTTCATCTTTCACGGGCACTGCCTCTTGCAAAGAACTGACAAAACTTCCAAGAGTATCAATCTGTCATGAAAAAGTGCTTCTCAACTTTGCCGTTCGGAATTGGCATTAAATTGTATATCCCCTCAATTCTTCACATTCACCTAGAGAATTGTTGATGAGAGTAAGCTGCTTAGGCATTGGCGCTTCAAGAGCTGTCGCGGCACTCCATTTCATTTTTTACTTGCGACATATAGAATATTGAATTCGTAAAAAAAAAATGTGCGCGACTGGGTCGTACGAACTTGCTCCTGCATGCTAAAACTAAATGTATGATTACTTAAATTGCAAAACTTCCCGACAGACAGACAGAGGGAATTGCCGGACCCACTTTTTTTGACTTTTCTATCAACGTAATCTCATATCTCATCCTCATCTCAATTTTTTTTACGAGTTCAATACGTGCCATATATTCTATATGTCGCAAGTAAAAAAAAAATTGAAATGAGGATGAGATATGACATTACGATGATAGAGAAGTCGAAAAAAGTGGGTCCGGCGATTCCGTCTGTCTGTCTGTCGGGAAAGTTACAGGCATCTACAGCCTTAACTACTGTCAGA
>CAKKXW010000002.1:64425683-64438687 GCA_920937365.1 Sphaerophoria rueppellii
GTTTACACCAGGCGGATATTATTTGGTTTTAGTTAGTTAAATTAAAGGTTTGGTTCCGTACTGTATCGGTCCTAACAACGATGAACGTGACCCGTAACCGGGTACCCCCTCGTACGCCGTTTTAACCCATATGGATGGGGGGGGCGCTAAAGCCAGTTTGTGTTATTGAGGTATCGGATCAAGTCTTTGATCTTAAATTCTGAGAGTTCCTCAATACCGTTAAAGAATTCCTTACCTAAGTGGAGTGCTCTTTCCCTAGCCAAGGCCGGGCAACGGCAGAGAAAGTGTGGGACCGTTTCCTTTTCATCCTGGTTTTCACAGCTACAGCAGAAGGAGTTATGTATAGGTATACCCAATTTTGCCGCATGCTCCCCCATGGGCCAATGCCCAGTGCAAGTAGCAACAATCCTGGCTATGTCATGCCTTGGTTTGGAAATTAAATTGATTGATTTTGGTTTATTATAGGCGGACCACATTTGCCTAGATATAGCGCAACTCGTAAGACTATTCCACCTATTACTTGCTTCTGATGTGTATTTGGCACTTCAAAACTCCAAGAGGAGCCTACACTCTTACTGCCAATGTGTTGTGAAGGGCTGATCCTTGCCTAGCTATAGCTCATCTGCACTCTCATTTCCCTCATAGCCCCTATGGTTCGGTATCCAGATTAGAGTGACGCACAAATCGAGTTTCTTGAGGGCCTCTTTGCATTGCTGGACCAGCTTAGAGGATGATAAAGCTGAATCAATGGCTTTAATAGCTGCCGGATTGTCTGTTAATATAGCTTCACTTTGGTTCTGTTGGATATTTTTAAGGGCTATACAAGCTTCCCTTATCGCTTACAATTCTGTCTGGAATACACTGGCAAACTCGGGAATTCTATAGGATTTTGAAATCTTAAGAGATTCACAGAAGATATCTGCACCAACACCACATTCCATCTTCGAGCCATCCGTGAAGATAGTTGTATCGAAGTCTTTCGTCACATCGCCTTCTTCCCAGTCGATTCTTGAAGGGGACAAGACTCTTAACTTCTGTGAGATGTTTAGGGTAGGGATCAGAGATTAAAATGAGTATGTTTGAACAGTTCGAACACGTCCAACTTTTTCTTGTGTGCTTGTTCATACTCGTTCGTTTGCAACCCTTATTTATGAATAAATTGATTCATAAGTAAAAAGGCTTGTAAGTCAAACCAAGCAAGCAGAGGAAACTCGTAAATATTTTTCGGTTTCGATCATTTCAAGTCAAATTGATTCACAAGCAATTTGTTTGCTTGTACTTACTCAAGCATGTTCGAGTTTTCGGGTAAAATTGATTGAATGTTTCAAATTTTTTTTCTCTACGAAGAAAAAAAATGAAAGATGCAGGCTTTGTATGGGTTATAATTTAATGAATAAAAATATTTTTAAATGATTGATTGATGAGGCCGGATTTGCAGTCATAAATATAATAATCCGCACTGGAAACATTATTTTTCACAGTAATTAAAGAAAGGATTTATTAATGAGTCCATACATTAAACGTAGGTTAGGTATGTTATGTTTGTATACCTTAATAGAAAAAAGTGATTGCCGAAGATAATGTCGTGGGAATACGTGCTTCCGGTTGGTAGAGAATGCAGTTTTGTAAGGATATTTTAAATATTGTTACTCTTTTTATGACATATCTGACCTTCTACCTATTACCAAGCTACCTACTACTTTCTGGATAATATATTGTAATCCTTTTCTAGGGTGGGATGTTGGCTTTTTGTTACTAGAGTAATAAAACAAAAATTGAGGTATGAAAGAACATATTAAGGTTAAGCTATGAATGAATTAGTTTCAGTAATAATTTTTGGTTTTTCCGCATATTTTTTTTTTTTTTATAAAAGACGTTTTTTTTAATTTCAATGAGTACATTTTTAAATATTAAGATTCAAGTGAAATCATATAAAGATTTAGAACGTAGTTTGTTTTTGGTTATCCTGTCGTAGAAGGGGCAGCGAGCAAATTTATGGTATTTAAGGTATGAGATGTCCAAATCGATTCAAGAAAAAATGCCAGATATTTTGCATGTTCTACAGCAGATACAACAACTGCAACGAATTCAAGAAATCAACAATAATTTATTGAATGAAATTGTTATATTCTTAACTCCCTTTAAAGAGGCGACTTGCACCCTGGGTGAAATGGATTCGTTCACTTTAACTCAATTCAAAGGAAAAGTGAAACATTACTGATGACTTAATTTAACCCTGAGATCAGGCTAGCATTCAATGCCACTACGTTCTAATATCCGCCATGCAACAACATAAGATTATTATTAACTTTAAATTCAACTGAAAACACGGATTAATTTGCTCATGAAATCAAAATGTATATTGAAACCCATACACAAGGTCCTGTTGTTATTCTACAATGGTTTTTTGAACACAAAAAATCAAAAGAATCAAAATATGTGGATTTTTTTATTTCAATTCGTTTCTATTTTATTCGAAAAATTATACACTGGTATAAAAATTCGAGAATGAAAAAAATCAACCATGAAAATAAACCTCCTGACCATAAATTACCTACATTTCCACTCAGCACACAAATCTCAAACAAACCAAACAATATTTCTCGATTTACTTACAAGCGCCATGAATAATGGAGTGGTGATTGTAAGCGATTCTACTTTCAATCAGTAAACTCGTTTGAACTCGTTTGAAATAAGGGATGACTTGTAAATAATTTTACTCATGAATAAAAAAACTCGAAATTACTTGTTTGATGGCTGACTCAGTTTGATCAAACTCGTTTTTTTTGAGTAAATACCCGAAACTTACAAGCAATACTTGACTCATTTTAATCTCTGGTAGGGATGCATTAATCGGTGATTGTAGATAGGATGTCTGATGGTATCAGGGTGGTTTGGTTGCAGTACCCTAGGATCTGGTTTTCCAGCAGCCTGGAAAGTGTAGATGTTGTCCAGCTTCCATCTGGATTTGAGGCTGTGAGTTAAGAATCCATATGACTGACACTATTAGCCTTTATTTCGGCAAACTTGCCGTCGACAAAGTTCTGACAATGCTGAAAGATAAGATGATTATACAATTTTCCAATTCTGTGTGTTTGATATAAAAGAAAACACACCCTGTACTCAGTCTTTTAAAGTAAATGCTTGATAACGTGTACTTTCAAGCTCGTGTAACTCCAAATGAGACCACTTCCGCCGTTCGTATTTCCAACAGTACAGATTCAAGAACCAGACACCACGTGCGCTCATCATAGCTAAAGCAAAGTACGAGTATGATGGAAAAAAAACGACATAAGGAGCATCAAAGTCGTCAAGCATATGCCATTTTGTGTGTGTAATGACATCCCAGGTGAAGGGGATGCCACATGAGCATAAAACAGTACAAGGTACGTTGTGATGCTGCCCCCAAATCGTCAACATCAGAGGACAACTGCAAGTTTCGAGGCAAACAAAAAATCCAAACTCATTCCTAAAACCAATTTCAACGCGGATTCGCGGAAGACCCAGAATATGTTTACAACCAAGGATGTTGGGAGTCTTTCTGTATGTATGTTTTTGTAGGACTTAATTAGAGGACTCTGGGTAAGTAAGTTACACGTGAACATAAACGCAGCAGTGACTGAAGCAGAAGCAGCTTGGTCTATAATTCTGTATATTGGGTTAAATAATTTGACAAACAGGGTCGGATTTCATGGTATTTCGTTTAATGAGGTACTTGTATACTGAGTGACGTTACGTTAGCATGCGTTAACTGCCTCATATATGACGATGACGACGTTATTGGGTGCACTTAGAAGGGCTTACATTTTGGGTCAAGTGGTTTTGTTTGAAGAGGATTTATTCTCACTCTTTATTTTTATTTTCACGAACAACGTTTCACTTTTGTTTTTCGTCATTTTGCAGAAGGTTATGGGGAGTGTAGGTATTTGTTTTTTGGGGCTCTAATTATATATGGTGTGTTGGTACTTCAAGGCTTATCAGAAAGGGCTGTTCTCCTAAGACTGATTAAAAGTTATAGGATAAGACGACCGACACGCGTCATAAACTAAATTTCTCGCCCCATATGCTACCTTCGTCATCATTTTAAAAGCAAGACAAAATTAAACAAATAGTGCTCAATGGTCATGAAAGCTGTTTCAGAATAACTGCAAAAGAGGTCCTGCATTATCTTGTCTCAAGGGACAAATTTTAATTTTGAATTCGCAATTAAGAACATTTACATATAGAATTCACTCTGTGTGAGAGTGCAGCAGCAATCAACAACTGGAGAAGGGGTTAGGAGAGAAAAGCTGGTGGCATTATTATTTGTAGCTATATACATACATATTAAACTTTCATTACACATAGTGCCTCAGTCACACCATCTACTAACAATGAAGTTTGCAATTCAATGTTGAGGAATTTGTGTAGAATTGAGTTTACTTTCTGGTGTAATAATCCTAATGAAAATGTACCAAGATATTCCTTAATAAACGGTAAATGTTCAGTTTTGTTCTTACTTACTTACTTACTTAAGGTGGCGCTACAGTCCGGGGTGGACTAGGACCTCAACCAACAAACCTCTCCAGCCAGCTTGGTCCCTGGCATAGCTGTCTCCATTTTCGCACGCCGAGTTGGTTGAGGCCTAAGCCTTGGTCTTCCTCTACTGCGCCTTCCCTCTGGGGTGGATTCGAAGACTTTATGGGACGGAGTATTGGTGTCCAGTCCACCCTCTCCACGGTCACGATACCAAGCCATCTGAGTCCTTGGACTTTCACTCTTTTAGCTAGGTCAGTGTCGCTGTACAGACCATACAGCTCGTCGTTAAATCTTCTCCTCACCGTTTATGCAGATAGGACGATAGATCTTCCGCAGAGCTTTTTCTCGAACCGGCCTAGGGCGCTCTCATCCGTTTTTGAAGGGTCCATGCTTCTGCATCATATAGCAGGACGGGGATGATGAGAGTCTTATAGAGCGTCACCTTAGTTTTTCGGGAGAGGGAGTTCCGATATTTGTTTGTTACTCTTCCACTGATCTCGGCGCTGGTGTCATTGCCCGTGTTTATAGCGGAACCTAGGTAGACAAACTCCTCTTCTACCACGAAGTTGTATGCGTTTATTGACATCACGCTGTGTTCTTCCCATTATATCAATATCATCGGCGTACGCGAGAAGTTGAACAGATTTATGGAAGATAGTGTCTCTGGTGTTGTCGTTGGAGTTCCGCACTATCTTCTCAAGAACGATGTTAAAGAAATCGCATGACAGCGCATCGCCTTGTCTAAATCCTTTTTTGACGTCGAAAGATTGCGTAAGCTCGTTACCAACCTTGATGGAGCAGCGTGAGTTCTCCATCGTCATTTTGTACAAGCGAACGAGCTTGGCAGGTATGCCAAAACTAGACATAGCTTTGTACAGTTCGTCTCTGTAGATGTTGTCATACGCGGCCTTAAAATCGATGAAAAGGTGGTGGGTATCGATTTGGAGTTCATAGGTCTTTTCCAGGATCTGCCGCAACGTGAAAATTTGGTCGATGGTTGACTTTCCTGGCCTGAAGCCACATTGATAAGGACCAATCAGATTGTTGACGAAAGGCTTCAGTCGTTCACATGTTACGGCAGAGAGGATCTTGTAGGCGATGTTTAATAGACTTAGTACTCTATATTTTAAGCAGTTTAGAGTATCTCCCTTTTTCAGGTTCGGGCAGATCAGATGATTTGGTGCATGCTCCTATCTAGCTCGTCGCCTGCTGCTTTGAAAAACTCAGCAGCTAGTCCATCTGCTCCAGCGGCTTTGTTGGATTTCAGCCGTGATATTGTGGTTTTCACTTCTTCTAGGTCGGGTTCACGGAATTGTTGGCTATCATCGTGTCAGATGAAAGGCTCCTGTCTGACGGCGGTATTTTGTTCGTCGTCGCCGTTATACAATCTACAGAAGTGGTCTTTCCAAATCCCCAGCATTGACTGCGATTCTACTATGATGTTCCCCTGTTTATCTCTGCAGGCATCGGTTCATGCTCAATGACCTTAAGCCAGCTGCTTAACCTTTCGGTAAAACCTCCGAACTTCATTCCTGCTGTTGGCTCTCTAAACATCCTCGATCTGACGTTTCTCATGCTCTCTCTTTTTTCTCCTGAGAAGCCGGCGTTCCTCTTTCCTCTTTCGCTCGTAGAACTCACGAGCAGCTCTTGTCCTTCTATGCAGCGCCACTTTATAGGTATGCCTCCTGCTTGGCTGCATGGGCCTGCCTGCATTCTTCTTCAAGCCAGGGGTTTCGTTTTGGTGGCTGTGTGAAATCCAGCACATTAGAGGCGGCATTTCTAACTGCTTTCTGGCAATGTTGCCACTGGTCTTCGATATTTGATGTTGGCGGCATAGGACTCCTTAAGACGGTTACTTGACACTCGATCAGAGAAGGATCTGGCGATCTCTTGCGATTGTAGCCGTCCGACGTCGAATTTTCTTGCAGCATTTCCTTGTTTTGGCCGTTGTTGGGATATTCGTAGCACTACCTTGGCTACGACGAGGTAGTTCGAACATCTAAAATGCTGGACAAGTGCCTTCCGTCGATCGCAATGTGATCAATCTGGTTGACGGTTGATTGATCAGGAGATCTCCATGTACCTTTAGATATGGATGTTGAGATTAGGGAACCAGGTGCTTGCTACCATAACATTTCGCCCCGCAGCAAAATCGATGAGCCTGAATCCGTTATCGGAAGTGGTGTCGTGCAGGCTGTGCTTTCCGACTGTTACACCAAGATTTCCTATTTCCCCAGCTTTGCGTTAAAATCGCCGAGGACAATTTTAATGTCATAACTAGGACATTGCTCGTACGTTTTGTCAAGGAGCTCGTAGAACTCGTTTTTGGTGTCGTCCTTTTTCTCTTCTGTGGCAGCATGCGCACATATTAGGCTAATGTTGTCGAATTAAGCCTTGATTCGGATTTTTGTGATGCATTCGCTCACGCATTTGAAGCTCAAGACTTTTTGCCTGAGTTTGCTTCCCACGACGAATCCGCATCCAAAGAGTCGCTGTTGTTTCTCACGGTAACATCACCATAGTAGATGTCGCAGTTTCTCATAATCCTTTTGCCCAGTCCATCCCATCGCATTTCCTGGATAGCGGTAATATCTACTTTGTAGCAGTTGAGGGTCTCCGCTAACTGTTCGGCAGCACGCGGTCTGTTAAGGGACCTAACATTTCAAGTGCATATCCGAAAATCGTTGTCCTTTGTACATTTGCTTGAGTCGTCATCAGTGTATCCGTCCGTTTCCAAGGCCTGTTGTTGCTTCGCAACTTAGTTATTTTTTACATGGTCGGGAAGATTGGGAAATCAGTGTACCCTACACTAATGTGGGGATAGGGCAGGTTTCTATTCAGAAAATCTCAGCCTTGCCAGTTCATTCAAACTTCCAGACCATAGCAGTGTCTTCCAAGCCTAGATCTTGGCAGTGAATAACGCTGCTAATCAAATATCCATGATGGCGATACCTCACGTTGACATCACCTTTTTCATTGATAGCCAAGCAGCAATTAAAGCGATCTCTGCCACGCAAATCAAGTCAAAGCTTGTTTCTTGCTGTCGCGAAGAGCTAAGGGTTCTTGGTATGCAGCACAACGTAAGACACTGCTGTGTTCCCGGTCACAGTGGTGTGCCAGGAAAACAAAAAGCGGATGAGCTTGCAAGAGAAGGCTCGGTACTTGATCCCTCTCTCATAGACCATATCATCAGAATCCCTCAATGCGAATCAAAAAGAAACATTAGAAACAATATCATTCAGAAAGCAAATGATAAATGGAGGCTACTAGAAACCTGTTATAACACCAGGAAACTCTGGCCCCATTATGACAAGAAAAAATCAAATAAGATTTAACTTCTCAATAAACCATCCCTAAGATGCCTCATGGGTGTGATAACGGGACATAACCTAACAAGGGCGATTCCTCAAAGTAACCAAGTATATCGGCGGTAAACCAAGAATTTCAAAAAATAAATGTATTTTCAGATATTTAATATTCTTTGGCAAATCAACGGTTCAAACATTTATAGTTTCAAACACTTTAATAAATGCCTGAACACAAAAAAAAAAAAAAAAACAAAGTTTAGCGCAAAAAAAATCGATTCCCTTTAACCCAGATACACCGCTTTACTACCGTAAACAATTGCTGTTACTTTTTTCATACAATCTTCAAAAACAGTAGGTATACACAAACATTCCAATAAACGCCTGTAAAAATGTTAACGCAAAAAAAAAGTGATTCCCTCCTTTTGAGGAGAATTTGGCATACACAAAAAATTTCTGATATCGTAAAAATTTGCGGTAACTATTTGCATACAATCTTCAGAGAGAGATAGACGCATACATTCCACTAAACGCCTGTAAAAATAAAGAGAAGGTTAAGCGCAAAAAAAAGCGATTCCGTTCGACTGAAAAGGCAGCGACAACCGACAACGTACAACGTAGAAGGAGAATACAGACACAGCAACAGATACACATTTTTAGGTCTGTTTAATGAATCTGTTCCGCACAGAAAAGTACAAAAAAGATCCCAAAAGTACACGTTTTTGTGTTCCATGAGTAAAATCCTTGCCCCAAACTGTTCTACAATCTGTCTACACATTTTTCTGCCCCTACATTTTTGATGGTGCAGCTTTGTGAAAACTATCAAATGTCAAAACTTCAAATGGCAAATTATTTTTATTTTTTCCTAATCAAACATTTTTTTTTTAATTATCTCGATTGGCGAGTTTTCGAGGAAGTAAAAATATTATCCCAAGTAAAAGTTTCTCGAAAAAATCTAATAAGCTATTCAGAATCTTGTTTCCAACAAATGAAAATTTTATTCAATTTGATTTGACCTGGAATATTTATTTAACAGCTGATTTTATTCTTTCAAAAAGATTAAACAGGGAGTTGATCTTTTCTGTTCTAACTTGTTCTGACAGTTTTCATTTACTTGTGCTGTTTTGTGCTGTTCTCATCTGTTTTTTTCTTCATTAAACAGTAGTTTTAACTCTTAAACAACTTTCGTGCTCGTAGTCGTAGTGTTTCTATATCAATTAGTACGACGACGTACGACAACGCAACGCACGTATTCTTCAATACGAAGCGATTATGCTCATAGTCACTGTTTTGATTTTTCTGTATCTATTATAATGAAGAATATGACAGTCAATATAGTATAGGTAAGAAAGAAGAAAATTAGTACAGCCAAAATTTTCACGATAGAATAATCGAAAACTTTACAAAATTTGAGAGACGTGCAGACTTTACTTAAGCCTAGTACGCAGATCGGGAAAAAACAAATTTTATCTCTACAATTTCTCTACAAATGAATTCTTTATCCCACGCAAAATTTTGAAGTTGGAGAAATTAAGAAAAATGACTTTTTATCGACAATAATGGCGTTTTTAACTGACAATCTGGAAGCTGGAACCTAAAAAAAAAAAGCATTCTGGTTTTAAAATCAAAAGGTAATCATCTTCTTTTTACTTGCAGATTGCCAATTAAAAACGGCATGAATGCCTCCATACTGTTATGCGATTTATTGCCAACATAACATATTTACGATATACCAACATATTATATGCACATACTTTTGTTGCGAATTGAATATTGTAACGAAGTTACATATTTTAATATAAATAAACAAACAAATAACTGCCGCTGCCGTCGTCAAGGAATTCTTTCAATATAAACAACACAGAAGAAAAATTAGAAATTAAGTCAAAATGAAATATTCTTGAATATAATTTTCTCTATAAATATGATTCACATTTTAGTTTGGCAGCAAAAGTGCCAAATAAGAGTAAAATTTCCATGTATTTTCATGCTTACATCCGGAGTTTGCCTCGTGAGCAAATCAAGATTTGGCATTCCCACCTAACATTACTGAGAAAGGAGTAAAGGTGGAAATCCAGCAAAGGGCTGGAATACTAATTGTGCCCTCACAGGCCGGGGAACCTATCCCATCCTAATTGTGCCCTCACAGGTCGGGGAACCTATCCCAATTTAGTTGTTAAGGTATTATAGGTAGCAGTAAGTTATTTAATTGGTAAAAAAAAAAAATATTGAAATAATAAAAAAAAATATTGTATTCGAAATAACTTCTTCAAAATATAAGTTTTCGTGTTTTTCTTATATCGATCCTGGACAGAGCTGAGCTACCTCAGCTGGAAAGAAAAAGCATCACAATATAATTTGTTTTTTTTTTTGATTTTATGTTGGATTTTATTGATAACGACTTCTCTTCAAAATAAATGCTAAAATAGCCCATCTTAGTTTCGTTTAATTTTTTTTTTTACTTTTGTTTTTTTTTTCTTGTCACAATTTTTCCGGCAGAATAATGCTTCGAACATTATTTGTCCAGACAAAAGTAAGCGGAGACTTTTTGTTTACAGCGGTTCCAAATATTAAAATTTGCGCGTGAGCTGCGTACCGTTTGGAAAAATATTGAGGACAAAATTTGTCCAAGGAAAAATTTGGTATGAGAAATAAATTTTTTCCCGATCTGCGTACTGGGCTTTATCGTTGATGTTTACTTGCGACATAAAGAATATGTATATGGCAAGTATGTATTGAATTCGTAAGAAAAAAATTTGAGATGATGATGAGATATGACATTACGATGATAGAGAAGTCGAAAAAAGTGGGTCTGGCGATTCCGTCTGTCTGTCAGTCTGGAAGTTTACAGGCATCTACAGCCTTAACTACTAGTCCTTCAAATTTGAAAATTAGAGGTTTGAGCAAAACTCATATCCCGATTTTTTTATTGTTGTGTTAAGATCAAAATTTAGGGTAGCCACCATACGATTTTACTGGCCAAAAACCGAAACTTTAAATTTTCTCCAAAACGGCTCCTACGATTTTTTTTAAACTTCCTCAAGTTTTATTTTCTTAAACATTCATGTATTTTATGTAAAAAAAACATTTGTATTGCTCCAAAACGGTACCTCCCATAGAACCGTTTATTTGTTATTAGATTTTCTCGAAAAATGAAAGTTCGATCAGAGTTAGTTGTTTTTGAAAGTACATATATTGTTCAAATAATTTTTTGTATTAAAAAAAATTTCAAACTTTTTTTTTGGATTTTTAAAAAATATTTTCGGTATTTTTTTCAAAATTCTGTATCTCAAAAACCGATCAATTTTAAAAATTCAAATTGAAGTATAATATGTATATTTACGTGGTCTTAAAAACTGCATTCCCAAATAAATTTGAAGACAGTTTTGCAAAATTTTATATATAAAAAATTAATTTAAAAAAAACGGCTATGACGATTTAAAAAAAAATTCAATAAATAAAAAATAAGGTTTAAATTTGTTTGGCATTTAAATTTTTGGAATCAAATGTATTTGCATTTTCAAATTTTAATTTTTTTAATAAATTCTAATTATTTTTATATGTCTCTTTTTTGTATATCTCTTATTTTACACATAAAAGTAATCATAAATATTCAGTTTTAGCATGCAGGAGCAAGATCGTAAGACCCAGTCGTGCACATTTTTTATTTACTACTGATTATATTATTATTTATTATTAATGTAAACATTTATTTAGGTACGACGTACGACAGTATATTTGTGTACTTTTAGTATTCGTTTCATTACTATTTTTTTCAATTAATTCATCTCTTTTACCATTATAAAAATATACGTGCATCGATATGAATTCTGTGTTCCGTTTGTTTTGTAAAATCATTTTTGTTTGTTTTGCAAACATAAATCGCTTACTATAACTTTTTTTATTATTATTTATTTTCGTATTTTAGTTTTCATTTAACTCATAATTTTTCACCAGATGAAATAAACATTTTTTTTTTCTTACTAAAAATTTTATCATAAATTAAAAAAAAAAACTTTTGAACAACAAGTTTTTTTTTATTATTGTCTTAACTTTCCCGGGAGTCGTAGATAAACCAAGGATGAGGACCAGGAATCGCCACTGAGAATAATAGAGTGACGTTTCGTAAAAATTCCCCTTTGGGAATTTTTGAATCTGTTGATATTTGACAGCCAATTTGAAAATTAAAAAAATGCAAACATCAAATTTGTCTGTTTAGTACTTCAATTCAAGCAATATAAATAAAAATGCAAAACAATCATTGAGGACAAACAAAAAAAAGAAGAAGTGGAAAGCTTTTGGTGTGATTTATCTTCGGTTGTTTCAGTGTTTTGTGGCCTCCATTCGATATAAGCCTTCTTTTCCTCAGAAATATACATATTTCTTACTTAGTCCTTTGCTAATCCACCTCTCAAGCTGGACTAAGTTATTAAACGTCACTTAAGAAATATTATTTTATTAATAGCACTTTTCACTAGTCCACAGACTAAGCGTTAGTCCTTCGGTAGTCTATGTTTATTAATTTGGCTGTTAAAGTCTAACTACAATAATTCGCGAAATCGTCAGCGAATAAATTTAAAAATAAAATTGATTACCGAAAACTATAGAAATTCAAAATCTGCGTCTTCGTGTTTGTCGAGATAATCATATCGCAAAAGAAAGCAAGACACTTCAAAATCAACTCAAATGTAGTGCTTGTAATAAACAAGATGTCAGTCAGTGTCAGTTCTTTCCCAAGAACCAAAAATTAGATTTATTCAAAAGTTTCTGACTACTTAATTATTGAAAAGCGGAGATTGTGTTATGACACAGAAATTATTTGAAACGATTTTGATTTGATATTAAGGCAATGAGAGCAATGGGACGCATTAGGTCCATGAAACCTTAAGAGACATTCTTTGTTCAGAATGATTATTGCGAAAACTACTCCACTCTCCACCTTATAAATATTTCGGAAAACATTTTGAAATAGCCACGGTTCGACCTTCGTTTATCAGCTTTGGAATTACCGAACAAAAATGCAGTTCGTCATGCTGCCAAGAAAATTATTTCCTGAGGTACCTTAATGACGATAATGGTTGTGTTGATGTTTATTAAAGCTTAATGGACTTATTGAGTCGAAATAATAATTTAGTTTTATGTCTGCTGTTGCTTTTCTTGGTTGTTGAACTTCGATTACGA
>CAKKXW010000002.1:64448582-64458599 GCA_920937365.1 Sphaerophoria rueppellii
GTATTGCGCTCATCTACGTTTACTTCGCTGACATCTCGCAGGCAATTTTTCGTATATGCTGTCAAACTGTGGTATAATCTTCACAGTCATATGAACTGATACTTTTACTTTTCACTCCTTATTTTCCATTGAAGTTGTGATTGCTTTTAAGTTTTTAATTATTAAATTTAAATTTTAAATTTTTAATTTTAACTTTTTAAAATAGTTTTTAGTTTATTATGTAAATTTTGATTTAAAAATTTTATTATTATATCATTGCATTGTGTTATATCCTGTACTTTTAATAAGTTTTACTTTATGTACAGCTGTTTCTTTTCTCAATAAATATCAAATATCAAATAGTTATTCAAACAGTCAACTATACTAACCGTGTTCACAGGATTCATCCTCAAATACATGTGTATCGAAAATATAATACGCACTCCGACGTCGCTTTATCGAGTCACTAGCCGTGGCCGAAAATTCAAAAAATATATTTTGTTTAGCCTTTGGGGCCGTTCAAATATTACGTAAGCAGATTTATTATGTTACTTTTATTTACTTCCCATCACCCTTGTCAGCAAAAGTAAGCAAAGCTCTTACCCTCTCCCCCCGTGCCAACGTAAACATTTTTCAATTACAAACTTTTTTTTCATCTTTAATTTTAATTTTAAAAATAAGAAAATTGATTCATAGTATTCAAGTAACTAATGCACAAAAATATTTTAATCTTACGAACGTAACAAATTCATTTTTTTATTTTTGGTTACATACATTTAGTTCAAATTAAGAGTCTTCAGTCCATGGGACACGAATCCATGGCTCTAAGTTTTCGATGACATTGGATTGCTTGGATTGCTGTGCGTCTGCTCACTTTCATCCGATTTTAGAATTTCTATATCATTTTCATCGACCCATTCAACGTAATGGTGGCCTTAATTTTGGATAATGCACAACAGTTCATTAGCACGACGAGCAGTGACTCTTACAGGTCTTACTTTCCTATCAATGTGCCTGTTTACTATTCTATAGATGTTCTCGTTGTGACGATTCAGTGACTTGACGAAAGCATGATAAAGGCCACACGTTTTGCATGTTCGAGTTGATAGTTTCAATTTTACTGTGAGGACAAAAATAATCGTAGGGGAAAAGCCGTTTCGGGAAACCCCGAAAATGAATTTCGTTTTCAATCCAAGACAATGTGAGGGTTGCCATTCGTGTAAGAAAAGTTAATAACTACCGATGACGTAATCCTCTTGACCCCCCTACCCCCCATGTCATCCAAAATAAGCAAAACAAAGACGCCCCCCCCATGGTGCTTACGTAATACTTGAACTGCCCCTTTATGATTAACATTAGAACATGTGTTTTAAATTAGTATATACTTAACATTTTACCGATTCAGAACAAATCTTTGTTTTATCAGAAATACTTCAGAAAAAAACTAAAAATAAAATTCGTTTGAGGTTTCTTAAACGTTTTTTCTACAAAAACAACAATTTAAATTCCAAATTCTAACTCTCACACCACGCACCGTCCAGTCATTCGAATTGAGTACGCAAGAAGCCTAAAACAACATCATTACCCCCACAAAGCTATTACTTTGTAGTCCCTGGTCCTTTCGGTATCATCAAAAACAATTACAAAACAGCTCGCAAATGGAAATCCTTAAACTTTCTTTACGCTATTCTCAAGACGGTTTCGATATTGCGCTCCATTTAGTCTCATTTAAGAATTTACACAAAAAGGCTTATTCATACCTAACCATGGACGGGTGTCAAAATTTTCTTCTGATGGTTATATACACATGTGTATGTGTGTGTGTGTGAAAGTCTTAAGACAATCTTGTCTGTTAATAGGACCATCATTAAAACTGGATTAAGACTGAAGGATGAAGTCATTGCGTCCGTTTGGCCGTCTCACTTTCAGTTTCGGCCTTAATGCTTGTATACAGTTAAGAAACGCAAAAGGAAACTTTATCAATAAAAAACAGAGTATGAAAAGTTTTCTTATCGTCCGTACATTGCGTCTCTATTTTAACTCCTTGATGATGGCTGAAGCTGTTTTATGGCAGAAATGGAACTTTTAAGCTTAGTACTTTCTGTATAGCTAATAGCAATGAATGTCCTACACACGCTCCGAAAAAGGATTACTATTTTAGCATACAAATGATTTAATTCTTTGGAAGATTCAGTTGGTCTTGGAAAAGGACTAAAGACAAATTTTCCTTTACCTCATCTGGAATCAAAACAAAACAAATGTTTGGCTCGAGTTACTTCTTATGAGAGTCATATTAAATGATGAGCTTGGAAATGTGGAGAGCGTTTATGAAAGACAAATAACAAGAAGACGAAGAAGGGAGTTAAAAGAAGAAAAAAATATAAAGCTCCTGTTTTACTTTTAAATTATAATAAAAGGACGCTTGTGATTATTATTCTTGTGTTTGGAGTGCGCAAATAATAATGATAAAATTAATCTTTTAATCCTTCTTAAAACAAATTTCTTTGGCGCACTTTGAGACGCTGTTATAGAGATAAGAAGATTTTGGAGGTGGTTTTGAAAGGGATTTAAATGAGTGGAGAAAGTGCCTTTTTTGTCTTAATTCATCACTTTGACTGTGAATCAGGAATTAATTGTGGAGGAGGTTTATGGACTCAATTTAATGAATAATTTTATTAAGTACTTAAATTTTACTGAGTAGGCTGTATTTTTAGGAAGCAACGTGACCGAATTAATGCGCACATAAATATTTGACCCGATTCAGGTTTTATTTACATTTCTTATAAGCTATGGAAATCTTTTTAATAATTTATAAACAGTAACAAACTGATCCCAGAGACGTTTGTTCAACCTAAAATAAAAGGGATTAGATATAAGACGTAATGGTAGCAAGAACGCCTTTCCCACATCTCGATATCCACAAGGGAACGTGAAAATCTATTGACCAATCAACCGTCAACCAGATTGAACACATTGCGATCGACGCACGAGACTTCTCTAGCATGCAAGGTGTCCGCACATTCTGGAGGTGCCAACATCGACTCGGATCACTACCCTGTTGTATCCAAGGTACGAATGCGGATATCCTGATCAAGGCCAACACGCGAAAAAGAGGAAATTCGACGTCAAACGGCTACCATCGCAAGGGATTGCTAAATCCTTTTCCGATCGGGTCTCCAAAAATCTAATCAGAAGTCCATTGCTGTCAGCACAAAATATAGAGAACCAGTGGCAACACTTCCAAGCAGCCATCAGAGATGTCGCCTCTGAAGTGCTAGGGCTTACACGGCCACCACAACGAAACCCCTGGTTTGACGATGAGTGCCGGCGAGCACATGCAGCTAAACAAGAGGCATACAAAGCGGCGATACAAAGAAGGACCCGAGCAAGCTCGTGAGGTCTACGAGCAGAAAAGAAGAGAGGAGCATACATTTCTCAGACAGAAAAAAAGGGTGCATGAGAAGCGCGCGATCGAGGAGATAGAGGGATGTCACAACAGGAACGTGGTTCGAAAGTTCTACAAAAAGTTGAAACAAACCTCCAGGGATAATAAACCTCGAACTGAAGCCTGTATAGACCATCATGGGAACATAGTAGTTTGAGCACAGTCAGTGCTGAGGATGTGGAAAGACCACTTTTCCAAGCTGTATAATGGCGATGACGAGCAAAACTCCGTCAGCAATACAGAACCATTGAATTTGGGTGCAGAAGGCCAACAATTCCACCCACCCGATATGCATGAAGTGAAGATAGCGATATCTTAACTTAAGTCGAATAAAGCCACTCTAGCAGACGGGCTAGCCGCCGAACTGTACAAAGCGGCGATGATTTGGTTAGAGAATGCACCAGGTCATCTGCAAAATTTGGTCGGAGAAAAGCTTGCCCGATGAATGGAACCTCAGCATCGTATGCCCCATCCTCCAAAAAGGAGATCCCCTGAACTGCTGCACCAACTACAGAGGTAAGACTCCTTAACATCGTCTATAAGATCTTGTCTGCCTTGCTGTGTAAACATTTGAAGCCTTTCGTCAACAACCTGGTAGGTGATTATCAGTGTAGCTTCAGACCCGGAAACTCCACCATCGATCAAATATTCACCCTACGGCAGATCTTGGAGAAGACCCAGGAACTTCAAATCGATACCTACCACCTTTTCATCGATTTCAAGGCGGCGTATGACAGCGTCTATAGAGACCAACTATATAGACTATAGAGCATTGTCCAGTTTTGGAATCCCAGAAAAACTCGTCCGTCTGTGTAAGATGACAATGGAAAACTCACGCTGTTCCATCATGGTTCAAAAAAACCTAACGGAGCATCCGTTGTCAAAAAAGTTTTAAGACAAGGCGATGCGTTTTCATGCGATTTCTTCAACATCGTTTATGAAAAGATTGAGCAAGGCTCCAACGTTAACACTAGAGGCATAATCTTTCAAAAGTCCGTCCCGCTACTAGGATACGCAGCCGACATTGACATAATTGGAAGAACACAGCGTGATGTCAATGGAGCGTTTGTGAGTCTTGAGACGGAGGCCAGGATGATGTGTCTAGCGATTAAAGAGGGCAAGACCAAGTTAATGCTGTAACAAGAAAGGAAAACCAACATCGACGTTTTGGAGCAAACGTGAACATAGACAGATTTAACATCGAGGTAGTTAAGGACTTCATCTACCTAGGATCCGCTTTTAACTCAGACAACAACACCAGCGCTGAAATCAACTCTTGCCAATCGCTGCTTCTTTGGACTTAGTAGTAAAGTACTCTTCCGAGCAACTAAAGTGACGCTCTACAAAACCCTCATCATCCCGGTCCTAATGTAGGTATGATGCAGAGACATGGATTAAGACAACATCCGATGAAAACGCTTTGGACTGTTTTGAGAGAAAAATTCTTCGAGTGATTTTTGGTCCTGTCTGCATAAATGGAGAATGGAGATGAAGATTCAACCAAGAACTGTTCGAACTGTTCAGCGACACTGACCTAGCCAGAAAAGTAATTGTCCAAGAACTTAGATGGTTGGGACATGTAGAAAAAATAGAGTGGCGAGACAGCTCGTGAAGAGCCAAGGCATAAGTGCGGCTTGCTCTCATCAACACACTAGGTGCGTGTGAAGAATTGAGAGAACCTACAATTTAACGCCAATTCCGAACGGTAAAGTTGTGAAGCACTTATTCATGACAGAGATACTCTTAGAAGTCTTGTCAGTTCTTCGCAAGAGGCAGTGCCCGTGAAAGATGAAATAAAAACTATGGGCACGAGTAGTGCTGGAACCCACGACGCACGTGATGTTATGCTTAGCATAACCATCGTCTTTAAATAGTCCATAAAAGTGATCGTTTTCAATGCTTGGATACAACCGCTTCCATTTTGGGGCTTTGGATACCGTTGTCATAGGTTTTCTGATATTTCTCGTAAAAATGAGGGCCTTTAACTTTTCAAAGTCAAAACCTATCCTATCCTATTCTATGAAAAATGGATTAACCTTATTAATATTTTCTGGTGTGAAATTTCATAAAATGTATTAAGCTCCCGAGAGTCTAGAAGAGTTTCGTCAACTATCTCAAACATTCCGCGAAGGAATCTCCTACTATTGTCACTGTCTCACTTATAAGATACATTCATTCAATAAAGTTTATTATTTTGGTACTTACCGAAAATCACCATACCTCATTTTTTACTGATATTTAGGTACGTTTCCAAAAAAAATAATTCATATTTTGAAATTTTATTAACTTTCTTAATAAACTACAAAATAAATACAAATAAATATTATAATTATAATTTTTCTGAGAGATTTCATAAAATCGGAATTCATATGACTCATTTCTAACATTAACATAACATTTTACATATTAAATTCTATCAAAAATCCTTTTGGCTTTAAGAACAACTGTAGACTATAATTCACTCCAAGAGTATGAGTCACCAGTTCTCAACTCTCATTCCTTCTTAAACGAATGATCAAAGCATAATTGAGAATTTTTTTTTAATATTTTAAGAGTATTTTTAATTAAAATCAGACTTAAAAATAAAATTTTGACAAAATAGTAATATTTATAATTTATTTAAATAGCAGTCGTTAAAATTGCTTGCATGGCAACACTGTTTTTTTTTATTGAGTATTTTTTTTTGCTTAGGTTCTATGAATAACGATATTTTCTATAAAAAAAATAATAATAAATAAAAAGCTAATCTCCCCTTACTTAATATCAGCCAGGACTTCAAGTCTACTTGATACATCGCCATCAGCTTGTCGTTTCGCAGTCAATTCTTCCACATCGAATAACTCTGCATCCGGATTGACTGGCGCTGCCTGATCAGCCATTATATCATTTATTGCAATGTCATTGGACAAATCAATCGGCACACTCTCGTACACATCGATTTCGTTAGTCAAAATATTCTTATCATCCAGACTAACGATGCCAGTAGCATGGCCCCATTCCGATTCCAAACCCTCGTTCTTCGGTGTCTCGTCCTTCTCTTTTTCCTCATCGTCTTCCTCATCATCATCGTCATCATCTGAAGATGAGACATCTTCGCGCAATGAATGCTTTTCTTGATTGAATGGCTTTTGTGTTGCCTCTTCAATGGTCTCGTCTTCGTTGTCATCAACAATGTCGGTCGATAGAATCTTTTCAACTTCATCGGCCGTCGTCGTCGTCGCGGCATCGACTACAGCATCATTATCAGCCGCTTCGGAGTCATCAATTGATAATTTCTCTGCAACCGAGTCCACTAGAGCTTGCGATTGTAGTTCGTCTTGTAATTCTTGTCGTTTTTCCAGCAGTTCCTCGAGCTCTTCAACAGCATCCTCGGCATTCTGATTTACAACGATTGATTCATTAATTTCGCCGTTACTATCGTCCTTTGCATCAGTTTCTTCATCCTGTGAAGAGGACGTTTCGTTCTCATTAACATTTTCCGCTTCCTCGGTTCCTGATGAGAGTTGTTCGCCGTCTCCATCCTCAGCTGGGTCTTGAGTGTTCTCATCGTTGTCGCTCGAGGTGGTTACAACATCATCCAATCCTTCGGTTGAGGTGGTGGCGGCAAGACTGCTAGTGGTTTCGTCCAGAAGTTCATCACGCTTGACAGGACTGTCAGTGTCGATGGCATTGTTGTCCAATGATGGCAGTCCGGTGTCCAACATTTCTGTGGTAATTGCTTTTGTGGTAATCTGTGTTTTTGTTGTTGGTTTTTATTTTTTGTGTCAGTGTGGGTGTGTGGTGTTTGTGCAAGAAGGACAATGGATTTTTTGGCGTGCGTGTGAGAAAAAAGTGCGTGAAATTAAACAAAAAAGAAGAAAATTGGGAAATTTATTTTTTTTTGCACATAATTTTGATGGGTAATTTTTATTATGAATAAAAAAACAGAGGAAGAACTTTAGTAAGAACACTCTCGGGCAGAAAGTTTGACATGCGGTTGGGTTGCGTTGTTTATTGCTTGGTTAATTTTATGCTTGACAACTTTACTGTCAGCGGCAAGGATCACGACGTTTCGGAAAGGCCATATTACAATGATGATAATGATGGCGTTGCCGTAATTATGATCGTGTTAATTAGCCCGATTTCATGCAACTTCTTTATCAATCACCAAAAAATAAGGTCAAAACAACAAATGAGACACTTTTTTTAATCCATCAATCTGCAGTTGATTTATACTCACCGCAAATTAACAAACGATAAAAATGTATTAAATTAAATTAACTAGCACTTGGGTGTAGCTCAGCGACTGATTGTGCAAACTCGAATGATTAAATCAATCCTTCGCATTCTATCTTTTATACTTGGGTCTAGAATTGAGCTTGAATTTCTTCGAAATGTTGCAAGCTTTCTTAGTAATGAGTTCTCCCCACTTAATCATCTTAAAAACTTAAGCGTCAACCAACATGAATCCGAAACTTAAGTTGTGTGATTAAGACCTCAATTACACATACGTGTGTATATCCGTTGGGCGTTTGTATACAGTGATGTCACCTTCGGAGTGGATGCGATCGGAATTAATTCTGTTTTGTTATTATTATGATTTTGATGAGATTCTAATGAAATTTTGATGTTTCATTGCGGAAATGAGAAAATACAAAAATAAATCACTAGTAGGCGATATGCTGCGTGAAAGATTGTATCTGGCAACATGTGTATCTATACTGTTTACCTCAAAGTTTGATTTAGAAAAATCAGGTAGAAGCTGGTGTTTGTTTTGATTCTGAGTCACGTATTATGAATTTGTATTGAAAATATAACCGGAATAGAGAACAGTGCAAAATGTAGCATACAAATTGGAAAAAGATATTTTTTTATGATAATGAGGGATTCCCTCTATTTTCGGTGATTGGAATTTTAAATTTATTCCAGTACCTATCTATTATATTATGAGAATGGGGTTATAAATAAAATTCATGAAATGAACAAATATTTCGGCTTTAATGGGAATTGTTATTGAAATGGCGACGAATAGTAATTAATATTGATTTTTATTTTATGTATAGGTAGGGAGTCTTTACGATTAGTATAAAGAGTAATATCTGTAGCATTAAAGGGATAATTTTATAATAGGCGCGTCCTTCAGTTAATTAAGCCAAGCGTTCTTACGCCTGCAGTTGGTCGGCCCTTGTCGAAAAGGTTCTATCAATAAGCACACCCTTATTATGTCATAGACACAGTGAGTGCTTTAGGAGAGAGGAAAGGGGTTGGAGAGGAGTGCCGGTGTATATTGGTCTTAAATTCCTGAACATTGCAATGATCGGGAAAGAGAGAGTAAGGAAGTAAGAGTACTACATTCGCGTAGTACGGCTAAAGAACAATTCTCTATACTTGAGCGTACGACCGAAGTTGGGCTCGAGGGTAAACTGATGGGCATTCCTGGAAACGCGGGCATTGCGGTTGAATTTTTTAATGCAACTGGCTATTTCACTAGAGCAACTACCGTAGAAGTAACGGTAAAACAAGAAGAGACACGCTACGTTTCGAAGTTGTTCCTATGAAGTGAATGTCACAGATCATTCTTATTGCTCTTTTTTGTATACTATCTAAGAGGCTTAAGTATGTAGCTGGAGCACCGGCCCAAAAATGGGAATTGTACTCAAGCTTTGAACGGATAATAGCCAGATCAGACGGGGAGACAAATTTCTTGCACCGTCTTAAGAAACATCTTGCGGCATTTTTAGCTACATCGCGTATGTGCTCGGTCTACAAGAGGTGGTCAGTGATGCCCATACCGAGAATCTCGAGTGACAAGAGGACTATGTCTCGCTTTAACGATACAAGATAGCATTGAGTTTTCAAAGCATAAAACCCTACGCGATTTTGTATTTCCCATTGTACAATGCTGTTTAAGTCAGAGTTTAATAAGCTCATCATATTTAGCCGTTGCAGTTCCACATCCTAAGAGGAGGGATGTGAATCTGGGCACGAATATGAGAAGCTAAGGGTACTATCGTCAGCGAAACAATTGATTGGAGTAGATCTTTAATGAAAATAAGAAAGAGGGTCGGAGACAAAACAGAGCCCAGGCGCACACCAGCATTTATTTTGTATGTTTCAGACTTGAATCCGTCCAATACAACTTGTATTGAACGGTTCGAAAGAAAGTTTTTAATACAACGAAGAAGGGATTCATCGATACCGATGAATAATAATGATATTGTATTTTTCCATCAAATTATAACTGGAGTCACTGATGCTCCTGACCTTCTCTGTAAAATATTGTTTTGCTCTCGAGGGGGAGGTTATAATCTCCGTTGTCAGGATCTGATTAAGATCCCTATTCACCGTACTAATTATGGAATGCATGAGCCTTTGACACGTATGGGTAAACTTATAAACTGGAACTCAAAACTTTTTGACTTTAATTTAAGTAAAATTCGTTATAAAATGTCTCTTCCAGTCCTCGTAGTCACTGAGGTCAATATTAAACTACCTTTTTATGTTATAGTAATAATAAGTAGCCATAGCTACTTAGGGAAGAAGCAACATAATTTTTGAAAGAAAGCTTGGCAAGTTATGTTCAACATAACCTGCCTAAGTTCAGACTTTGTATG
>CAKKXW010000002.1:64461728-64488387 GCA_920937365.1 Sphaerophoria rueppellii
AAACGTCGTCAGTTTCCTGTTCGACTTGCTTTCCCTGTCAAAAATAAATAAGACGCAAGGTCAATTGTTAAAAATATGTGGTGTTGATTTAGAAATACCAGTTTTTTTCATGGTCAACTATACAGGGTATCCTGTAATTTGTATGCCAACCTTTGGAATGTGATTCTTGGTCATATTCTATAATTATCTGTCTGATTTCTTTCTTTTTCATTACTTTTTGACGAATTAAAAAGCGGCTAACTTTGGTGTACCCTTCCCTGACTCATGTTACGGTCAATTTTTAAATGGTATTCATTTTTTTCTTGCCCGAACAAAATTTTGACTTTAATTTAATTTTTTTTCAAATAATGTGTAAGGAACACCAAGTTTTCTTATTTTTACCTAATGAACAAAAAAAATTATTAAATAAAATCTCATTGATAAACGTATTTAAAACCCATACATTTTATTACACTTGAAAAAATCTAAAACAGGAAAGAAAACCGAATTTAGGTTTTTTTTTTTCAATATTTTTATTGTAGCACTTCAAAATTTCCCAAGAATTGATAGTTTCAAGAAAATTTATAACACTGTGCAATCTTGAGGAGGGTTAAAAGTATACGTATGCCTACCTGGCTTGCTGTCAAAACCCTAACTAACTAAACTCTTCTCAGACAGATAAATTTGGGGTATGTTTAATGGGTACATGATCTAAAAAATTGATATAAAAGAATTGAAAAACCAATAGAATTCATCAGATTAGCAAGTACAGACACAATATTTCTAGGAATAATGTTCCATTTCTGCGATCCATCGAATACCGTATTCTTCATCCAGCCAATCCCTTATTTCACGACCGTTTTTTGCAAGCCCTGCGAAGCGGGCAGGGAATTTGCTAGTTGTATATAAAAATTTAAAACAAAAACAGACGAAATCTAAGAAAGTGTAAGGAATAAAAAAAATAAAAAAACGGTGAAATGTTTCAAGACATTACAGAAGTGCCTCAAAGAAAAGTCAAGACAAAAACATTAAATAGTCAAATTCAAAAACAAAATTAGAATTTTTCAGAAAATTTCATACATAATTTGTTCTGTCAAAAATGCGTAACAAAATACGTTGTTCAACAAAGCTCTTTAAAGTAGCTCATTTAAGTAAATCGATTTGTTGCCTCACGTAATCTCGTAGTAAAAATTAATTTATGGAGAATTGCAGCACTTTGCGGTTCGAAATATGATTTCATCTAATATCATAAACAAACCACAACTAGGAACTTGTTTGTTTTGTTCCATTCCAGATACCCATATTGCTAGCCCTTCGAAATCTTAGAAACCAGCGAACGTTTTGACTCTCGCATCATTGCGTACCTACATACGTCGTCGTTGTCATTGTCGTTGTCGTTGTCGTTGTCTATGTGCCACTCACAACAAAGTACAAAGTCAAGGCGAGTTATAT
The DNA here is from genome assembly GCA_920937365.1 of Sphaerophoria rueppellii. Lineage (NCBI taxonomy): Eukaryota > Metazoa > Arthropoda > Insecta > Diptera > Syrphidae > Sphaerophoria > Sphaerophoria rueppellii. The sequence continues at coordinate 64,463,160 of CAKKXW010000002.1, forward strand.
TAATGCAAAACGCAATAATTTTGTAACTTAACACACTTAGTAATCAAATGAAATAACACAAACCGCGATGACAGCTACGCCGCGCCAGACGAATGAAATCACAAGTCAAATTGCAGTGGATAGCTAGTCTCGATTGGATTCTGATGAGGAATGGAAAAAACTGACCACAACGAGAAACACAGCACAGATATGCAACATGGAAGGCGCCCCTGTCTAATCACTTGGACACATACAAGAAGCTCATATTTCAAAGGGAATTTGTGTTTATGCCAAATTTATTGAAATTTTAATATACTTAAAAACTTTGATTTCAAGTAGTTGTTAATAATAAATATAAATAAACTATCTGACCCGACAGACTTCGTACTGCCTCAATCGATATAAAAAAGACATAGACTTTTGTAAATAAATAAAAAAAATAAATTGAGTGACGCAACAGATCTTGGAGAGCCAAGGCCTAAGTGGCTTACTCTCATCAACAATACGCACCAACGTGAGTATGAAGAATTGAGGGGACATACAATTTAACGCCGATTCCGAACGGCAAAGTTGAGAAGCACTTTTTCATGACAGATGATACTCTTGGAAGTTTTGTCAGTTCTTCGCAAGAGGTAGTGCCCGTGAAAGATAAAATATAAACTATGGGTACGATTAGGATTCGAACCTACGATGTTCTGTTTAGCAGCCAACACACCTAACCACTAAGCTACGGACACTACATATAACATATACATATAGACTTTTGTAGCCCGCATCAATACCACCCGCTAATCTCTCCCCGCTTCTCCACTACCGTCTACCCGCTATCCCGTTAAACCCAGTTACTATGTTACTCACTACCCGCTACCCCGCTACTCACTACCCAAAGTTACACACGCTACCCGCTTAACCGCTAATCGCTTCTTACTACCCGATACCCCACTACCCTCTACACGCTTTCCCGTTCCATACAGCTACCCTCTTACCCGCTACCCCACTGCCCGTTAATCAATACTTCCGAACGCTACCCGCTACACCAGTGATTGCTACGCACTTAAAAATAAGGGTTGATCATAGAGGGGAACATTTAGGGTTGTATGTATTTTAGTATGATTTATCATAAACAAAAAAAACAAAATATTTTGTCCAAGAAAATAAAAACGAATTTAGGGGTGGATCATTATATTTAGGGGGATGAAAAATAGATATTAGCCGATTCTCAGACCTACTCAATATGCTCACAAAATTTCATGAGAATCGGTCAAGTCGTTTCGGAGGAGTTCAATACCGCACCCCGTGACAAGAGAATTTTTTATATTAGATAGAGTAGCGCGACATCTCTTGAAGAGCCTAGGCCTAAGTGGCTTACTCTCATCAACAATTCTCTAGGTGCGTGTGAAGAATTGAGGGGACCTACAATTTACCGCCGATATTGAACAGCAAAGCTGAGAAGCATTTTAGTCTTGGAAGTTTTGTCAGTTCTTCGCAATAGGCAGTGCCGGTGAAAGATGAAATAAAAACTATGGGGACGAGTAGGACTCGAATCCACGACGTTCTGCTTAGTAGCCAATGCCCCTAACCACTAAGCTACGGACACTACAGTTGTTAATAATAATGAACCACAAAATTGTGAAGCCAAAGGGAAAAAGCATTATTTAATAGCCAGAAGTAAATTGTTACTTCGATTATGGAATTTATGGAAATAAAAATAAATCCTCTTATGAAAAGTAATTTGAATATTAAATGACATCTTTTAAAAACCTTTCTCTTTTTTTTACAAAAAATAAAAAGCCTCTTTTATAAAGCCCACACGCCAAATAAAAACTTCCCACAATAATGATTTTAAATACAAAGAGTGTAAAATATTAAATATAAAAAAGGTAAAATTATTTATAACCACATTACATTGTCTCCGAGCCCTTTTCAAAAAATATGCATTTGGCATAATACAGAAATTGATGTACGCCATGCCAAGTGATGGCCGACAGTTTTATTTGCGGTTTATATTAACATCCTGTTGTTGGTATTAATACTTCACCACATTACAACCGAGTATTAAAATTCATATCCTATCCTTTTCAATTAAATATTAATAAAAAAGAAATAGTTTTTTCGTTCATTCATTGTAATGAAAATTTAAACAAATTAAAAAAAATATATAAATCATGAAGAATCTTTGTAATGTTATGAACTTTAATTTTGTGTGAACTTCGGTGAACAGTTTGGATCATAATTATATGTCCAACTGGGTATACCTACTGGCAATTCGAAGCTACTTAAAACTTTTATATGAAATTTTCATGATCAAGTTGTTAGTGTAGGTATGGAGATTCTTTGACCGTCGGTCGTGTTTTCAACAATCTCCTCAGATTTCTTTTATAACATCATCAAGTGTAATGGCGATAAGGAAATATCGGAGAAACCACTTCCTCAATACTAAGTTTAAAACCTTATCAGAAAAAAGGGAAGATGAGTTGATGATGACTGAGGTTTGAAAAAAAAGTAACATTGTTGTGGAACCGAAATGCTGAAGATACGGAAAAAACATTTTTCAAAAAGCATAACTACGCCGGCAACTTGAATTTATTTTAATTTTATTGTAAACTAGCTGACCCTGCATACTTCGTACTGCCTCAGGCGATGAATTAAAGTTCTAGGCTTTGGTATCTCGCTACTACTCTACCCGCTGCCCTCTACCCGTTGACCCACTACCCTTTAGCTACTACCCGCTTTGTGCTACCCCAGTCACAGCTTCCAGCTACGTCTTTCCATACCCGCTACACCGTTACCCAGCTTCCCACTACCTATACTAACCGCAATCCGTCACCCTGCTACCTGCTATCCACTACCTGGCCACCCTACAACCTCACCACCCACTACCCACTACCTTGACCGTACTTTACCCCGCATTGGCATTGTTTGCTGTTTTATTGATGATAAACAGCACAGCATGAATGTGTTTAGTTATCTTTTCTTATTTAACCTAACTTTCAGAATAACAATCTTTGAGGAAACTATCACTACTGCGATCAATGTACAAACAATAATAATAATCGACGAAATTTTCATGAAAACTGAGTAAGAAGTGCTAAAGGTCTTAAAAAGTAGAGGTAAGTGGTAGGAAGTTGAAAATTAAGGAATGAATGCATTGCTTAATGCCACACCATAAAAAAATTATCAAACAAAACAACTGCCCAAAAAATGTAAAAAAAAAACAATAAGCGGTATAAAAATTACTTAAAAAGCTTTTGATCGCTTTTGCTGCGGAGCGAAATGTTGTGGTAGCAAGCGCCGGGTTTCCACATCTCAACATCCATAAAGGTACATGGAGGTCTGTTGATCAATCAACCGTCAACCAGATTGATCACATTAAGATTGACGGAAGGCACTTGTCCAGCATTTTTGATGTTCGAACTTCCCTAGGAGCCAATATCGACTCGGACCACTACCTTGTCGTAGCCAAGGTAGAGCTACGAATATTTTGACAACGGCCAAAACAAGAAAATGCTGCAAGAAAATTCGACGTCGGTCCGTCGGCAACAATCGCCAGATCCTTTTCTGATCGAATGTTAAGTAACCCCTTTATTAGTCCTATGCCGACAACATCAAGTATCGAATACCAGTGGCAACATTGCCAGAAAGCAGTTAGAGATGCCGCCTCATATGCGCTGGGTTTCACATAGCCACCAAATCGAAAACCCTGGCTTGACGAGTAGGAGGCATACCTATAAAGTGGCACTGCATAGAAGGACAAGAGCTGCTCGTGAGTTCTACGAGTGAAAGAGGAAAGAGGAACGCCGGCTTCTCAGGAGAAAAAATAGAGAGCATGAGAAATGTCAGATCGAGTATGTTGAGGGAGCCAACAGCAGGAATGAAGTTCGGAGGTTTTACCGAAAGGTTAAACAGCTCAAGGTCATCGAGCAAGAACTGATGCCTGCAGAGATAAACAAGGCAACATCATTGTAGAATCGCAGTCAATGCTGGGGTTTTGGAAAGACCACTTCTGTACACTTTATAACGTCGACGACGAAAAAAATCCCGCCGATAGGCAGGAGCCTTTCATTGGACACTATGAACAACGATTCCGTGAACCCGACCTAGAAGAAGTGAACAGAAGTGGTCTAGCTGTCGAGCTGTGATAGGAGCATGTACCAAATCATCTGTAAGATATGGTCAGAGGAATGCATGCCTGATGAATGGAACCTCAGCATTGTTTGCCCGATCCTGAAAAAGGTAGATCTTCTAAGCTGCGCCAACTACAGAGGAATCAGTATACATTAACATCGCCTACAAGATCCTCTCTGCTGTAATATGTGAAATTCTAAAGCCTTTCGTCAACAATCTGATTGGCCCTAATCAATGTGGTCTTAGGCCAGAAAAATCAACCATCAACCAAATTTTCACTTTGCGGCACATCCTGTAAAAGACCTATGAAACCCAAATCGATACCCACCACCTTTTCATCGATTTTAAGGCCGCGTATGACAGCATCTACAGAGATGAACTTGGCATCAATGCCAAGCTCATTCGCTTGTGCAAAATGACGATGGAGAACTCACGAAGATGGACAAAGTTGGCAACGAGCTTACGAAATCTTTCGACGTCAAAAAAGGATTCAGACAAGGCGATGCACTGTCATGCGATTTCCTTAACATCGTTCTTGAGAAGACAGTGCAGAACTCCACCGTCAACACCAGAAGTACTCTCTTCCAAAAATCTGTTCAACTTCTCGCGTACACCGAGGATTATGGTATAATGAGAAGAACACAGCATGATGTCATGGCGCCTTTGTGAGCATTGAGACATAAGCGGCAAAAACGGATTTAGCGGTAAATGAGGGAAAATCGAAGTATGTATTTGCTGTCTCCAAGGAAGGACACCCAACAGCGACGGCTCGGACCCAACCCCCCAACCCCTTACAGACTTTATTGTTATATATTTTTATATCTATGTGACTATAGATGAAGACAACCTTTCAACCACCTATTATATGAAATAATAAATCAACCGGCTACTAACATGTCTCGAAAACAAATGACACTTTTCGTTCCAGTATCGATGTTCATCGGGTTCTCACAAAAGACGATCGACAACGAAAGCACGAGCGAACGCGTAAAAAAACAATCAAATATCTATATTACTGCAAGTAAACTACTATAAGTAAATGGTTTTGAAAGAAAATTTGAATTTAGAGCACGCAGTGTCGAAAATAGAATTCTTTCAGTCGATACGATGTATTCGATAATTATCGGCCAATGCTTATCGGCGATACGATAATATCGACAATTTTATAAACACGTTTATCGTATCGATATCGGTATCGCAGGTACTGGATATCATGTCGATTATCGTATCGAGTCTCGATACGATACCATACGATACCGATATTTTTATCGAATATCGTGAAGCCCTATATATGTGCGTGTGAAGAATTGTGGGGACATACAATCTAATGCCGACACCGAACGTCAAAGTTTCATGCTAGGTTTTGTTAGTTATTCGAAAGAGGCAGTGTCCGTGAAAAAATAAAAAATGTTTTGGGCAGGAATATGATTCGAACCCACAATGTTCTGTTTAGCACATAACCACTAAGCTACGGACACTACTACGGACCTATTCAACCAAATAAACTATTTATTAATTTACCAATGAATGTTTGTGTCACAACTCACAAATGAACACTGTGAGTGTTGGACATTTTTCTTTGGTTCACAAGAATTTATGAGAATCAGGGAGGACCAATATTATGGAATTTCCGTTGACTTATCCTTGCTTGTAAAATGAAAGTTTTAAGCGTACAAAATTCTCCGACCGTGACTATGTCTATAAAAGGACGAAATTTCATTTTTGTCCAAACCGCATAATTCAGCTAAAGAGCTAATAACTTGAACTTTACGATTTGAGGCAAGCAAATATGAATGCTTTAAACATTCTTCTTTTCTTTTTATTTTAACAAATAATGACGGCCAATGTGCCAAACAAAATTATCAACAATGTAATTTCACAAAAAGTGATGTGTTTACCTTTTTTGTAAAGGAACTTGAATTTAAAATCAAATTTACATATATTTTGATTAATTATTTCATTTTATATTGAAATAATTGACGTTGCGGCTTAGTGGACACCTAATGAACTACCAATTCATGTATCCTTGTAATTAAGTAAAATTTTTTTTGCGTTTTCGGGAACATTTATAAAACAAACCTAGCCAACCCAACTGAGGAAAACTGGAACAAGTTTAATCAAGACAGGATGGCCTGCAATGCCCACATTCGTAGGACCAAATTTTTACATGATCAAAAATTAAGGCAAAAGAATTTTTGGTCATTTGTAAAAAATATGATGAATTCTTCTTCTTCCTCGGTCCCTACGCTCGTTGACAATGAAACTCCAGTTGTTAGCTCTCTCGCGAAAGCTAACCCTTTTCTAAGCAGTTCGCCGCCAACTCTTCACTGCCAGAGAGTGTCATGACTCCTCAAGTTCTTGAGCGAGTTATGATTCCATGGGACGCACGAGTGCTATTGCGAGAGTCCTAAAAGATCTCAACATAAATAAATCCGCTGGTCCGGATGGTATCCCCGCTATTATTCTAAAGAGGTGTTCTCCCACGCTAGCAAACCCCTTGCGTAAGCTTTTCCATCTATCCTATTTTTCTGGCCTCGTTCTGAGCAGTTGGAAAACAGCATTTGTCCAGTCAATTCCAAAAAAAGACGAATCTTCTTCTCCTTCCAAGTTCAAATCTTTCTAAGGTCATGGAAACGCTGATAAACTATCAGTTCAAGAAATATCTCGAAGACCGAAAGATTTTTAATGACCGGCAGTACGGTTTTCGTAGCAACATGTCCACTGAATCTGATGTTTTATCTCACCGAACAGTGGAACAAATCTTTACATCGTTTTTGAGAAAGTAAGATTGTTGCACTTGATATTTCAAAGGCATTCGATAAAGTTTGGCATCTTGCTCTTTTATCGAAAATGCGTGCTTTCGGTGTCGATGAATACCTTCTCCGTTGGATTAGAAGCTTTCTTTCGAACCGTTCAATACAAGTTGTATTGGACGGATTCAAGTCTGAAACCCACAATATAAATGCTGGTGTGCCCCAGGGCTCCGTTTTGTCTCCGACCCTCTTTATCATTTTTATTAATGATCTCTTGTCTGTTACTTCTAATCCAATAAATTGTTTCGCTGACGATAGTACCCTTACCTTCTCATATTCGTTTCCAGATTCACATCCCTCCTCTTCGGATGTGGAACTGCAACGGCAAAATATGATAAGTTCATTAAACTCTGACTTAAAGAACACTGTCCAATAGCGAATTAAGAACCGTGTAGAGTTTAATGCTTCGAAAAATCAATGCTATCTTGTATCGTTGAAGCGAGATATACCCCCCTTGCCACTGTCCATGAGCGGCACTTGCATCAATGAGACCGAACATCTCGAGATTCTCGGTATTTGCATCACTGACCACCTCTTGTGGACTGAGCACATACGCGATGACGCATAAAAGATGTTTGCCGAAAGATGTTTGGGTTTCTTAAGACGGTGCAAGAAATTTGTCTCCCCGTCTGATCTGGCTATTATCTACATGACTTACATCCGTCCAAATGTTGAGCACAATTCCCGTCTGTGGGCTGGTGCTCCAGCTACATACTATAGCTCCTTGGATGGTATACAAAAAAGAGCAATAACAATGCTTGGGACAGAGACATCACTAACTCACTCACTTCATTGGAACACGGTCGTAACGTTTCGTGTCTCTCCTTGTTTAACCGTCACTTCTACGGTAATTGCTCTAGTGAAATAGCCAGTTGCATTCCATCCCCTAAACAAATCAACCGTAATATCCGCGCTTCCAGGAATGCCCATCAGTTTACCCTCGAGCCCAACTTCAGTCGTACGCTCAAGTAAAGAGAATTATTCTTTAGCCGTACTACGCGAATGTGGAACTCTCTTCCACACTCTGTCTTTCCCAGTCATTGCAATGTTGATGAATTCAAAACCAATTTACACCGACACTTACTTTCAAACCCCTTTCTTAATTCTTAATGCGTTCACTGTGTCTCTGGTATAAAAAGCGCCTTTATTGTGTGCAAATTATATTAAAAAAAAAAAATGTGACTTACACAAACACTCGAATACAATCGAAGAAAAATGTTTTTTTTTTCTGTCGAGGACAATACACAAATTTTAGTTGTGCAATATTATGTTGGTGTAGTTTTATGTTGGTATAGTTTTATGTGATTTATCTTGAATCACCTTGTATTCTTGTTTAAATGAATTTTTAAATTTTCACTCAACTCGATATTTCAAATAAATGAAAAAAAAATGAAAAAACGAATAGCATTTTGCGTTTTGAATATTTCATATTTCAATATTAAATAGGCACGGTTTGAAGGACGACCACAGTCAACAATGATTTCTATTTTAAGTCAGGCAGTAGCGGTAAGCGGGCAACCAGAACCAGCTCGATTTGTTCCTTCATCAACGCCCAGCGCACGATGCGACCTGCCAGTAGCTAGGAATATACCGAGAAGGCGGCTAGGAGAATGGAGTACATTTTTTTTCTTTTTTTTTGGAAAACCTCAACGCTTCTGACACTGAACACAACAACTAGACCAAAATTAATTTTATTCAAATTTGTTTCGTGTGATTATGGTCGGGCATGTAACACAACAAATTGGACGTGCAGATAAATCCCAAAGGTTATGACTATGAGGCAGACAAAAGAGGGCGTTCATCAAATGTAATGAATTATTTTATACCAAGAGGGGGCGCTCGGGCTCGCTATTGGTCAGACAGAGAGCAGCACGCGGTCGGCAATCTGAATCCAATTGAAGGACGAAAATAGAGAACAGAAAATGTGGAAACACCAGAACAACATTGAGAGCTTTGAATTAGTTGTATTTTGGTTTGTGCGGTTTCTGTGGTTCGGTACAACGATGATTGAATGCGTAATGAGGGGACTTTTCATTAGCAAATGGCTTCGCAATTGTTAATACATAAAATTTGATTCATTGGGAGATTGCGGCCGAGCCCGGTACATGTCTATGCAACACGACTGACGATGGGTTTATTCATCCAATATCGAATTTTAACACACAAATTTGATATAAAATAGGTTTTTTATTTTTGTGTGCGTCGGTTTTTTATTAGATTTTGCATTATTTAGTGCCTAATGGGATTGATTTGGAGTTGTCTGTAATTTGGTTCTGGTTGATTTTATTTTTGGAAACATGGCGTTTAACAGGTGACCATAGTAATTACCGTCATATGTTGAATGTTTCTTTTCATGGAGGGGTGTAACTTTTTTGTAGTAAATTTTTAATGAAAAACCAAACGTAACAAATGGGAGTTCCACTGTCTGTAGATGATTTATTATCAAATATCTACATATTTTTTCGACTGGTTTCTGGTATGTGAGAATGCTCATTGGTGGCTGGGTGTTGCACGATCTGGGGGCATATGCTGTATCTTTTCCTACACACCAAGTGCTTACTTTACCTCCAAGTGGTAACCGCCGGGTATTGGTTATATCATTAGATTTTACTTACGAAACTTGTAAGTGCGAGTGCAAAACGGAGAAACAGAAGCACTTAACCAACGGCCCTAGAAATTTGGAGGTTAGTTCGAGGGGCTAACAATCCCTCCACAGTAAAAAACTAAGAAGTTACGAGAGAGATAATAGCCTCGGATAATGACCCCCTCTTATGGTAACCAGACCCGGAACGACAACGGACTAAGAACACTCTACACTCCAGATGCAACACACAAACTTGAATTTGTCTTCACGCATTATAAGGCAGACATTACTGCAATCCAGAAAATACGATGGATAGGATCACGGACAATGATTTGGAAAAGTTGCAACATTTATTACAGCTGTCATCAAAGAATGCACATATTAGGATGCGGATTCGTCATGGGAAATCGGCTTCAATCTTAAGTCATGGATTTCAAGCCAATTAGTGATCGCCTGGCTGTAATCCGCATCAAGGCAACACTACAAAACATCAGTTTAATGTTTGCACACGCCCCTACCGATGATGCCGAGGAGTCAAGCAAGGAGGACTTTTACGACCTCTTGGATACAGCCTACGGAGCCTGTCCAGAGTACGACGTCAAAATCGTGCTCGGACATTTCAATGCAAAACTCGTGAAGGAAGACATCTTTGGCGGATTAGTTTGAAAGCACAGCCTCCACGAAGTTACAACAGATAACGGCATCCGACTAATTGACTTTGCTGCAGCTCGTAATACGGTGATAAGTATCACTAGGTTTCCAAGGCGAAAGATCTACACAGCAACCTGGCGATCTCCGGATGGTCGAACCAACAACCATATAGACCATGTGCTAATCGGCGCAAGGCACGCATCCAACATCTTGAACGTGCGCACTTTCCAAGGAGCAAATATCGACTCTGACCACTTTCTGGTAGTGGCTAAGTTTAGAGCTCAGATAGTGAACAAGGCAGCTGTGTGCGCACTGAAAACACTATCTTCAACAAATCCACCCAGCTCCAAAGCTATGTGGACGACATTGACATCATCGGTCGATCCAAGAGAGCTGCGCTTGAGGACCTCAAAACGATTGAAGAACAGGTGAATCTCGTTGGGCTTTAAGTGAATGAGGACAAAACCAAGTTCATGCTATCAACAAACAAAGCAACATCTGTCCACCGCCTAGGACAGAACATCACTGTTGGAAGCAGCAAGTTGGAGGTAGTTAAGTAGTTCACCTAACTTGGAACAAATATCAATCCCACAAGGGACACCTCAGTGGAGATTCGAAAAAGAATTACCCTAGCGAACCGCTGCTGCTTCGGTTTGGCAAAACAACTGGGTTCAAAACCCTTCACTAGAAAGACACGGGCACTTTCCAAAGAAAAATTCTTCGACGGATTTTCGGTGCCGTATGCGATGATGGCGAATGGAGAAGAAGGTTCAACCGAGAGTTGTACGAGCTGTACCAAGATGTGGATGTAGTCCAGAAGGCCAAGAAAAGACTACAACATTGGCTCGGCCACATCGAGCGAATAGACGACAACGCTCGAGAAAGTCTTCTCATCCCAGCCCCCAGGTTCGAGATGGCAAGGAAGACCGAACCTACGGTACAAAGACCAAGTGACTGCGGATGCCAGAGCGCTTGGTTTCGGCGACTGGAGAGTGCATGCGAGGGACCGATCACGATGGAAGGCTGCAATATCTCAGGCTGAGATCCTTCATGGATTGTGAGCCGGATAAGTAAGTAAAGAGAATGCTCATCGACGACGCGATGCTCGCAAGAAATGTAGTGCCGCAATGCGGCCAAATTATTGCGATATTGTGGGGGTTTAAATTTAATTTACCGTAGTTACGTAGATATTGCGAAGGAAAAAGAGTGAGTTCGAGATGAAGCAAGGAAATTTTGAGTGAAAACGCAATTCCCAGTATAAAATTATATTCCTCCGAAAAGGATAATCGAAAATAATTTTTCATTCATACATTTTTCCTTTTGTTCTTATCATAAAAAAATACATGACCCTTGAGGAAATAAAAATTTCTCTGCTCGCATTCGCATGAGTAGAAGAGGAAACAAGTTAATAAGCAACATGACAATAAATGGGTCACTGTCGATGTCTTAAAATATTTTCGTGTTCTTATAGCAAAATTTGATGAAAAAACATAACTCGAACATCCTGGTCATGCTATCCGTACTCGTCTCGAATATCAAATGAAAATCAAGGATAGCTATTGAAAATCAAACTGTTGCTTGACGATTTTTCTTGCAGAAGTTAATTTCATTTTCAATTCGAAGAAATCTGCGGCGAAATTTCGAAAGTAAAATGTCTACAAAAATAAGTATGTATTGCAAATGACGGTGGCGGTGTTGTCGTGAATCATTCCTTTTTTTACTCCGACATTCTTTTGAGGTTTTTTTTAGATTTCCACTTGCAAATTCGGTAAAATGAGACAAAAAAGGATAACTCACAAGAGCTCAGATTTCTTTCTGTCGAACATTCCATCCTTGTATTTTTATCTACATTATTCCCTGATCGAAATGTAAATCTGATGTCATTAGGGCTTTTAGATTCAAGCAAAGGACTGACTGTCAACACGACAACGCTGGCAATTATTTGGAAAAATCGTTAATGCAAATGTTGATCGGAAAATGTATTTAATTGAAATAAAACATCAAGAACGATACTTAAAGGATTCGTTTGAATAAACGACGACCATATGCGTCGATATTAACACTGTCAACATATTCTTACAGGCAGGTGTACGTATCGGAAGGACCAATGACGTTGATTTGAACTGTTTTTTGTAGTATCGGCATAGTAACATTAACATCCCTTGATGATTGGAAATTTTTTTTAACTCTTGCTTTGTTCCCTTTGGTTGAACAAGGTGGATAAATTGCTAGTAAATATCAGGCCATCGGAGACCGTACCGTCCGTAATGTTTCACTGTGTGGTGGACATTCCTTGAGAGGATAAATTCTTTCTGCTTCAAAAGTGATTTAAGATTAAATCGGAGCTTAGGTATTCTTACTTTTCCACGGTGTATGATGGCGATTACGAGCAAATCTCCGTCAGCAATACAGAGCCATTCAATTTGGATGCAGAAGGCCAACAATTCCACCCACCCGATATGCTCGAAGCGAAGATAGCAATATTTTAACTTAAGTCGAACAAAGCCGCTCTAGCAGACGAGCTAGCCGCTGAACTGTACAAAGCAGCTGAAGATAATTTGGTTAGGAGCATGCACCATGTCATATGCAAAATTTGGTCGGAGGAAAGCATGCCCGATGAATGGAACCTCAGTATCGTATGCCCGATCCTCAAAAAAGGAGACTTGAACTGCACTAACTACAGAGGTAAAAGTCTCCTTAACATCGCCAATAAGATCTTGTCTGCCGTACTGTTTAAATGTTCGAAGCCCATCGTCAACAACCTGATAGGTTCTTATCAGTATGACTTCAGACCCGGAAAGTCCACCATCGATCAAATCTTCACCCTACGGCAGATCTTGGAGAAGACCCATAAACTTCAAATCGATGCCTATCACCTTTTCATCGATTTCAAGGCCGCGTATCTCAGAAAAAGTCCGTCCTTCTGTGTAAGAAGACATTGGAAAACTCAAGCTATTCCATCATGGTCTATCAAAAAAGGTTTTTGACAAGAAAATGCGTTGTCATGACAAACGATTGTGCAAAGCTCCAACGTCAACACTAGAGGCACAATCTTTCAAAAGTCCGTCCAGCTACTAGAATAAACAGACCACATTGACATAATTGGAAGAACACAGCGTGATGTCAGTGGAGCGTTCGTGAGTCTTGAGACGGAAGCAAGGAAGATGGGTCAAGCGGTTAACGAGGGCAAGACCAAGTTAATGCTGTCAACAAGAAAGAACATCCAACATCGACGTCTTGGAGCAAACGTAAACATAGACAGATTTAACTTATAGGTTGTTAAGGACTTTGTCTACCTGGCATCCACTATCAATTAAGACAACAACACCAGCGCTGATATCAAACGAAGAATCATTCTTGCCAATCGCTGCTTCTTTTGACTTAGAAAGCAATTGAGAGGTGAAGTCCTCTCCTGAGCAACTAAAGTGACATTCTACAAAACCGGCATCATCCCGGTACTCATGTATGGTGCAACATCTGATGAAAACGCTTTGGGCTGCTTTAAGAAAAAAATTCTTCGAGTGGTTTTTGGTCCTGTCTGCATTGATGGAGAATGGAGACGAAGATTCAACCAAGAACTGTACGAGCTGTACAGCGACACTGACCTAGCCAGAAAAGTTAAGGTCCAACGACTTAGATGGTTGGGTCTTGTTGAGCGAATGGAAAATAATGCTCCTGCTCGTAGAGTCTTTGAATCCATCCCGGAAGGACCTCGTTGAAGAGGAAGACCGCGACTCAGGTGGAGCACACAGGTGGAAGAGGACCTGAACCAAATTGGCTTGCGAAACCGGAGACAGCTACCTAGGGACTGAGTTGGCTAGAGAAGTTTGTTGGGTGAGGCCCTGGTCTGACCTGGATTTTCAAATAGAAGTTATTATAATGTGCATAAGCATTGTCGGCGGCTTTCAAGTTTTGAATATAGCTTAACCAAAGAAGCTCGCGGGAAATCACAATTGATTACGAATTGGTTTCAAACTTTTCTAACGATCACTACTACTCAAACTTTTTAAAGCTTAAGTTTATGTCTAGATTTCTCAGCTTTAAGAAGACTTTAGCACAAACACAAACCTGCCTGTGCCAGTGCTTTCATATGAATATTTACGTAGACAACTTTACAACTGAATAATGGCCATATCATGAATTAAGTTTTTCCCTTAAATCTATTATGATAATAACATTCTTAACTTCCAAACAACTTGTCGAGTAAATTGATTAAAGTCTCATTACTTACCACAAACGACATCTTAACATATTCCCCACAAAGACTTTAATTAGAAAATCTATTAAATAATATGAAGAAGAAGAATGCAAATAGGTTTAAGCTTAATGAAGCAATTTACAGTCAATTTTCCTGCATCCCAGAAGTTGTTGCTGGCTAAAGCATCAAGGCTACTCAGAAATGCACATCCTGTTTTCTAACTTAACATCACTTAATGCTCTTAAGTCACCTAGCTCGAAATTGTATGATGGTAGATTTAATGCAACCAGTTACTCTAAACATCGTCGTCGTTCAAACTCAACTCCATAAAAGCAAACATATACCTTTTACCTATTGGTGTAGTAGGGTTTTCCCATACCTGATGCGTTTTTTTTGCGCTCTAGGACCAGAAGCATCTTTACAAAACTGTAGTCATAGGTGGTGGACTGGTGGTCGGTCGGTAGTTTTTTTTTTTTTTTTGTCTATGAGTCTTCGCCTTCTCACCAATATAGCTCGTTGTCGAAGCAATTAAATACAAAAACAAACAAAAATAGTAAGTAATAGAAAGGTAAGCCCTCGGACCAGAAAGAAAGCTCTGCACTTCGCACTAAATGAAAGAAAATGTAGCAAACATACATGTGCTGGCAGGTTGTTTTTTTTTGGTTTTCGTCCTTTTTAATTTAATTAAAAACAAAACTGTGCTTCCTTTTTAATTTGAAGGGAATTTCAAGTAATTGACTGCAAATTAATGTACTTGCACTAAACCTCAGAGGAATGGGATATTTGTTTGTATTTTTTTAAGTGCAGTATCCAGGAACCATGGATAGTGAATTATATTATTCGTGGACTCAGGACTTCTGAGTACTACTGCTCACTGTATATGATTGATAAAGGTGAACGTAGATCTTGCTTATAAGTAAAACGTAGTATAAATGTATTTTTACTCCATATTTTCAGTGATAGAGATACTACCGTAGCTAGGCTAGAAACAGCCAACGGAGTTTACTGGCTAGTGTCGGCATATCTCGGCCATGACCGTTTTGGCCCTCTCCCTAGTCAGACACTGGACAACATCATCACTGTGTGGGGGAGCACTAACATCAACGAAAGAGGGAGTCACGTTTTTACAACATCCTTGGTACTAACGTCGTAGTAAGTAACGTTGGTAACGAACCTACCTTTGTCACTAGAACCAGACAAGAATTTCTTGATATAATTCTAGTCTAGGACTCAATTTTTCACATGATTCTGGACTGGAAGGTATCCAAAGAACCACAGATACATCCAATTCAGTATCATTGTTACTGAAAAATCTAGTCCACTAAAATTTCGTAATTACTAAAAACCCATAGGACCACTTATAAAACTACGCTTCAAAGTTTAATTGAACCAGGACTCCTAAGTCCCTCTCTTAACGCTAGTGAACTTGACAACAAAGTCAAGGACTTAACCTTAGCAGTCTTTATAGATTGCCTGTGCCTGAGATTGGTGGAACTCGGGTCTCGATTCGCTCAGAAAAGAGTGTAGAAAACTCTTTAACAGAGCTAAATATACAAGACTGGTTTCTGACTGCGGGACTTATACAAAAGTTCCCTAAATAAAACAAAAAGGATCTAAGAAGATCTTAACGTTCGTCCTGGCGATCCTTTTATGATAAAATAGAAGAAACCTCTGAAGCCTCTAGGCTACGAAAAATTCTTTCAACAAATCCAGTGATGCCCAGCCGTCTGAAAAAGGCCGATGGCTCCTGAACAACCTCAAGTGAAGAATCTCTTAACTTGCTACTAGATATTCACTTTCCCAGTCGCTCGCAAAATGTAACCTAAAAAAATCAGTTGCAATCAATTACTACTATGTACATCATATCCGCAAGGTATAATCACAAGTGATAAACTGCGATGGGCTATCAAGAGCTTCGAACCGTAAAAATCGGCAGGACCAGACGGCATTATTCCAGCTGAACTCCAAGAAGCCTCAGATATAATCGCAATAATCCTTGAGGTAATGTTCAATAGCTGCCTGCATCTGGTCCACAGTCCCTCAATATGGAGTGAAGTGAAAGTTGTTTTCATACCCAAGGCTGGAAAATGCTCGCAAATTAATCCTTAAGATCTCAGACCCATAAGGCTATCATCGTTCCTTCTTAATACATTAGAAAGACTGGTTATCTACACCTAAGAACAAACATTGATACAAGACTAAGTGTCAACATGCCTACTGTCAGGGAAAGTCGGTTGAAACGGCGCTACACACTTTAGTACGCACCATCCAATACTCCCTCCATCATAAAGAGTATACAAAGGTTGCATTCTTCGATATAGAAGGCGCTTTTAACAACGTGTACACATCTGCAGTGTCATCTTTAACTTTGGAAAGTTCGCTTGGTGAGTAAGTTCATACAATGCTAACTAGCAGAATAATTAACTCAGAACTAGGAGGCTGTTCCGCTAGAAGATCCGTCAGCAGAGATACACCGCAAGGCGGTGTGAAATATAAAATTCCGCACATCGATCCTCCTTCTATAAATGGTATCCAATTAAAGTTTTCAGATTAAACTAAATATCTGGGTCTTATTTTAGACAGAAAACTAAATTGGAAAAGCAACATACACGAAAGAATAAGAAAATCTACGGTACCTCTTTTCACTTGCAAGAAAGCAAATGGTGTCTGCAACCCAGAATCCTTCATCGGTTATTAGACCGATTCTTCTCTATGGTGTGACAGTATGGTGGACTGCCTTGGACGTAAAAATGAACTGCGATCAACTTAGTAAAGTCCAACGCTCAACATGCCTCAGTATAAGCGTATCACTTCGCACGACCCCATCTGCGGCACTAGACACCCTATTCTATCTGACACCTCTGAATATAATCAGCAAAACAAATAGCTGCAAGTTCTGCTATTCGCCTGAATGCCTCTTCACAGTGGACTTACAATAACATTGGCCACTCTGTTATTCTTAATTATCTAGAATCAATTCCAAAACACACATACTACACCATTCTCCAACTACAGTTCGATAGAAACTTTCAAACTTCTATACCTTCCAGATCCTTCTGGGAAAATAAAACATTCCTGAAAAACGAGGCAATCCACTTCTATACAGATGGATCGAAAACAAAGTCTCTCATTCAGCCTTTTAAATCATGGTATCGTATTTTAGGCAGAACTTTTGGCGATTTAGGAGGTCCTGTCCTGGCTCAGAGAAAACGTGGTATCCTCATCTGATATCCGGATTTTCTCAGATAGTGAGGCAGCTATAAAATCACTGGACTCTGTCTTTACAAACTCTATTACGGTCCAAAACTGTCGATCGTCTCTAATGGAGATGGCACAACAGTTTAACATTCACCTTCACTGGGCCAGCACCCAGTAAAGGCAATCCAGGGAACTGTAAAGCCGATGAAGTTGCTAAATATGGTACAACATTACCCATTAAACCGCAAATGGCTAATGCTGGCATACCAATCGCTACATGCAAACTTGTGCTAAGACAAGATGCTATGAAGAGAACTAACATCATGTGGAATAACATAACCACCTGTCAGGCGACGAAAAACATTTGGCCTAATCTGAACTCAAAGAGATCAAGGTGCCTGATATCTCTAAGCAGATTGCAAATAAGCTCGTCAATTGGTGTCATTAGTGGACACTGACTAATAGGAAGACACGCCGCGCAACTGGGCGTATTTTTTAATGATTTCTACAGAAGATGTATGGAGGAGGAAACAGTCCTTCACCTCCCCTGCACCTCTTCTGTTCATAAACGTATGATCCACTTAAGAGAATACTTTTATCATGATTTAAACGATCTCGAACACATTAATATAATTAATCTTCCACGTTTCGTAAGGAACTCTTATTGGTTTCAATGAGTTCGAAGAAAGCCTCTTTAGATTCATAGGGTATCACAATGGGCCTTCTATTGGCATAAGTGTGTTTTCTACCATCCACTTTAACCTTAACATTAACCTTAACCTTAAGTGCAGTATCCAAGAAGCCTGTTAAATTACTACGCATTATGCTAATACCTTATTTTGAAAAATATTTATATTTTTTCAATTCTGATTAATTTTAAATCAAACCATTTTTAAACATGCAGCAATGGGCGGGCGATTTCAAATAAAATATTTGTACATTTCTTGGTTCAGAAAAAAAAAGTCAAGAAGCTAAGAAACAAACATTTTAATATATTCTTTCTTGAGTATATTATATTGGAAAACGAAATAAGTGGAAATTATTAAAACCGTAACATTAAAGTTGTTGTAATCTTTGGAGCTTAATATAAAAAAAACGTTTATTTATTTCTTAGTGTATGTAGTTTTAATTTCTTAAATTTATGTTTTTTCTTCCACTACTTCATAGGATAGGTACTGCCTTCGCAGATAAAAGAAAATGTTGATAATAATTTTATGGAACATTAACAATTAAGATAATGCATAACGTACACAAATTTAATTTACGTTATTCCTTCGTCCTTGTTGGTAAGTTAGTTTGTTCTGTTCACTCCGCACCTTTTTAAATGACTCTAATAGTTTATTTGAAATTTATTATTTTTAGTATTTTTATTCAATCAGTAAGATACAATATGTTATAAACTAGTGAAAGCTAAATTAGAGATTTTATTAAAAGTTACAATATTAACGTTACGTTAAAAATTCAGAATATCTACAAATTCAAAAAAGGATAATAAATTCAATAAGTAGTTTTCAAAATAAATTTTAAGTTCTTTTTTTCATTTTAATAGTTCTATTTATTCTTCTTATGTCTCGGGGCAATGAATTCCACATTCGAATTGAGTGTACAAGAAAATGACGTTCGGAAGCTAAGCAATTTAAACGAGGGAGAATTAAATGGTTATTTCTACATGATGGGGATTGTAGTTCATTAAATAGATCTGCAGGTTGACTGGTTAAAATCATATATAACAAGACCAAAGCGCGAAAATTCATGAAGTTGTCGATTGTCATATTGAGTAATTTTGGAGCAAGGTAAGAAACTATATCGTAGCGGCGTAGTCCATATGTGTGCATATCTGACGGTGCTGTTGAAGGCTTAATTAACTTTCCTTTTACTTACATAATCTAACTTACCGAAAAATTCACAACCCTATGCCAGCAGCGGAAGAACTAGAGTTTTGGCGAGCATTAAACGTATATTAGTGGTGAAATATGGTGAAGTGAATGAAGTTTTTTGTTTGCCATAGCTCACGGATTACATCATACTAAGTTTTGCTAACTGTATAACTCACATGATTCTTAAATGACGAATTTCTATTAAAAATAACCCCAAGGTTCATAGCCGACTGTACAAATTCTATTGAAGAATCGTTTAGGGTAATTGGACGAAAATAGGAGAGGTCATGAATAGTTTTTGATACTATTAAACACTTAGACTTTTTGGGATTAAGTATAAGATCAAAGTTTTGTAGCCATTTTACGATCCTTGCTACAGGTTGAAAACTGTTCGATAAGCCCCAAAGGACAACTAAATACATCTGAACATCATTCGCATACATGCGGATAGAGTAGTGTTGCATAACTGAAAGAAGTTCATTTATATAGAGTGAACATAATACTGGTCCCAGAATTGATCCCTGGGGAATTCCATTAACGAAAAATTGGACTAAACTTTGTTTAATTCAACTGATTGCTGTCGACCTGTTTAATATGAAGACAGCAGTTTGACCTTTGACAGCTGTTCAAGAGAATTTGTATGACCGAAAAAGTTTAGAACACAACTTTGAGTGGTTGACCATGTCGAACGCTTT
Organism: Sphaerophoria rueppellii; assembly: GCA_920937365.1. Lineage (NCBI taxonomy): Eukaryota > Metazoa > Arthropoda > Insecta > Diptera > Syrphidae > Sphaerophoria > Sphaerophoria rueppellii. The sequence goes on from CAKKXW010000002.1 coordinate 64,483,280, forward strand.
CGAAAAGTCAAGTGGAATCAAAAAAGTAACCTTAATCAATTGGTTTTCTTACAAAAACCAGATTGCTTAAGTGTGAGTAAGTTCTCACGTTCTAGAAATACAATCATTTGCTTCTGCATTATTCGTTCAAAAACCTTAGACGAAAATGGTTTTATAATTGGCCTCAACTCAACACCTTTTATGGTTTTGGGAACAGGAATAATCTTAGCCATTTCCCACTGAATTGGAAATAGTCCGGTTGTTAAGATAGCGTTCAAGATAAAAATTAAATAAGGCTAAAAACAAACCGAAGCGGACAAAACGTTTTTTCGCTCTTCCCCGGACACAGGTCCATTGCTCTTATGAGGCAACACACACAGAAACAGACACGACACGATAAAAAGTCTTGTCCGCTCTTCAGTTGCAGTAAATACATGGGGTTGTATAGGAGCAAACCACACCAAAGAAGGCAAACAGTCCCGGACAAAATGTCGACGCCTAAAAGTACACACCGTCTTATGAAGAACCACAGACCAAATTGAACAAGACAAACAAATAGATTTCGACAAACGGACATATCGGTTGCTCATACTTGGATTTGTATTTTATTGCGATATTTTTTGTTGTATTTTGTGCAATTTGGTATGGATGTTGTTGTAATGGTAAAAAGAATTAAGAAAAAGAAGAATTATGAAAAAAGTAGAGATTTCTTATGTGTAGATGTTTGTGGTTTCAAAGAAGTGTGCTTGAAAACTCGACTAAATTTGTTCGTATGTATGTATGTATGTAAATTGTATATACGCATGTAATTCCAAAATGTGTCTGCAGATTATACCTAGTAGGGATAGGGACGCCCTCCACGTGGTTCATTTTTGTTTACACTTATGGATCCCGTTAGGTCTCACGTCTCTCGTACACGAGAAATAGACGGCAATGTATGTATACTATATATTATACACATGAAATTCCAACAGTTTGTCTGATTCCCGATAAATGTGTTTGTGCCATTCATCGAGGAATAAAGAAGAAAAATAAAATCAAGGGAAAACGCAACCTATTTTTTTTCAATTGTTGTCTTCTTTGTTTGTCCGCTGGCAAAATACACCGAATGCGACAAGGACAAAATATTTTGTCTTTGTCGTCTTCGGTGTGGGGTGAAGTACGACACGATTTTTTGTCTTGCGACAAGCAAACTGTTTGTCCGCTTTGGTTTGTGGTTAGCCTAAGGGAGGAGGCAGAACTTGCAGGCAGAATTTTGTCAAGACCTAGCTATAGCATTTGACTTAATAGATAAAATCGCTTCAACCACATCCTCAGCTGATATATTATTGAAAGAGAAAACCACCTCGTTTTCAGAACTGTCTTGTACATCAGAGATAGCGGAAAGTTGTGCAGCGAACTTCTTGTTAAGTGCGTTAACATTAACTGATTCGGGGGTTTCGCATGCGATTTTACCTAATCCCAATTTTTCTGAGTTCTTCCACATATGCTTAATAATTAAACTTGAGTTGAACTTTTAAGAATATAATTGAGATTTAGCTCTCCGAATTTCAAGAACAGTTTCCTCTCTCAAAGCACGGTAAATACTATATATCTCCATGAGTCGAAAACTTTTCCAACGGGCGTATACCAGACAACGTTGCTTTATTAAATCCCGAATGGTATTTGTAAACCAGGATTTATTGCGTGGTATGGCATGTTTTGTTTTAAGAGAAGCATGTGTGTCATAGGGATTTAAGATATTATCGTTGAGAAACTGAACCTACTCATGAGTTGATGAAGTAAAGAAAATTCTTCTCCAATCTATACTATGCACATCTTGTTCAAGAAAAGAATAGTTAATGTTTTTGAAATTAGTATACTCAAAACCTTTAGTTGAGCTAACGACTTGAAAGTCAAAAACTAAAAAGATCATTATCATGCTTTGAATATGCCGGTGCAGAGAGCTGGTTATAAAAAACAACATTATCGAGTAAAGTAGGCTCATAATTTGAAAAGTGAGTTGGAACAGTTGTATTATATACTAACATCCCTTCTTTCTTACGTCATGGAAACGCTGATAAATTATCAGCTCAAGAAATATCTTGAAGAACGAAAGCTTCTTAATGACCGGCAGTACGGCTTTCGCAGCAGCAGGTCCACTGGTGACTTGATGGCATATCTCACCGAACAATAGAATCTTTACATCGTTTTGGAGAAAGTAAGATTGTTGCACTTGATATTTCAAAGGCATTTGATAGAGTTTGGCACCAGGCTTGGGTGCTTTCGGTATTGATGTGTCCCTCCTTCGTTTCGTTGGATTAGAAATTTTCTTTCGAACCGTTCTATACAAGTTGTATTGGACGGGTTCAAGTCTAAAACCCACAAAATAAATGCTGGTGTGCCCCATAGCTCCGTTTTGTCTCCGACCCTCTTTCTCATTTTCAAAAATGATCTCTTGTCTGCAACTTCTAATCCAATTCATTGTTTCGCTGACGATAGTACCCTTAGCTTTTCATATTCGTTTCCAGACTCACATCTCTCCTCTTCAGATGTGGAACTGCAACGGCAAAATATAATAAACTTATTAAATTCTGATTTAAACAGCATTGTACAATGGAGAATTAAAAACAGTTTAGAGTTTAATGCTTAGAAAACTCAATACTGTCTTGTATCGTTGCAGTGAGATATACCCCCCTTGCCACTGTCCACGAGCGGCACTTGCATCGGTGAAACCTCGGTATGTGCATGACCGACCAGCTCTTATGGAATGATCACATATGCGATTTCGCCAAAAATGCCGCAAGATGTTTAAGATTTTAAAGAAGATGCAGGAATTTGTTTTCCCCTTCTGATCTGGCTACCATCTATAAAACATATATACATCCAAAGCTTTAGTACAACTTCCACGTTTCGGCTCCAGCAACGTATTTAAGTCCTTTGGACAGCATCCAGAAAAGAGCATTTAAGATGATTGGTGACCGTAACATCATTGAGACATTTACGTCACTTGAACATCGACGTTATGTCTCATACCTCACCCTCTTCTATCATTATTTCAACGGTATATGCTCTAGAGAAATAGCGTGTTGCATTCCTCCCCTAAAGATAATCAACCGTAATACCCGCGCCTCCAGGAATGCGCATCAGTTCACCCTCGAGCCCAACTTCGGTCGTACGGTCATGTTCAGAGAATCGTTCTTTAGCCGTACTACGCGGATGTGGAACTGTCTTCCCCAGTCATTGCAATATGCAGGAATTCAAAGCCAATGTTAACCGACACCTCATCCTAAACCCTCTCCGTCTATCCCATTCCCCCTAACGCTCGCACTGTGCTTTGGCATAAAAAGGGAATGAAACCCCTTGAGTGCGTGCTTATTATAAAACAAACAAACAAAATTCACTGAATTTAAGTTTAATGTGAGAACTTCATCTACAAAACGATTTTCGCTCAACAAATTGTAATTTAAATCACCGCAGATAACAATTTTTTGGGTATGAGATTGATATTTGTTCAATGAGTGTTATAAAGGATGAGATATACAAATTTTCCCATTGGGTCGATATTTTGTACCGATAAGCATTTCTTCCAGATCATTACATAACTCAAGAAAAATGAAGTCAATTTCACTATCATTCTTCTTTTATGTAGACTGCAACATCCCCACCTCTGCAACGATATCTGTCAGACCTAAACCTTTTATAACCGACGAGAGAACATAGTAAATCATTATGTTCACCAAGTTAAGGATATGCGTAGTACCTATATTTTCACTCTACTTGTCTACTTCTAGCGCATTTTTAGTTTGTAATGAAAAACCAGATACAAATTTTTGAAATTCAGTCATAAAGAACTCGACTTTTTGACATCTATAAATTTGTCTGTCTGCACATTCGCTTCCTTCCGTAACCGATTTAATTGAGAAGAAATATCGGATTTTTATTGATCTTATTCTAATTTTTAATATCCCCCTTCCAACATTTTTTTTCCAAAAATATTCCTAATGGTTTCGCCTTTTTAATAAAAGTACCTAGCAGCGAAGGCACCGTGCATTTTTCCTTTTTTTCTCCCACAATTTTGAACCAAAATCATCAGATCCTTCTTAACACTCTCACTGAAATGGTTGCTCGTTTTGAAGGTTAGATTCCTTTAAAACTCTAAGAACATCACCTTACTCAACAAACTAAGATTGACTAAGAGAAAAAACTAATCAGTTAGAGGACATTCGGAAACTGTCAGGTGTGCAGTATGCAGAAAGTCTATTTTTAATAATTCTATGTCAACATTTTTAAAGATCTACATTTTTGAAATAAAATGTTTGTTTGCTTCTTATTATTATTTCGTTCTGAACCAAGTTTACTTCTTATGGCGACAGAGGAAAAGAAAGCTGAAAATGGTTACGCTCAGGTTTATATTTACAAGAAAAGCAGTTAATGTATATTTTTTTAAACAATTTCCATCCTCTTTATTTAAACTTCTCTATGTATAGCTTTGTTAGTTTGCTAAATATATTTTTTGTATTTATTAGTAGAGAATAATAATAATTGTATATTTATATTTTTTAGATTTTTTTTTAAATCTGTATAAAATCAAAGAAAAAAAAATATTTACAACAAGGCATTATTAAAATATACATATACATTATTAAAATATATATACGGAAAACATAAAAGATAATAATAATTTTATACAAATAATTTTATAGTTTTTTTCTTCTTCTAAGAAATATCAACAAAAAAAAAAAACCATAAAAATCATAATAAGAATTCAAAATTCATTGCGCTGAAGAAAAAGGCCAAGCATTTTGGTGTTAGTTGTTGTTAGAGTTTTTTACCTCCGGATCATTGACATTGGCATTGATCTCATTCTCATCGGAGCTCTTGGTCTCGTCCGAGTCACCCTCGATGTCACGTCCTTGAGTGGTTGTGGCAATTGGAGTGTTTTCCTGGCCAACTTTTGGTGCATCTTACTCTAGTTACGGTTACAGTTACTAGGCCTCCATTTTTTGAGATTGTTGTTGATTGTGGTTTTACGAACCGGAAAAAGAAGTCGCGTTACTTAAAACTTAAGAATAATACTAAAAATACCAAAAAAAAAAAACAACTATAAAGAATCTTCTTCTTTTTTTGATATTTTAATAAACATATTT
>CAKKXW010000002.1:64492548-64511387 GCA_920937365.1 Sphaerophoria rueppellii
TTTGGATGTTTTCCCACTGACCCCGCATACTCACAAAAGATACCTTTAAGAGTACGTTAGAGTATACCAACTCGAAAAAAGATTCCTAAGGACTTTAACAAAGAAGACAAGACGAAAACAGAAGTAACCACTCCTAAACAACGAAACAAATCTAAACAGCTTACTTGAATGACTCATCTGTTTCTGTCGTCACCTGAAGAAACAATCATCGCAACCATTTGAGTTTGAACCCTCGTAATGTTACAAATTTCATTATTGTCACCTTTCGTCTCATCTCTAGTTTGCATTTCACTCGACTTGACTGTAACACCATTTACCCACCAACTCAGTAAGTTCATTCGACAAATCTAAACAAAGCAACAAATCCTCACCAATGAAGACAAAAGCAGAACAGAAGAAACAATTTCAGGAATCCTTAGAAAAAAGCTCAACCATATGAGATTGCATGAGAATTTCCATAGAAAACACTCATACGCCCCAGTCACCCTTTTGTAGGTTTTGCTGTCATTTTGTTGGTTTCGTTTAAGTCTTTAAGTTAAATTCACATTGAATGGGGTGAAATGTATTTCAAGGTATATTGCCAATAACATGGTGCACTTGGAAGAATGCAGGCATTAACGATGTTAGCACATTGCAAAGTGACTTATTGGTGACATTAATCTTGAAATTCTTAAGAATATAGGTTGGAAAAGAAGAGCAAATATAAAAATATAATATGAAAAAGATTACTAAGTTGGATTTGTCAAGGGAAGATTGTGTTTACTTAATTACTAACTTATGGTGGCGCTACAGTACAGGTCGGACCAGAGCCTCACCCAACAAACTTCTACAGCCAACTCGGTCCCTAGCTAGCTGTCTCCTGTTTCGCACTCTAAATTGGTTCAGGTCCTCTACCACCTGTGTGCTTCACCTCAATCGCAGTTTTCCTCTTTCGCGACGTCCTTCCGGGTTGGATTCGAAGACTCTACGAGCCGAAGCATTATTTTCTATTCGCTCAACATGACCCAACCATCTAAGTTGTTGGACCTAACTTTACTGGCTAGGTCAGTGTCGCTGAACAGCTCGTACAGTTCTTTGTTGAATCTTCGTCTCCATTCTAGATTTTCGCAGAAAGGACCAAAAATCACTCGATGAATTTTTGTCTGAAAGCAGCCCAAAGTGTTTTCATTAGATGTTGTCATAGTCCATGAGGACCGGGATGATGACGGTTTTGTGGAATGTCACTTTAGTTGCTCGAGAGAGGACTTTACTACTCAATTGCCTTCTAAGTCCAAAGAAGCAACGATTGGTAAGAGTGATTCTTCGTTTGACACCAGCGCTGGTGTTGTTGTCTGAGTTGATAGTGGATCACAGGTAGACAAAGTTTTTAACTGCCTTGAAGTTAAATCTTTCTATGTTGCAATTTGCTCCAAGACGTCGATGTTTGTAGTGCTTTCTTGTTGACAGCATTAACTTGGTCTTGCCCTCGTTAACCGCTTGACCCATCTTCCTGCTTTCCGTCTGAAGACTCACGAACGCTCCACTGATATCATGCTGTGTTCTTCCAATTATGTCAATGTCGTCTGCGTATCCTATGAGCTACACGGGCTTTTGAAAGATTGTTCCTTTGGTGTTGACGTTGGAGCTTTGGACAATCTTTTCAAGAATGATGTTGAAGGAATTTCATGACAACGCATCGCCTTGTCAAAAACATTTTATGATGGACCATGATGGAATAGCGTGAGTATTCCAACGTCTTCTTACCCAGACGGACAAGCTTTTTCAGGGATGCCAAAACTAGACGTCGCTCTATATAATTGGTCTCTGTAGACGCTGTCATACGCGGTCTTGTAATCGACGAAAAGGTGGCAGGCATCGATTTGAAGTTGATGGGTCTTCTCAAAGATCTGCAGAATGGTGAATATTTGATCGATACTGGACTTCCGGGCCTGAAGCCACACTGCTAAATACCTATCAGGTTGTTGATGAAGGGCTTCAAACGTTCGCACTGCAAGGCAGACAAGATCTTGTAAGCGATGTTAAGAAGACTTATACCTCTGTAATTGGTGCAGTTCAGGGTATCTCCTGTTTTGAGGATCAGGCTTACGATGCTGAGGTTCCATTCATCGGGCCATCTTTCCTACAACCAAATTTTGTAGATGAGCTGGTGCATGCTACTAACCAAATCATCTCCAGCTGCTTTGTCCATTTCGGCGGCTAGCCCACCTGCTTCAGTATCTTTGTTCGACTTAAGTTTAGATATCGCTATCTTCATTTCGTCTATTTCGGGTGGGTGGGATTGTTGGCCTTCTGCACCCAAAATGACTGGTTCTGTACTGCTGACGGAGTTTTGCTCGTCATCGCCATTATACAGCTTGGAAAAGTGGTCTTTCCATATCCTCAGCACTGACTGTATTTGCACTACGATGTTCCCATGATGGTCTCTACAGGTTTCAGTTAAAGGTGTATAAGCCCTCGAGGTTTGTTTTAGCTTTTTGTAAGACTTTCGAACCTCGTTCCTGTTGTGGCATCCCTCTATCACCTCGATCACGCATTTCTCAGGCTCCCTTTTTTATTTCTGAGAAGTTTATCTCTCCTTTTCTGCTCGTAGATCTCACGAGCTGCTCGTGTCCTTCTTCGCTTGTTTAGCTGCTTGTGCTCACCGGCACTCATCGTCAAAACAGGGGTCTCTGATTGCTGCTTGGCAGTGTTGCCACTGATTCTCTACGTTCTCTGCTGGCAGCAAAGGACTTCTTGAGAGATTTTGGAGACACGATCGGAAAAGTATCTAGCAATCTCTTGCGATTGTAGCTGTTTGACGTCGAATTTCCTCCTAGCATTTACGCGTGTTGGCCTTGATCGGGATATCCGCACTCGTACATTGGCTACAACAAGGTAGTGGTCCAAGTCGATGTTGGCACCTCGGAATGTGCAGACATCTTGCATGCTAGAGAAGTACCGTGCGTCGATCGCAATGTGATCAACCTGGTTGACAGTTGATTGGTCAGGAGATTTCCATGTTCCCTTGTGGATATCGAGATGTGGGAAACGCGTACTTCCTACCATTACGTCTCGCCCGCAGCGAAGTCGATGAGCCTAATTCCATTATCGGAGGTGGTGTCGTGTAGGCTATTTCGTCCGATTATTTCATCAAAGATTTCTTCTCTACCCAGCTTAGCATTAATATCTCCAAGGACGATTTTAATGTCATAGCTAGGGCATTGCTCATAGGTCTTGTCGAGGAGCTCGTAGAACCTGTCTTTGGTGTCTTCATCCTTTTCCTCAGCTGGGGCGTGAGGAATACCTCCCCCCACTCTCTCTTTGCTACCGCCAACAACTTCCCGCTGCGGTTGGAACCTAATCTTCGGCTGAAGGTACTGGGCACCCGATGTTCACCTCGGGGAGATATGGATTGTGTTTGCGAGGGAAAATAATATCTGGAAGTAGATTTGACTATTGTGGCATTTCTACAGAACTTCCTTCTTCGGTGAGAATCCTCTAAAACGTGACTAACTATTTTCCGTAGCTGTTTAAGTTTTATAACTAAGTGCTGATGTACTCACGATTAGCTGTTTTCATTCACTAATTGTTAGTCTCTAATCTTCTTGTCACTCATTTTTAAAAAGCTTATAATTAGTCGCGATTTTTCAATGCGAGATTTGAATCTTAACACCACCAGTGTTGTCATGTTAATTGCTGGGAATTCCCCATCTCGCTTCAAGCGCATCATCAAGAGTGATTTATTTTCAGAACAATGTCGCGTAGTTGGCTTAATTCTTAATTGCTTGGATGATTTTTCTTTCTCTTTTAAATTCTTTTTTTTTTCAAGGAAGACGAGTCAGAAAGAGAAAAATACATAAAAATAAAAATTGGTGTCATGAACATATCAGCACAGAGACAACAAATCTTAACGACATTCCCTCACGCGTTGGCAATTTTTTTTTTCCAAATTGTGTCAAAAATAAATGTAGAATGGAACAACGCTATAAATACAGAAAAAAATATCAACCAGAAAAATTAATTCGTCACAAGTGCAATGAGCTGCATTAACCCAGATATGCACTACGTCAAGAGACTAGAAGGACCACAAGAGGTTTATTCAAATACAATTTTTCACTTTGCAATTTCGTTCAGTTTTCTTTTTCTGTTTCTGGCTTCAATATTTTAATGAAATTCTTGTGTAAGAAGTAAAATGAGAGAGTGAGATGCATTTTTCTTCTGGATAAAATTTGACACAAGTGCATTTGAAATATAAAATTTTTGGACGAATATCAAAGTGAATGAGTTTCAAGTGTTTGGTGTACTAATTAATTTGCATAACTTCAATGCAAGTGCCTTCATTGATGGAAGGTCTTTGATGTTTTTCCTCCCTTTCTTACTGCAGATCTCTTCTCAAATATATTCTGGGATACATACATTTTTTCGTATGAAACAACAACAGTCTTGTTGCCAATGTAAATCAACCAAATTTTATCCTACATGAATTTTCATAAACTGGAGCGGAATATTTGCTTGCGAAAAATTCTTGGAACTTTTTGAACATATGAACGAAAATCGTCGGAACAAAATTAATTGAAAAGCAATTCATTCGGGGTGACTTCCCGACTACGTAGAAAATCACTTAGTTGAGAAGCAATAACTGGCCTCGGAAACGGATGGATTTACTGATGACTACCCAAGCTAATTTTTAAAGGACAATGAATTTCGGATTTGCACTTGGAAAGTTAGGTCCCCTAATAGGCCGAATGCTGTCTAAAAATAAGCTGAGACCTTCAACTGCTACAAAGCAAACATAACCGCTAATGAGGAAATGCTTTGGGATAAACCGGGCAAAAGGAGGATGAGAAACTGCGACATTTACTACGGTAATTGCTACCTGGAGCAACAACAGCGACTCTTTATTGGATGCGGATTTGTCGTGGGAAGCAGACTCAGGCAAAAAGTGTTGAGCTTCAAATGTGTGAGCGAACGCATCACGACGATCCGAATCTATACTGAATTCGGTTAGGTGCGTTGGCTGCTAAGCAGAACGTCGTGGGTTCGAGGTCTACTCGTGTCCATAGTTTTTATTTCATCTTTCACGGGCACTGCCTCTTGCGAAGAACTGACAAACCTTCCAAGAGTATCATCTGTCATGAAAAAGTGCTTCTTTGCCGTTCGGAATCGGCGTTAAATTGTAGGTTCCCTCAATTCTTCATATGCACTCAAAGAATTGTTGATGAGAGTAAGCCTTGGCTCATCAAGAGCTGTCGCGCCCTTCTATTTATTTACTTTTGTAAAGCCATATATATGAGAACATGCCCCCACAAAACAGAAAAAGAACGACAACAAAGACGAGTTCCACGAGCTCCTTGAAAAAAAGTATGAGCAATATTCTAGTTATGACATTAAAATTGTCCTCGCCGATTTTAACGCAAGGCTGGGAAAAGCGGACATCTTTGGTGGAACAGTCGGAAAGCACACCCTGCACGACACCACTTCCGACAACGGATTCACTATGTCGATCGATGAAAGGCACTTGTCGATTTTTCTAGATGTTCGCACTTTCCGAAGAGCCAGACTCGGACCACTAACTCGTTGTAGCCAAGGTAGTGCTACGAATATACCGACAACGGTCAAAACAAGGAAATGCTGCAAAAAAGATCGATTTCGGACGGCTCCGATCGCAAGAGATCGCCAGATGCTTCTCTAATCGAGGGTCAAGTAACCTCTTAAGCAGTTCTATGCCGCCAACATCAAGTATCGACTACAAGTGGCAACATTGCTAGAAAGCAGGAGGTATACACAGTGGCGCTGCATTGAATGAATAAGAGAGTAACACCGGCTTCTCAGCAGAAGAAAGAGAAGCGTCAGATCGAGGATGTCGAGAGAGCCACCATCAGGAATGAAGTTTGAAGGTTTTATCGGAACGTAAAACAGCTGGCTCAAGGTCATCGAGCAAGAACTGATGCCTGCGGAGATAAGCAAGGGAACATCATAGTAGAACCACAGTCAATGCTGGGGATTTGGGAAGACCACTTCTGTAGACTGTATGACGGTGACAACGAACAAAATCCCGCCGTCAGGCAGATGTCTTTCATCGGACATAATGATGGCCAACAATTCCGTGAACCTGACCAAAAAGAAGTGAAAACAGCAATATCACGGCTGAAATCCAACAAAGCCGCTGGAGTAGATGGTCTAGCTGTCGAGATGTTCAAAGCAGCATGTGGCGAACTAGATAGGAGCATGCCCTAAGCCATCTGTATACGATATGGTCGGAAGAATGCATGTCCGATGAATGGAACCTCAGCATTGTTTGAATGATCCTTAAACAGGGAGATCCTCTAAACTGCGCCAACTACAGAGGAATCAGCCTACTTAAAATCGCCTACAAGATCCTCTCTGCTGTAATATGTGAACGTTTGAAGCTTTTCGTCAACAATCTGATTGTTCCTTATCAATGAGGCTTCAGGCCAGGAAAGTCAACCATCGACCAAAATTTCAAGTTGCGGCAGATCCTGGAAAACCCCTATATGAACTCCAAATCGATACCCATCACCTTCTCATCGATTTTAAGGCCGCGTATGACAGCATCTACAGAGACGAACTGTATTAAGCTATGTCTAGTTTTGGCATACCTGCCAAGCTCGTTCGCTTGTACAAAATGACGATGGAGAATTCACGCTACTCCATCAAGGTTGGCAATGAGCTTACGGAATCTTCCGACGTCAAAAAAGGATTCAAACAAGGCGATGAGCTGTCGTGTGACTTGATTAACATCGTTCTTGAGAAGATAGTGCAGAACTCCACCGTCAATACCAGAGGCACTATCTTCCAAAAGTCTGTTCAACACGTCGTGATATCAATGGCGCCTTTGTGAGAATTGGGATAGAATCGAAAAGAAGAGGTTTAGCGGTAAATGAGGGAAAAACGAAGTATATGCTGTCTTCGAGGAAGGACAGTCAACGCCAACGGCTCGGACAGAACAATAGTCGCATACAACTTCGAGGTAGTTGAGAAGTTTGTCTACCTAGGCTGCGCTATTAACACGGGCAATAACATAAGATCAGGCGAAGAATAACTTTTGCTAGTTGCTGTTTCTTAAAGCTAAGAAAGCAATTGAGTGGAAAAGCCCTCTCGCGAGCAACAAAGGTAAAATTGTACAACGCCCTTATCATCCCAGTCCTGCTGTATGGTGCAGAAGCATGGACCGTGACAAAATCGGATGAATGTGCCTTAGGCTGTTTCGAGAGGAAAGTTCTTCGGGTCATCCATCTTTGGCCCCGTGTGCATTTATGGGGAATGGCGAAGAAGATATAACAGCTATCTTTACGGTTTGTACAATGAACTGGACCTAGCCAGAAGGGTCAATGCCAAGAGACTCAATGCTCCGGCCCGGAAAGCCTTCGACACTATTCCCGAGGAACGTAGAAGGAGGGGAAGACCGCACGCAATTGGAAGAGGACCTCAATCAAATTGGAGTGCAAAACTGGAGACAGCTAGCTAGGGACTGAGCTGGCTGGCGGAGACCGTTGATTGAGGCCCAAGTCCATAACGGACTGTAGCGCCACCTTAAGTAACTTAGTAAGAATAACTTAGGTAAGACTGACTTATTGAAACGATATATTTCCGGACTTCTTACTCCATAATGGTATGAAAAAAATCAAAATTTTTACTTGGCTAAGGCAAGAGATTATTTTTTGGCAGTAAAATTAATAAAACAGAATCAAGGAGAAAGAAGGTTTTTTATTTGTTTTGCATTAATTTTGATGAATAATTCTCCTCTTTGATTCTAACCATTTCCCGAAGCAAAATGAAAATAGAAAGTTTTGACTAAACTAAATTCTTGGATTAAAGAAGTTGGGAATCTTACGACTTAAGACAGTATAGTGGTTGAGAAAGCTGACACATTATGACTGCATTGAATCGGTTTCATCAAACAGCAGTCCAAAAAAACGTTTCGGTTTTCTAGCTCCTTGGTGCAATACGACCAAAAATATTTACGTTGCGCTTAAAAAACCTACCAAACTGCTGTTGATTCCAGAACTCACATTTTCGATTACTTGAATAATGTCTGGGTTGGAGTCTGGAGTCTGAGATAATATGCTCGATGGAAGGTAGAAATGCTTCATGTAATGAGATTTGATTTATTTCAATAAGTTTAGGCATTACAAAACGGAAAAAATGAGGTATCAGAATATCTCATAAAAACCACGATTAAACATTTTTTTCAAAAAAAAAATCCGCTTCATCTCAATATCCTTAAAGACCCCTCATAAAACTCTGGAAAAACCGACAAAAACAAATTACTTAGCACTTAAAGTGTCATCACTCCTCTTTTTCTGTTTTCATTTCTGATAATAAAATGGCTTTTGTGTTTAATTTTTTCAGTGAATTCTTTCCCCTTGATGGTGGACGCATAAAATTAATTTTAATGATGTGGTAGGATTCATTTCCATTACGGTTACAATACATATATATTCATTTATTTTTTTGAAATGTTCACACTCACCATCAAACGAATCAAAGAATCCCAAATTGAAACTGAATGGCCGTGGCAGCGGAGCCAGGAATGGATAACCAGCACCAGTGTCTACGAAGCCCTTGAAATTTTTGTAATCAGTATCGTCATCGGTTTCATCGTTGTTGGAATCGGTTTCGCGGTCAGGGGATCGTTGTGGTCCTTGTGGAACTCGAACAATATCAACTTCGTCCTTCGGTGAGCGTGCTAAAATAAAAAAAAAAATATTTGTCTCGTCAATTAAAGATCACTCTTAAAAATACTTTTAATTTATAAGTGGGTGGACGACGACCACGACGACGTTGCGTTGACATCGTAACCTTCAAAATTAAGAAGAAAATATAACCCAAGGGAACTTAAATAGACAGAGACCACTTAAGTGACACCGCTCATTAGTGCGAGGGTGGACACACGTTGACGAAATAAATGATGATAGCCCACGAAATAAAATTTTCTAACAATATCATCTTCATCAGCATGGGAAGAAATAGATGGATGATAGAAATTAATATTTATGGTTCGCCCCCATTCGTTAAGGTGGAAACGAGGAAGAGCTACAGTTGATTGCTTGGAAAATCAACTACCTAAATGATTGAGGGTGGTTTAAGCAGAAAGAGTGGTGCCACTTTTTCTTTTTTAAATGAAATTACTTAAATTTAAGGAATTACGTTTCTTATATTTTGATTGAAAAATTTCGTGAAACGAATTGGTAAATAAATTACTGTTTTTAGCGAACTTCAACTTTCGTTGATTTCCTCCGAGCATACATTTATCATTTGTTTCTTTTTCCGATCGTGTCTCCGAAAATCTCCTCAGAAGTCCTTTGCTGCCAGCACAAAATATAGAGAACCAGTGGAAACACTGCCAGCCATCAGAGATGCCGCCTCTGAAGTGCTTGGGTTAACACGGCCACCACAACGATACCCCTGGTTTCACGATGAGTGCCGGCGAGCACATGCAGATAAACAAGACGAGCAGTTCCAGGGCTTATACACCCCGAACTGAAGCCTGTAAAGTCTACCATGGGAACACCGTAGTGGAACCGCAATCAGTGCTTAGGATATGGAAATACAATTCCACCCTTCCGACATGGACGAAGTGAAGATAGCGATATCTAAACTTAAGTCGAACAAAGCCGCTGGAGCAGACGGGCTAGCCACCGAACTGTACAAAGCAGCTGGAGCTGATTTGATAAGGAGCATGCACCAGCTCATCTGGAAAATTTGGTCGTAGGAAATCATTCCCGATGAATGGAACCTCAGCATCGTATACCCTATCCTCAAAAGAGGATATCCCCTGAACTGCACCAACTACAGAGATTTAAGTCTCCTTAATAACTCCTATAAGGTCTTGTCTGCCGTGCTATTTGAACTTTTGAAGCCCCTCATCAACAACCTGATAAGTCCTTATCAGTGTCGCTTCAGACCCGGAAAGTCCACCATCGTTCATCCTACGGCAGATCTTGGAGAAGACCCAGGAACTTCAAATTGATACCTATCCACCTTTTCATGACAAACTTTTCTGTAGAGACAAACTATATAGAGCAATGTTTAGTTTTGGCATCCCAGAAAAATTCGTCCTCCTATGTAAGATGACAATGGAAAACTCATACTGTTCCATCCTAACGAACGCTTTTGATGTCAAAAAAGGTTTTAGACAAGGCGATGCGCTGTCATGCGATTTCTTCAACATCATTCTTGAAAAGATTGTGCAAAGCTCCAACGTCCATCAGAGGCACAATCTTTCAAAAGTCAGTCCAGCTACTAGGATACGCAGTCAATATTGACATAATTGGAAGAACACACCGTGATGTTAGTGGAGCGTTTGTGAGTCTTGAGACATAGGCCAGGAAGATGGGTCTAGCGGTTAACGAGGGCAAGACCAAGTTAATGCTGTCAACAAGAAAGAACAACCATCATCGACGCACGTCTTCGAGCAATCATCTATATCGACAGATTTATCTTCGAGGTAGTTAATGACTTTGTCTACCTGGGATCCGCTATCAACTCAGACAACAACACCATCGCTGATATCAAACGAAGAATCATTCTTGCCAATCGCTGCTTCTTTGGACTTAGAAGGCAATTGAGTAGTAAAGTCCTCTCCCGACCAACTAAAGTGACACTCTACAAAGCCTTCATCATGCTCGTCCTTATGTATGGTGCAGTGACATGGACCATGACAACATTCGATAAAAACGCTTTGGGCTTCTTTGAGAGAAAAATTCTTTGAATGGTTTTTGGTCCTGTCTCCAATAATGGAGAAAGAAGACAAGATTCAACCAAGAACTGTACGAGCTGTTCAGCGACATTGACCTAGCCAGAAAAGTTAAGGTGTAGCTGTAGATGGTTGGATCATGTTGAGCGAATTGAAGATAATGCACCGGCTCTTAGAATCTTCGAATCCAACCCGGAAGGATGTCGCAGAAGAGGAAGACCGCGACTCAGGTGGAGGACACAGGTGGTAGAGGACCTGCACCAACTTTGCGTGCGAAACTGGAGACAGCTAGATAGGGACCGAGCTGGCTGGAGAAAGTCGTTGGGTGAGGCCCTGGTCCGACCTGGACTGTAGCGCCACCATAAGTAAGTAAGTAAGTATACATATTTCAGCAAGTGGCATCACTAGTGACTAATCGGACATGGTGTCACACAGAATTTAATTGAGTTTATTTCATAAGCAAGCGATATTAATTCTCACAATTCTACGACCGCCAAAGGCTAAGGCTACGGGCGACGACGACGTTCAACAAACAACGAACGCTAGAAACTATGTACTAAACAACACGGTGCTATAATTATTATCGTTATTGCTTCTTGATTAATGGAAAATGGCAATGCTCATCAATTTCAATATCGCATAATCGTACCTACCTACTTCTTTCTGCGTCCTGTGTGCTCAGTAATAATTTGCAAAATCGAGCGCCCCATTTCCTTATTTTCCGACTAAGTGAAATCTCAGGGGAGTTATGTTTTTTGTTTTGGGGGATTCTATAAAAAGACGTTTTATGGCATGGTTAATGATTTATTTTTGGAAGCATCTGTTGTTATGATGTACATTTCATTTTTCTTTCTTTTCTATGAAGAAAAATCAACTTTTCATAATGTTAGATTCATTGAATTTGAAAATTATACTTTATTTGATAGAATGTCTTTTCTGAGCATTCAGGGAATTTGAAAGAAAAAGTAAGGAAATGTTACTTCGTTCAAGTATCTCCTATCACAAAAATGCACAAACGTTATGAGGAAACTGAATATCCTTCAAAAGCCTTCAATTTATTACACACACGTTTTCGCTTTTAGATATGTGCAGAGTGTGTTGTTAGGAGGGAAGCAAGAGTGATTGACAAGAGTGCTTTTTGTGTTCAGCAGATGGAGGCAATAATGAACTGTTCGCACTTCTTGATGCGCCTAATCAAATTATGAGAGTAATAATGGAAGTCACAAAGTTATATAAGGTAAACTTTTAAATTAAGTTATGGAGGACTTAATGTGCGTAGTGTAGGTGTTCAAGATAGTCAGGAAATACGGAAATATAATTACGGAGGTCTTCTGATGAAAAAAAGGAAACCATACTATGCACTGATTTGAAGTGATAATGGGGTTCTGTCAATTTCTTTCTTCTGGATGTATTTCTTTTTTCTTATGTTCGAAATGGTAGATACGTGCATTCAAGAGGACACAAGCGTCCACAGCAACCTCTGTCAATCCAGTCCTACTCTCAACCCCCCCGCGATGAATATCGGGTGCCTAGTACCTCAACCGAAGGTTGGGTTCTAACCCCAGTGGGGAGTTGTTGGCAGCAGCAAAGAAAAAGGGGGAGGTCAGGATAAACTACTAAGTGAAAACCTTATTGGGCTGCTACGACATATTCGCAGCCCAGGCCTATAAGGAGCGGTTTGGCCGGCTCTTCGTCTTAGAGTTAAACTAAAGACCTGGCCTTCCAGGTTGGCAGTCGTGCGTCGGGGTGACTGCCCGGCCACAGAAAAAAAAAATATAGTTCTGTACCACCAACAAGCCTCAAATACGGACGGAATTAATTATGACGACCCACGCAAACGGTTTAAGGACAACGAATTTCGGTTTTGCACTTGAAACTTTAGGTCCCTTAATAGACCACGTGCAGCGGAACAACTAGCAGAAACACTTGACTGCTATAAAGCAGATATAACTGCTAACCAGGAAATGCGATGGGAAGGTCCGGGCTTACGTAAAATAACAACTGCGATATTTACTACGGCGACTGCTAGCGGGAACAAAATCAGCGTCTATTAGGATGTGGATTTGTAGTTGGGACTCGACTAAGGAGGGAGGTCTTGAGTTTCAACTCAGTGAATTAGCGCATCACGACAATCCATATCAAAGCTTAATTCACCAACACCAGCCTCGTCAAAATAGACAGATTTAACTTCGAGGTAGTTAAGGACTTCGTCTACCTAGGATCCGCTATTAACTCAGACAACTATACCAGCGTTAAACAAACGCACGCAGAATCACTCTTGCCAATCGCTGCGTCTTTGGACTTAGAAGGCAATTGAGTAGTAAAGTCCTCTCCCGAGCAACTAAAGTGACGCTCTAATGTATGGTGCAGAGACATGGACCATGACAACATGAGATGAAAACGCTTTGGGCTGCCTTAAGAGAAAATTTCTTGGAGTGATTTTTGGTCCTTCCTGCATAGATGGCGAATGGAAACGAAAGTTCAACCAAGAACTTTACGAGCTGTTCAGCGACACTGACCTCGCCAGAAAAGTTAAGGTCAAACGACTTAGATGGTTGGGACATGTAAATCGAATGGAAAAGAGTGCTCCGGCTCGTAGAGTCTTCGAATCCAACCCCGAAATACTTAGCAGAATAGGAAGACCATGACTCAGGTGGCCCTGGTCCGAGCTGGACTGTAGCGCCACAGTAAGTAAGTAAGTGAGGGTGTATTTCTTTTAAAGCATTTTTGGTACTTAAATTCCCCAGATATGAATTAAACTGTGAATGGAACTGTCCATGTTCTACCTGTCTATGAAAGTTACTCTTTGTATTCCCCTATTCCCCAGAAATTGAACCAAGCCAAATTGCAACACATCCCTATATAAGTATTATGTAGCATCATAGCAACGTTACATCCTTCACACACAAATACTTCCCAGCGGATTTCCAAATAAAAATTAAAACAGTGTAAGCCCACAAGTAAGTGAGTGCCAACAACCCGGTCCAATGAATAGCCACGTAAGCAAAACTGGTTTTAGGGACATGTAGTAGCTACCAGTCACCGAACACATAAAAAGGCCAAAAAATAAATGGAATCACTTAAACGGCCAATGTGCTTAAATGGACTGAATAACTGTATACAATCAACACTGGATGAGTATCACAGTTAAGACACATTGGACAGGAGCTTCGTCCCAACCTGACCATTCAGGCCATGACGTGATCCATAAGCAAGTCATTCAAGAGGATTGTGGATTAAAAATGTAAAGGCAGTTAAACATTTGGACGGAAAAACAAAAACCCAAAACGAGAAACAAAACTCACCAGTTTTCGGAAAAACAACAAAGAAAAAAAAGAAAAAAAAGATTAGACTCATGTTTATTTTTTTGAAAGTCAATTAGCGTCAAGCGCCCGACTGAAAAGGGTCGAACAAAAAAGTCAGAGCAAACTCAACAACTTCAAACTTAAATGCTCCACGTAAGAGAACTAAAATATATTAATGCATTGCTACTGGACATTGGGCAAGAAAGTGTTGAAAACGAAATTAAAAAGGATTAAGCAAATGTTTGTTCGAAATATAAATTCTAATTTACGGAAGTGCTAAATCAAGTCATCGACACCGAAAGGGTGGCACAAAAAGTACTTTTTTGGACTTTAAAAATTTAAATTTTTGGAGAAATTTATTGAGTATAGGTATAAGGCAACTTTTTTGCAGTCAAAACTGGGAAACACTTAACACTATCTCCACTCTAATATCAAAGGCTTTATTGAGGATGTAAAAGCGGCATATTCAACGCAACCCTTTCTCTTAAAATATCATATCATTTCTTCATAGTACATCTCAAAGTATTGGATAACCAAACTGACATTTATCAAGCGACTCAAGCCCAATTGAGACTACTTTAACCACCTTAACCGCCACAATTCGATTGAAGCAAACACAAAATAAGCCCATATACAAAAAGTCATCTCTGTTGTCGTCGTCTCACACAAAACTACAACGTTGCTTTCAATTAAGGTTTTACGACACCATCAGTAGACGAGCGTACGAACGATTTCATAATTTAAGCCGCGGACGGACGCAAACGACATATCCAGAGCACCATCAGTCTCAATTCATATTCCCGATCTTTGTAGGTATGTGAAATGTACAAACACAAAATGAAAGATTCAATGCATCAGATAGCACCTATTCAAAGTCGTTGCCTTCGTCGTCGTCAGTAGCAGAGGTGTCAGCCTTTTTTTTGTTTCCTGCCCCCGGTTTACAAAAACACGTGGACGAGGCTCAATTTAAGTTTCGGTGACAGAGTCAGTCATTCATTGATGTGAGAAAAAAAAGCCAACGGATGGGTGCACTTTTGGCGCCCGGGGATGCCTCAACCTTTAACTATTTCTAGCTCTCGGATTTTACCCCAAGCAAAAAAAAAATAAGCTACAGAACTTGAAGAGAAAAATTGCTTGCAAAAAAAAAACACGTCCCAATCGTTTTCTCGTGAACCCTGCCCCAAAATCATTGTTGGAGTCACCAACAACTACGAACGATCAACAACAACGACTTGACTATGATTGTTGCAAGCTATCCAAGTTTTTGGAGTCACTTGACTTCCTCGTCCATGCGTCGACGATGTTTTGGTCGTAGTTATGTCGTCCGCTTGTTTTCGAAACTGTCCGGGCCATGTACCTGCATAGTGCTAGTCTGACAATGCAACTACTTTTTGTGTAGACAATTTTTTTTCTTTTGAAAACACATTATTGGATGGGGTACGGGGATGGCCAGTTGTCCCACATGAGCTGATAGAAACCTCCTGTTAGGCGTAAATTGGATTGATTCAAGGCTTGAAACAAACAAAAACCCCTAGAAGTATCCAACTCGATCTGGGTGCATCATGTCTGGGATTGATTTGGGTATTGTATTTGTATAGACATGCCATCCAATCCCTATCACTCGGGAAAAAGAAGAATTTCTGCAGAAATACGCATTGAAAGTGCAACAACAACAAATTTCTATATGCGCTTAGAATTTAGATAGCGACGATAATTATCCACGCTTATAAGCTAAGCAGATGTATAAACAGCGCTTCCAGATGTCTTTGCCACTATTTGCTATGAATTTTCAACAAAATGTCAAAAATTCATTTTGAAAATCATTCCTAAATGCAAGCAATATGGTGTAAATGAGTGCTGTCGCCTGTGTATTTAAAACACTGTCACCTTCACGTTGAAAATTTCTTGGTCCATAGCACTCGAATTTTAGACATCTTCCTACCTTCTCTCACTCTCCAAAACTCTTTTCTTCATTTTCTTGGTTTGCTTCACACATTTGACAGAAATAACAAATTGACATTATATAACTAGTGATGCCAGATTAATTGTACACTGCTTTAAGCGTAGGTATATACGCGTGCAAAAAAAAAACCTAAAATTACTACATATTTTTCAAAGTGTCCTACAAGACTTTGGAAATATTGATAACCATAGCTGGCAAAATTCAACTGATTTGATGTCAATAAATGCAGACAAATCCCATCGGCCCTGCATCTATTGTAAAGTCCGCACAGTGTCTGCATTTATAAAAGTAGAAAATGAAAAAAAAGAACAGAGTGACAGCATTGATGACTTTAACATCATCCACAGAACCCAACGAGAAAATAAAGGTATAGAAATAGACATTCAAATAACAAACATCGCATTCGCATCATTGTGTCCTGATAAATGAAATCAATTGTAATTACATATGTCAACAAGCATTTTCAGGTCCACTAGCAGTCTGGTTCTAAACAACATAATACGACAACTGCAGCGCTGGATATGAAACTAAAAGAAGCGCTCGTTACTTTTCCTACGCAAATTGGATCTATTCATTATTCGAGTACAGTGAGTGCAGTTTTTTGTTGTTTGAAAAAATAAATGTGCCGGGGTTAGAACAAGTAGGCTGGTAGATTGACTCAATAGAATGGCTTATTAATGCAGCTAATTGGGCAAACTGATTGATAGCTTTTCGACTAGCAGTGGACGCGACAGATGAACGTGATGATGATAGAGACCGATATGGCTAGGTAAAGTGCATTTAACTTTACTAAAGTCTCGTCACTGGAAACATTTTGAATGGCTTTACAAAATGTCCAATACAATGAAGAACATACATTTCGGTTTTGGTGCAAATGGAAGTTTTCGCCAAGGTGATGAGAATTATTAGTAGGTACGTTACTTTCAAGTCGTCATCATTAACTCCGTCCGTATCTGAGGCTGGTTGATATTTTGGTGCAGCTCGTGAGCTGTACGAGCAGAAAAGAAGATAGGAGCATACACTTCTCAGAAAGAATAGAAGATAGCATGATAAGCACTCGATCGAGGAGATAGAGAGATTTTACAACGGGAACGAGGTTCGAAGTTCTACAAAAAGGTAAAACAAACCTTCAGGGCTTATACACCCCGAAGTGAAACCTGTAGAGACCATCCTGGGAACATCATAGTAGAACCGCAGTCAGTGCTGAGGATATGGAAAGAAAACTTTACCAAGCTGTATAATGGCGATGACGACCAAAATTCCGTCAGCAATACAGAACCATTCAATTTGGGTGCAGAAGGCCAACAATTCCACCCACCCGACATGAACGAAGTGAAGATAGCGATATCTAAACTTAAGTTGAACAAAGCCGCTGGAGTAGACGGGCTAGCCGCCGAAACGTACAAAGCAGCTGGAGATGATTTGGTAAGGAGCATGCACCAGCTCATCTGCAAAATTTGGTCGGAGGAAAGCATGCCCGATGAATGGAACCTCAGCATCGTATGCCCAATCCTCAAAAAAGGAGATGCCTTGAACTGCACCAACTACAGAGGTATAAGTCTCTTTAACATAGCCTATAACATGTTGTCTGCCTCGCAGTGCGAACGTTTGAAGCCCTTCGTCAACAACCTGATAAGACCTTATCAGTGTGGCTTCAGACCCGGAACTCCACCATCGATCAAATATTCACCCTACGGCAGATCTTGTAGAAGACCCAGGAACTTCAAATCGATACCTACCACCCTTTCATCGATTTCAAGGCCGCGTATAAAAGCGTCTATAGAGACTAATTATACAGAGCAATTTCTAGTTTTGGCATCCCAGAAAAACTCGTTCGTCTATGTAAGATGACAATGGAAAACTCATGCTGTTCCATATGGTCGGAAAAAACCTAACGGGCGCTTTTGATGTCAAAAAAAGTTTAAGACAGCGATGCGTTGTGATGCGATTTCTTCAAAATCATTCTTGAAAAGATTGTGCAAAGCCCCAACATCAACACCAGAGGCACAATTTTTCAAAAGTCCGTCCAGCTACTAGGATATGCAGACGACATTGATAAATTGGAAGAACACAGCGCGATGTCAGTGGAGCGTTAGTGAGTCTTGAGATCGGAGCCAGGAAGATGGGTCTAGCGGTTAACGAGGGCAAGACTAAGTTAATGCTGTCACCAAGAAAGGACAACCAACATCGACTTCTTCGAGCAAACGTCAACATAGACAGATTTAACTTCGAGGTACCTTTGATTCGGTATTAACTCCAGACAACAAAACCAGCCCTGAAATCAAACGAAGAATCACTCTCACCAATCGCCGCTTCTTTGGACTTAGAAGACAATTGAGTAGTAAAGTCCTCTCCCGAGCAACTAAAGTGACACTCTACAAAACCCTCATCATCCTGGCCCGTATGTATGGTGCAGAGACATGGAACATGACAACATCTGATTAAAACGCCTTGGGCTGCCCTTAGAGAAAAATTCTTCGAGTGATTTTTAGTTCTTACAACAAAAGGCGAAAGTAAGTAAGTTACTTTCATGTCTTACAATCTTTTATGTCAGAGATCGATTCACAAAAATGTTCGATTGTTCCACGAAAATATGCATGTAGGTAAATTAATAAACGTCTATGAGTTACGTGATGTATCAATAAATCATTTTTCTTAATATTTAACATTGCATTTTTATCACGTAGTTTCTGTCATGTCAATATCGCCTTAGGTTGTCCTTATGCTTTCGTTTTCATTGTATTGGTGCCTGTGATAGTAAAAACAATAACCCTGCCAAACGAGTATAAATTGGCTTTCAACTGTCAGCTAAACGTGCATACACTTATTGGGTTTATTATAAATTATTATGACTATTCACAACCTATAAAAC
>CAKKXW010000002.1:64514463-64547367 GCA_920937365.1 Sphaerophoria rueppellii
CCGAAACGTGTAAGAAAAGTTCTTACTAAAACTTCTTTAGCGTAGTGTTACGTAGCGACAGAATTTGAAAAAAACTGTAATTATTATTTTGATTACTTACGTGCCAAGTTATCATTCCTTAAAATTTCATCCAAATCCATCAAGTGGTTCAGTTTTTATAGAATTTTTTCCGCACTCCCATACTAATTTCCCCAGTGTGCGGCGTATGAAAGTGTCTATAGAGACCAATTATACAGAGCAATTTCTAGTTTTGGCATCCCAGAAAAACTCGTTCGTCTGTGTAAGATGACAATGGAGAACTCATGCTGTTCCATATGGTCGGAAAAAACCTAACGGGCGCTTTTAATGTCAAAAAAAGTTTAAGACAGCGATGCATTGTGATGCGATTTCTTCAAAATCATTCTTGAAAAGAATGTGCAAAGCCCCAACGTCAACACCAGAGCCACAATTTTTCAAAAGTCCGTCCAGCTACTAGGATATGCAGACGACATTGATAAATTGGAAGAACACAGCGTGCTGTCAGTCGAGCGTTAGTGAGTCTTGAGATGGGAGCCAGGAAGATGGGTCTAGCGGTTAACGAGGGCAAGACTAAGTTAATGCTGTTAACAAGAAAGGACAACCAACATCGACTTCTTCGAGTAAACGTCAACATAGACAGATTTAACTTCGAGGTAGTTAATAACTTCGTCTACTTGGGATCCGCTATTAACTCAGACAATAACACCAGCGCTGAAATCAAACGATGAATCACTCTTACCAATCGCCGCTTCTTTGGACTTAGAAGACAATTGAGTAGTAAAGTCCTCTCCCGAGCAACTGAAGTGACACTGTACAAAACCCTCATCATCCCGGTCCTCATGTATAGTGCAGAGACATGGAACATGACAGCATCTGATGAAAACGCTTTGGGCTGCTTTGAGAGAAAAATTCTTCGAGTGATTTTTGGTCCTTACAATAAAAGGCGAAAGTAAGTAAGTTACTTTCATGTCTTACAATCTTTTATGTCAGAGATTGATTCACAAAAATTTTCGATTGTTCCACGAAAATATGCATGTAGGTAAATTAATAAACGTCTATGAGTTACGTGATGTATCAATAAATAATTTTTCTTAATATCTTAGATTGCATTTTTATCACGTAGTTTCTGTCATGTCATTATCGCCTTAGGTTGTCCTTAGGCTTTCGTTTTCATTGTATTCGTGTCTGTGATAGTAAAAACAATAACCCTGCCAAACGAGTATAAATTGGCTTTCAACTGTCAGCTAAACGTGCATACACTTATTGGGTTTATTATAAATTATTATGACTATTCACAACCTATAAAACTAAATTTTATCAGATTGGGAGAAGTTGCTATTTATTATTCTACTTATTTCTTATAAAGAATGTATTCAAATTGCATTTGATTTACATTTGCATGAATGAGTTTTACTATTAATTACATCGCCGTTTTTTGTTTGCAATTAAACTTTGTTGACGATTCACGTGTCAAGCAAGTGGACATTCTATTTCAAATAGAAAATAGTATTTAACTACGTAAAACATTAAAAGAAAAGGTTGATTAACAAATGTTTTCAAAAAATATTCACTAGAACAACTTATACTTTAATAAGCGTCAAACAATGCATTACTGGTTGTAGTCATTTTAATTTTTTTTTTTTTTGATATTCAAGCCATGGATGATCGGTTGACAGAAACTCTGAATATACTCAATGGTTTCGCTGACTCGATTCCATATGAGTTTTTGGAATCACACCGCTTCAATTCGGATGAGGGCCTTTAACGGCAAAGCTCATTCGAAAATCGTTAAAGCGGATTAAGGGTCTCATACAACCTGCATCATGGAAGCCATTTCGTAAGTTTCGGTACCCATGTGCACACACAACGAAATTGCTCCGCCCGCGCCGGCCGTTGAAATCCGGGGGAAACTCTCTTAGTAAACCAAATCAAAGCCAAGAAAAACCGTATCAACAGCCAGTCAGGCGCGGATCCAAGGGGGACGGGGGGGATCACGGGGGTCATGACCCCCCCCCCCCCAAACGGGCCACATTTGACAAATAAAATAGAGTTAAACCGATATTTTGCAAGCCGAATAGAAAAAAAATCAAACGAACATAGTTTTTGCCAACTTAAGAACCGGGAAATAACCAAACGCCTAAAATTTACTTACTTTTCTACCCTCTGAAAATTACTAGAACCAGAATTTTTAACTGTAGAACCAATCCATACGACCAATGGAAAATTTTGAAAAAAAAACTGTAAAACAAATAGAAGTGATAATCTTTTTGAGATATTAAGAAATTAAACTAATTTAATAATTTAAAATTGAATTTAGTAAAATTAAGATAAATATGTATCTTAATTTTCCGTTATAAGCAACAACCAAGTATCCGTCAAGTTGAAATCCTACGTGTCCTTGCCACTATTAACTGTTATTCTTGACTACAACACTACAAGAATAGTACACATACTGGAAGGCAGTGTTGAAAAAACTGTGAACAAATAAAAGCCATGTAATGTTCAAAAAGATTCTATGAAAAACATCACCTCAATTCAAATTTCAAAATAAGACAAATATGGTGAGATACATATTTGGTCCTCTCAATGTTATACTTCATATATTCTGATCCGCCCGATCGGAGTTTTCTATGACTGTATCCTTTTCAACAGATCAATTGAAGACATCTATACGAACAAAATTTGAAATCTGCATCGGAATTGCAAAATGAGAGCGATTTCATTCGATGCATTGCGAATTTTATTAACTTTTTTATCCGATCGTCTCCGAAACAAAAAAATCTCGGAAATAAGAATATTTTTCCACTCACAAAACAACAAAGAAGTGCGTCGGTCGGTACGCGTCTTTATTTTACGTACACTTCGGGTACAGCGAAGGAAATAAAAATAAAACTTCCCATCGGATATTTGATTTGCTCCGATCGGGTACGGAAATAAGGATGATAATGTAAACAAATTTACCTTGAAGCATCCGTCAAATGAATCCTTGCTTTATCTTCGTACTTTTGCTGTTTATTTTCTGGTTTTCATTTTGTTAACTTTTTTTTATTATTGCAAAATTCAATAAAAACTATCTTGATTCCAACGACACTAAAATCAACAATGGACTGTTGTTCTTTCCATACCATAAAAGGCGCCAAGTAATTTGAAAACACACGAGGAAACGTTTTAGAAGAAAGTTCATACTAAAAACATTTATTGGCTAAGATATTTCTTAGTTTTTAGAGTACCTATATTTTTAACAGTTTATAATTGTTTATACACAATATATTTATATATTAATAATTAATTTAAAGAATTTTCAAGTGAAACAAAATGGACGTATGTTTCTGCATAAATTTATTCTGCCTTTGTTTTTTATTAATTGAAGAAATTTTGTTTGCTTTGGTTTTTTGGTTATTTTTTGTTTATTTCTCTTATTTTTTATATTTTTTCTATCCTCTGACCCCCTCCAGAACAAATTTCTAGAACCGCGCCTGCAGCCAGTTAAAATTCCTGAAAGCCGGAGAAGCTCCGTAGATAAACCAGAAAAAATTTGTTATCACCGTCGGTCGATAGTCGCACACTTAAAGAACCCAATAAGCCGTTCCAGAAAGAACTTCCTTCCAGTCAAGTATAGATCCAATGATAGTCTCTTGCATCATTGATATGTATGTATGTATTTTTAAGTATATACTGGTGCTAATTTCTATTTTTCCTTCATAAATCATAAAAATGTTCAAAATCTCAAAACTAATGTACATCGAATAGGTACTTATTTTGAATCCCTTCCTACTTTCCTAGGCTCGATATGTGTGTATCGTCATTAAAAAGGAAACCCAACTTCATTAAAAAAAACAGGAATGATATTTTTAGAAAACTTCCTGTGACCTCTGACAACTAAACCTGTACGATTAGACTCACGACCTAGCCATTCTGTCACACATAAAGCAGAAATTATGAAAAATGAATTAAATACTCTCTAGTTGCCAACAAATACGAGTTTTCCGATGTTGTTTTTTAAGCTAATCATAAACGGAAAGAGTCCCGGAGATCAATATAAATCAATGAACTGTAAACACAAACTTCCAGCATGAGAAGTTTTATTACCACCAGAATGGTGAATCTATGTACCCCCCAAGGCGGGGTCCTTTCACCTCTTTTATGGAACATGGTAGTAAACGACCTCCTAACTTTAATGGAAGCAGAGGCTTTCAAGGTGATTGCCTATGCTGACGACGACGTTGCAATATCTGTATCTGGGAAACATCCTCAAGTTCTTTCAGAACTCCTACAAAATGCCTTTAACAGGCTGACAAATTGGGCTAAGCAGTGTGGCTTGGACGTCAATCCACATAAAACAGAACTAGTACTCTTTACAAGAAGGTATGAAATTCCTCAGATTTACCCACCCATTATGAAAGTAATACCCTCAAGCTTTTCCGACCAAGCCAAATATTTAGGCCTCATTTTAGGCAAAAACCTAAATTGGAAGGCAAATATTGATGAAAGAGTGAAAAAGGCTACTGGGGCTTCTTACCTAAAGATAACTCACTGGCTGTACACTTCGGTAATTAGACCGATACTCATTTATGGAGTTATCGTATATGGTGGACCGCACTGGACAAGATGGTAAATCTTAATTAACTAATCAAAGTCCAGCGGTCAGCAGGTATGTGCATCACAGAACAATTCGCTCAACACCAATAGCAGCGTTGGAAGAGCTTTTAAATATAACACATCATGACATCTTCTCCAAAATGGTAGCAGCTAACTCATGCGTAAGGCTAAGCGCCACCTCTCAATGGATCAGTAACAACACTGGCCATACTTTCTATCTTAGACAACTTCAGATCTTTCCCAGATTGCTTAGACTATACCACCTCAAAAATGTTATTCGATAATAGCTTCCAAGTTTCAATCTCTTCACGATCTTCATGGGAAGAAGAGAGACCCTTGCAAGACAATACGTTACACTTCTATACAGACGGTTCAAAGACCGATTACGGCGTTAGAAGTCGTATCTATTCGAAACAACTGAATCTCAGTCTATCATATGGACTTCCAAATCAATGTAGTGGTTTCCAGGCAGAAGTAATGACGATTAAAGAGGTACTGTCCTAGCTCAAAGAAAACGTTATATCTTGCAAGGATTTACGTAGGTATCTTCTCGGATAACCAAGCCGCTCTCTAATCTCTCGCGTCTGTCTCCACACACTCTCAAATAGTATACGACTGTCGATCATCTCTGAATGATCGACTGGAACAGTTTAACATTCACCTCATTTGGGTGCCGGGTCACAGAGACATCGCGGGAAATTGCAAAGCCGATGAGCTCACCAAAAACGGAACACTTCTGCCTACTGCCTAGAATCAACAAATGCTAGATAGTCACAGGGTACCACCTGCCTAGTAACAAAACAAATATGGCCAAGCATAGACCTGAAACGGTAAAAAGGCTTGATTTCCCTGAGCCGACAAAATATAAGCTCTACAATTGGAGTCATAACAGGACACTTCCCCATAGATAGACATGCTTTGACGCTAGGGGTCTTCACAAACGACTTCTGTAGAAGCTGCATGGACGAGGAATAAGAGGAAACAGTCCAACACCTTCTGTGTACATGTCCGGCACTCTCCAATAGAAGGAACAACTATCTCGGCAATCCCTTCTTCGACAACACTAGTGAACTGGCAACGATCGACACAAAATGTCTCTGCAACTTCATTTAAAGTACAAAATGGTTTGTTTAAAGTGCACTATATACCGTTGAGGTCTAAGTGAATCAATAACATCTAGCCACTCCAACCTAACCTAACCTAACCTACCCTAACCTATACCGAACTGTATTTTCAACAATAAGCTTGCTAGTTTGTAAGCTTGCTAAATTTGAGCTTTTATTACCTGAGGTGGTGAAAAGAAAGTTATGACGTCATTGTGACGTCTCCTATAAATAATACGGTATTTTGACCAACTAGGATTTTGACATACCTACAGGATTTGCCACAGACCAAAATTCAGAAGTATCAATATCATTCACGTCATTTCCATATATTCGAATCGAAAATTTCGAAAATAGCATCTATAATTTCAGCTACCGAACCATTACACTTGACTGGTTATCGTTCGCCACCGCCAACGCTGCGCCTACGCCACTAGGTATCAATACTCAGCCCGAAAAAGTAAATCAATCCTTAAAGGCAATGTTCACACATTATAATGTGAAACGAATAGTAGTCAACTCAAGTCATACATTCAATATCGAGACCAAAAACGAATGACATATCAAAATGCTGAATTAATTAAAGACTCGATATCAAATTGACGCGAGCTCACCCAAATTTATGCATTTATGAATAATTTATTGCAATAGAATTCCATGAGAGTCCATATGCACAATATTCAAAATCGCAACAGATAGCCTATATCCCGGTATGCGTTTGCGTTTCAAACTTAACCTGTTTATATAGGGTTGTGTATGGTAGTGATATTCGGGCCAGGAATTCAATTTGCCAAAGACACCGATGACGATACGGACGCCTGGCGGGTGTATTCAAATAAATGTAACAATCCACAATAAGTCCTTACTTCTGGATTTGCAATAGCAATAGGCATCATTGGCATCACTGAACTTCACACATCCTGTTTTGAAAAGGATATGATGCTGTCAAACACACGCCATCGATCGCAATGACCATCAACGCGACGGATAGACACGACATCTGGCACAACTCACTTACCTACACAAATTCGAGAGTCAGCGGAATAAACGATAAGGGAGTAGGGAAAGAGATAAAGAGAACTGTAAATTTAATGAGATTTCTGCCAAATTAATTTCCGGTTATGATTAGATTTTCTGTAATAGCAATTTGTGATGAAATCTGCGAAAACACACTCTAGGACATACACTCGCACAATCACGTACAGCCGAAACTTATGCAACTAAAACTACGAACAGAGCGGAAGTTTAATCTAATTGGTTCGGTCAAAACTGTACGAATATGTGCGTGCAAGTGCAACACAATAGTTTTTGATGATTTTCAAAATAGCTGGTTCCAGCTCGTCGAGTTAAACACTAAAGCTCATTCGACCGTGAATGAGTCTATTTCGTGAAAATCTTGTATTAGTCGGCGTTGTTTGAAATGTATTTGGAGTGGTTAGAAAGTCTTGCAACAACAGAATTAATTTCAATTATAATATCATCGACAGCAGAGTGCATTTTTAATTCAACGATAAGCTTACTTATTTTTAGAGGTTGAAATCGCTTTCTTGACCAACTGGTCGGACAGGTGACTTCGTGAAGTGGTGATATATAAAAATATAAGATGCGCCTTGTTTTATGAATTTATTTTGATATAATCAATAACTCCAACATTCATCAATCAATCTGACTCTTACTTACTTACTTACTTATGGCGCTACAGTCCAGGTCGGACCACTCCAGGTCCTCACTCAACAAACTTCTCCAGCCAGCTCGGTCGCTAGCCAGCTGTCTCCAATTTTACACGCCAAGTTGATTCTGGTCCTCTACCACCTGTGTGCTCCACCTGAGCCGCGGTCTTCCTTTTCTGCGACATCCTTGTGGGTTGGATTCGAAGACTCTACGAGCCGGAGCATTTTTTTCCATTCTCTCAACATGACCCAACCATCTAAGTCATTGGACCTTAACTTTTCTGGCTAGGTCAGTGTCGCTAAAAAGCTAGTACAGTTGAATCTTCGTCTCCATTCTCCATTTATGCAGACAGGACCAAAAATCACTCGAAGAATTTTTCTCTCAAAGCAACCCAGAGCGTTTTCATCGGATGTTGCCATGGTCCATGTCTCTGCACCATACATAAGGACGAGCATGATGAAGGCTTTGTAGAGTGTCACTTTAGTTGGTCGGGAGAGGACTTTACTACTCAATTGCCCCAATTGCAGCGATTGTCATTCGTTTGATTTCAGCTAGTCCGTCTGCTCCAGCGGCTTTGTTCGACTTAAGTTTAGATATCGCTATCTTGGATGGGTGGAATTGTATTTCCATATCCTCAGCACTGACTGCGGTTTCACTACGATGTTCCCATGATGGTATCTACGGGCTTCAGTTCGGGGTGTATAAGCCCTGGTGGTTAGTTTCACCTTTTTGTAGAACTTTCGAACCTCGTTCCTGTTGTGACGTTGCACAGACGAACGAGTTTTTCATCTCTCTATCTCCTCGATCGCGCGCTTATTATGCTCCCTTTTTTTCTTTCTGAGAAGTTTGGTTCCTCTCTCCTTTTCTGCTCGTAGAGCTCACAAGCTGCTCGTGTCCTTCTTTGCAACTTCGCTTTGTATGCCTCTTTTTTAGCTGTTGAAATATCGCAGTTGTTCATTTTAGGTAAGCCCGGACCATCCCATCGCATTTCTTGGATGGCAGTTATATCTGCTTTATAGCAGTCAAGGGCTTCTGTTGTTCGACTGCACGTGGCCTGTTAGGGCACCTAACATTCCAAGTGCAAAACCGAAATTCGTTGTCCTTAAATCGTTTGCGTGGATCGTCATAATTAATTCCGTCCGTATCCGAGGCTTGTTGGTGGTTCGGAACTATATTTTTTTTTATGTGGCCGGTTAGAATATGTCGTAGTAGCCCTATAAGGTGTTAAAAAAGTAGTTCATCCTGACTGGAACTTCCGCTGCCGCCTGTTGAAAATGGCTGAATAATGCTTCTGTAAAATTGGAAATGAATTCTATTTTTTTCAAAAACAAATGTAATACAAAAAGTAATTTTTTCTTCACCATCACATTAATTTCTCACATTTCATTGTACAAAAAAATATCCTATTAGGGAAAATCACTATACAGGTACACGCAAATGAAATATTGATCTAACTAAATCACATAATAATTGCATAAATTAAATGAAAAACAAAATTACAAATTATTTAAATTCGACTAAGTTCGTTGCATCTGCTTGGAATTTGAAAGTATGTTAATTTTAAACTAATAACTCTTTTCCATAAACAAGTTATTTTTCCGTCTGCACCTTTTTCTGCATCAATTGTTTAAATTACGAATTTTAACAAATTTTTGGTTCATTTGATAGAACTTAACCTATTTTACATGCATGAATAGATGAATACCTAATTTGAATTAATAATTGGATTTTGATTTTGATTCAATTATTACAGAAGTAAATTCGCTTCTCGTGCATTTGCACATTAGCTCACCGCCATCCATATGAAAGGGAAAAAATCCCTTCTCAAGCCTATGAAATTCAATTCAATTTAATAAAATAAAAAAATAAATAAATAAATTTCATGTAGTGTCTAAAAATAGTCAATTTTGTTTATTTGCATTTCTATTTTATTTAAATTTTTTTATTTCGTTAAATTGCATGCGGTTCATTTAATCAATAAATTAGCTTATGTTTTGTTTGTTGTTGCAAACGCATTTTGGGTTTTGTAATCACACAATAAATATTTGATGAGACTAATACAGTGGAATGAGATGTTTACCTAACCTTTAGCCCGAGAATTATGTAATTATTTCGATTCAATCAGTTGAATGGAAATTGTTAAGTACTTAAGCTGGCAAGATTTGAGGGATATTTCGTTTCTATGAATAAAACAAAAAGCAGTTAATCTAACAACGCCATGCAATATTTATTTCGGCAATTTCTGGGGAAATCATGCGAAAGGTTTAAATGGCATCTTCAATTATCAAGAAAGTAGGAAATTGAATGAAGTTATTAGTATTCAAAAGGTTGAACAAGTTCGCTTTTAACATACCTAAGCTCTTTTATGCCGCAGTCGATAGCTGGAAAATGATTGAAATAACTTGAAATAACCTCGTCCTTCTGAGTCAGAAAGTGCAGCCAGAAGTTCTCCCTTCTCCTCTTTGGCCCAATTTCAATTATTTCATCCGAACTTAAGTTCGAGTGCATCCGCAAGCTTCGAAAAGCGAAGTGAATTGCAATCAGAAACAGTGCTTCAAGTTTTGATAAACTTATAATAGAACATTTTTGCGAGAGACAAGAAAAAAAGAATAGAAACACAAACTTTTTAACTTTGCCGAAAATCCAATCCAACACTTGTGCTGGTGCATTTCTTCCCTCCGCCAGCAAAATTGTATGCCGTTTTCGAAAGTCCACCCAATCTTTCCTGCTCTCTGCATTGGAAATAACCTAACTTGAGCCTAAAGCAGTTTTGCAAGCTTTTTGATTTGACTTTCTCTTAGTAACACTGGAAGAAGGATGAACGATGTACAATTCTTCAGTAGTGTTTTTTTTTTTCTTATATAATTCAAAAGGGAAGAAGATAGTAAAGAAAAATGTTTCATTTACGTGAATAACTTGCGAACTCTCGAAAAAGTTGCGGGTCAGGGTGGGGGGTAGCTGCTTTTGGTTCTTTGTTTGGCAGGACTTTTGAACAAAAATTTCTCTCATCCTTAGATTTAGTGTTCATTTCGTTCTGTTGCTGGAGTTGGAGTCGGAGTTCTCGTTGTCTTCAGGACTATTTTCTGTTTATTGTTTGGTACTCGTTTCAAATGAGGGTGACAGGAAAAGAGGGTAGAGAAAGATGCAACAAATAAAAGTTTCGATATATTTCAATTTTTGACACTAGCAGAAAATTGCACTCGACTACAACTATACCTCCTCCTCAAACGAGTCGGGATTCAAATTCGAAATAAGGGATTTAGTAAATGAAGGATTTCTCAAAATAGATCCTTTCAATGACTTCTTTTACAGTGTTTTCCTTGTATAGAGAGTCCGAGAGCAACTGGCGCTGGCCAGTTACACACATTTTCTCTCTCAACTGTGAACTTCACTTTCACACAATACGGGAAACTGTTCAATGCAAAAACATTAATGTCAGCCAAAGTGTTGCGGACAAAATTGATGCAAACAACGACTGGAATCCTTAAAACAAATTTGAACAGAAATCGTTTTCGGAAAATGATTCATTTCCAGCTTAAAAGGGGCAGAGAGAAGTTTTTGCGAACTTTGAAGTGAAATGTGCTGGTTGAAATTTTGAGTTCAGGTCAAAGGAGCCTTAACACGAAGATGATGCAATTTCCAAAATGATTTATGGTTCGAACATGTGAACGGAAATCAATGACGAGTGGGTGATGTTTCTATTTTGTGATTTTTGTTATGTTTAATGTTTGATGTTACAAATTTTTGAATTTCAGTAGTTGAAGTTTTGTACAACTTTGATGGCTATTGATTTGTTGAGAGTCAAAAAGTAATCATGGAAATGTTCTTGAGTTGTGAAACATTAATTCTCTTCGAACCAATGGTTCTGAGCTTTGGTTTTGAGGACCAATTGTTGCCCGAACATAAATTTTAACTAAATATTTGGTATATGGAAGGATGAGTTCTTGTGTGGAAATATTTTGGTTCTAAAAACAAAATAAAAAATTGGATTTATTGACCATTAAAAGTTGAAGTTTGAAATTTGAATAGAAATGCATTTTTTGTAATTAATTTGCAGTAACAGCAAAAATTGTAATGGAATTTCGTTCTAAACGAATAGTTCCAATTGAATCAATCGTTTTCTTAATGTTCGAAGGGTAGACACGTGCATTCAAGAGAGGACAAAAGCGTCCACAGAAACCTCTGTCTATCAACTCCCACTCTCCACTTCCCCGTGGTGCACATCGGGTGCCCAGTACCTTCAACCGAAGATTGGGTTCCTGCCCCAGTGGGAAGTTGTTGGCGGCATCAAAGAGAGGGGCGGAGGAGATATTTGTCCACTAAAGCATGCCTCCTTTTCAACAGGCGGCAATGGAAGAACTCCCAAGATGGAATCAACGGTGGCGTCTACAGTTCCAGTCAGGATGAACTATATATATTCGTAGCTCAGGACTATAAGGAGCGGTTTGGCCGGCTCTTTGTCTTAAATCGATTTAAGGACAACGAATTTCGGTTTCGCACTTGGAATAATAGATCCCTTAACAGACCACGTGCAGAACAACTAACGGAAGCCCTTGACTTTGACTGCTATAAAGCAGTTATAACTGCCATCCAAGAAATGCGATTGGATGGTCCGGGCCTACGTAAAATGAACAACTGGATGAGCGCAAACGACAATCCGTATCAAGGCTTAATTTACCAACATCAGCCTCATCTGTGCTCACGCCCCACTGAGGAAAAACATGAAAACACCAAAGACAGATTCTACAAGCTCATTGTCAAGACCTATGAGCAATGCTCTAGCAATGACATTAAAATCTTCCTTGGAGATTTGAATGCTAACCTGGGTTGAAAATAAATCTTTGGTGGAATAAACGGACGACATAGCCTACACAAAACCACCTCCGATGGAGCAGACGGGCTAGCCGCCTAACTGTACAAAGCAGCTGGAGATGATTTGGTTAGGAGCATGCACCAGCTCATCTGCAAAATTTGGTTTCAGGAAAGCATGCCCGATGAATTTAACCTCAGCATCGTATGCCCGATCATCAAGAAAGGAGATTCCCTGAACTGCACCAATTACAGAGGTATGAGTTATAAGTCTCTTTTACATTGCCTACAAGATCTTGTCTGCCGTGCTGTGTGAACGTTTGAAATCCTTCGTCAACAACCTGGTAGTTCCTTATTAGTGTGCGAATGAAGAATTGAGGGGACCTACAATTTAAAGCCGATTCCAAACGGCAAAGTTGAGAAGCACTTTTTTATGATAGATGAGACTCTTGGAAGTTTTGTCAGTTCTTCGCAAGAGGCAGTGCCCGTGAAAGATTAAATAAGAACTTTGGGCCCGAGTATAGGATTCGAACCCACGACGTTCTCCTTAGCAGCCAACACACCTAACCACTAGAAACGGGCACTACGGAAACGTTAACATAGACAGATTTAACTTCGAGGTAGTTAAGGACTTTGGATCCGCTATCAACTCAGACAACAACACCAGCGTTGAAATCAAACGAAGAATCACTCTTGCCAATCGTTGCTTCCTTGTACTTAGAAAGCAATTGAGTACTAAAGTCCTCTCCCGAGCAACTAAAGTGATACTCGACAAAACCTTAACCTACCGGTCCTAATGTATGGTGGATAGACATATAGACCATTACAACATCTGATGAAAACCCTTTGGGCTTTAAGAGAAAAATTCTTCGAGTGATTTTTGGTCCTGTCTTCATTAATGGAGAATGGAGACGAAGATTCAACCAAGAACTGTACGAGCTGTACAGCGACACTGACCTAGCCAAAAAAGTAAAGGTCCAACGACTTAGATGGTTGGGACATGTAGAGCGAATGGAAAACGGTGCTCCGGCTCGTAGAGTCTTCGCATCCAACCCGGAAGGACGTCGCAGAAGATGAAGACAGGTAGAGGACCTGAACCAACTTGGCGTGCGAAACTGGAGACAGCTAGCTAGGCACCGAGCTGGCTGGAGAAGTTTGTTGGGTGAGGCCCTGATCCGACCTGGACTGTAGCGCCACCATAAGTAAGCAAGTTAGTAAGTACCTAATACTTAAATATCTTAAGTAATGTAGGCATTCCATCAATCTCATAACAATTACTTCTCGTGGACCATGGTCAATTATGCTGAACGAACACTTCATGTGCAGACCAACTCTTATGTATATTGTAAATATTTAAAAAGTTGAAGTAAATATTTAAAGCTCTTATCAAATTGTTTTCCTATCTTATCAAAACTTTCTTCAATTCGATACTAAGCAAGGAGCTAATAAAAATGTATGTTCAACAATGAGGATGTCTTAATAGAACCGGATAAAGAGTTTTCAATTTTCTATACAAAAATAAATGCGTCCTTGCAGAACAAAAAACTAAATTTCCTTCAATATTCTTTCCTTCTTATTCTGTCCAAAATAGAAGCAAAACACTACTCCTTTGACTATTTTCAAACTTCAAATCAAGATGCCTGCCTGCTCGTCAGTCCTATTCAACACACTAACCCTTAAACCCTATCAATCTTCTTATTCCAATTTCATCCCACCCACAATGTGTAAGTTTCAACTAAAGGTACACATCTCATTTCTCAAGGCAATATTTGGCTATATAGCTTTCAATGCACACAAGAACTTGAAAGATATTTGTAACAAATGTTTGCCCAAAAACGAAGGCAAATTCTTGTTTACACTTACCATAGCTGGTTTTGTGGAAAGGAGGATAGGCAGGTGAACAGTATTTCATTTCAAGTGCAAGAATAGTTGTCGGAGGAATCAAAAAAATTCCAACAGGTTGGAAAATATTGTAAGTGACTTAAGAATATCCGATTTGATACAGGCTTTTACGTTTGCCATATTATTGAGTCTTGCATGAATGTTTCAGAACAACCGGAGGAGTGACAGTAGCCAGTAGCCAAGCAAGTAGGTCAATAAAATCAAAAGGACTTATTTTCTGTAAATGATGTTAAGAGATTGAATTCCAATTTATGAATTTCAAACCAGGTAAATGTATTAAATAATCCAGAAAACAATTTATTCCCCTAAGGAACACAACACAAACAAGGCCGAATGAAAAACAAGTTGGCATAGAAACAATATTCCTATATAAGTATACTTACTTCCTACTTTCTTCAACACATAAATTTAAGGAAATAACCAAAGGTATTTGGCTTGTGTAATTAAGATTCTAAATTGAATTTTCAAGACATCAAAGAATGCCTAATTAATTTTTTGGAGGAGTTAGGGGTGATTTTGTGAGAAATTGATTGAACGAAGTTATTTATTTTCTTCTTTTCTTAAATTTATTTAATTGTTTTAATTTTTATGGGGAAGGTTTTACTTTTGGGCTTAGGGTGGGAAGTTGCGTTTTACTTGAAAAGTATTTTGGTTTTTGATGTTTTTTGAACCCAAATTACGGACGCAATGATGGTGATGAAATGTTTACTTGAGAAGTCTAATCAAAAGTATCGACATCAAAATAAATATAAATTTAAGGGGTTGCAATTTGAAGAGCAAACAAATATGTATTACGATTTGAACTCCTGTTAAATATATTTCCTTTGAAGAAAATACTGACTGACCCTAGGTTAGGATAGGTTAAAGTGGCCGCACACTTAGGCCAAAAGAAAAGGCCCATTGTGATATCACATAAATCTAGAGAATTACATCTTACTAGTCGAACCATTTTGAGCTTTTTATAAAGCGAACGAGATATTTGGTATCCTTATTAGCTAGTTCACTGGAATTATCATAAAAGTATTCTCCTAGATGAAATTTGCGTCTTAGTGAAATAGCATGGCCATGTGCAGAGAATGTGAGAGATTGTTTCCTCTTCTTCCTCGTCCATACAGCTCCTGCAGAAGTCATTTGAGGCTACACCAATTCGTGTTGCGTGTCTGCTTATAAGACAGTGTCCCATAAGGACACCAATCGGCTCTACAATTTCCCGTGGTGTCTCTGTGGCCCGGCACCCAGCAGAGGTGAATGTTAAATTGCCGCGCTAGACATGATCGACACTCGAAGGCCGTTTGAGAGTTGTTTGAGATACCGTCGAGAGATTTTATAGCAGCCTGACTGTCAGAGAAGATGCGGATATCAGAAGTTGATATCACGTTTTTTCTTAGCTAAAATTACCGCTTGGAAGACGCTACAATGATTGGGGAGGCGGAATGAGAGGCTAAGATTAAGCTTTTCTGAGTAAGAAGTTCAAAATGATGAAATGTCCCACATTATTGTTATTTCATTGAGATGAGGCGTTGAGTTTTACAGCTGTACTCGCTGCTACTTGTTGCTGAAGGTGTCGAGGGGTGTCAGATGTAGCAGAGTATCTAACGCTGCTGAGGGTGTGGTTCTCAATGCCCCGCTTATACAGAGACATGCAGTGCGTTGTACTCTACTGAGTTTTTCTTAGTAAAAGTGACTTTCTCCAGTGCAGTCCACAATACTGCAATCCCGTACATAAGTATTGGTAGGATGACCGATGTGTATACGTATAGCCAATAGGTTATGCGAGGTTGAAAACCCCATTTACTTAGAGCGCCCGATTGGGGCCAGTAAGTTAAATATAAGATTTTAGATAATAAGCTAGTTTGAATTCTTTGTCTAGTAATAAGTAGTTTTAAGTGATTATGAATAAAAAATGAATTAAAAAAAAAAAAAAAAAAAAAAACCCCATTTGCTTCCTATGGCTTTCTTGCAAGAGAAAAGAGATTTTTTGTCTAATATCAGACCAAGGTTTTTGGCTTCATTGGTAAAAATTAGTGGTTTACCTTTTATTGAAGGAGGTACAATTACTGTGGTTTTGTATTTCCGTGTAAAAAGGACGAGGTCTGTTTTTTGAGGATTAATATTAAGTCCACAGTGATCAGCCCATCTAGTTAGCATATTGAGTGCGTTTTGGAGGAAGTCTCTCTCAGGGTATTAGGATGCTTTCCTGTGACGGCGATGGCAACATCATCGGCAACGGCATACGCAATCACTCAGTAGCCTTCCTTCTTGAGGGCTATAAGCAGTTCATTAACTACTGTTCTATGAGAAGTGCCTCTGCTGAGAGACCTTTTCGTACAAAAATCCTCCATCTTAGAGTTGATGCTTATGCTTCTTAGCATTAGATTAATTAACTCACAAAGTGAGTATTCAACGTTTAGGGTCGTCATAGCAGATGTGATAGCAGATGTGTCAACTTTGTTGAAAGCGCCCTCAATATCCAGGAAGGCAACCATATAGTATATTCCTTGCGCTCTTGGGAGTATTCGGTAGTTCTTACCAGAGTATGCAAGACAGTTTCTACCAATTTCCCTTTGCAGTAAGCATGCTGAGACATCGAGTCTCTTCTCAATCCTATCACGTACATGGATATCGATCAATCGTTCCAGAGTTTTGAGAACGAATGATGATAGGCTAATAGGTCTTAGATCTTTAGGGTTAACTTGCGAGGAGCATTTGCCTGCCTTGGGGATTACTACAACCTTTACTTTTCTCCATCGCTGAGGTATATAGACCAGATCTAGACAACTTTTGAAGATCCTCTCAATGATAGGCAAAATTATATCGCTTATATGTTGTAGCTCAGCTGGTATGAATTGATGTGGACCTGGAGATTTATAAGGTTCAGACCATATTCAGAGCCCATGTCAATTTTTCCTTTTGTAACAAGACCTTGAGGAAAAGTTAAGTTAATACCAGACCCAGGACGGTTTGTTGTATTAACGGATTTTGAGCTTTCTGGGAAGTGGGTGTCTAAAAGCACCCTAAAAACAATATCAAACGCAAATTTATAACTTAAACGCCAAAAATGTAGTCTCACTTTAATGAACAAACATTTTCTCAAAGCAGACCAGAAAGCTGAGACATTAAAAATTCTTATTTCTTTCTTATTCATTTACCAAAACAAGACCGGATGTCGTCTTCCTTGTTCCTTCATAACTTATGCAAACACAACATATTCTGAATTCGTGGTTTTTCTTTTAAACGTTTATGAATTATGAATATGACTCAGTTTTTTTTTTTTGTGTTTTTAACTCTTAAGTCTCAGTATATTGAATGGAAAAAAAAAAAATAATATTATGCAAATAAATATGCGAGTCTACAATCTCATATTTTTATTCATTGAAAAGAAAAAACGAATGACAAAACAAAACGAAATAAACATGTATGGAAATAGATACACTGAGTTGCTGTATTTAAAAAATCATTATTCAAATCTTGAAACAAGAAAAACAATTTAATAAATAAAAATACAAACAATCACTGTATCTCACTTTTATTCAAATTGTCATGCGTCAGATGCTTGACTTTGTTTTGTTAATGACCCAAAGAATTAAGCAGAACTCGTAATACACTCCGGATCGACGGATATGTTACAATCCTTTCTTTTATCACATTAACAATGAATTAAAAACATTGAAGTTATCAAACAAATCATATTTAATAGCCAATTCAGTTGGTCCGGAGTGTAGGTACATTGTGACTTTTATAAATCATGCCTAGCCCCTTTGAGAAAAATGCAAATTTTAAGCAATAGAAATTCAGATCATGATGCATTTATCTGTTCGATAAGTAACCTACCTAAAAACACAGTACCAATACCAAGGCACATAGTTTTGAATTTATTTTTATAATGTGTCTTGGAGGGTGAGAGTCTCTAAAAGGGGCTCAGATACCGCATTCAAGAAAAAATGTATGCCAGAGTTATAAAATGTTCTTATGATACTTGAACGTAAGTTCATTGTTTCGTTAAGTGTCCTATTTGCAATGAATAGAATGCAATGATCTTGTTGTATGTTGTACCACTCGTAGATTGCATATGAGTATTTTCGTCATTAATGGCTACTACATAATGGAGGATCTACATGATTTATTTTATAATTGGAATAATAAACGTGAAAAACGCTTTTTTACGACATTTTTTTTTATTTTTGTACGCAATTTTTATTCGGAGGTTCTCCGCCCTGGAAATTGTTCAAATCCAGCTCGTAAAAGGCACGTGGTTATGTCCGGTTGACTATTACGAATGTATGGGTTCAGTGGCGTACGCAGGGGGGAGTTTTCGTGTTCATGCTAAAGTCAGTGTACAGCGAAAATGAGTTCAAGAAAAATAACATAATTTTTCAAACCGAAAAGTGCAACAACTGTCGCAACCGCAGCTGAAGTTCCAGGTCCTATACATGGTGTTGATTTACCTGACTACTTTCCACCACGACATGACAAGTAAGTCTTTGATACATGATAAAGAAGTTTTTTTCCGATTTGTGC
This sequence comes from Sphaerophoria rueppellii, assembly GCA_920937365.1. NCBI lineage: Eukaryota > Metazoa > Arthropoda > Insecta > Diptera > Syrphidae > Sphaerophoria > Sphaerophoria rueppellii. The sequence continues at coordinate 64,533,084 of CAKKXW010000002.1, forward strand.
TTAGTGGAAATAGTCAACAACAAATATTCGGAATTTTGTTTCTTTTACTTGTTTAATTCTATTTCTTCAAAAACAATTTCTTTCAGGGTTCACCCAATGATGTTGTAAAGTTCTGTCGAAGAAAACTTAACAACGATGAAAAGTACAAGCTTCTCGTTGATGTATAGTCACCAGACGAAAGTTTCGAATTTCCAGCATCGGGGACAAGAAATTTAAAATTCCAGCTGTCTTGTTTACGCATGTTTCCCTGCGAATCCCCCGAATCTGCGTATCATTCGTACAAAAGAATATTGGCAAAGGAAAACATGAAGAACCAAAAACCTTTGTTCAATGCGCTCTCAAAGATTGGAAAAGGGCTTTGGAGAAATGTAGAGATCATCAAAACAATAAGTATCACAAGGATGTTTCTGAAGACGCGCTGAATTTTGAAATGATTTATGATCAGAAGAAAAACTATATTAGGTACGAAATAGACCATGGTCGCAAATAACAGCAGAATGAAAATCGTCAAAAGCCGATTCCCGTCATTCGTGCCGTTTTACTCTGTGGCCGACAGGGACTTGCTCTCCGAGGACATCGACATCATGGTTCGCTATCAACGGAGATACCAGAGAAAAATGATGGCAATTTCAGAGCACTCTTTCGATTCGCTGTGGAAAGTGGAGATCTTACTCTGCAGCAGCATCTGAAAGCAGCTACTTAATTATGTTTTCGCATCCAAAATGAAATCGTTGAAGCGGCAGGAGAAATAATTATGAAAAACATCATAAAACACGTCAATGAGTCAAGTTGTTCACAGTAACCGCTGATGAAACCACGGATGTCAGTAGAGTTGACCAACTAACAATTAGCGTTCGATACATCGAAAAAATTGAAAAAAATGTATAACATCCGGGAAGAATTCTTGCGTTTCGTCCCTGTGGCAGACGTAACTGGAGCGGACCTTGCGAAGACTCTACTGATCACATTGGAAGAGCTTAGATTGGAGATGAGTTTCATGAAAGGGCAAGGTAAGGTCAGAAGGTGTTTTAAACGACCATATTCAAAACGTTTTTCCCATTTTATTCAAATAGTAAATAAAATTGATAAAGTGAATATGTCAGTCTAGTATTTTTTGTATAAGAGTAAATCAGCCAAGTTGATAAAATTTTTCTTTTCAAGGTTATGATGGAGCTCGAGCTATGAGCGGAGAATTTAACGGTTGCACAGTTAAGAAAGAAAAACAGTCCCGGATGCTCTCTATCATCATAATCACAATCTTAATTTACCCATCATGCATGCGTGTGATATTCCGTTGATCAGGAACTGCATCGCGACTGTCGACGTGATAGTGAACTCCTTTCGTCTTTCGAAAATGGCAGGTGACGTTTAAAAAAAAAAAAAAAAACATAATTGCTGCAGACCCTGGTGCGAAACAAACCTGTCTACTCATGTTCTTTATAACACCCCAGCAAACATTTTTCTGAAGGTCCAGATTTTGTTCACCCAAAATGATTCACTAAGGCAGAGAATTTCTGAACATGCCCAAAAAGGGATATAAAAAAGAAAATAAAGGAAACTGAAATTCAGTTTTTATTCACCTATTTGATCAAAACTGGATGTGCACAAGTAATCATGCCTCATAAAAGGTCATTTGCAAATCCTTATTCTAAGTTTGTAAGCAAATTTTTGGTCTTTCACCAGAATCTTTTTCGTTCTTTTCCTATATATTCTTGCACATGAGACGATAGCGGGACATTGTAAAAACAATTTTACATGTACGATCCTTTTTATGCAAAATGAGAAAACGCATCTTTGTTTTAAGGATTTTTTGTTGTTGTTTGTCCTTTTATGATGTTCTTATTTGGTTTTGATAACGGGATCTTGTCGCAACAAAATTTCAAATTCGAAATAAAAGCTTTGTTCAGCGAGAAAAAAGACAGCGCAGTACAGCACAGCACAGCACAGCACAGTACAGCACAGCTTCATGCGAAATGTCAGAACAGTTTGGAACAGTTAAGAACACAAAATGTGTTCTACCTAAAAAGATGGAACAGAAAATCCTGTCCAAAACTGTTCCAAACTGTTCTAGACAGACTCAATGAACACAAAATCAGAACAGTTTGGGACAGCCAATGTGTCAATGAACACCAAAAAGCTGTACTTTACTGTTCCAAACTGTTCCAAAGTGTGCAGAACAGTGTCGCTGAACATACCTAAAAATATTCACTTTGACCAAGTTTTTTGGAGTGAGGAAGTGAAGCAAATATTTTGTTGTGACTTGTGAGTTAAAAAAGTTTAAACACAATTGTGAAATAAAAAGTGTAAAGTTTAATTAAAAAAAAATGTTTGAATAAAAATGAAATTAACTAAGGAATATATATATTTTTATTTCTACTTTAATATTGACATTTTTCTGAAGGACTTACCAACGAAATGTAAATATAAACTGAATAAGAAACTAGTCTTAAATGAATTCATTTTCGCTTAAGATACACTTCATTTAAATGGATGTTAAGTGCTTGTGTGCATCCAAAAATATGAAAAATTTTTGAGTCGTAAATGAGTATTTGAAATAGCTCAGAAAAGAGTAAATTTTTGTCCACATATATGAATATATAATCGCTTGTGCACCTCCATTTAAATGAAGAATTTCCGCGTCGAAAATAATTCATTAAAAAGGTTCAAAAATGTGGTTCGCTACCTACGAGGATGGACCCAAATCGGATCAAAAATACATTCAGATTCGGGTGTTTTCTTCACTTAAGTGAATCATTTTCTAGTCAGTTATGAAGAGAAATGTTTGCTGGGACGTTGGGTGCAACATTTGGCGTCTCTCAGTTTGTTGGACAAGTCACTGGTATATATCTGCTTGGCACTGGAAGAATTGAAGGAGAAGAACACAAAATCTGATGGCGTACAACAACATGCCTTGCTCAGTTCAATTTAGTACAGCTCAATTCATCATTGCGCTTAAACCAGTCTTAAGCCTGAAAGAAAATTTGAGCCTACAACAAAAGGAAAATTTTGAGCAAGTGCGTCAGCTACGCAAACGATTTGCACGATGAATGCAAAGACACTGGTTGCGTGTATCCAAGGAGAAACGACCAACGTTTTCCAATCAATTCATCGATTTCTTCAAATTGGAGCAACACTGCCGGTTACAGTGGCTTCAAGCGAACTTTTCTTACCAACTCTCCATATCCTGAAGACTTATTTGCGTAACAAAACAGGACCGCAAAGGTTGAATGAGGAAGCATTAGCACTCCTCAACATACACAGAGATATAGATGTCTCCACTGAGGAGATTTTAAATATTATGGCTTAAAAGCCAACAAGGATTGGTAAAATACTGTAAATATGATGTCAGATATGAATATTTTCACTTTTCTTTACTGATTGCGATCACTTACGATTTCAATATTCTTTATACCCAACTGTTGTTTCATTAAACAAAATTTTTATTTGAATAAATGTGTTTACTTAAAGCAAGTCACACAAACTGAGCTTGAAATAAAATTTATAGTCGAACCCCCACCCTGAAAAAATGTTCGCATCTGTATGGGTTCATCTTTTACCGATGCTGCCACTCGCAACGTGCTGACAAATGTCCAAGAGTATCAAACTGTCATGTAAAAGTGCTACTCAGCTCTTTCTGAATCGGCGTTAAGTTTTAGATCCTCTCAATTGTTCACACCTACTCAGAGAATTGTTGATGAGTGTATGCCAATTAGGTTTTAGCCATTTTAGATCTGTTCTGCCACTCTATTTTTATTTAACCTCGGATAGTGGGAAGACCGTGACTCAAAGAGACAGAGGACTTCAACAATTTTGACTTGTGAATTTGGAAAGAATATGCTAGTAAGTTAGCCTCTTGCATGAAGTCATAGAGTGTTTCCAACTATGAACCTAAGTTTGATACTCGTAAAATTGTTGAAATAAAAACATCCAGATATCATCATTTTAAAGCACGAGAAATTCAAAGTAGACATACGTGCCCTCAATTTGAATTTTGGATATTTCAATTTGAAATCCTTACAAACATTTTAAAATGTTAAGAAGAAGAACTTTTCAATGCGTGTTTTCTTGTATTTTGTGGTTTGCATTTTAATATTCAAAAAACGTATTCAGCCAACTTCCATCCATCGGCCCAACACCTTCATTCAGATGAGAATATTTCTTAACTCAAAGGTTACCAAAAAGAACCCCTGTTGCCTATGAATGACCTTTGGGTTAAAGAACAAAGACACAAGTGGCCTAGCAATTCAAGCAAACAAAAAACAAAAAACTTTCCCTCGTCCATCTAAAGTACGAATTAGCTTTTGGAATACATAATTAGATGAAAACCTTAAAACCAGTTGCCAAGAACTTCGATTCTTGTTTACCTGAATGGTATTTTTTTCCAGTCGATTCTTACTTTAACTACGAGTCCCCCTTGAGCCTTGCATAATTCTGAGATTCGCACGTTTTCATCATCATTAGTATCAGCAACCTGGCTCTGGTGCTGTTGGCGCATCGCATCTAGAAGAAAAAAATACTTCAGGTGCTGTCTCAAGGTGGTGGTGACTCACGAAGAATGATGAGTTTAAGTTGTTTCAACAACAACATTTCAAATTCTAAGAATGATCCGTCGTCGTCGTTGCTGTTCGATTGGGAGGAGGGGGGCTTAACACAAAGTTATTGTTTCCTTGGTTTTTAATTAGTATTGCGGAAAGAAAAAGTTATATAAGAGAGATGGAAAGTCCCAAGGTATGGTTTGAGGGATTAAACTAAAAGCAAAACAAATGGTGTTGACGTGAGGGAAGAGGGGGAAGTCTATTGTTGGTTATAAAAAAGCCAACACTCAACAAAAAAGCACGATTTGTCAGTCCTATCAGATGCTAATTAGACAAAATTAAATCTATCGATTGCGAATTCGATTAGAATCCAACCAGTGGTGTCAATTTTAGATAATAGTACATTTTTCCTCTGACTTTTATCAACCCTACTTTACAAAAATAGGTGACTTCAACACCCCTGAAAACGATCAAAAGTAGGTAGGCATAAGAAAATGTTAAAAAACACGTAAGCATATCATAAGCTCATCGATTCGTGAAATTCTAGTTAAAAAAAAGTACCTAAACTATTGATGAGTCGAACTTGGTATTGCTACCTAATTGGTGTTAAAGGTTATCTGTTAGTATAATAACAATTTTTTTTATTGCTTTATCGATTGAACAAAAAACTGTTTAATTAAATGTTAATTCTTGGAAATGACTTTTTTTAACAGCAATTTTTTTAAACAAAAGGCACAAATAATATTTATTGCCAGCGCAGCTTAAGCAGAACAGAATGTAATTCTGGAAACTAAGTTCGAGTATTGATTACACTTTTAAAGATGACTCAAGCTCAATTTTCTTCGAATTCGAAATAGCTTATCAACAAGGTAACGCTTAAGCATGTGTTAAGTGAGTCAGATCTGAAGTGGCTAGCTCTAGAACTACCTGTTTGTGTTGTTATTTTGTATTATATTTCGCAACATTCAGCAGGTCTTAAATCATCTCTAAGGAATGCAACATTGGCCTAGATTTTTTGCAACGACTAGCGGTTGCCGACATTTTGACTACTGAATATGTAGATTACGTCCTCTTGCTCCCCGAAAATTTTCCAATGAAGAAAAACATTTATGTTTGATATAAAAGTGATAGGTATTTGGCAATATGTCGTTTCGATGCTCTGTATTTGGAAGGACCACTTCTGTAGACTGTAAAACGGCGTCGACGATCAAAACCCCGCCGTCAGACAGAAGCCTTCATCGGGCACGATGATAGCCAAAAATTCCGTGAACCCGACCTAGAAAAAGTGAAAACCGCAATATCACGGCTGAAATCCAACAAAGCCGCTGGAGCAGATGGTCTAACTGCTGAGCTGTTCAAGGCAGCAGGCGTCCAGCTAGATAGGAGCATGTACCAAATTATGTGTAAGATATGGTCAGAGGAATGCATGCCCGATAAATGGAACCTCAGCACTGTTTGCCCGATCCTGAAAAGGGAGATCTTCAAGCTGTGCCAACTACATAGGAATCAGTCTACTTAATATCGCCTGCAAGATCCTCTCTACCGTAATATGTCAACGCCTGAAGCCTTTCGTCAACAATCTGATTGGTCCTTATCAATGTGGCTCGTTGGCTTGTGCAAAATGACGATAGAAAACTCACGCTGTTTCATCAAGGTTGGCAACGAGCTTACGGAATCTTTCGACGTCAACAAAGGATTCAGATAAGGCGATGCACTGTCGTACGATTTCCTTAACATCGTTCTTGAGAAGATAGTGTAGAACTCCACCGTCAACACCAGAGGCACCACCACAACACCAAAAACTTCTGGCGTACACCGACGATATTGAAATAATGGGAAGAACACAGCGTGATGTCAATGGCGCCTTTGTGAGAATTGCGACAGAATCCGCAAAAATGGGTTTAGTGGTAATGAGGGAAAAACGAAGTATATGCTATGCTGTCTTCGAGGAAGGACACCCAACACCGACGGCTCGGACAGAACATCACAAAAGACGAATACATTTTCGAGGTAGCAGAGGAATTTTTCTACCTAGGCTCCGCTATAAACACAGGCAATAAGAGCAGCGTCGAGATCAGACGAAGAATAACTCTTGCTAATCGCTGTTTCTTTTAAATAAGAAAGGGATTGAGTGGAAAAGCCCTCTATCGAGCGACTTAGGTAACATTTTACAACACCCTCATCATCCCAGTCCTGCTGTATGGTGCAGAAGCATGGACGTTGACAAAATCGGATGAAAGTGCCTTAGGCTGTTTGGAGAGGAAAGTTCTTCGGGTCATCGTTGGCCCCGTGTGCATTGAAGGGGAATGGCGAAGAAGATACAACAGCGAACTTTACGGGTTGTACAACGACAATGACCAAGCCAGAAGGGTCAAGGTCCAGAGACTCAGATGGCTGGGTCATTTAGAGCGGGTGGACAGCAATGCTCCGGCCTGGAAAGCCTTCGACACTATTCCCGAGGGACGTAGAAGGAGAGGAAGACCGCTACCCAGGTGGCGCAAACCAGTGGAAAAGGACCTCAATCAACTTGGAGTGCAAAACTGGAAACAGCTAGCTAGGGACCTAGCTGGCTGGCGGAGACTGTTGATTGAGGCCCAAGTCAACAACGGACTGTAGCGCCACCTTTCGTAATTAAATTGTTTCGAATTGTGAAACATCATTTGGACATGCTAAATTATTTCAAAAATAAGAAGCCGTTCCTACCAACTTAGGTGATCCCTTAAGCTTCCGTTTCTGTTTAAACTATACAAAATGTCCGCGTGGCCGTCTCGTCTGAATGACAAGCATTTGCAGGTTAGAGTGAAAAAAAGGTAATCAACGTTTTAGCATAGAAGTAAAGGTGCTTTGGTCACTCAATAACAATTGTTGTTGTTTTTTATTACACCAGAGAATCCATACGCGCTACCGTTCGAATGCGACTTTAATCGCAATTCAAGAAAAAATAGGTAGGCGAGGCGCATTTGATAGAAATCGTGAGTAGAATCTTTAATATGTTTTGTTATTTCTCCGGTTTTTGTTATTCTCTTCTTTTTGTTTTGCGAATTTGCTTGTGACTTGACTTCGGCATTGGCTCCGACCACTGGGCTCTGGGAGTAGGAAAAGAGAGGTAGTCAATCTCCCAGACGAAATTGATGCGAAACGATTGGAATAATAAAATTTATCGGTCACCAGGTGGCTTGGACTTGAAACAAGAAATATTGAGCTCCATGTTTTGGGCCGGTAGGTCAGAGTCGCGCCAAATAAAAAGAACAACAACGACAAACAGTTTAAAAACATTTTCTAAAAATGAATCAGCAGTGATGTTAAAAATAAAAACTTGAAAAAGTTCGTTCGCCTTCAAGGTCATATCCGGTGGTGATGATGATGGTGAGCTTGATGGTATATACCTGGTCGCAATGGAGCTTAAGGCTTAACCGTAATTACGCGGTAAGCATGATGGCTGTGACGACCGACACGCCGACGATGATGGTGGTATGCGGGTTTTCAGTTTTTTTTTATGGAAATTCCAATCTTATTTAGTGCCTAATTGAGGCATGGAGCTATTCCACTCCGATGACGCTGAAAAAGAAGGTAAACTGAAATAAATGAGCAATAAATGTGCTATTCCGGATACCAACATCTATAGAATTTAAACCTACTCAAAGGAATGTCAGGGTACCTTACCTATACATTCTTTTGTTTTAAGGAGGCCCTCCAGTGAGTTATTGAGGTTGTTTTGGGTTAAGATGAAGGTGGTAAATATTGTGTGTGTTGGGGAATTCCTTCTTTATCTATGCCCTAATCATCCGTGTGAATGGTCATGTAGGATGTGGTTTTTGGGTTTCTCTCAGGGAAGCTAGGTAGTAAACCTGATTAGCAAATAGTTTCAATATAAGTTTAACTTTTGTGGACAATGATGATGAGGCTTGTTTAAATATTTTGCGAAGTGCGAGGGTGCGTGCGTCGTTTTTGGAATGTGTAAGTACTTTCATAGTTAACAAGGAATTTGTGGGAGCAAGAATGTTACTCAAACAAGATTTTATGTAATTTTGATAGCCACAAGAAAGTTGGATTTTATGAGTAGGACATGTTCACCAAAGAATTAATTTTGCTTAAAAAAAAAAATGGCTATGCTCTATGAACCATGTATGTGTACATCTGCACTCGTTTCATTAAAAAGTTAAATTCTATAAAAAAAAGGGGAAAAATAGCGAAGCAAATCTGTTGAATTAATTAGCTCTTATCTTTTCCTTTCGTTTCGATTTAATTTCGCAAGTAAAATGCAATTGCATAAATAGGTACATTTTCTGAGTCTTTTTGTTTCTGAAAAAATAATACACAACAAACAGATGAATAATGCAACATCTTCTGTTTGCCTCTTGCTTTTGCCTCTTCCTGAACTCGGATCTGAATTGAGATGAATAAAACAATTTAAATTGGTTAGGTTGATTGAATTTGGGTATATCTTGCGATGAATTCAATTTTTTTTTCTTGTTTTTTGTTCCTATAAAATGGTAAAGCAAAAAATTACCATGATACATACATGATGTTGGTGAAGACGACCGCGACGGCAGAAGTTCCTGGTAATGATCAAAACAACAACTTCCGGGTACAAAAAATGCAAAAATAGATTTTTACACACAAAAGAGATGCGTTCATTTTTTATTATGCAGATAGAGATGGTATACATTTGCATTACGGGAAATCGAACGATATTTTGTATACCTAGATATATAATTATAAAATTAAAATATCTACACGTTTTGTTTCCATTTACTATCAGACATTCATATTCACCTTGAGATCTGTTATTTAAAAAATATTGAATATTACATTTCTTCTTTTATGCTGAATACAATTTCTAAGAATTTGTACACATTGTACACATCAAGGGAAATTAAAAGCTATAAAAGAAGCTGTAAATGGCTTTAATTTTATTGGCTCATTAAAATTGTTTATCGTCAGTAAAACCTTTTACTGCAGTTTGCTTTGAAAAATGACTGTAAATTCCGGTAAATCACTATTAAATTCTTACTTGTTGACGCGTCCTTGAATTGAAAAAAAAAAATAATAAAAAAATTAAATTAAAGTTCTCTCAAAACGAAAAAAAAAAATGGTCAATGTTTCGATGCTGCCCTCAAAATAACCTGGAAGCTGGAAGATACTTATCAGTTTAGTTGAAGACCAGTTCACGACTATGTAAGTTAACAATAATTGTCACTCCACGGCAGTAGTCTGGTGTAAGTATGAATTAAAAGTAACTTTAAACATTGATTTAACAGGATGAATTCTAAAATAGGGCGATTTTCTGGATTCTCTGGACAATTGCTCTATAGTCTCCGGACGATCTTAAATGCAATGTCCGGACAGTTCCACTTAAAAACTCAATATCTTGTTTTCTCTTAAGTGTTGAGTATAGAGCAATTCGTTTTCTGTATTGATAATTATTTCCTGATTGTTTGGCATCAATTTAAAAAAATATTGCATAGTTATTGTTATTTTAGACGAATTATAAAAAAAAACAGAATCGGTTCCAGTCTCCGGACCAGTGTTGCCAGATTGGTGGTTTTTCCAACCAAAATGGTTGGAAATCATCTTTTTGGTGGTATAAATAGTGGTAAATACCACCATGATGTTTTTTTTTTCACTAATCAGTAGCCGCTTACTAAGCCAGCATAGCGAAATTTCGATTTTCAAACAACAACAATTTGGATTGCAGTCGATAAAAAGGCCTGTAAAAAAATTACAGTTGTGCTGGCGAAAGAACTTTTGTTTCAATATACACTTTGTTTGTCGTTTAAAAAATTCGAATTCGTTTGAATACAGATGAAATTTAGAAACAGTTCTAAATGAAAAAATTCCATATGGAATTTCCGTCTGTAATTTCCATATGGATTCTTAATACATTTACATGATTTGTATAATATTTCATAAGGAAATGGTGACAGTCCATATAGAAAATCCATATCGTGTAAAGCACGCTTACGCGAATTTAATGATCTGAGTTATGAACTCTCTTAGGTTTAAGTTTTTTTGTATTTTTTTTTTTTTTTTAATCCGAGAAGCAACCCTCAGGCCTCAGGTCTATTTTGCGACGTTTCATGTTACAATTGCCATACAAATTGAATTCGACTTTCGACGGATAAAGTGATTTGGAGAGTTTTATTCGCACTTGATTACTGCGCTGGGTACTGAGTAATGAAAAAAAACATGCCAACCAATTCAACCATCCGTCAGCCTTCATTGCCTTATACTTTTTTGCACTTCATTAGTACAAGAGCAAATACTCGCCGTGTAAAGGTGCAATATAAAGGCATACGTACTCATTCATATAAAAATAGTGTTAATTTTTTCATTCAGAGATCTCAGAACATTTAGGGCCAGTTCTTTCCGCTCGGCCAAATTTGACTGAACAAAAAGAGCAAAACTGAAAGAAATCTCAAATAGTATACATCTATCTCAAAACAAGAAGGACTGCCTACAAAATAATAACTATTATTACTATATTATAATATTATTTATTAACAAGAAGAAACCTCACGATTTACTGCATAAAAAGCAAGTGACATTTATTTCCCCAGATTGTTCAAAAAGTGAATCTGCGGGCTCAGAGCTCTTTTTGTTCAGACCCTGTTCAATCTGTTCCCTCTGAACGAATATTTGAAAAAGCCTATAATTTCATTTAGGATTTCTGTTTTGTCGCACGCAACTGTTTTGACATCATCTTTAAAATGTGAAGCTATGGGAATTGATGTGCTCGAGTGAATAAATGCCACTTATTTTTGCAAGTTGTTCAAAAAGATACGTTTATTTATTTTCTCCTCGGATTTACCGACATGGTGGTTATTTTTTTCGTCTAGTACAAATATAGTGGTTTTATTTTGTTAACATAGTGGTATTTTCAAAATCTCATCTGGCATCACTGCTCCGGACGATCAAAACAGAGTCTGCGGACGATTTTGAACCTAATTCGTCATATTTGATTGCTGCTTGCCTAACACCTAATTTCGTCTATCAAATGTCGTGTAAGGCTTACTGTAAGTTGCATTCATCCTCAAACAAAAAACAGCTCAAAATAATTGAAGACTACTCACATCCTCTCTATCTACGTTACACAACTAAATCATGGCAATTTAATGTATCTGAAATACCTACTTATGAACTTGTTTCAAGATAAACTAGTTCTTGTTTCATTTTTCCAAATCCGTTTTCGGAACTTGAAATGCTTCAACACTTAACTGAGGCACTGTGGAAAAACATAAGGAAAACATCTGACAGCTATCTCTCATTCGCCTTTGTAAATACGTGCTTAAAAAATGCGATAACAAATTTGTTGAAATTGTCAATTAGTGTGACCAGGTTCATTCAAATGATACATGTTACAAGGGTTGCTAATTGAAGTTTATAGCGTAAAATATTATATCTTACGAAGTCATAACAGCCCACTAATTGGTTTTATTCTAGAGTTAAATGTTTATAATTTAAATCGATTTTAACGGTTAAACAAAAAACAATTACTTAAAACGAAAAATCAAGTGATCTTATAATAATTAGTCTGGGCACTCCACTTCTTTTCAGATTGTGAGATTTTGTATTCCTACATATGTGGAAAAGTGAAAGATTCGGCAAAAAGGAAAATATTCCCTTCAGCTGTAGATATTTCACGATCGATTTACACCACATTGATTGAAAAGTATTGTGTTTGTGTGGAATAAATAATGGTAAAAAAATGTTTTTATTCTTGATAAAAATAATTTCTTTTGGTAAGGAAATTAAGGGTTTTAAAGAGTTTGAACATACAAAAAAGTAAAATAAAACATTCGGAGACTAGATTTTCGCTATTTTTTGTACCAGTGTCCGGACACTCAAAAAATCGATTAAAAAAACGCAAAACTCTATTTCTTTCTTTAGTTATTTGAAGTTCATTATATTTTACTTGAAAAAAAAAACTCCATTTGATTACAAGATCTCACAATATCAACTATTCTCAGTATATTTTTCCAAGGCCTGTCACTATCTTTTTGCTAAGAAAAAAACAGAACAGTATCAGCAGCGACATGGATGTCATGCCATTCTTCCCATCATAAATCTATAAACCCACCGAACGGAAATTGTTCAAAAGTTTATCAACTCCTTCGAAATATAACGTCAATGACACGGACAAAATTTAAAGAAATATATCACCCCGAAATCAACCCTGTGGTTCATATACCTGATAATGGTCTAATTTTCTTTCAAACTCAAACTCTCAGTTTTCCCAGGTAGCCTATATCAAAATACAGAAACAAAATGGTCTGAATACCTTTTATCACTATTCTAGTGACGGACGGTTCAAATTTCTCTACAAATACAGCGCGAGATTCAGTTGGGCAGTTGAGTCCGCAATTTCTTCCGGCTACCCGCTATCCCGTTGCCAGCTAACACGTTACGTCTCTACCCGGAACCCTTTGCCTAGTACCCACTACCCGCAATCTGCTACCTGCTACATGCAACACTGCACTGCTCTCCGCTACCCTGTATCAGCGCTACCCTGTATCAGCGCTACCCCATTCCCCAGTAGTCTTTTCCCGCTACCCAACTGTCTATCATTTCTTCCGCTACCCTATTACCCGCTATCCCGTTACCAGCTATAATTTTATGTCTCTACCCGGTTCCTCTGCTCAATACCCATTACCCGCAATATGCTTCCCGCAACTTGCTACACTGCAATGCTCCCCGCTATCATGTACCCGCGCTACTTCTAAGCAACTACCCACTACCCTGGCTATATCTCATGAACAGCTTCGTTGATCTTGTAAAAAGACTAAAAATCCATCTACAGCACTACCAACATGCCCTTAAAATTAGGTACATAGTGGTGAGTGGTACACAGAAAGAAATCGAAGATCAAATCAAGAAAAACAAGCGGTAAATCACAGAAAATGAATCTAGTTATGGACCTTGGATTGGAAATTCAAATATTACGATTTCGTGTTTGTAATTTACGAAAAAGAGGAAAATGAAGACATTATGACTCAAAAGTTGTAATTCTACACTTTTGAATCGCAACAAAAAAAAGCATTTATGATTCAGAAGCGTAATTTACGATCAGCCAGTTTTAAATTTGCATTTGGCTTGTCAAGAATTACGACTCAAGTTCGTGATTCTACACTTTTGAATCGCAATCAAGAAAAGCATTTATGATTCAGAAGTTAAATTCACGAAATATTTTTGTAAACTACGATTGTCTAAGATCAATTCATTCATTTAGCTTCAAGAGCTTCGTTTTTAGAATATTGAGATCATAAATCTCGATCTTTAATTTTGTAAATCAGAATAATTTAGTGGTACAATTTATATCATGCTCCAAAGGTTTAAAATTTTGAATACAAAATTTTTAAATTGGGCTTACAATGGAAATCTAAAATCATGACATTGTTTCGTAATTCTCAAATTATACAATTTTGTAAATTTAGACGGAATAAAGATTGAATTACAAATTTGACTCTTATTTTACGAAAAAAGGGGGATGATTTACAAAAAAAAAAAAAATCATAATTTACGACATGGAAATTCGTGATTACTGATTTTTCATTTCTTTCCGTGTTCATACAAATTTAAACAATTAGTTTTAATTCCTTGTTCTTCACTTATAAATAATAAATTACTTGCAATGACCAATGAGATGACACTACTTGCGAAACCGCATTTTTATCCCACACATCGTATAGCAGGATTCCCTTGCTCACCGAAGAGCCTTCGTATATTTCGTAGTCATAGATTTTTTCGTG
>CAKKXW010000002.1:64555831-64566013 GCA_920937365.1 Sphaerophoria rueppellii
ACGAATGGCTTCAAACGTTCACACAGCACGGCAGACAAGATCTTATATAGGCGATGTTTAGGAGACTTATACCTTTGTATATGGAATTTATAGTATTTTCACCCTCGAGAATTTTTGGTTGGAGAGTCGTCCCGTCTTGGCGCTGTCAGTTTTTCTATATACAAGATTTTAGTTCTGTATCGCGTTCCGGACGTCGCTGTCGTCGATTCACGAGGCTGCAACTACTATAAATTCCATATACAAAGCTTATACCTCTGTAGTTGGTGCCGTTCAAGAGATCTCCTCTTTGAGCATCGGGTATACGATGCTGAGATTCCATTCATCGGGCATGCTTTCATCCGATCAAATTTTGCAGATGAGCTGGTGCATGCTCCTACCCAAATCATCTTCAGCTGCTTTGTACAGTTCGGTGGCTAGTCGTCTGCTCCAGCGGCTTTGTTTGACTTAAGTTTAGATATCGCTATCTTCACTTCGTCAAGGTCGGTGGGTGGAATTGTTGGCCTTCTGCACCTCAATTGAATGGTTCTGTATTGCTGGTGGAGTTTTGCTCGTCATTGCCATTATACAGCTTGGAAAAGTGGTCTTTCCAAATCCTCCGCACTGACTGCGGTGCCACTACGATGTTCCCATGATGGTCTCTACAGGCTTCAGTTCGGGGTGTATAGGCCCTGGAGGTTTTTTTTTGTAGAACTTTCGAACCTCGTTCATGTTGTGACATCCATCTATCTCCTAGAGAAGTGTCGTGCGTCGATCGCAATGTAATCAATCTGGTTGACGATTAATTGATCAGGAGATTTTCATGTTCCCTTGTGGATATCGAGATGGATCGAGAAACGCGTACTCGCTTCCATAACATCTCGGCCCGTCTAAATCCGTTATCGCAGGTGGTGTCGCGTATCCCAAAAAAAATGTCTTCTCTACCCAGCTTAGCATTCAAATCTCCAAATACGATTTTAATGTCATAGGCTAGGGCTCGAGAAGAGTCAATATACAAAAAAAAAGCAATAAGCCTATATTTTATTTACACTTTTTGACTTTTTTTTCGTGATAATCTTATCCTTCAAAAGCATATTTTTTATAGTGTGTCATGAAAATAATGATTTTTTTTTATCTTCATTATAATCGTGCATAACCCTGCGTTCATCTCGTTTTGATTCAATCAAAAGTACCTAAATAGGTATAGGTATTTTCACTTCTAACGATAAATCTCTCACCATGTAATTTGCTTTTAATTGATCACTTCCAAACGATTTATAACCTTCAAATTAATTGAACGCAAACAGGGGTGGAATCGGCTAAGGTGATTTGTGATAAATGATAATCACATATCACAAATTTTGTCTGTGTAAGGTGATTATCACTTGTGACAATCACTTTTTTGTGATTTTTTTCTGTGACAGTCTATTAGTAGTCACTTTCATACAAAATTTGCTTTTGTTTTGAAATAAAAAAAAAAAAAATTAATATTTTTGTGCCCAAACAAATGTTAATTTTGTATGTGTTTATTCAATAGTTTTTATTGAAATAAGCAATGCGTTATTGATAAACAATATTTTTAGTCGTATGGTTAACTAACACGTTATATGACAATCTTCGCAGTATAAACTGCGTACATTTGATGCAAGGCGATTTAATCATTTCTATCAACATATATCGTGTTGGTTAACCGTCCGACATAATATGGCCAAAAATATTGTTTATCAAAAACGCATTGCTTAATGCAATTCTCATTATTCAATAAAGCAGACAAAAAAACATATATTTTGCTTGCAGCCTGCGAGCCGGATATTCCCTTACATACATATTGTAATATGTATACACTTTCTATTCCTACCTCTCTATATCTCTATATGTCAATCTATTGTAATGTGTACACACTTTGTAACTCCGCCTCTTTATATCTCTATACTTAAATGTGTATGCACTATCTATCTCTGTCACTCTAATATTGTCTAATAGCTGAATAGTTATGTAGCAAAAGTTTTATTTGTAGTTGTAAGTAATTGTGTATACACTGTAGTGGTTAAGAGGAGAACTTCGTTAAGCGTCGAGAAGTTTCAGCGCCTACTAGAACCTAGTAGTTTCTCGAACTTACTTGAGTTATATAAATACCCGCTCGGTGTCGAAGCAAAATTAATTGAATGTGAACTGCTATAAAGTAAAGACACTGTGTTTGAAAGTAATAATTGAAAGTGTTGAATAAATAAGTTTGTGAGTGATTTGAATAAAGTGAATTTGTGTTTTATTTGAAAAGTGAATAAGTTTTAATTATCGGACCAAGCCGAATATTACAATATAAACAACCTGTAGGTACAGTACATAGATACCTAAGTATCTTAAAATTGAACGCTTTTATTCTTTTAATAAGTAAAAACAAACAGAAATCTAACGAAATAGCTTAAAAAAAATAATTAAGTGATTCCAAAAATAATATGTTTTTTTGTGATAACTTTACGCAGAAGGAAAATTTCAATTTATCACATGTGACTATCACAAATGTGATAGTCATTTTTGAATTTAGCCGATTCCACCCCAGGATTTTATTTAAATTTATTTAGAAAATAATAAAAACCTCACTATGACGATTAAATAATATTGATGATGATAATGAACTCACGATTTCTTATTTTAAATAAGCTTAGCTTCGTTGTTCACCTTATTATTGATGGGTACAATTATTGCTAATTTTCGAAATCCTGTTGTATCTGCATGTAAGATGTAACTATGAATATTTAAAATAATTATTGTTTGACGTATCGCTATGTCTTATAACAATCTGTGTTCCGTTAAGATAACCTGTTCGAAGATCAATGAATATGAAAATTCCTCGAAATTATCAAATTTATTTTTTTCAGAGTATTATTCCTGATTAATTTGAACTCAAAACATATTTCATAAATATGACGTTTCAGCTGTGTATGGTGTTGAGAACAAATCGCAAACAAGCTAGTACTGTAGGCTTATCAGATAGAAAAAGACATTGTAGCAAGGTTATTCGATTTCGATGAGACAAACCCAAGTGAAACACCAAGAGACACGTAGGGTAACGGCACGAGTCTCCGGCAATAAAACTTTTTTTTACTTTCAATGCAAACATCTTTATTTCTATCGGTGTTTGATTCAAATCTTAATATTTTGCTAAGACTATAAATATTTCTCAGTAGTTTGGTGTACGAATGAATTGAAAGTTACTTTAAACATTGATTTAACAGGATGAAATCTAAAATAGGGCGATTTTCTTGAGTCTGAGGACAATTGCTCTAGTCTCCGGACGATCTTCAATGGAGCCTCCGAACCAGTTCTACTTAAAAACTCAATATCTTTTATCTCTTAAGCATTGATAATATTATTTCCTGAATGTTTGGCATCAAATTAATTTAAAAAATATTGCCTAGTTATTGTTATTTTAGACGAATTATAAAAAAAAAAACCAGAATCAGTTCCAGTCTCCGGACGATCAAAACAGAGTCTCCGGACGATTTTGAACCTACTTCGTCATAATTGATTGCTGCTTGCCTTGCACCTAATTTCTTCGATCAAATGTCGTGTAAGGCTTACTGTTAGTTGTTTGCATTCATCCTCAAACAGAAAACAGCTCAAAATAATTGAAGACTAATCACATCCTCTCTATCTACGCTACACAACTAAACCATGGCAATTTTATCTACCTGATATACCTACTTACTTGTTCCAAGGTTAACTAGTTCTTGTTTCCAAACCCGTTTTCAGGCACTTGGAATGCTTCAACACTTAACTGATGCACTGTTTTTTGTGGAAAAACATAAGGAATACAAAAAAACAAGTGACAGCTATCTCTCATTCGCCTCTGAAAATACGTTCTTAAAAATGCCATAAAAAACTTTTTCATTACAACTGTCAGTTGGTGTGACCAGGTTCATTCAAATGATACATGTTACAAGAGTTGATAATTGAAGTTTATATCGTAAAATTTTATATCTTACGAAGTCATAACAGCCCATTTATTAGTTAAGTTTTATTCTAGAGCAAAATATTTATATTTTCTATATAATTTTTCTAAACCTAACATTTTTGATTTTTGAACAATTCTTTCCTACTAGAACTTAGCCTTTTACATTATATTGTATAAGTAGAGGAAGTTTGTGGTGGCAGAGTGTCCCTTCTCATTTTAAGATAAATATACTCTGCTTTTTGTGTTTTCTGTATACATATGCATACCAGTAAAGAATAACATTATTCTCAAATAAATATTCTCTGGTCCACGTTGACTCATGTACAACTACTTTGCACAGTAAAATACAGCCTATATTACTCCTGAATATTGTAGTTTTCTATTAGTGAGAGTTTTTTTTCTAATCGGAATAGTATATTCGAAGATTAACATTTATATGGCAAAACAGCGTTTGGTGGGTCAGCTAGTAATCAAATACAGTGAAATCTCCCATAAGCGGACACTCGTGGTCATTTCAGATCATAGCAGGCTAAGAATATTCAAAACATGACGATATTTTTTGTTTCAAATTTTCGAATAAGCTAAAGAACTGGGGATTACCCTTCTTAACTCACAACGAATCAGCGTAGCAAGCTACCTTAAAAAATTCTCTGTCCGCTTATTAGAGCTTCGCGTCCGGCTATTGGAGATTTTAAACGAATTCGCTTCTACATTAATTAACGAAAATTATTATATTATACGAATGAAATTTGTTTTGAATGTGTCCGTTTGTGAGAGGTGATGAGATGAGAAAAAAGGAAGAAACTAATGTCCGTGTCCGTTTAAGAGAGTGTCCGTTTATTAGAATGCTTTTTATATGGGAAATTATAAATAAAAGTTGGTTCCCAAAAAATTGTCCGTTTAAGGGAACTGTCCGCTTATTGTAGCTGTCCGCAGGCGGAGCTTTCACTGTATAGTCATTGCCTTTAAAAAATCATGACAATACGATGAGTGGTTCGCGAGATAATCGAGTCGAAAAAACGTAACGCACATACGCACATACGAACACACACACACACACACACACACACACACACACACACACACACACACACACAGACATCATCATAAAAACGCTTGATTCGGATTCTAGTGATCTCGAAACAAGGAGATATGCAAAAATTGGAGATTCACAAAATCTCCTGGGTAGTTAAAATAAAATAAAACATTGGAGATGTCCGGAGACTAGATTTTCGCTATACCAGTGTCCGGACACTCAAAAAAAAATCGATTAAAAAAACGAAAAAATCACTTTTTTCTTTTGTTATTGGAAGTTCAATATATTTTCATTGAAACAAACTCCATTCGATTACAAGATCTCAAGGTCTGCCACTCTTTTTTTTTTTTTTGCTAAAAAAAACAGCATAACAGCAGCGACTGCTGCTTAAACCACCCATAACTTTTCCGTACGTGTATGTGGCATATGTTACTGATTCAGTATTTTGTTTTTGCAAATTCTGTGTCTAGTTTCTCTTTTACTCCCCATAAAGACAAAATCGTCGGGACACTGGGGCCTTTCCGGAGACTAGTGGAGTTACCCTAAAAAGTTAAACAGCCCCTTGTTTTCTTTTTGTGTTTTTTTTTATTTTTTTACATGAATGCAATAACACACGATTTTATTACAATGGAGGATCAAAGGTTCAATCCACCATATTCTGATTACAACAATGACATACTACCATAAATTACACCTTTAACAGGAAATTGTGCTCAACAAGAGATTTATAATCACAAAAGTGATGGCAAATATTGAGTTTCATTAACAGTGCTTTTTATCTCAAATCTGTACCCATGCTGTTGATTTAATCTGAAAGTTTTTAACAATAGTATCATCTTTCCATTGTTTTAAATGCTGATGATTCATTGAAAAACTATTTCATAATTACAACATGAAAAAATGAAAAAAATTAGGATCAGGTGTTATACAAAATCATTGTTGGAATTTCAAAAAAAAAAAAAATAATAATTATTATTATGAAAATAAATAAGCGTTAAATGAACTATGAAACACTACACTCTTTGCTAGCTCTTTAATTAGTCATTGGAGCAAAATTTATTTCATTTTATTAAACTGAGTGACTAACCTAAGATTGTTTGATGGTAAGCACTTTATTGTTAGAAAGAAAAGAAAGGATGATATAGTGTGAATCAGTGATGAAAAACGAATAGGGTTATATCTGATAGGTAGCCTTATCCAGGCAATTGCGTATGCCGACGACCTGATTGCGTACAGAACTGCCCCAAAGGTTGAAGTCATTAGAATTCTCTTGCAACGTGACTTCGAGAAGATTCAGCGATATTGCGATGACTGGAAACTGAAAATAAATGTCCAGAAATGCAAAACAATTCTGTTCCGGACCCCGCTGGCTGGGGCCACGAGGGATACGCGCAAGAATTGGCGCAAGATGGTCATCGTTGGACCTCACGGACAGCGATTAACGAGCAAAAGTGAAGTGAAGTACCTCGGTATCTGGTTGGACCAGTATCTGTATTTCGACAGACATATGGATGCTGCTCTGAGTAAGGCCAGAGGAGTATTCGCTCTGACGAAACGGCTGTTTTACAGCAGTCGACTTGACCCCAGAATGAAGGTAATTTGCTACATGGCCCTCATACGGCCGATGATCGTTTATGGCTGT
The DNA here is from genome assembly GCA_920937365.1 of Sphaerophoria rueppellii. NCBI lineage: Eukaryota > Metazoa > Arthropoda > Insecta > Diptera > Syrphidae > Sphaerophoria > Sphaerophoria rueppellii. Next base: position 64,562,441 of record CAKKXW010000002.1, read on the forward strand.
CCAGTGTGGTTCAACGTTGCACCATCTCAAATGGAAAAGATTCGGGTGTTCGGGAGGCAGTGCCTTCGGCGCTGTCGTGGTTTGTATCGAACACCGGAATCTTCTTATGTACATTACTATCCTAACGAGGTTCTACACAACGAGGCTCGGATCAACAGAATTGACAATTTCGTGATAAAACTTGTTCGGGGTCACATTGCAAGAGCTATGACTTCGACGAATAATTTGATCTTTGGGGCGTTCTATCCGAACGACGAATATTTTGATAGTGCACTCTTGAGTGGCTTCATTCCACCAGAGGCATTCCTCTATTTAGATAGATGCGGTCTGATACAGGACAGATTGACGGTGCCGCTAATCTACCACGTCAGGCGAAGAACGGTCGATCGGCGGCTCCTTTACAGTCGAGACGTTCTCGCACAAGACGGAGCAGAGCTCCTTCGGTTCAGTAGGGCTGTGTCCGAACGGGACCGAATCGATAGGGTGAAGCAGGCGAACCAGTTCTGGTGGCTTCAGTCAGCACTTGATAATAAGTAGTCGGGGTGGGGTTTTTAGCCTTGGCGGGCTTACATACTTGTTTTAGTTTAAGGGTTTTGGGTTTAGGTTTAAGTAGAGTAGGCATGGTGGCACATACATTGATAAGGACAACAAATATAAAATACAACAAAGAAAAATAAATGAAAAAAAGAAAAAACCAAATAAATAAAAAAAAAACAAAAAAAAAAAAATAAAAAAAAAATAAAAATATATATATATATATACACAAAAATTGAAATAAAAATGATAGAGATTTGCTGCTGTGGTTGTTCTAGTTCGTAAGTAGTTGCTAGGTAGAATAGGTAGTTTTAGTTAATTTTAAGTTTTATTTTTAAGGACCTAATTTTAAGTAGCATGTAAGCAAAAAAATTATAAATGACATAATGTTAGTTTTTCTAAATTTTCGAACAAGAAACAATAAAACAAATATAATAAAATAGTTCATAGGCCGAAAGGCATTAATTATAAGTTGATCATGATTTCCTTAGAGCGCCCGGTTGGCGCCAGTAAATTAAATATGAGATTTTATATAATAATCTAGTTTGAATTCTTTGTCTAGTAGTAAGTAGTTTTTAAGTTGAAATGAATAAAAATGAATTAATTAATATGCAAAAAAAAAAAAACTAATAGAGTTGAAAGCATCAAACCCAAAGAAAAGTCATGTTTTGATTCGAGCTGTAAAGAGGTTATTAGGGAAAAAGATGTAAAAATCTGGTGTTTTAGAGCCAACCCAACTGAGGAAAACCGGAACAATTTTAAACAAGCCAGGAAGGCCTGCAATGCCCAAATTCGACGCACAAAGTTTTTACATGACCAAAAATTAAGGCAAAAAATACTGCAATGTTCCAAATTTTTGGTTATTTGTAAAAAACATGAAGAATTCTTCTACTTCCTCGGTCCCTACACTCGTTGACAATGACACTCCAGTTGTTAGCTCTCTTGCGAAAGTTAACCATTTTGCTAGGCAGTTCGCCGCCAACTCTTCCCTGCCAGAGAGTGTCATGATTCCATGGGACAAATCTTCTTCCGCACTCGTGCTGTGGCGAGAAACCTAAAGGATCTCAACACACATAAATCTACTGGTCCGGATGGTATCCCTGCTATTGTTCTGGAGAGGTGTTCTTCCACTCTGGAAAATCCCTTGCGTAAGCTTTTCCATCAATCCTATTCTTCTGGGCTCCTTCCGAGCAGTTGGAAAACAGCATTTGTCCAGCCTATTCCAAAAAAAGGCGAATCTTCTTCTCCCTCCAATTATCGTCCGATTGCACTTACGTCCCTTCTTTCTAAGGTCATGAAAACGCTGATTAATTATCAGCTCAAGAAATATCTTGAAGACCGAAAGCTTCTTAATGACCGGCAGTACGGCTTTCGCAGCCACAGGTCCACTGGTGACCTGATGGTTTATCTCACCGAACAGTTGAACAACTCTTTACATCGTTTTTTAGAAAGTAAGATTATTGCACTTGATATTTCAAAGGCATTTGATAAAGTTTGGCATCTTGCTCTTTTGTCGAAAATGAGTGCCATCGGAATAGATGAATCCCTCCTTCACTATATTGGACGGATTCAAGTCTGAAACCCACAAAATAAATGCTGGTGTACCCCAGGGTTCCGTTTTGTTTCCGACCCTCTTTCTCATTTTCATTAATGATCTCTTGTTTGTTACTTCTAATCCAATAAATTGTTTCGTTGACGATAGTACCCTAAGCTTCTCATATTGGTTCCCAATTTACATCCCTCCTCTTCGGATGTGGAACTGCAACGGTAAAATATGATAAGCTCATTAAACTCTGACTTGAACAGCATTGTATAATGGGGAATTAAAAACCGTGTAGAGTTTAATGCTTCGAAAACCAATGCTGTCTTGTATCGTTGAAGCGAGATATACCCCACTTGACTCTGTCCATGAGTGGCACTTGCATCAAAGAGACCGAATATCTCAAGATTCTCGGTATGTGCATCACTGACCACCGAGCACATACGCGATGTGGCCAAAAATGCCGCAAGATGTTTGGGTTTCTTAAGACGAGCTCGGCAAAAATCCTTGATCGAACCCTCCTAGTGGGTGCCGGGCGGACAATGTCGCCACAGTTTTGGTCTGTAGGTGTCAGACGGTGATAGCTAAGGTTAGATTGGATCGCTGTGTGGTTCTGACTCCCTATATAGCACAACTCACAGAAATCCTCTCTCACCATAGATCCAAGGTTCCTAGTTTCAGTGGTGGTGTGAGCTAGTAAATCCGTGCCCAAGAATTAAAGGTTGAGGGATAAATCAACCATGAACGAGCTCAGCCGGAGGCCTGTGGTGGGTAACGGTTTTTTGTGTTTATACCTTCCCTCGGTATGCGGCTCTGCCGAGGGTGGCCTTCTTTTCCGCCTTACTCGTGGGAATCAAATCGAACACCCTCATTATGTCTTCGTCTAATTTATGTGTTAAAATTCCATCCATCGAGTCCGAGGATGAACTCCTGGCTTCCAGTCAGGATACCATTGCAGGTAGCTCAGGGGAAGCTAGAGACGCTAGCACCTCAGAGCAGGCTACACTAAGAGGTAACACGGGAGGTACTAGTACCTAGTAGCATCCCTCTCAAAAAACGCCCTCAACTTCAAGTAGCAAGGCTCGCCAGAGCAACGCTACCAAGCCCAACAAGCACTCTCCTGCGGATCAGCTCAGGATCAAGTACAGGAAGGCTACTTTCATTCTTGGCAAGATTGCCGAGAACGAAAAAGCCGGAAAGGTACACGAGCGTGATGCTGCCGACAAAATCAAATATGAAAAAGTTGTTGAAGAATTCAATAGTCGGGAGAAGAGTGCGCCACCCAGCAAAAAAGAAAAGTCCACCAAGAGGAACAGGTCTCTGGAGGAGGAGAAGCCACCTCAAAAGAGAACCAAACTTGGTGGCAATGCCAAAAAAGAGACTAACTAGGACTCGACTAGGCGTCCTCTCACGAACAACCCGAACCATCGCAACGAGACCGCTCGGAACGATGAACTTCAACTCCCGCAAAAAACTCTCCCTACGATGATCCATGATCA
>CAKKXW010000002.1:64596121-64610789 GCA_920937365.1 Sphaerophoria rueppellii
GCTGTTTTTCTTTCTCTTTCATATTGTTGGACTATTATTTCTTATTACTGTTTTATGGATATATTCTTAATTATAATTTATTATTTTTCTCACTATTTTATTTTTATGTATTATCAGTGCACTACTTAATTTAAATGTTATCCACAAACTTTCACTAACTTATAAGATTATATTATCTTAATGTGTAAGTGCATACCGAAAATAAATAAACAAATAAACAAATAAATAAATAAATAAATAAATAAACATTTACCAAAATACTCACATATCATAGTTTAGTTGCATACAAAATCCTATCCGTACATGTACTGTGTGAGCGTCTTAAACCGTTCTGCAAAACAATAATCGGCACTTACCAGTGTGGTTGTAGGGCAGGCAGAACAACGATAGACCAAATATTCACACTGAGGCAGATCCTGGAAAAGACCAACGAATTTCAAGTCGAAACCCACCATCTTTCCATCGACTTTAAAGCTGCGTATGATAGCATCCACCACCAAGAGCTTATGATGGCGATGTATGAATTCGGGATCCCAAACAAACTGATCCAGCTGTGCCGCATGACGCTTAACAATACGCAGTGCAGTGTGCAAATGGGTAACAGCTCATCCGAGTTGTTTCAAACATGAGCAGGATTTAGACAAGGAGATACGCTGTCATGTGACTTTTTCAACATAGTCCTGGAGCAGATAGGGCGCAAGGCAGGTTGTGAGCACGGAAAACACTATCTTCAACAAATCCACCCAGCTCTTAGGCTATGCGGACGACATAGACATCATCGGTCAATCCAGGAGAGCTGTGCTTGAGGCCTTCACAGCGATTGAAGAAGAGGCGAAACTCGTTGGTCTTGAAGTGAATGGAGACAAAACGAAGTACATGCTATCAACGAACAATGCAACATCTGTCCACCGCCTAGGACAAAGCGTCACTGTTGGTAGCAGCAATGTCGAGGTATTTTAGGAGTTCACCTACCTTGGAACAAACATCAATCCCACAAATGACACCTTAGTGCAGTAGTTAGGAGATCCTAAGAAGAATTACCCTAGCGAACCGCTGCTGCTTCGGTTTGGCAAAATAATGGGTTCAAAACTCCTCACTCGAAAGACAAAGTGTCTGCTATACAAAACTTTGATTTTACCAGTCCTACTCTACTGTGCCGAGTGCTGGACGATAAGAAAAAAGGGTAATTGGATCGGGCACTTTGGAAAGAAAAATTCTTCGACGGAGTTTTCGGCCCCGTATGCGACGATGGCGAATGGAGGCGAATATTCAACCGAGAACTGTACGCGCTGTACCAAGATGTGGATGTAGTCCAGAAGGCAAAGAAAAGACTACAACATTGGCTCGGCCACATCGAGCGAATGGACGACAACGCTCCAGGCAAGAAATTCTTCTCATCCCAGCCCCAGGTTCGAGACGACAAAGAAGACCGAACCTACGGCATAAAGACCAAGTGACTGCTGGTGCCAGAGCACTTGGTTTCGGCGGCTTGAGAGTGCATGCGAGGGACCGTTCACGATGGAAGGATGCAATATCTCAGACTGAGATCTGTCATGGATTGTGAGCTGGATAAGTAAGTAAAGTAAGTATTAAAGATGCTTCTGCATAAGAGCATACCAAATAAATATGCAATTTAATCTATACTTATATATAAAGCTTAAAGTTTGTTTATTTGAACGCGCTGATCTATAAGGAACTGCTAAATAAAATTGAAAAATTCTTTTTGTGTTGAATAGTCAGTCCATTTATCGTGGAAGGCTTTAACCTATACAACGTTAAGCTTCGGAAAATCAGAGTAAAGCATCACTGACAAATTTTGTTAAAACAGTGAAAATTATACATATTTGAAGGCTTCGAGCTAAGAAGAATTTCGACTTAGCGAGAGTCGTCACAATATTCCCACGCCCGAATGGTGCACAAATCAAGACGCACCTCTGACTTGAGGTCGAGGGAGAGGCGGACGAAGTCGAGGGCAACTGCTAGTTGAAGATGAAGACTAAAGAATAAAAAATTTAAATATTCGTAGTCTTTTTTTTCTGCGAGAAACCGTACAATTACACTCGATTTCGTACACTTTTTTCCAGATTTTTTTTTTTATAATAAGCACACACTCAAGGGGTTTTTATACCCTTATTATGCCATAGACACAGTGAGTGCTTTAGGAAAGAAGGAAGGGGTTAGAGAGGAGGTGCCGGTGTACATTGGTCTTAAATTCCTGAACATTGCAATGATCGGGAAAAACAGAGTGTAGAAGAGAGTGCCACATTCGCGTAGTACGGCTAAAGAACGATTCTCTAAACTTGACCGTACAACCGAAGTTGGGCTCGAGTGTAAACTGATGGGCATTCCTGGAAGCGCGGGTATTACGGTTTAATTGTTTAAGAGGTGGAATGCAAGTGGCTATTTCACTAGAGCAATTACCGTAGAAGTAACGATAAAACAGAGAGACACGAAACGTTACGACGGTGGTCTAAAGGAGTGAATGAATCAGTGATGTCTCTATCACCGATCATTCTCACGGCTCTTCTTTGTATACCATCCAAGAGGCTTATAAGTAAGTTACTGGAGCACCAGCCAAAAGATGGGAATTGTACTCAAGTTTTGGACGGATATAAGTCTTGTAGATAACAGCCAGATCAGACGGGTAGAAAAATGTCTTACATCGTCTTAAGAAACCCAAACATCTTGCGTCATTTTTGGCTTCATCGCGTATGTGCTCGGTGGTCAGTGATGCAAATACCGAGAATCTCGAGATGTTCGGTCTCTTTGATGCAAGTGCCACTCATGGACAGCGGCAAGGGGGGTATATCTCGCTTCAACGATACAAGAAAGCATTGGTTTTCGAAGCATTAAACTCTCACGGTTTTTAATTCCCCATTGTACAATGCTGTTTAAGTCAGAGTTTAATGAGCTTATCATATTTTACCGTTGCAGTTCCACATCCGAAGAGGAGGGATGTAAATTGGAAACCAATATGAGAAGCTTAGGGTACTATCGTCAACGAAACAATTTATTGGATTAGACGTAACAAACAAGAGATCATTAATGAAAATGAGAAAGAGGGTCGGAGACAAAACGGAGCCCTAAGGTACAGCAGCATTTATTTTGTGGGTTTCAGACTTGAATCCGTCCAATACAACGAAGGAGGGATTCATCTATTCCGAAGGCACTCATTTTCGATAAAAGAGCAAGATGCCAAACTTTATCAAATGCCTTTGAAATATCAAGTGCAACAATCTTACTTTCTAAAAAACGATATAAAGAGTTGTTCCACTGTTCGGTGAGATAAACCATCAGATCACCAGTGGACCTGTTGCTGCGAAAGCCGTACTGCCGGTCATTAAGAAGCGTTCGGTCTTCAAGATATTTCTTGAGCTGATAGTTAATCAGCGTTTGCATGACCTTAGAAAGGAGGGACGTAAGTGCAATCGGACGATAATTGAAGGGAGAGGAGGATTCGCCTTTTTTTTGGAATAGGCTGGACAAATGCCCAGAAGAATAGGATTGATGGAAAAGCTTACGCAAGGGTTTTGCCAAAGTGGAAGAACACCTCTCCAGAACAATAGCAGGGATACCATCCGGACCAGCAGATTTATGTGTGTTGAGATCCTTGAGCTTTCTCGCCACAGCACGAGTGCGGAGGAAGATTTGTCCCATGGAATCATGACACTGTCTGGCAGGGAAGAGTTGGCGGCGAACTGCCTAGCAAAAAGGTTAGCTTTCGCAAGAGAGCTAACAACTGGAGTGTCATTGTCAACGAGTGTAGGGACCGTGGAAGAAGAAGAATTTTTCTTTCCCCAAATGTCGAAGTCATTAGAATTCTCTTACAACGTGACTTCGAGAAGATTCAGCGATATTGCGATAGCTGGAAACTGTCTGCTGCTCTGACTAAGGCCAGAGCCTTTGCTCTGACGAAACGGCTGTTTTTCAGCAGTCGGGTTGACCCCAGAGTGAAGGTAATTTGCTACATGGCCCTTATAGGGCCGATGATCGTTTATGGCTGTCCAGTGTGGTTCAACGTACATTATTATGTACATTACTATTCTAACGAGGATCTATACAACGAGGCTCGGATCAACAGAATTGACAATTTCGTGATAAAACTTGTTCGGGGTCACATTGCGAGAGCTTTGACTTCGACGAATAATTTGATCTTTGGGGCGTTCTATCCGAACGACGCATATTTTGATAGTGCACGCTTGAGCGGCTTCATTCCACCAGAGGCATTCCTCTATTTAGATAGATGCGGTCTGATACAGGACAGATTGGCGGTGCCGCTAATCTACCACGTCAGGCGAAGAACCGTCGATCGGCGGCTCCTTTACAGTCTAGACGTCCTCGCACAAGACGGAGCAGAGCTCCTTCGGTTCAGTAGGGCTGTGTCCGAACGGGACCGAACGGGACCGATCGATAGGGTGAAGCAGGAGAACCAGTTCTGGTGGCTTCAGTCAGCACTTGATAATGAGTAGTCGGGGTGGGGTTTTGAGCCTTGGCCGGCTTGCATACTTGTTTTAGTTTAAGGGTTTTGGGTTTAGATTAAAGTAGAGTAGGCATGGTGGCACATACATTGACAAGGACAACAAATATAAGATACAACAAATAAAAGAAATGAAAAAAAAAAAACAAAAAACAAATATCAAAACAAAAAAAAATGTAAAAAAATACAAAAATAAATATTATATTTGAAAAAATAAAAATGATAGAGATTTGCTGCTGTGGTTGTTCTAGTTCTTAAGTAGTTGTTAGGTAGAATAGGTAGTTTTAGTTAATTTTAAGTTTTATTTTTAAGGACCTAATTTTAAGTAGCAAGTAAGAAACACAAAAAAAAATATAACGTTATTTAAAAAAAAAAAAAATCAATCATGAACTTATAACCCACGTAAATGAGTCAAAAGTACGTCATGGAATTCTGACCCCAGCTTACGGTTAGTGAAATCGATTATTTTTGTTTGCTTATTCCGAGTGGTGGAGGGAAGTAACTTCACGGGAACTAACTATACTGATGGATTTAGTTTCCACGAAGTAAGGATTTGGTCCACTTTTGTAAAATGTGGTTAGATTCCATGTACGGTGGGAATTCAATTCTTTAGTCATTTAGAGGTTCTAGTCCTCTTCGAACGTGAAATAAACTGCCATTTTAACCGAGACAAAATTAAATAAGAATTCAAGTAGTGAGCAATGTTATTCGTAAAATTAAAATAAATTTAATATATAGTCATTCAGTACTCGAGTTTTAAGGACTCTGATTTTTTGTTATTAAATCAAATGACCGTGAACATTCGGAAACTCAGTCATACCGAATTCAGTTCTCAACACTCTGAAAATAATGAAAAATCGCCCGATCTTTTTGATTAATATCATAGCTTATTTTAGTTGTCGAGCAAATAATTTTTTTAAGCTCTTACTGTTTCGTTCTATTTGAAAAAGTAACCCCTATACAATTACACATCCAGTAATGCATAGAAAATTAGCAGATGCCGCATTTCAATGATTCATTCTGAGCATCTTTTTTTTGTTTCGATTGAGGATGAGGATGAGGATATAATGATAAAAAAGATTCAAGATCGATTTGGTTTGCGAGCGAAGCGAGCGGAAAAAATTTTGCCCAAAAGAGAATCAATTTGGGGTGTGAAAAAAAAAAATTCGCGCGATTTTTTCCGCTCGCTTCGCATTCTTGTGGTTATAGGATGCCCTACTTCCACAGAACTTTGACATCCCATTGTGCAGAAGAACGTTTTATTTTTTTCAAAGTAAAATAGATTACTTTTACCAACTAAAAGGGTCGATAACAGAAAAGTGTGGACATTTTTTTAAAATTCAACGAGCAGTTCAAACAGCAATAAAATACAAAATTTAATTTTTTGCCTCTTGCTAGCACAAAGAAAGCGAAATATTTTGTCTTAATTCTATTTCGTATCATAATAGGATCATAAATTATTGTTTTTTTTTTAGTCTAGTTCATAAAAGAAAAAAAAATTATTAATTTTTTGGTTTTATTAAAATTTGTTTTCTAAGAACTTATGGCTCTTTTTTTTTGCTGACTTTTGACTCACTTACGTGGGTTATAAGTTCATAATTGATTTATGAAGTTTTGACCCACCTAAGTGGGTCAAAAGTCCTTAACGGACTTATGACCTACGGACTTATGACACTGCGCCACATAGTTCGTAGGCCGAAAGGCATTAATTTTTAAGAAAACCATGAATTCCTTAGAGTGCCCGGTTGAGGCCAATAAGTTAAATATAAAATTTGAGATAATAAGCTAGTTTGAATTCCTTTGTCTAGTAATAAATAATGAATAAAAAATGAATTTTGAGAAAAAAAAAACAAAATAAAGAAGAATTCTTCATGTTTTTTACAAATGACAAAAAATTCTTACTGCCTTTGGGACATTGCAGTATTTTTTGCCTTAATTTTTGGTCATGTAAAAACTTTGTACGTCGAATTTGGGCATTGCAGGCCTTCCTGGCTTGTTTAAACTTGTTCCGGTTTTCCTCAGTTGGGTTGGCTCTAAAACACCAGATTTTTACATCTTTTTCCCTAATACCTAACCTTTTTACAGCTCGAATCAAACCATGACTTTTCTTTGGGTTTGATGCTTTTAACCCTATTCTGCTGTCAATACAATCGGAAATTGTCGTTTTTCATCACTGATTCACACTATATCATCCTTTCTTTTCTTTCCAACAATAAAGTGCTTACCATCAAACAAACTTAGGTTAGTCACTGAGTTTAGTAAAATGAAATAAATTTTGCTCCAATGACTAATTAAAGAGCTTGAAAACAGTGTAGTGTTTCATAGTTCATTTAACGCTTATTTATTTTCATAATTATTATTATTAATTTTTTTTTTTTTTTTGAAATCTCAACAATGATTTTGTATAACACCTGAAACTATTTTTTTTCATTTTTTCATGTTGTTATTATGAAATAGCTTTTCAATGAATCATCAGCATTTAAAACAATGGAAAGATGATACTATTGTTAAAAACTTTCAAATTAAATCAACAGCATGGGTACAGATTTGAGATAAAATGAACTGTTAATGAAACTCAATATTTGCCATCACTTTTGTGATTATAAATCTCTTGTTGAGCACAATTTCCTGTTAAAGGTGTAATTTATGGTAGCCTATGTCATTGTTGTAATCAGAATATGGTGGATTGAACCTTTGATCCTCCATTGTAATAAAATCGTGTGTTATTGCATTCATGTAAAAAAATAAAAAAAAAAAAAACAGAAAAAGAAAACAAGGGGCTGTTTAACTTTTTAGGGTAACTCCACTAGTCTCCGGAAAGGCCCCAGTGTTCCGACGATTTTGTCTTTATGGGGAGTAAAAGAGAAACTAGACACAGAATTTGCAAAAACAAAATACAGAATCAGTAACATATTCCACATACACGTACGAAGTTTCAAGCCGATCGAATGTATGACGGAAAAGTTATGGGTGGTTTAAGCAGCAGGCGCTGCTGTTATCTTAGCAAAAAAAATAGTGGCAGACCTTGAGGTCTTGTAATCAAATGGAGTTTGTTTCAACGAAAATATATTGAACTTCCAATAACAAAAGAAAAAAGTGATTTTTTCGTTTTTTTAATCGATTTTTTTTTTCAGTGTCCGGACACTGGTATAGCGAAAATCTAGTCTCCGGACATCTCCAATGTTTTATTTTATTTTAACTACCCAAGAGATTTTGTGAATCTCCAATTTTTGCATATCTCCATGTTTCGAGATCACTAGAATCCGAATCAAGCGTTTTTATGATGATGTCTGTGTGTGTGTGTATGTGTCTTCGTATGTGCGTTACGTTTTTTCGACTCGATTATCTCGCGAATCACTCATCGTATTGCCATGATTTTTTAAAGGCAATGACTATATTTGATTACTAGCTGACCCACCAAACGCTGTTTTGACATATAAATGTTAATCTTCGAATAGGGTAAAGTCGGGGGATATGGCACCCATTTTGCTTTCTGCCTATAACTTCAAAATTAAGGAAGATTTGATTTCAATCCAAAATAACTTTATTATTAAACTAATTGATAAACAAAAAATATGAACTTATTTGAAATTCACAGTCAAATATTTTTTTTTCGCAAAAATAAAAAGCCTTTAAAAAATGACGACTAAAAAAATGGAGGGTGATATGGCACCTGCTTACGGGTGAAATGGCACTTCACATTTTCGTTGTTTTTCCTTCCACATTAAATTTATATATTGTTATAGGACGTCATGTGACCAGAAGTGACATATTATGCACTTATATTATTACATATATACCATGCCCTTACAATGAAACCGAAGGAGTGACTGTCCGGTTTTATTGTAAGGGCATGGTTCTAACTCTATCCTACACGATTATTTCCCCCAAATCCTCGGGTACATTTATCTAAGCCATCGTGCAATGTGTACCGGTAAAGTGTTCAGCGGGTAGTGAGTAGAGGATAGTGGGGTAGTGGATGGAAGTAAGCGGATAGTGTGGTAGCGGATTATAACAGTTAAGATCTTTTATTTTTCGATTTTAAAAGTACGAAGTCTGCCTGATCAGCTAGTTTATATATAAAAAAGTACAACTTTTTTTTAGTGTACGTTCTATTCTAACCGATTTTCTTAATTTTTTTTTAAACTAAGGAGAAATAAGGGTAGAAGGTTTAAGACCAACAAAATGTACATATACTTTTCAAATCGCAAAAGGTGACAATGTTAAAAAATAATGCTTTTCTCACTTTAACAAACTACATTAATACACGAATACTCAATTTCGTTGGAAAATTTTGTTAAATTTAAATGAATGCCAAGATCAAAACGAAAAAAAAAAGAAATAAAAAAGTAAGATGGGGGGAAATGGCACCGGGGCCATATCACCCGAGCTTCTGAGGTGCCATATCACCTTTTTGGCCCTGTTTTTTATATTTGAAATAACATGAACTATCAAGCACGCACAGATATAGCAAGAAACAAACACAAACATACATGATTATATCTGTTTTTTTCTTTTTAAATGAACACTTGGCGTCAAATACTTTCGGATTACCACGAACTTTACTAATACACAAAAAAAAACTTTTTGCTTAATAAACACACACTTTTTTTCATCCAGCTTTAAATATAGTCACTTACAGGCTGCTGCGATTTGACCTGGATATTTCAAGAGCTTACGTAAAAGCGAATGATATGTTGATCCATTTGTTTTGAAAAGAAGTCATTAAGTGGGAGATATTGAAAGGGTGCCATATCTCCCGTGGTGCCATATCACCCGACTTTACCCTATACTATTCCGATTAGAAAAAAATCTCTCACTAATAGAAAACTACAATATTCAGGAGTAATATAGGCTGTATTTTACTGTGCAAAGTAGTTGTACATGAGTCAACGTGGACCAGAGAATATTTATTTGAGAATAATGTTATTCTTCACAAGTATGCATATGTATACAGAAAACTCAAAAAGCAGAGTATATTTATCTTAAAATGAGAAGGGACACTCTGCCACCACAAACTTCCTCTACTTATACAATATAATGTAAAGGGCTAAGTTCTAGTAGGAAAGAATTGTTCAAAAATCAAAAATGTTAGGTTTAGAAAAATTATATAGAAAATATAAATATTTTACTCTAGAATATAACTTAACTAATTAGTGGGCTGTTATGACATCGTAAGGTATAATATTTTACGATATAAACTTCAATTATCAACCCTTGTAACATGTATGATTTGAATGAACCTGGTCACACCAACTGACAGTTGTAGTGAAAAAGTTTTTTATGGCATTTTTAAGAACGTATTTTCAGAGGCGAATGAGAGATAGCTGTCACTTGTTTTTTTGTATTCCTTATGTTTTTCCACAAAAAACAGTGCATCAGTTAAGTGTTGAAGCATTCCAAGTGCCTGAAAACGGATTTGGAAAAAAGAAACAAGAACTAGTTAATCTTGAAACAAGTAAGTAGGTATACCAGGTAGATAAAATTGCCATGGTTTAGTTGTGTAGCGATAGAGAGAATGTGATTAATCTTCAATTATTTTGAGCTGTTTTCTGTTTGAGGATGAATGCAAACAACTAACAGTAAGCCTTCGACATTTGATCGAAGAAATTAGGTTCTAGGCAAGCAGCAATCAATTATGACGAAGTAGGTTCAAAATCGTCCGGAGACTCTGTTTTGATCATTCGGAGACTGGAACTGATTCTGGTTTTTTTTTTTTATAATTCGTCTAAAATAACAATAACTAGGCAATATTTTTTAAATTAATTTGATGCCAAACATTCAGGAAATAATATTATCAGCGCTTAAGAGAAAAATGATATTGAGTTTTTAAGTAGAACTGGTTCGGAGACTCCATTTAAGATCGTCCGGAGACTAGAGCAATTGTCCTCAGACTCAAGAAAATCGCCCTATTTTAGATCCTGTTAAATCAATGTTTAAAGTAACTTTCAATTCATTCGTACACCAAACTACTGAGAAATATTTATAGTCTTAGCAAAATATTAAGATTTGAATCAAACACCAATAGACATAAAGATGTTTGCATTGAATGTAAAAAAAAGTTTTATTGCCGGAGACTCGTGCCGTTACCCTACGTGTCTCTTGGTGTTTCACTTGGGTTTGTCTCATCGAAATCAAATAACCTTGCTACAATGTCTTTTTCTATCTGATAAGCCTACAGTAGATACTAGCTTGTTTGCGATTTATTCTCAACACCATACACAGCTGAACCGTTATATTTATGAAATATGTTTTGAGTTCAAATTAATCAGGAATAATACTCTGAAAAAAATAAATTTGATAATTTCGAGGAATTTTCATATTTATTGATCTTCGAACAGCGATACGTCAAACAATAATTATTTTAAATATTCATAGTTAGATGCAGATACAACAGGATTTTCTCGAAAATTAGCAATAATTGTACCCATCAATAATAAGGTGAACAACGAAGCTAAGCTTATTTAAAGTAAGAAATCGTGAGTTCATTATCATCATCAATATTATTTAATCGTCGTATAGAGGTTTTTATTATTTTCTAAATAAATTTAAATAAAATCCTGTTTGCGTTCAATTAATTTGAAAGTTATAAATCGTTTGGAAGTGATCAATTAAAAGCAAATTACATGGTAAGAGATTTATCGTTAGAAGTGAAAATACCTTTACCTATTTAGGTACTTTTGATTGAATCAAAACGAGATGAACGCAGGCCTGCACGATTATAATGAGGATTTAAAAAAAAAATCGTTATTTTCATGACACACTATAAAAAATATGCTTTTGAAGGATAAGATTATCACGAAAAAAAGTCAAAAAGTGTAAATAAAATATAAGCTTATTGCTTTTTTTGTATATTGACTCTTCTCGAGCCCTAGCCTATGACATTAAAATCGTATTTGGAGATTTGAATGCTAAGCTGGGTAGAGAAGACATTTTTTTTGGGATACACGACACCACCTGCGATAACGGATTTAGGCGGGCCGAGACGTTATGGAAGCAAGTACGCGTTTCTCGATCCATCTCGATATCCACAAGGGAACATGGAAATCTCCTGATCAATTAATCGTCAACCAGATTGATTACATTGCGATCGACGCACGACACTTCTCTAGGAGATAGAGGGATGTCACAACATGAACGAGGTTCGAAAGTTCTACAAAAAAAAAAAAACCTCCAGGGCTTATGCACCCCGAACTGAAGCCTGTAGAGACCATCATGGGAACATCGTAGTGGCACCGCAGTCAGTGCGGAGGATTTGGAAAGACCACTTTTCCCAGCTGTATAATGGCAATGACGAGCAAAACTCCACCAGCAATACAGAACCATTCAATTGAGGTGCAGAAGGCCAACAATTCCACCCACCGACCTTGACGAAGTGAAGATAGCGATATCGAAACTTAAGTCAAACAAAGCCGCTGGAGCAGACGACTAGCCACCGAACTGTACAAAGCAGCTGAAGATGATTTGGTTAGGAGCATACACCAGCTCATCTGCAAAATTTGATCGGATGAAAGCATGCCCGATGAATGGAATCTCAACATCGTATACCCGATGCTCAAAAAGGAGATCTCCTGAACGGCACCAACTACAGAGGTATAAGCTTTGTATATGGAATTTATAGTAGTTGCAGCCTCGTGAATCGACGACAGCGACGTCCGGAACGCGATACAGAACTAAAATCTTGTATATAGAAAAACTGACAGCGCCAAGACGGGACGACTCTCCAACCAAAAATTCTCGAGGGTGAAAATACTATAAATTCCATATACAAAGGTATAAGTCTCCTAAACATCGCCTATATAAGATCTTGTCTGCCGTGCTGTGTGAACGTTTGAAGCCATTCGTCAACAACCTGGTAGGTCCTTATCAGTGTGGCTTCAGACCCGGAAAGTCCACCATAGATCAAATATTCACCCTACGGCAGATCTTGGAACCAGGAACTTCAAATCGATACCTACCATCAATGGAGATCCGAAGGATGTTAGAGATGCACTTTCCCGATCCGATGCTGAGAAGTGGAAACAAGCCATGCGTGAAGAGTATGATGCTCTCATTAAGAAGAATAATTGGGATCTAGTTGTTTTGCCTAAGGATCGACAAGCAATTTCATGCAAATGGGTTCTTCGTAAAAAGAAGGACGGAGCTGGTGAAACAGTTCGCTACAAGGCTCGACTTGTTGTCTGAGGATGCACGCAGGTCAGTGGTACAGACTTTGATGAAACCTTTGCGCCAGTGGTACGTGGTACAACGCTTCGATGCTTGATTGCTGTGGCAACACTTAAAGACTGGAACATCGATCAAATGGATGCGGTGGCAGTTTTCTTGCAACCCGAGATTGACAAGGATATCTCCATGTCGCAACCAAAGTTATTCCACAAAGATGATAAACTCAAGCCCGGAAAAGTTTGCCGATTACGCAAAGCATTGTATGGCCTCGAGCAATCTGGTTTCTTGTGGAACGAGAAGTTGGATAAGTTACGTGATCTCGGACTAGTTCAAGCAAAATTTGACACATGCGTTTATCATTGCCTCAACAAGGAAAAGGTAATTATAATAGCAATTTATGTTAACGATTTTCTGCTCATTACATACAGTAAAAAATCAAAAGTAAGGCGAAATTCATTACTGTCTTGGAATTCAAGTAACTAGAGACAGAGCTTAAGGTGAAACAACCCTAGACCAAACAGCATACATAGAGGCGATTCTAAGACGATTCAACATGAGCGATGCGAAGCCTGTTTCTACACCTTTGGAATGTGGAAAGGGGCTAAGTCGAAATATGGCACCAATCAACGATGCCGAAAAGGAAGTCATGCTTCATATTCCTTACCAAATGGCGAACAACACGTCCAGACGTTTCGTTCGCAGTGGGGGTTCTCAGCAAGTTCAACTTTAATCCTGGAAGAGAGCATTGGTCTTCAGTCAAGCGAGTTATGCGGTATCTGCAGGAGCTAAAATTACCTATAAAAGTAATGGAGAGAACAATATTATAGGATACACAGATGCAGACTATGCTGACGATCCCGATGACAGGGTTTCCGTGAGTGGCTACGTTTTCAAGCTGGCGGATGGCATTATCAGTTGGTCCAGTAAGAAACAACAAACAGTTGAACGTTCAATAACAGAAGCAGAGTACCTGGCTCTTGCTCATGCAACCCAGGAAGCTCTCTGGCTGAGGATGATGGCAATCGAAATGAAAATCTCACCAAATGACACCATTATACCAATTGACTGTGACAACCAAAGTGCCCTCGATCTTTCAAGAAACTCTCTTCTCTTCTCTTCTTCGAGATGCAGCAAAGAAAAAACGAGTCGAGTTCTTCAAAGTGGCAACGGAAAAGATGATTGCAGATTCATTAACAAAGCCGGTCAACCATCAGAAACATGAGTGGTGCAGATCAGCAATGGAAATTCAAATCTAATCAATCAGCAACAGAGTAACACCGTATCAAGTGGGGGTGTTGGAATGTCAGTGTGTTTGCACCTTCACATAATATAGTGATACTAGGCGCCCTCTGGTTGCTCATATTATAAAGTAATACAGCGTAATTCAGCTAGTTTTTGTCAGCGGACAATCGAGTCCGTTATTCAACTTCATTTTATATTTCTAAACTCATTTCATTCGTTATAAAATATCCAGAGAATAAAGACGCACATTTTTCACTAATTTTATTTATTCTCTTTATTCGAACAACAACAACAGTGCCGATGATGGAGGAGAAGAACCTTTGGAAGAAACTCATATCAAGCATGTCAAAGCAGAAGAAACAACAATTATTGATGCAGAAGAAAGCTCAGGTAATGAAAGCGTCGACCATCAAGACAAAAGAAGATGTTTGCGCCCTAATTCTAAGAGGATTGTTCAATATGATGCTGAAAGAGGCTACTTAGCTGTATTTATTAAACCGTCTTTGTACAAAGAAGTTTTGGAGTCAGAGCAGTCTTCAGAATGGCAAAAAGCAGTTGAAGAGGAGTTTAAGTCGTTAGATGAAAATCAGACCTGGGATATCATCGATAAACCAGAATCTTGTAAGCACGTCGTTGGTTTTAAATGGGTTTTTAAAATTAGTTTGTAGAAGAAAACAGAACTACCAGCTGCGAAAGTAATGGACTCGAAAGAAGACGTAGTTATTAACAACAAAGAAGACGAAACTGTACGAACTATACTCAAAGAAGGTTTCCAAGAAGAGG
>CAKKXW010000002.1:64610799-64626974 GCA_920937365.1 Sphaerophoria rueppellii
GAATGGATCTACTCTTTCCTTATATATTTTAACTTTTCGAGTTGATATGGTTTCCTCAATCAAATTTAAATCCAAAAATAAACTTTCATCACTTGAACTTGAACTCATTTTTCAAAATATTTATTATTTCAGCTCGTAAAAAAATGTTTGTCACTCATTTGTCATTTATTTGACAATTACTTGATGGAAATTGTAGTAGACTTAAAGAAAATGTGAAGATTTGTTAACGAGAAGGTTAAATAGTTTATTGGTAGGATTCTGTTTAAGCTCTACACTTTATTTTAACTTTACGTTTTACTAATAGTCGACATTAGTGTCTGATTATTAGTAAGGCCCAATGAATTCAAATATGTATGCTGATTTCGTCCTTCAATCATTTGATTTGGGTTTCCTTGTGCTTGACTTCTGCGGGAGCGTCATTGAGCTTCCTCTCCAAATTGTCCTTTTCTCCTGTGATCTTCGTAATTTTCTCCTCAGTCAGCTCCATTCACCGCTGCGTCAATTTCTTCTCATGCAGAGTAACTTCCATTTGCCGTTCCTGCGGACTGACGTTCGACAATCATTATGCTCATGGGCAGTGGCCAACTTGTCCTCCAAAACCATGTCCATATCCTCGAGTTTTTCGATGACTTTTTGTAAACTAACCGAACGTAGACGCTGACTGTTTTGGCAATCTTTGGCAGCCTGCAAGTCGCCACGCAGTTGCAGTTGAAATAGGAGTGTTTGCGGATTGCAGTATAGCCAATTCGATTGGAAGGGTTTGTGACCGGTAAGAGAATGATTCTTGAAATTGGTGCTGAATTTTAAGCCACTTGGAAATGCGATCATTTCCTTGGTGTGTATCTCCTCGTAGTGACTGAGGATTTTCAGTTTGACTCGTGAAGCTTTTAAATTTGTAAGGGGAGCCTTCTTTTCTTTATATTTTTGAAATTAAATATTTTTAATTGAAGATGAACAGAAATGTTTTGATTGGAATTAAATTTGCGGCGGCACGGATACGAACAACTACGACGGTAAAAAATGCACGAACAGAATGTTTTTTTTTTGAGTCATTAAAAACACCATTAAACAGAAAAAAAAGACTTTGACACATCAACCATTTTCAACTCACCTCCTGAGTAGAGTTGGGAATAGTTATGTCGTTTTCCATTGGTCTCTTTTGGACGTTTCTTCTTCTATCTCCAATGGAACGGGTTATGGTGTATGTGTCATTCTTCGGACGCTTCTGTTTTCAAAACAGAAGAGATCTACTCTTCTCAGAAGCATTCCGTCTGTCAAAGTCAGTCCAATGGAATGGTTTCGGAGGACTTCTGGACTCTTCCGAATGCTTCTGGACGACCAATGGAAAACGACATTAGAAATAGTTACAATTTGACACTTTAACACTGACCGCAAAAACGACATTTGTGGTTACGAAACGTAACTATTGGCGTGCAAAAACGAGAAATAGTCAACTATAGTCAACTATAGTCAGCGCAAAAACGCACTTCAGGTAATGAAAGCGTCGACCATCAAGACAAAAGAAGATGTTTGCGCCCTAATGCTCAGAGGGTTGTTCAATATGATGCTGAAAGAGGCTACTTAGCTGCATTTATTAAACCGTCTTCGTACAAAGAAGTTTTGGAGTCAGAGCAGTCTTCAGAATGGCAAAAAGCAGTTGAAGAGGAGTTTAAGTCGTTAGATGAAAATCAGACCTGGGATATCATCGATAAACCAGAATCTTGTAAGCACGTCGTTGGTTTTAAATGGGTTTTTAAAATTAAGGAAATACCCAATAAAGAGCCGAGATAAAAAGCACGTGCTGTTGCGAAAGGTTATTCGCAGAGTTTGGGTATCGATTATATCGAGACATTTTCTCCCGTTGTGCTATACCGCAAGATGTGCTATACGGTAAGATGTGTTTTGGCGCTGGCAGCTATTTACGACATGGAAATAGTGCAGTTCGACGTAAAAACGGCCTTTTTAAATGGAAGCTTAGATGAAACAATTTTTATGGAAGTTCCAGACCAAGTGGACCATGTCGGTTGAAGTAAAACCTTTATGGCCTTCGTCACGGGCATGGAATTCTAAATTCATGGCTTTTATCAAAGATTGTAACATGGAGCAACTGCAATTCGACCATTGTGTATTCGTCGGAGAATAAGTGAATAAGTTTTAATTATCGGACCAGGCCGAATATTACAATATAATAGATTAGTCTGGTCACTCCGCTCCTTTTTAGATTGTGAGGGAAAAAAATAAGAACATTACCACATACACATACCACCAGCCTCCTTCAAAAAAGCATTATGGGAAATTCCGATTTTATGTATCGTACACAAGCAGACGAATGTATTAACGCTCGTATTATTTGTTTTGAACTTTTTTTTTCTTTCGAATTTTTCTAAGCAATTCCAAACTGTTCTGACATTTCTCATGAAGCTGTGCTGTGCTGCCTTTTTTCGCTGAACGAAGCTAATACGTGTATTACTTTTAATTTCCTGAAGTGCGTTTTTGCGCTGACTATAGTCAACTATAGTTGACTATTTTGCGTTTTTGCACGCCAATAGTCACGATTCGTAACCACAATTGTCGTTTTTGCGGTCAGTGTTGATGTGTCAAATTTTAACTATTTCTAACATTGAATAAGAAGTACAGGAAGCGGTGTTAGCTACATGTACAGTGTACTTGAGTGAAGCAACAAAAATGTCTGATGATATCCATTTTTAGGGTATGTGCTGTCAATATTGGGGTATGTGCTGTCAAACTTTGACTGTGTTGTCAGTCGAGTTCAGGGGTGTATTATTTCTGTTCGTGATGGTAAGGCGCTGCAATTCGTTGAGTTCCCGTAGTGTGCACGGTTGTTTTGAATAGTTCTTCCATCACGTTTCGAAACGTTTTTATTTGTTGGTTGTATTACAATAGGCATAATAAACGTGATGAATTACGGATTAAAAATCAAGAAAATGTACTGGAAAATAAAAAAAATAATCATTAAAAACCGTGCAGTGCACCTTCAGTGTTAAAACACCATGCTTCCTAAAAAAGAATTGAGATTGAAAAAAAAAGTTTAAGCAAAATCGATGAAATCCTGATTCAATCAAATTTCGCTTGGCGCCCCTGAGATTAACCATTCAACTGCAGACCAGCCCTGTTGTATTGCGTTTGTGTTTGTGAAACTCACACTACTTAGAAAATTGCTTCAATTCTTGTTCATAAGACCCCTTCCTGTACTTCTTATTCAATGATTTCTTACTATTCCCAAGTCTGCTATTACACGATGACTCGTGTTTCATAATTCTTCTTCGAATTTGCTTTTGAAATTTTATTCTCCGATTCGAACACTATTACACCATGACTTTTAAGTCAGTACTCAAATTTTGACAACTCTCTTGTCATAACATTTATTTGACAACCCTCTTTAATTCGATTTTCGTTGTTTGGAAGTCAAACGCACGATATCGTTTCGACGATATCGAGATACGGAATGACCTTCCTGGTATTCAAATGTGCAGTTTATCGACTCATTTTTTTAAACTGTAGAAGCGAGGACAGACCTACTCTTTTTTTTCTATGCTATTTTTTCATAATGGCATGTTTGACCGTTATTTTGGGATCGACTTATTTTAAGAATTTAGAAATGGTGTGCCTTAAGCTGCATTAGAAATTTTGATAGTTGATGTTGCAATTTTCAATTGGATAAACAATGAGTTTTCTGAGTTTTACATCAAGAACTTTCTATTTTTCCATTCGAAAACCCATTTTGAACCAAAAAATTCCAAGCAAAAAAATCTAATTTCCGACCTTTGTTTGGTTTTTCCAGTTTTCAAACTCTCCCATGAGGTTTTTCCAATTTTTTTTTTCACAGGTATCATCACTGAATACAACAGTATCAACCATGAAAATATCACAAATATCAGTTGGGCCATTTCGGAGTCTAGAGACATACAAACAAACACACATCAATTTTTATATATACAGGGTGTCCCAAAATTCAATGACAAGTTTGGCCAAATTGTTATATCTTATATCATTCTAGAATCTTGATAAGCAGCGCCAACTTTTAAAAAAAGATGCCATGGTAGTGTCCATACTTTTTTTATAACCACGATGACTGAAAGTGGACTGCACCTAAGAAAAACTTAAAATTTTATGGAAAACAACTTTTTTGATTCATTGTCGTGGAAAAACCGCTGAAAGTTTGGAATTTTTGGATATTGGGAAAGGATGCCTTACGTCTTAGGATTCTGACGAAATCATAAAATCAAAAATTTATGAAAAATTGTGGTCACAAAAGTAAAAAATTTCAAGAGTGATTATTTTTTTGGAGAATTCATATGTTTTGTTATAATTTGAAACAAAATGCCGTTTGATTTTTTTTATATTTTTCTTACATGCAGTCATGAATAGGGCAACCCTCTGGTTCCGACTTATCGTTGAATTTTGGGTCATCTTTTAAGTGATTATTATCTTATGAATTCAATGAAGTTTGTTATTTGTTTTTTTTTTTTTGAGTTATTAAAACTTGAAAAAAAATGAACGAACTAGATATATACCCCCCCCCATAGCGAAAAGCTATCTACGCCACTGGAGAAAATATAAAGTGTATACATATTACAATATCAAGATCATTCTTGCATTTTTGCAAAAATTTAGAGCAACGAAAATTGTTGTCTCTTTATCCATTTCAATTATTAAGATCAAAAGAAAAGAAAAATGTAACCTCAAAAGATTTGTTTTTTTTTTTTTTCTCGTTTGACAGATCAACCAAACCTAACTAAAAAGCGTTTTTGGATGATTTCAACTATTTCTAACTATTTCAACTATGACACATCAACCATTTTCTTTTTGACATAAAAACTATAGTCAACTATCGTAAGCGCAAAAACGCACTTCTGTTGATCTTTCATATTTAGGCGTGTTCACTCAACGTTATGTCTTGAAGTCCAATCTTATTAGACGACTCGTTTTAAGTGTTTAAAAATAAGAAAATGTTGGAGTGCTTAAATAGTGTAGACTTTATAGCTTAAACGAAGGCTGACTGAAAATTCGACCCAATATATTCCAAATTCAAAGAAACAAAAAAGTTACAGATTTTTGAGACGCCGCACAGTTGTCCAAAATGACTTATCTCGTTGCAAAAACGTTTGAACGGATTGAGGTAGCGGTACAATTTTTTTTTTTAATTTGAAGGAAATTTCCAGGGCTGTTACACCAATGAATTTCAAGAAAATTATTCCACAGGGTGTTTCGGAATCATCGGCCGAAAACAGATTTTCTCAAAAAACTGAATTTATAGAAAAAAAAATTGAAGTAAAACCTTAAAAATTGTCTTTTGTTTTGCAAATGTTGATAAAAAAAAATGATGGCCCCCTAAGTGTTTATAGGGCGTTCTAAAATAAAATTCATCACAACAGTGGATGCGAAAATTTGGCAAAGAAACTTTTTTTTTGCTTTAAGCGGTCAGTAATAATGGTGACATATTTTATGTGAAACAGTAAAGTTAAAAAATAAACGGGCCATAAATTAAAAAAAAAATCAAGTTTAATCAAAAACATATAGGAGTGGCCTCTATCTTAGCTTCCGTTAACTCATTATAACTTGCAAATACGTCAACATTATGGCTTCGCAATGATTTTCGCATCAATTTGTATTTTTCCTTATAAAGTCCCATATCCATATCCAAGAACAAGGCAAGTGCAGTCGGACCTTCATATTTTATTGGATCCCTTTGAGGTGTAGGGGCTAGCCTCAGAACAGCTTTTGTGATGTCCGCTTTTGCCTTATTATTTTCCTTGTTATATTTCATACTAAGAGCTATTGACACATTTTCCGTCGAAATATTGCTCGTAGTTTCCATTAGTTTCCTCCTGTTGGTGTATTCCGAAGATGCCTGCAAGGAGTTCGAAGGCCTTCCTCTTGTTTACCTTACTTACTTACTTAAGGTGGCGCTACAGTCCGTTGTGGACTTGGGCCTCAATCAACAGGTTCCGCCAGCTAGCTCGATCCTTAGCTAGTCGTCTCCAGTTTTGCACTCCAAGTTGATTGAGGTCCTCTTCCACTTGAGTGCGCCACCTGAGTCGCGGTCTTCCTCTCCTCCTACGTCCCTCGGGAATAGTGTCGAAGGCTTTCCGGGCCGGAGCATTGGTGTCCATTCGCTCTAAATGACCGAGCCATCTGAGTCTCTGGACCTTGACCCTTCTGGCTAGGTCCATGTCGTTGTACAACCCGTAAAGTTCGCTGTTGTTACTTCTTCGCCATTCCCCTTCAATGCACACGGGGCTAAATATGACCCGAAGAACTTTCCTCTCGAAACAGCCTAAGGCACTTTCATCCGATTTTGTCAGGGTCCATGCTTCTGCACCATACAGCAGGACTGGGATGATGAGTTTTACCTTAGTTGCTCGAGAGAGGGCTTTTCCACTCAATTGCTTTCTAAGCCCAAAGAAACAGCGATTAGCAAGAGTTATTCTTCGTCTGATCTCGGCACTGGCGCTGGTGTTATTGCCCGTGTTTATAGCGGAGCCTAGGTAGACAAACTCCTCTACTACCTCGAAGTTATACGCGTCCATTGTGACGTTCTGCCCGAGCCGTCGGTGTTGGGTGTCCTTCCTCGAAGACAGCATATACTTCGTTTTTCCCTCATTTACCGCTAAACCCATTTTTGCCGCTTCTGTCTCAATTCCCACAAAGGCGCCATTGACATCACGCTGTGTTCTTCCCATTATATCAATTATCAATATCATCGGCGTACGCGAGAAGTTGAACAGATTTTTGGAAGATAGTGCCTCTGGTGTTGACGTTGGAGTTCTGCATTATCTTCTCAAGAACGATGTTAAAGAAATCGCATGACAATGCATCACCTTGTCTGAATCCTTTTTTGACGTCGAAAGATTCCGTGAGCTCGTTGCCAACCTTGATGGAGCAGCGTGAATTCTCCATCGTCATTTTGCACAAGCGAACGAGCTTGACAGGGACGCCAAAACTAGACATAGCTTTGTACAGTTCGTCTCTGTAGATGCTGTCATACGCGACCTTAAAATCGATGAAAAGGTGGTGGGTATCGATTTGGAGTTCATAGGTCTTTTCCAGGATCTGCCGCAACGTGAAAATTTGGTCGATGGTTGACTTTCCTGGCCTGAAGCCACATTGATAAGGACCAATCAGATTGTTGACGAACGGCTTCAGACGTTCACATATTACGGCAGAGAGGATTTTGTAGGGGATGTTTAGTAGACTTATTCCTCTATAGTTGGCGCAGTTTAGAGGATCTCCCTTTTTCTCTTGTTTACCTAGTTTAAGTTTTATAATAATCCTTTTGGCTTATTAATTGCAGGAATCTACTTAAATAGCAAAATGAAAATAGGCAGATTATAAAAATTGGTAGATATGGTAAAACATTTTGCAAAACCTATATCAATTTATATTCGTAATAAAATCCAAAATAATATTTTTTTTTTATTCTAATGCAAATAATTAAAATTTCATATGTTGCTGGTTTGTGGGTTTTTCGACAACCTTATGAATGACTTTTTTATTCATTATTATTATCATTATTAAAATAAAGTAAGAAGATGTTATGTTTACGACGCATTTTTCGAAAAAAAACTGACATCAAAGTCAAAAATTATCACTGACAACGACAAGAACATCCTTCAAAAAATAATATCTGACCAATAAAAAAAAGATAAAAAAATTTGTAAATGCAGTTACAATGGATAATATTTCTTCTAAAAATTAAAACCTTAACATCGTTGCTAGCATTACTATTAACAGAGAACTAAGCGTTTACGTGGATCAAGGTATGCCAAAGTAAGCGTTTTCTCAAGCCTCTAGTTTTTATTTTTTTAAGTACAAAATCTCGGCAGTGCGCAAGTATGCGCAGCTAAATATTTTTCTTTTGGCTCAACAATTTGTTGATACACGTACCCTATTCGGCTTGATGCATGAACTTGGATGGATTTTTTTGTAGCTCTATTCAAACTCGATAAATTGTAAAAAAATGGTGTTTTTTGTTTCATTTATAAAAACCTTTAAAATAATTTTTTTTTGTTTTCAATTACAAATTTTAATTTACTTATAAATAACTTAACCAGGAACTATTAACAAAAAATAAAATTTTTCATTCAATATGCCATAATCGCAAAAATGAAAATAAAGAATTTTGTTTTTTTTTTGAAGAGCCCTATAAATTAAACTAGTGATCAAAAAATATTGTAATATGTATACACCTCTATTTCTCTGTTTGTCAGTCTATTGTAATGTGTACACACTTTGTAACTCCGCCTCTTTATATCTCTATACTTAAATGTGTAAACACTATCTATCTCTGTCACTCTAATATTGTCTAATTGCTGAATAGTTATGTAGCAAAAGTTTTATTTGTAGTTGTAAGTAATTATGTATACACTCTAGTGGTTAAGAGGAGAACTTCGTTAAGCATCGAGAAGTTTCAGCGCCTACTAGAATCTAGTAGTTTCTCGAACTTATTCGAGTTATATAAATACCCGCTCGGTGTCGAAGCAAAAATTAATTGAATGTGAATTGCTATAAAGTAAAGACACTGTGTTTGAAAGTAATAATTGAAAGTGTTGAATAAATAAGTTTGTGAGTGATTTAAATAAAGTGAATTTGTGTTTTATTTAAAAAGTGAATAAGTTTTAACTGTCGGACCAAGCCGAATATTACAATATTTTGTTTGCTGTTTTTGAAGCTTTGTCTATAGTTCTGTTAAAAATAAAAAACAAAAGAATAAAAATAAAACATCAGATTTTGTATTTTTGCCACGACTTTTCCCTTTTTGGACAACTGTGCGCCGCCGCGAAAGTCCAATTGGATCAATGTGCGTTGTCCCGCTGTAAAAAGATTGGGAAGCAATGAAGATGACAAAACTCAATACAAAAACCACTACGATTTCAAATATCAAATACAAGAACCTATACTAAGTATCGTGGACAATAACCATTAAACGCAAAACTTTCGTTAAGTTTCCTAAGCAACCGTTTTGAAGCTAAAGAACAAAACAAAGTTCTTTCCAATTCCTCAGAAAATTTACAAAAACCAACATTTAATATTTTTATTCTTCCGCAAGTATGTTCCGCCGTGTAAGCAGATTGTCGCTCTTAACAACAAAAGAAGACCGTGTTAAAGTTATCAACGAACGAATCAACTTGACCGAAAAACATTTCTTGGAACTATGCTCACAATTCGCTTCCTGTACAAGAAAACTAGCCAAGTATGATTTAAAATCCTTCTTCAACCTTGTATTTAGATTATTCTTGAATATCCAGATGTCGAAATGCATTCGACGAGCTAGCCAAGGGCTTCAAATCTTATGCAGAAGAGGAAGATATCAATGAGAGTCTGAATGAAGGTCTGAAGAGTTTTACAAATTCAATAACAATTTTGGCTGATTATATTGACATTCAAGTCCACCGAATGGAGCTCAAGGTATTAACTATTTTCATCATCATTAAAAAAGCTCCTCTTCATTGAAATAATATCTTGTCTTTGGGTAAAAGATTGTCAATGAGTTATCTCAATTTGAAAACATTTGCAAGGCAACACGAGAAAGTCTTCGCATAGCCGTCATAGCTAGGGACAAGGAAGTTCTGCGACAGAAACAAATGATGGAAATCAAGTCCAAGTTTTCCGCCAACACTGTAAGTTTCATAGATTCCCCGCTTTATTTCTAACTAGAGATTAGAGACGTTATTCCTTACAGTCAGCTGCTGATTCCGAATTGATTAAAGCCAAACTTGAAGTCAATCGAGCCAATAAGGAAATTGATGAAATAATTTACAATTTTGAAAAGCGAAAGCTGCAGGATTTGAAACAAATCGTCAATGAATTCGTGCTCATATCAATGAAGCAGCACACGAAAGCTTTGGAAGCCCTATCGGCTACTTGTTATGACATTTCAAATATTGACGAAATCTTCGATTTGAAGGAGTTTAAGAAACTCATGAAAATCGACGATGATTCGCTTAAGAGTATTCCTTTGAAGAAAGCACTTCGTAGCGCACAGTCTATGGACAATTTGGACAGTGATGATGTCTCGAGATTATCACGGAGTAAGAAAAAACTATCGAAAAGTGCAAAGGATCTTTCGACCGAGGTCCAGAGTGAAGACGACGATGACGAAGAAAATGATGATTCAGACGCAGAATCATCTGATGAAGAGGAAGAAGACGAATCGGACAGCGAAAGTGAGCAGTCTGTGTCCCAAGATGAACAAACCGTCGAATCTGCATCAGACATTTCTGAAGAGCCAAAGAAATCAAACTTCCGTGTAAGTTAATCTCCAGACATCAAAAATTTCAATTTCAAGCTTCTTCCTTCTTCCAGATAGCAAAACCTAAAACAAAACCGTCATCGATTGGTATTCCGCAGGAGTCTTCACTGCCATCAACATCTGCTTTTGCAGGTCGCATGGTAACCGTCAGCGAATCAAAGAACGACCAGCCACAAACTGCAATGCCCCGCCAAGCTATCGATTGCACAACACGAACCAAATCAAACTAACTCGAATAAAGTTTTATAAACTATTTTGTATTTAGGTTTTCATTCTATCCATCTTCTTCTTAATTATTGTAATTTTAATTGAGTTGCGATCCATCATCGGTTTTTATGTTGTCGCATAATTGCACCGCTCCTCCTTCCATATTGTGTTGAAGTTTGGTTTTTGTTTGTTAAGGGTTTAGTGTGGGTTAGTTGTGATAAACATGATACAATCTCGTTTGTTAATTGTTTGTTGTATAAAATTACATTTTTGCTTGCTTTTCTTTGTTTACAAACTACAATGAATAATTGATGAGAGAGAAAATGATTTTCTGTTATCGAAAGGTGGGGGAAAAATAAAATTACTTCTCTGGTCCCTCGACTCCAGCCTGATTCATCAAATCGGCAATGCTCTTCTCCAAGTCATCTATCCGATTTCCCATATCATCGATTCGTGTGATTATCTGATCGGACATTGTCTGGAACTTATCCTGAACGTTTTGTAAGAGATTTTGCACCTGTGAAAAGTGATTTGGGTATACTTCTTGTTCCGACAATTTTTTTTTCTTCGCACTTAATTATGTGTACACAGTGGTACTTACATAGATTGTTAGCTCCTGCATATTCTTGGGATCTGCATTGCTATTTAGGGAGTAGTTTTGTTCCAAATCGCTGTCGATTTCGGAAGCTTTTAAGTCAGTCATTTTGTTTGGATGTTTTTTTTTTAAATGATGAGCAAAGTTTCAGTTTTTATTTTCTTTTTTTCTATTGGCAAACTTTAGCAAGACGACCACAACAAAAGATGAGCAAAATTTGGTTTTTGATTTGATAGGAGTTTGACAGCGAATGCTGATAATTTTCAAGAAAATGACAGGACAGCTAAATCGGGGTTGTGACAGTAAGGCGTTGCCAGGCAGCGATTTTTTTTTTGTTTGGGAAATATAAACAAATTGCAGAGTGATTGGAGGATGAGTGGAAGATGCATTTTAATGGCAAATTATGCAAATTTAAATATTAAACTACTGTGATAGTTGCTATGGCATAGATTTATTTACCAGAATTGAACCAGCAGAGTTTACTTATTGGAAGGAAATAATTGGATTGTTCTATTGAGTATAGAAGGTGAATGTTCTTCTGTATGAGAGAGTTTCAATATTTTGTTGAAAATTGAAATATAAATTCAACAAGAATCAAGTGCAGCACCGCAAACGTATTAAAATGAAAAAATATTAGAATTCAGGGTTCCATGACTTACTTACTTAAGGTGGCGCTAAAGTCATTTGTGGACTTTGGCCTCTATCAACAGTCTCCTCCAACACTCCAAGTTGATTGAGGTCCTCTTCCACTTGACTGCGCCACCTGAGTCGCGGTCTTCCTGTCCTCCTACGTCCCTAAAGAATAGTGTGGAAGGCTTTCCGTACCGGATGATTGGTGTCCATCCGCTCTTAATGACCAAGCCATCTGAGTCTCTGGACTTTGACAGTTCTGGCTAGGTCCATATCGTTGTATTTTCTTCGCCATTCCCCTTCAATGCACACGGGACCAAAAATGAAGAAAAACTATCCTCTCGAAATAGCCTAAGGCACAATAAAGCAGCACTGGGATGATGAGTGTGTTGTACAATTTTACCTTAGTTGCTCGAGAGAGGGCTTTTCCACTCAATTGCTTTCTTAGCCCAAAGAAACAGCGATTAGCAAGAGTTATTCTTCGTCCGATCTCGGCTGGTGTTATTGTCCATGTTTATAGCGGAGCCTAGGTAGAACAAACTCCTTTAGTATCTCGAAGTTGTATGCGTCTATTGTGACATTCAGTGCGAGCCGTCGGTGTTGGGTGTCCTGGTGCAGTGCATTAACGCCCATGGTATTAACACCCGCGGGTGTTAATTCCAAAAACGAAAGGAATTAACCCCCGCGATTATTAATTCCTTTTTTAAATGGTACTAACACTCACGGAGGTTAATTCCTTTTTTTGGTGGGCTTTAATTCCAATTTTAATTGGAAATAAAACCCACACGTGAAACAAATTAAAAAAAAAAAACAAACCAATACCTCAATATGGTGACGTCAAATAACAATGCCGCATAGGTCCTTATTTCTATTTCTTATGGAAATTAGACCCTTACAAGGGTTGCGGTCTTGTTTCCATTGAAACTTAGAAATAATTAGGGCTATTCGGCGAAATCTTTTATTCTTTTATTCTGTTATTCTGTTATGAATTCCCATACAAAAGTTTAAGTTGTTTCTTGGTTTTCTTATTGACACGATTTTTTGGTTTCTTTGTAATGACCAAGGACCACTTGAACCTGAAAATGGAGTTTGCTTGTAAGAGAATTTGAAGAGCAAACGAAGAACTCACCTTAGAAATTTTCGAGAAACAGCCGCCAAGGTTTTTCAGCAAACCGGCCATTCAAAGCAGCAATTCTGGAAAATGAAAGGGCTGGTTTCTGGAATGATGGAATCTTCATATAAAATAGATGAATTATAACTGAATGGAATAGAAATTAAACTTATCATCAGTCGTGGTTTTCCATGTTCTTCATCTATATATTTGGTAATTTGCAAGGATTCACTTTCTGACGCATATTGCAGCCAATTGAAAACAATTGTCGCGCGGCTCTTGTTTTGGTGGTTTGTATCTAATTGCTTTTTATCTTTTGCACCAATTATCTGAAGTGTTCAATCCAACGCCGCCGCCGCCGTCGCGTCGTCTTCGTTATTTTAACCTTCGTCATCATCGACGTTTGCATTGGGCTCGTCTAGAAACTCTATTTTATGGCCAAGAAAAAGAAAAGGTTTTGAAAGCTTTCTTAAAAAATCGAATCATTACATACCCTTGCATCATTTCGTTCTTGTGAAGTCCAATTGGTAGAAGAACAAAACCACATTCTTGTTCTTGTAATTCGCCAAGGAGATTTCAGGAAACTGGCCATTCAAAACAGCAGTTCCGGAAAATGCAGGGGCTGGTTTCTGGAAAGATGGCATCTTCATATAAAATAGATAAATTAAAACTGAATTGAAATGAAATTAAACTTACCATCTGTCTTGGATATCCATATTATTCACAAATTCATTCACCAATTCAGTTTAGACTGACAAATCACAAACAATTTATTTGGGTAACAGCTGATAAATGACAGATGTCTCATAACAGATTTCTTTTTCGAAAAATTCATAACAGAATTTTATAAAAGTTCGAAGTACTGAATACCAATTATAAAAGATCTTTTATTTCTAAATCTTTTATGATTCATAACAGAAAATTCATAACAGAATAACAGAAATGGCAGAATAGCCCCAAATGCCTTACTTAATAATAAATGCCTTATTTCGGTTTTTCAGTTTTGATTAGAAACTTGCCGCATTGAAACTCGTCCCGAAGTCAGAAGTCCCGAAAATGGTTTTCGGAACTTCTAACACACTATGGAGGGTCATCAGTGCCGAATTCGATTAAGGGATTATATACCAACTATGGGGGGTTAGCAGTCCCAATTAAATTTTACTTTTTATGGGACAAAAGTCCCAAATGAAAAAAAAGTGAAACAAAGAATGTGGATGCTAAGAAAAAAACAAAAAATTTTAATTCCTGTATGTATATCTACACATTAAATGCAACTACAAAAAAATCTTATAAATAAATAGGACCACGTTTCTTTATTAGCGGTCGACAAAATTGTCAGAGCAATTAATTTTTCGATACAAAATATTCAGATCGATTTGATTTTATTGCGAGCGGAGCGAGCGGAAAAAATTTTGCCCAAAAGAGAATCAATTTGGAGTGTGAAAATAAAAAATTCAGCTGTAAAATCGTTTTGTGCATGATAATCACAACAACAGAAAACTCAGCTGTAGTATGAATGTAAAATCCGTGTACAAGTATGTGTAAATCCGTCTCCAAAAAGAGATTCGAGAGAAATAAATCCTTTGGGAAATAAATTCAATTTCTTTGTGAAAGGGGCCAGTTATAGCGATCATTAAAAGCTATCATTAAAAAAATTCATTTGGATAATGTGGTGTGCTGTACTTTGATTTTATACATCAATCTCATACCATTGAAATAATTTTTTCTGTTGAAAAATAGTTCAACAAAGGAATATTTTTGAAGAAAAATGCATTCATTTATTTTAATGATAAAAATTCGTTTTAGTGACAAGCATATAAATTAAATTTCAAAAAATGAAACACTTTGTTCCAGTGTTTTGTTTCCTTTTTTTAATGTTCCATCTTTCATTAAAAAATTTAATGATACATTTTCCATCATTAAAAACAAATATTTGGTGTCAAAAATAAAAATAAATGCTTGAATGACATAAAAGTAATGACATTTTTTTAATGATCGCTATAATCACACGTAAGTAAAATAAACCAAATTTTCATGTATTCCAACTTTTAATGATAGTTTTTAATGATCGCTAATAGAGGTCTGCATGAATACATTCATTTGCCGTCACTGACCAAGCACAGTACTGCAGTGTATTCTGTTTGTTGCATGCAAAGAAAGTAGTGTACACTAAAAATGAATACACTAATCTTAAAAACAAGCACTGCACACCATTCGATCTCTTTATAATAGAACGAATACACTGCTTGGTTTCTCTCCAAAGCTTGAATGCTTGAATCAAATAGAACAGAACAAGCCTAACAGTTAAAAAAGCACCGAATACAGCGAATACACCGAGTATGTTTCAAATCAAATACACTGTTTGGTGTCTCAGCTATAGGTACACAACATAGTTTGTGTAAGTAAATCAATTGGAAAAAAAATGTGCTAAACATAATTAATTTATATTATGCATATATTTATATTTATGTTTATATTTCACGTAAAATAAGCAGTTTATGAATATTTCCAATTTCCATGCCCATAATCTAGCCTGAGATTTCTACTTTCTTTATTGATCTTGACTTTGATCTCTTGATTAAGGCATCTCGACTCGAGTGTTCTTTTTTTAACCTTAACAGCTATTTCAATCCTTCGTTGGTGATAAATAACAGTTTTTTATTCACCCTTGCATTCCATTGAAGCAGTTGAAAGTTTTCAATTAGCTTGGTGTTATTTGAATATGATTCGGTGTTTTCCATATAAACTCGCTGTATTCGATGCATTTGAGAAAAAAATCAAGTGGTGTATTCGTTTCGAGTAAATACACTATTCTAATGTTTTGGTTTCAGTTTGTGATTCATTTGATTTGTTTTTCAAGCAGTGAGTACAGCGAATAGTGTATTTGAAAAAATATAGAACGGCTTGGAAGTAGTTTCAAGCCACTCGTTGCAGATGTCTAATCGCTATAACTGGCCTCAAAGAAATGCGTTTAAGGGAAAAAAAATTGCCACTTTTACGTCACGGATCAATTCTTGGGTTGTAAGAAAAGCCACATAAGCTTCATAGTAGTACACCAGTAGACGTATTTAAATGAAAAAAAATATTAGAATTCAGGTTCCATGACATGTGTGGTAAATTCACTCGTATAGCAATAAAAACATTTTCTATTAATCATTTGCATTTAGTAAATCAAGAATCCAGATAAGTATAACAGTTCAGTGAAAGTAATGTTATTATATTACAGAAACAACAAAAAAAAAACAAAACCAAGCAATATCATCTTCACTTTTGAATTATATTGTACAAAAATGTTGCACTGGCATTTCCCTCATGTTACACACTGTGGCCCTCTTGATTTGAGTTAATGAAACACCTGA
>CAKKXW010000002.1:64645823-64663690 GCA_920937365.1 Sphaerophoria rueppellii
ATAAAAAGTTCACGAAGATTAATATCCCATTTCGCATGTGCAACAAACATGAGAAGCTAGAAAAAGACAGAAAGACTAATATCGAAGTTGTTTGATTGTTATTTTGCTTTATTTTATGTAATCCAAGTGTTCTTGTTTGAATGGACTAAAGGAATTCTCAGGAGACAACAGTTGTTGGAAAAATTATTCAATCACTTCAAATTTCAACCATTTGAAAGTGTCAATGGCGCTCTGGACACGTTCTGAGGATCAATGATGCGGACATGTGATGTCGTTTCTGATCACTTACTTATACTTTTTTACTTATCGTGGCGCTACAGTCCAGGTCGGACCAGGGCCTCACCCAACAATCTTCGGTCCCTAGCTAGCTGTCTCAAGTTTCGACCGCCAAGTTGGTTCAGGTGCTCCACCTGAGTCGCGGTCTTCCTCTTCTGCGACGTCCTTCCGGTTTGGATTCGAAGACTCTACGAGCCGGAGCATTATTTTCCATTCTCTCAACATGACCCAACCATCTAAGTCGTTGGACCTTAACTTTTCTGGCTAGGGCAGTGCCGCTGTACAGCTCGTACAGTTCTTGGTTGAATCTTCGTCTTCATTCTCCATTTATGCAGACAGGACCAAAATTCACTCGAAGAATTGTTTTCTCAAAGCAGCCCAAAGCGTTTTCATCGGATGCTGTTTTGGTCCATGTTTCTGCACCATACCCATACATTAGGACCGTAATGATTAGGGTTGTGTAGAGTGTCACCTTAGGGGCTCAGGAGAGGACTTTACTACTCAATTGCCTTCTAAGTCCATAGAAGCAGCGATTTGCAAACGTGATTCTTCGTTTGATTTCAATGCTGGTGTTGCTGACAGAGTTAAAAGCGGATCCCAGGTAGACAAAGTCCTTCACTACCTCGAAGTTAAATCTGTCCATGTTGACGTTTGCTCCAAGACGTCGATGATGGTAGTCCTTTCTTGTCGATAGCATTAACTTGGTCTTGCCCTCATTAACCGCTAGACCCATCTTCCTAGACTCCGTCTCAAGACTCGCAAACACTCCACTGACATCACGCTACGTTCTTCCAATTATGTCAATTTCGTCTACGTATCGTAGTAGCTGGATGGACTTTTGAATGATTGTGCCTCTGGTGTTGACGTTGGAGCTTTGCACAACCTTTTCACAAGAATGATGTTGAAGAAATCACATTGCAACGCATCGACTTAACTAAAACCTTTTGTTACACAAAAGCGTCCATTAGGTTTTTTCCAACCATGATGGAACAGCGTGAGTTTTCCATTGTCATCTTACGCCGACGGACAAGTTTTTCTGGGATGCAAAAACTAGACATTGCTCTATATAGTTGGTCTCTACACACACTGTTATATGGGCCTAGAAATCGATGAAAACGTGGTAGTTCTAGGTATCAGTTTGAAGTTCCTGGGTCTTCTCCAAGATCTGCCGTAGAGTGAATATTTGATCGATGGTGGACTTTCCGGATGAAGCCACACTGATATGAACCTACCAGGTTGTTGACGAAGAACTTCAAACGTCACACAGCACGGCAGACAAGATCATATAGGCGATGTTAAGGAGACTTATGCCTCTGTAGTTGGTGCAGTTCAGGCGATCTCCATATTTGAGGATCGGGCATACGATGCTGAGCTTCCATTCATTGGGCATGCTTTCTTCGGACCAAATTTTACAACTGAACTGATGCATACTCTTCGCCAAACCATCTCAAGCTGCTTTGTACAGTTCGGCGACTAGCCCATCTACTCCAGCGTCACTTCGTCCAAGTCGGGTGGGTGGAATTGTTACCCTTCTGCACCCAAGTTGAATGCTTCTGTATTGCTGGCGGAGTTTTGCTCATCATCGCCTTTATACAACTTGGAAAAGTGGTATTTCCATATCCTCAGCACTGACTGTGGTTCCACTTAGATGTTCCCATGATCGTCTCTACAAGCTTCGTATATATGCCCTTGGGGGTTTGTTTTACCTTTTTGTAAAAGTTTCGAACCTGTATCCTGTTGTGACATCCTCTATTTCTTCGACCACGCGCTTCTCAGGCTCCCTTTGTTTTTGAGAAGTTTGTGCTCCTCTCTCCTTTTCTGCTCATAGAGCTTATGAGCTGCACGTGTCCTTGTTTGCAGCGCCGCTTTGTATGCTTCTTGTACTCATCGTCAAACCAGGGGTTTCGATGTGGTGGCAGTGTAAGCCGTAACACTTCAGAGGGGCATCTCTGATGGCTGCTTGGCAGTGTTGCCACTGGTTCTCTATATTTTGTGGTGGCAGCAAAGGACTTCTGATTTCGGAGACACGATCGGGAAAGGATCTAGCAATCTTTAGCGATTGTAGCCGTTTGACGTCTAATTTCCTGCTAGCATTTTCGAGTGTTGGCCTCAACCGGGATATCCGCATTCGTAGTTGTTCGACTCGGACAACTACGAATGCATGCTCGCAATATGATCAATCTTTTTGATTGGTCAGGAGATATCGAGATGTGGAACGCATACTTCCTACCATTACGCCCCGCAGCGAAGTCGATTAGCCTAAATTTGTTATCGGAGGTGGTGTCGTGTAGGCTATGTCGTCCGATCATTCCAGCAAAGATTTCTTCTCTACCCAGCTTAGCATTAAAATCTCCAAGGACAATTTTAGTGTCATAGCTAGGAAATTGCTTATAGGTCTTGTCGGGGAGCTCGTAGAACCTGTCTTTGGTGTCTTGATTCTTTTCTTCAGTGGGGGCGTGAGCGCAGATGAGACTTATGTTTGTGAATCTCACCTTGATACGGATTGTCGTGATGCGCTCATTCACTGAGTTGAAACTCAAGACCTATTTTCTGATCAAGTTTGTATTAATTAGTTTCGCGAATATGCGGTTATACGATCTCTGTAACAAGCAGACCAATGGCCACACAGTCCAAATCTCAGCAATGACAAAAGATTTTTTTTTAATACGAACCAGTAGTTTCTGAGATTATCGCGCTCAAACAAACAAATAAACAAAGTTTTCTGCTTTATACATAACTAGCCGACCCTGCGACCCTCGTCTCGCACCTTTTAGAGCAACCTTACAATTATGACAATTATCTTCGTGCTCTCGCTGAATTTTAATTTTTTCTATGAAAAGCAATGAGGTTTCCGAGATTTTCATCAAGATCTTTCTATTTTCAATTGGAAAACCGATTTTGAAATTTTCCAGTTTTTCATTTGAAAACCAATGCACCTGCAATTACATGCAATTTTCCCGTTAAAAACCAATCAGGTTTCCGAGTTTTTCATAAAGATCTTTCTATTTTCAATTCGAAAACCGATTTTGAAATTTTCCAGTTTTCCATTTGAAAACCAATGCACCTGCAAGTACATGCAATTTTCCCGTTAAAAACCAATGAGGTTTCCGAGTTTTTCATAAAGATCTTTTTATTTTCAATTCGAAAACCGATTTAGAAATTTTCCAGTTTTCCATTTGAAAACCAATGCACCTGCAATTACATGCAATTTTCCCGTTAAAAACCAATGGAGTTTACGAGTTTTTCATAAAGATCTTTCTATTTTCAATTCGCAAACATATTTTGAAACTTTCCAGTTTTTCATTTGAAAACCCATTTTGAAGTTTTCCAGTTGTCCGTGAACAGTCCTTAGTTCTACTTTTGATTTTGACCGAGACCGAAAATGAATGAATCAATCCCGAACGACACAGGCCTAATTTGACCGAGACCGAAATGTATGTACCTAATATTCAAAATGCGATATGTACGTTCACAGAGATTTGAAACTAAATTTTTTTTTTTTTTTTCATATCGATGTTAAAATTTTCTTTTGTACAGAAAATCTTACCCAAGAATTCGCGTGTAAACATTGTCTTGGTGTAAAAGCTTAAGTAGGAGTTCAGCCTTAAATATAAAACAAAAGAATGAATAGGAAATGGAATGAAAATGGAGAGACACATTTCAAAAAACTGATGTTGGCTGTCAGATGCCTGAATTTAAAAACAAAATTTCCGAGTGAGTAAATTGAAATCAATGTTTTTTGCTCTTAATAATTATTTCTTTTATTTTCAGAACCTCCTACTGCACAATCAGTGAATGGAAGAGCAATTGTCCATCATTTATAAAGTGAGATTTTTGTTTGTTTGTTAGTTTATCGACTACAAATATACAACCGACAAACAAACCAAAGTCTCACTTCATACATTAGTATAGATATAGATTTGTGTACGATTTGTTTTATAGCCGTTTAGTACGAACA
Source organism: Sphaerophoria rueppellii (assembly GCA_920937365.1). Classification (NCBI taxonomy): domain Eukaryota; kingdom Metazoa; phylum Arthropoda; class Insecta; order Diptera; family Syrphidae; genus Sphaerophoria; species Sphaerophoria rueppellii. Next base: position 64,650,058 of record CAKKXW010000002.1, read on the forward strand.
ATTATGGTTCCCACTGTATGACCGTTACTTTTTGACATACGAAACAAACAAACCTTTACTTGGTCTGTCGCCCTTCCGTCGTCACCGTGTTCGTTCGGTGCTCGTTTCCAGTGCCAAACCAGGTCCCACAACTAGGAAGGAAATGAAAAATTAATTTCCTTATCTGCAAAATCACGGGACAGTCAGTCACTCACTCAGGCTGGCCAACTAAAAAAAAACCTTAAACTAAGAAAATAATAAAGACCCACAGATTGGACCTCTCATGTGTGTGTGGACTGATTTTGAGATTAGGCCATTTTTCACCGAATGACAAAACAAATATATTATAAAAGATTTTGACATTTTGGCAAATGGCTTCTTTTCCACCCATGGACGTCGTCGTGGGTCGGTCGATGTGCCTGCTCCCGAACACAAGGGCTTTGACTCTCATTTATTTTTCGGTGTTGGCATAACTGGCAGTTGGAGGCATAACATTTCGAGGAGGAGAAACTAATTACAATGGCAGCGGCCCGAGACAGTTTATTCCTTTATTTACATTTTCGGTTTTTATTTATTTGTTTTGTTATATTGTTGTGGCTACTGTCCACTAGATGTCAATTATGATACCGTGATTGCATGATCCAGTTTCCTCTGTTGAAATTGGAGCACATTTTGGCGACTGCACACAGGCGCACAAGCTCAGTCGTAACACATGGTGAATGAGTCATTTTTGTCGATCTTGTTTGGGGCCGGCCGGTTTCGCTGTTGTTTGGACAGACCTTAACTATTTTGACTTCATTGAGGCTTTTGGGAATTTCTATTCACCTCACGATTATTAATCGAGTGTATTACGGTTAATGGGATCTAATGCGTGCCTAGGAAATAAATAAAAGTTTTATAAATTTTAAGATCAATATCGCTCGATGTATTTAAGACAACTATGTAATTGATTACTTTTATAGTCTGCTCGATGTGTCGGCTGGTACTTGTGCGGCTCTGTGTTGTTGATTTTCAATGCAAAATTTCAACACATTCAAGCTGCGTTTGACGTCCAGATATACTGAAGCATATACATTCAATCTAAGCTACGCAGACGCACCGCATAGCAAGTCTCGCTATACGAACAACTGTTGCTGCTGCTGCTCGCAGCTTTATCGCAAAATCTCTCATCTTTGGGTCAGGACTTGTTAATCATAATATATGCAGTTGAGTTGTTTCGTCTACGTCAGCGGGGTGTCTTTTGTAATTCAGGTGGTTTAGTTTATCTGCGCACAGCTATTATAAAAAGCCAGGCCCAGAAGCTTATGCAATCAAGTTGAATTTCAGTTTGTAAAGGTGATCAAATGGGAGAGCATTGGAGGTGGGTGTCGGGTTTGTTTATCTATCTGGCTGCGGAAGTCTATTTGTCAAAAATTGTAATCAAGTTTGACAAAACAATGCTTATCAATCTGGGGTAATATTTTGGGGAGCTTGTTGACTCCAATCCAGTAAAATAAAACTACTACAGGCTTGTTTTTGTAACAAACAAGTAAATTAAAGCAACATTTTTCCTAATTTAGTGTGAAATTTATGACAATCTTGACATTACTTTTGAGTTTTCTAGTAAAATATATTAGGTTTATTCGATGTGCGCTCTGGGTCGCTCTGTGGCGCTCTGAGTTCGCATTGAGCTGTTCGTTGTTGCCCTTTTTTCGCCCCGAAGCATTTCCACCGTGTTCGATGTGTATTCAGTGCTCGCACCGGGAGCGCTCTGAATCGCCCCAAGTTTTTTTCGGAGCTGTTCGGTATGAAACAAACCCAAAGACATTTTTCTTTTTTTGACAGCTCCCTTCACAGTATGACAAGCACCGGAGCGCCCCGGGGCTAGTAAAGTCGAACAAACGTATTAATACCTACATACATATATGACATAAAACTTGAATTTTGACTGTCAAAAATACTTGAGCATGAAACCATTCAGCCTGGAATCATCGAGGTGATTTATACCTATTTACAAATAAAACAAAACACTCTTTTTTCCCGATCATTGCAATGTTCAGGAACTTAAAACCAATGTACACCGGCACCTCCTCTCTAACCCCTTCCTTCTTTCCTAAAGCACTCACTGTGTCTATGGCATAATAAGGGTAAAAAAAAACCCTTGAGTGTGTGCTCATTATAAAAAAAAAAGTTAAATCTTACTTACTTAAGGTGGCACTACAGTCCGAGGTGGACTTGGACCTCAACCAACAAACTTCTCCAGCCAGCTCGGTCCTTTACTATAGCACGCAGAGTTGGTTGAGATCATCTTCAACTTGCGCGCGCCACCTGAGCCTTGTTCTTCCTCTTTTGCGCCTTCCATCTGGGCTGGATTCGAAGACATTACGCGCCGGAGTACTGGTGTCCATCCTCTCCACGTGACCAAGTCATCTGAGTCTTTGGACTTTCACGCTTTAGCTAGGTCAGTGTGCTGTACAGCCCGTACAGTTCGTCGTTAAATCTTCTCCTCCATTCATCGTTTATACAGACAAGACCATAGATCTTCCGTAGAACTATTCTCTCGAACCGGCCTAGGGCGCTCACAACCTTTTTTTTCGGATCGGGCAAAGAATGCTGAGGTTTCATTCATCGGGCATGGTCTCTTCCGACCATATTCCCCAAATGAGTTGCTGCTTTAAAGAGTTCGCCAGTGATGCCGTAAGCTCCCGCGGCTTTGTTGTTTTTAAGCTTAGATAATGCTATCTTCACTTCTTCATATTCGGGTAGACGGAAATCTTGGCTTGCGTCGCCTTCATTGAAAGGTTCACTTTTCCTGACAGCGGAATTTGATTCGTCATCGCCGTTGTACAGTATGCAGAAGTGGTCCTTCCATATCCTCAGTATTGACTGTGACAGTGACTCTACTACGATATTTCCCTGTTGGTCTTTACAAACTTCAGTTCGTGTTCGGAAACCTTGAGACATTCGTTTCACCTCTTCGTTAAACTTCCGAACCTCATTCCTGTTTTTAAGTCTCTCAACATCCACGACCGATCGCTTTCTTTCTTTCTTTCTTTCTTTCTTTCTTTCTGAAAAGCTTGTGTTCTTCTCTCCTCTTCTGCTCGTAGAGCTCCCATGCTTCTTGCTAGGCTGTATGTACCTGCTTGCATTCATCATCAAACCAGGGGTTTCGTTTTGGTAGCCGCGTGAAACCAAGCGCATCAGAGGCAGCATCCCTAATGGCTTCCTGGCAATTCTGTCACTGGTTCCTAATACTTAATGCTGTCGGTAGCGAACTTATCATGAGATACTTGGCACTCGTTTGGAAAAGGATATGGCGATCTCCTGCGATTGTAGCCGTCCGATGTCATAGTTTCTTTTAGCACTTCCTGTTTTTGGCTCTGGTCGAGATATCCGCTGCACTACCTTGACTACAACGAGGTAGGGCATCTCCTAAGACGATTTAAACGATCTATGTCTTGTCGAGAAGCTCGTAGAACTTGTCTTTGGTGTCGTCATCTTTCTCTTCTGTGCGGGCGTGAGCGCATATAAGGCTTGGAATGTTAATACATTTTCAAGCTTGAATCTGGATCGTTCCTTTATATTTTGCGTACTTACGTTACTTGATAGTCACAAGAACACATCTCATATCGCGATTCGTTTGTCCTCTAATAAGAAAAAAAATTTCCTGCAGTGATGGAAGCTCTAGAAAATTGTCTGCAAATTAGAAAATTGTAAAACAATTTTGTACATAAGATTTATAATAGCATACAGATAATCTCAGAAATTATTTCCTTACATCCCAAACTTTACTGCATGCAAAACAAATAACAATTACGTAATCTCTTCCGCTAGTCAAATGTGTTCCTTCAAACTCCTACAAAAAACCACTCAGGACATATCATAAATACAACTTCATTTAGCTTGCCTAAGACACAAAAAAAGGCATAAGACATCCCAGTGAAGAACTCAACACGAACCTTGCACATATTTTACAATCAACGCTCCCGATGCATTCCTGGAATGTGCATTGCGAACCTTTCACACACACAAAAAAAAAAAACACTTTTTACTCAAAGACTCCGAAGACATCATGACAAGTCCAAAGGTGTTTAAAATCTGTACCCATGTCGGTGTAGGATGTGTGGATCTTATAAACAATAATTTTACCAAAAGCATTAAATTACACCTCAAGACACTCTCAAACTGTGACACTGCGTATGGAGGTCCAAGCAAAGATCACACAATGCACACTTGTTTTTTTCCTTTTTACTATGACTGTGTTGCGTTTGGAGCAAGTAGCCTTTTGAATTGTGGAGGAACAAACAAAAACAAAAAAATCAGAGGGACACACTTTTGGTGGATGAAGACGGCAGCGCTGCACTTGTGACGAAGTAAAACATGTCTTTTTTGTGTCGGCTGTAATGAAAATATACGACGAGTTAATTCCAGAATTTATTTATTATCCGTTGTGTGCAGTTAGATTGTAATGTCAGTGATTGTCGGTATGGTAGGAGAGCTGTGTTCAATGAGCACTTCAGTAGTTTTACGGAAACGTCATTTTTTATTCCACTGTCAAACTGCCAGCGGTTTCAGTTTCGTGTTTGGTTGATGTTGGTACTGGTCATGATTATTATTAAATGAACCTTTAACTAAGGAAAAGCTGAACTATCCTTAAAGCAAGTAATAATCTGACTTACTTTCATATCCGGCTCACAATCCATGAAGGATTTCAGCCTGAGATATTGCAGCGTTCCATCGTGAACGGTCCCTCGCATGCACTCTCCAGTCGCCGAAACCAAACGCTCTGACATCCACAGTCACTTGGTTCTTGTACCGTAAGTTCGGTCTTCCTTGCCGTCTCGAACCTGGGGGCTGGGGTGAGAAGACTTTCTTGGCAGGAGCGTTGTCGTCCATTCGCTCGATGTAGCCGGGCCAATGTAGTCGTCTTTTCCTGGCCGTATAGTTCTCGTTTGAACCTTCTTCCCCATTCGCCATTGTCGCACACGGGACCGAAAATCCGTCGAAGAATTTTTCTTTCGAAAAAGTCTAGTATCAATTCCCTTTTTTACTAATCGTCCAGCACTAGGCGTCGTCGTAGAGTAGGACTGGTAAAATCAAAGTTTTGTATAGCAGGCACCTTGTCTTTCAAGTGAGGAGTTTTGAACCCAGTTGTTTTCCCAAACCGAAGCAGAAGCGGTTTGCTAGGGTAAATCTTCTTCAGATATCCACTATGGTGTCGTTTGTGGGATTGATATTTGTTCCAAGGTAGGTGAACTCCTCAACTACCTCGAAAGTGCTGCTACCAACAGTGACATTTTGTCTTAGGCGGTGCGGTGGACAGATGTTGCTTTGTTTGTTGCTAGCATGTACGTTTTTGTTTCGCCTGTTCTTCAATCGCTGTAAGGGCCTAAAGCGCAACTCTCTTGTCAATGTCGTCCGCATAGCCTAGAAGCTGGGTGGATTTGTTGAAGATAGTGTTTTCCGTGCTCACATCTGCTCTAGGACTACGTTGAAGAAATCACATGACAGCGCATCTTCTTGTCTAAGCCCTGTGCATGTTTGAAAAAACCCGAATGAGCTTACCCATTTGCACCCTGCACTGCGTATTGTTTAGCGTCATATGCGGCACAGCTGGATCAGTTTGTTCGGGATCACGAATTCAGACATCGCCATCACAAGCTCTTGGCGGTGGATGCTATCACAAGCAGCTTTGAAGTCGATGAAAAGATGGTGGGTTTCGACTTGAAATTCGTTGGTCTTTTCCAGCATCTGCCTCAGTGTGAATATTTGGTCTATCGTTGTTCTGCCTGGCCTAAGGCTACACTGGTACGTGCCGTTTATGTGTGAACGGCTCACACAGAACGTTGGATAGGGTTTTGTATGCACCATTAAGCAGGGATATTCCGCGGGAATTTTTGCATGATATAGGATCGCTTTTTTGTAGATGGGGCATATGGAGCTTATCGACCAGTCAGTGGGCATGTATCCTTCATTGACTCCTCTTGCTTCTCCTTAATTAGCTCGCTCGCTCGACATTTTGCGCATTTTCATTTCCCTGTGCTTCAGTGACTAGGTTATTCCTTCATTGTATCGAAGATCCTGTGTTCCGGTTCAAGTTTCCGTTGCAGCATCTGCAAACGTGCATTTTCCGTCTCTCTTTTCAATGACGCGCACTCATCATCATACCACGGATTCTTTTTCCGGGGTGGCTGGTAGTCTCGGCTACATATTTTATTATTTCGCGATATTGGTTAAACAAGGTGTTGATATCTGTAGTATATGGGAGGACGGCAGAGAGTCGCTCACTCAGGCGCTCACTGTAGTCTCTGGCATTATCCGGAGTGCAAAGGAACGATTTTGAAAGTGGTCAGAGTCGACATTTGCTTCTCGGAAAGTGCGCACTTTCAATATGTTTAATGCGTGCCTTGTCCCGATTAGCACATGGTCAATTTGGTTTGTGGTTCGACCATCCGGAGATCGCCAGGTTGCTGTGTAGATCTTTCGTCTTGAAAACCTTTTGCTACTTATCACCGTATTACGAGCTGCAGGAGAGTCGATTAGTCGAAAGCCGTTATCTCTTGTAACTTCGTGAGTGCTGTGCTTTCCAACTAATCACCCAAAGATGTCTTCCTTCCCGATATTTGCATTGAAATCTCCGAGTTCGATTTTGTCGTCGCGTCGTACTCTGGACAAGTTCCGAAGGATCTATTCATGAGATCGTAAAAATCCTCCTTGCTTGTGTATATTTTGGACTGTAATTTAAATGTTCAATAAATAAAACACACAGTTTAAAGTCGGAAAACCAATATTGGAAAAAAACCGACTATTGAACATATTTTATTGTTTCACTATTAAATACCGTCTGTACACTAACATCTCTGTACTGTTTCTCTACGATTATTCTATAAAGTTATCTTTACTCTGCACACTTTTTCTATGAGATTATTCTGTACACTTTCTCTATGAAATGAATTTTATTCTGTACACTTTTATATAATTACTTTTTACTGTACAATTGTAGAACAAATTTACATTCTTAACACTCGACCGATATACACGTCTTATTCGTTCGATCCTGTACAAGCAACTGACTTCTTTGATGACAGCTGTAATAAATGTCGCAATTTTTTCTTTTATGGGGGGTTAACTGTCCCACAATCAATGTAAAAGACTTTCTTTACTTCTTAAACATATTTATTAATGACATTACTTATTTTAATAATATTTTTAATGTTAAGTGTTAATTAAAGACTTAGCACACCACCGACTGACTTGGCTCACCACTCAATGACGACTGACACTGAACAATTTTTTTCCTCATTTTTAAAGTGAAGAGATGATCTCTTCATCTCTTTCGAATTATCTATAGTCGTTTCAGTTTTTAATTGTCTAAGCGTTCAGGTTCTTAGAAATCGCCGCCAACACGTGGAATTCAGTCCGCCACACTTTTCATTAGCCCTGATCCTATTTATCGTATTTCCTGGATCGCAGTAATGTCTGCCTTATACTGCTAGAGGACAGATTCAAGTTTCTGAGTTGTACCTGGTGTTCTTACATTTCAGGTACAAACTCTATGCATTGAGAGTCCGTTGTCGTTCCGGGTCTATTTCCCATAAGAGGGGGGTCATTATCCGAGGCTGGTATCTCTCTCATAATCATCTGAGAAAACCAAATTGCCGCTGTTTGTTCTCAATCGAAATCATTCTTAACTTCCTTTAGAGTTCATCTGTCAATTTTTTTCTACCAAAAGCTATCATTCGAATTCAAACTCCTCTGCTACCATTTTGTACCAAAAAAGACATCAAAAATGCTCACACTCTACCCATTGATCGTTGTGAATATGTTTCCTGATTGAGTTACTCTTCCACTTCAAAGTGTAAATCTCACAATCTGACACATAAAAAGGCGAGAAAAAATAAGAATTGAATAGACACCCAATAAAACATGACCCAATCGTGCAATGTCATCGCTGGCTGAGGACAAAAGCCGTCTCAAATACCACAACTATCCAATTCGAACGGAATTCTGTATACAACTCTGTGAGCCGTAACCCTACAATATGAAAGTCCGTCTCACCGTCCACAATCCAGAAAGGCCATACAATTCAACCTGATGCTTAGATGATTGGCAACCATATCCAATAGGCCACACATCTTCCGACACCACAAAATTTTCGCAAAAAAAAAAAAACACCTGAATTCACTCCGACACTTAACTCATTCTTATCAAGATTCTCCAATGTGCCAAGACTTCAATTGAACTTACAATGTTGACGGCTCTATACTTGGCGACTCGATGGTGGGGTACGGTGCGGCGCACGGTGCGGCGCACGGTGCTAGGCAGCTTGGGGCACAATAAAAACACATGTCTGACGTCTATAATGGTTTCACTCAAAGGCGCTATTCTTGTGTGCCCCATGCCCATGTGGAAGATCATAGAAAACCAGCATCGCGATATATCCCGCCAAATAAAAAAACAGAAGACAGCCAGATAGAAAAAAAAAACAAAAAAAAAACTCCGGCAAAATTATGAATGCACCGCAATAAGCGCAATTGGAAAAATGGAAATGGCTCAATCAATAACACTCCTGTTAAAAGGTGTGAGCCACATGTGGAGAGAGATGGCTGCTCGTTCGTTTGACGTCTGCACTGTGGCCATTTGGCCGACCACATTGCGCAATGACACATAAAACGAACCATGTATTTCATACTTTGTGAATAGAAACCCGTTGAGCTGGTGATGATTCCCTTGGCTATAAGCTATTTAATTGATCACTTTGGGAGCCATATTTGGAATGTCTGTTTAGGATCGTTGACAGTTTCTCTTGTTTTTCCACTCATGAGAATGTTATCCACTCGCCCGAGAAGAATAAATCATCGATCATGATCGGTTTTTGTTTTTTGCATTGTGGTGCACAGGTGAATGCAATCACTGACAGTAATTCCCAAAGCTGCTCATAAATCAAAAACAAAGCCAAATGAAAATTCAAAACATTCATCGATGAGACATAAAAGCAAGCGAGGAGGAGAAAGAATAATGGGTTCTTATGGTGGGCTGACCAGGAGACTCACATTAATAATAATTCATCTATTGGCATTCCTGCAGTTGTTCAAGATTGCCAAGGCCGACATCGCGGCATCATGGAGACGAAGACCTCCCGTCTAATGATATGACTTGGAGACCAGACACCAGAGTCAAGTTGAATGATCATTTTTCAGATCGTCTTCCGTCCATTCGTTGTCGTTCGGTCGGTGCTCTTTTGAAGGTCCACAGAATCCTGTGCGGCCTAAGCAATCAAATTCTGACTTGGTTAATTGCATTTCTTGACATTTCGATGCGTTATCCTGAATTTCATGCATTTTAATTTATTAATGATAGAAAAAAGCTACCATTCTTCGAAGTCAAATGACGCTTGTAACATTTTTCTTATCCGCTGTAAATTACATCTGTCAGAGTCGCTTTTATGGTCGTTGGTAAGGTAGGCAGACATATCCGGGTGATGTATGGTTTGAATTGACATCTTTAGGAGGCAAAACCAGCACAAAAACCAATTAGCTGATGTTAATGAAGGTGGCAGTTGATTGGTACACGTAAGCGGAAGTGTGTGTTCCCGATGGAAAACTGGTTAGTAAATTTGCAAGAATGGTTTTCCGGATAAGGAGGAGTTTTCTGACAGATGATATCGATCTGGTTTAAGTATATGAAAATTGATGGAAAACGTGTAAGACAATTTTGCGGTACTTTAATTCCGCACCAGCACCACAAATTTCAAATTTGCTATTCGATTGATGAATAATAATTAATGACAATTGAAATGTCACTTGTCAAATGGGACATTCACGCTATGAATACATGAGATATGTCATTTTTTGCTGGCGAAAACCTTGGAAAACTGTCAGTGCCAAGTATAAGACTCTAATGCGGCTAAATATGGGAAAATTATGCACACATATCCATCATTTCTCCCACAAAAAAAAAAAAATAAACATGAATATTAGAATGCCGAGCTAACACATTCATAATGAGTCCAACAGGTAGATTGTAAAAAACGAAAAACATTTATCTTAATGGTCGAACCATAAAATTTGACTGCTATAATGACTGCAGACACACTCTGGACGTCTGAGAGGTAATGGCAATAAACTACAGTATAACGGTTCGTGGGTGGTAAGACAAAAATCAGCTGAACAGAAAATTATAAAAGGAAACCGCTGCACTGTGCGCACTCTGGACATTAACTACTTTGAAGACTGGAAATTGATGACTTTTCATTTAAGCCACGTGTGGTTTTGCAGAACTGCTGAATTAATTTATGTATGAAAACTAATCGATGAAATATTTGTACAAGAATAACTTCAAAACCACTGCATCAAATCGCATAATTGTTTTTGAGATAAATTTAATTTTTGCTATGACATTTCCATTCCATTATCGTTGCGCTACAGTCCAGGTTGGAAAGGGTCCTCACCCAATAAACGTCTCCAGCCAACTCACTCCCTAGTTACCTGTCTCCAGTTTCGAACGCCAAGTTGGTTCAGGTCCTCTAGTCGCGTCCTTCCGGGTTGGATTCGAAGACTCTACGAGCCGGAGCATTATTTTCCATTCGCTCTACGTGTTCCAACCACATAAGTCGTTGTACCTTAACTTTTCTGGCTAGGTCAATGTCGCTTTACAGCTCGTACAGTTCTTGGTTGAATCTTCGTCTCCATTCTCAATTTATGGAGACAGGACCAAATATCACTCGAAGAATTTTTCCCTCAAAGCAGCCCAAAGCGTTTTCATCGTATGTTGTCATGGTCCATGTCTTTGCACCATACATGACGACCGGAATGATGAGGGTTTTGTAGAGTGTTACCTTAGGTGCTCGGGAGAAGACCTTACTACTCAATTGAATTTTAAGTCCAAAGAAGCAGTGATTGGCAAGAGTGATTCTTCGTTTGATTTCAACGCCGGTGTTGTTGTCTGAGTTAATAGCGGGTCCTAGGTAGACGAAGTCCTTAACTGCCTGGAAGTTAGATCTGTGTATGTTGACGTTTATTCCAAGACGTCGATGTTGGTAGTTCTTTCTTGTCGACAGCATTAGCTTGGTCTTGCCCTTGTTAACCGCTAGACCCATCTTTCTGAAAAAGTGGTCTATCCATATCGTCAGCCCTGACTGCTGTTGCACTATGATGTTCCCATGATGGTCTCTACAGGCTAAATTTCAAGGTGTATAAGCCCTGGAGGTTTATTTCACCTTTTTGTATAACTTCCTTACCTCGTTCCTGTTGTCACATCTCTTTATCGATCGCGCGCTTCTCATACTCCCTCTTTTCTTTCTGATGAGAAGTTTGTGCTCCTCTCTCCTTTTCTGCACGCAGAGCTCCCAAGCGGCAGCGGCGCTTTGTATACCTCTTGTCTAGCTGCATGTGCTCCCTGGCACTCATCGTCAAACCAGGGGTTTCGTTATGGTGGCCATGTAAGCCATAGCACTTTAGAGGCTGCTTGGTAGTATTGCCACTGGTTCTCTATATTTTGTGCTGGCAGCAAAGAACTTCTGAGGAGATTTTCTGAGACACGATCGGAAAAAGATCTAGCAATCTCTTGCGATTGTAGTCGTTTGACATCGAATTTCCTCCTAGCATTTTCGCGTGTTGGGCTTGATTGGGATATCCGCATTTTTACCTTGGCTACAATAAGGTAGTGGTCCAAGTCGATGTTGGCACCTCGGAATGTGCAGACATCTTGCATGCTAGAGAAGTGTCGTGCGTCGATCGCAATGTGATCAATCTGCTTGACGGTTGATTGGTCAGGAGATTTCCATGTTCCCTTGTGGATATCGAGATGTGGGAAACGCGTACTTGCTACCATTACCCCACAGCGAAGTCGATTAGAGTAAATCCGTTATCGTTGGTGGTGTCGTGTAGGCTATGTCGTCATTCCACCAAAGATTTCTTCTTTATCCAGCTAAGCATTAAAATCTTCAACGACGATTTGTATGTCATAGCTAGGGCATTGTTCATTGCTCTAGACGAGGAGCTCGTTGAATATGTCTTTGGTGTGTTCATCCTTGGCCTCAGTGGGGGCGTGAGCGCTGATGAGGCTTATGTTTGTGATGCGGATTGTTGTGATGTGCTCATTCACTGAGTTGAAACTCAAGACCTTCCTCTTGAGTCGAATCCAAACTACAAATCCACACCCAAATAAACGCTGATTTTGTTCCAGGTAGCATTCGCCGTATTATATATCACAATTGTTCATTTTAGTAGGCCCGGACCTTCCCATCGCATTTCTTGGATGGCTGTTATACCAGCTTTAAAGCAGTTAAGGGCTTCCGCTAGTTGTTCGGCTGCACGTGGTCTGTTAAGGCACCTAACGTTCCCAGTGCAAAAAAAATTCGTTGTCCTTAAATCTTTTGCGGGGCCGTCATCATTTTACCGTCCGTAGGCTTGTTGGTATTTTGGAACCATGTCTTATTTATGTGGCCGGGCAGTCACTCCGAAGACGCACGACCCCCAACCTGGAGGGCCAGGTCTTTACTTTAACTTTAAGACGAAGAGCCAGCCAAACCGCTCTTTTAAGGCCTGAGCTGCTGTGTGTAAAAAGTTACTGTGTAGCAAAGAAAATTTAAAACACGGTTTTTTTTTTTTATAGAACTAAGTAAGTACTTCATACACGAAAAACTGAACAACGGACGTAAATAAAGAATTAGATTCCTTTCCTCGTTTATCGGAGAATTAATAAAAGCTTGTCCCTTTGCTTAAAATAGCAAAATCATACTGTGCTTAGCATTTGCACAATGGATTTGCAAGGACACAATACAAAAAGGTGATTTTTTAAGAGGTTTAGAACTCTTTTTTTTTTTTTTTAAACACAAAAAACTCGAAAAAATGAATGAAATATTTATTTGAATCGATAGTTTGAACCTTGCAATTTTATGTTTAAAGATAATTTCATGCAAATGTTGACCGCGGCTGCGTCTCAGGTAGCCCATCCGCTGAGTCTAATTTTGGCATACTCTTTCACACATATCGGCCGGTATCTCACGAATGAATGCATGGATGTTGGCTTCCAGTGCGTCAATCGAAGCGGGCTTGTCCCTATAGACATAAGCTTTGACATACCCCCACAAAAAGTAGTCTAATGGTGTCAAATCACACGATCTAGGTGGCCAATTGACCGGCCCGAAACGTGAAATTAAGTGTTCACCAAACTCGCCTCGCAATTGCGCCATTGTTTCGGCGTTGTGGTAGGTCGGCTGGCTTTAGTTCTTGCACCAGCTGTATCTTAAAAGGCTTTACGCCCAAATCCTTCCGCAAAATTTTCCACGTAGTGCTGTAACAAAGGCCTAACTGCTGGGAACGGCGGCGAATCGACATTTCGCGGTCTTCTGTCACACTAGCTGATACGGCCGCAATATTTTCTTCATTACGCACAGTACGTAAATGTGTTGGTGGTTTAATGTCCAACAAAGTAAATTTGGTGCGAAATTTGGTCACAATCTTCCGAATAGACTGCTCAGAAGGTCGAGAATGCCGACCATAAAATGGAAGCAGCGCGCGATGAACATTCGTCAATCCGGAAACAATGTCGTGATGCACCTTTTAAAACGCCTTCCTAAACCCGCATTTCGGAAAATTCTATGTCGACCACGTTCTTGATTTCGGTCGGCTGGATGGTGTTGCGGCTTTGTTACCGCGTTAACGCTCCGCTC
>CAKKXW010000002.1:64675001-64781203 GCA_920937365.1 Sphaerophoria rueppellii
ATAGCAATTTAAGATTAGTAAGAATATATATTTAATATTTATTGAAACCAATAACAAACAACATATATTCCAATCAAGTGTTTCTTCAAGACTAACGATCAATGTATAATAAAGTTTGATAGCTAGAAAAACTAAAATTCGATTTATAAAATTTCAATTAAATTATTTTAAAGTATGTACTAAACAAAGTATTTAACACCGCCTCTTAATTTAATAGAAATTATATAGTTAAATAAAATAATGTAAAATGTAACAAACACAACAAAAATGATTTAACTTAGTAAGTTTAGATTTGGACGATGTTTCAAAAATAAGTTTCTTCCAAGTGGCTTGGTCATAATATCGGCCAATTGATCATTAGTTGCGATTTGTTCAAGTCGAATTATGCCATTTGCTATTTCATCTCGAACAAAAAAGTGTTTGATATCTAAATGTTTCATACGCTTACTTTCTTTTGAATCTTCAGTAATTTTGATGCAAGAAGTATTGTCTTCAAATATAGTTACTGGAGTTGGACATTCTATTTTCAGTTCAGCAAGCAGCTTTAAAATCCATTTAAGTTGACATGTAGCTTCAGTTAATGCGATTAATTCAGCTTCTGTTGACGATAAGCTGACTGTTGTTTGTTTCTTGGATGCCCAGTGAATAGTGTTTCCAAATAACTTAAAAACATATCCAGATGTTGACTTCCGATCATTTTTATCTCCTCCCCAATCAGCATCACAATAGCAAACTAGAGTTTCTGGAGAATCTTGCTTACTATAGACCATTTTCAAGTCTAACGTCCCTCGAACGTAACGCAAAATGTGTTTGGCATAACTATAGTGGCGTTCATCGTAACAGCTTTGAAAACGACTCATATATCCAGTAGCGGCACAAAGGTCCGGTCTCGTAGTTAAAGTTGCGTAAATTAAGCATCCTATTAATTCTCGATAGTTATGGTTAGTACAATTATTCTTGTCACCTTCATCTAATTGCAGTCCTTTTTCCATTGGAGTTCCTCTGGGTTTGCAATTTTCCATATCGAACTTTCGCAAAATTTTGTTTAAATATTGTCTTTGATTAAGTGTTATGTTTCCACGTTCATGATTCTGATCGATTTGTATTCCAAGAAACAAGTTTGCTTTTCCCATATCGGTCATCTCAAATTCTTTTGACAACATTGATTTGACAACTAGAATATGTTTTATATTCTTACAAAATAAAAGTATGTCATCAACATACAAAAGAACATAAAAATTGCATTCAGCTTGTTCCTTTACATACAAGCATTGATCAGACTGACATCTCTGGAATCCTATCCGAATCATGAAACTATTGAATTTGTTATTCCAGGCGCGAGATGCTTGCTTTAAGCCGTAAATTGCTTTATCAAGCTTGCAAATTCGACCTGCTTCGTTAATTCCTTCTGGGAGACGCATGTAAATGTCCTCGGATAATGAACCATTTAAGAATGCACTCTTAACATCCATCTGATGTATGTGTAGATCATATTGAGCAGCAATCGAGAGCAATATTTTCAAAGTTACTAACTTAGCAACGGGCGAATATGTTTCAAAATAGTCAAATCCTTCTTTTTGCGTGAACCCACGTGCGACTAAACGAGCCTTGTATTTATCGATACTATTGTCATTTTTTCGTTTTATATGAAACACAAACTTACTCGTTATAGCCTTGCGGTTCTTTGGCAAATCACACAAAGTCCATGTTTTATTATGTAATAAGGATTGGTACTCACAGTTTATGGCTTTTTCCCATTCAGGCCAATCATCTCTTGCTTTTGCCTCAGCCATGGTATTTGGATCATCTTCAATGAATTGGCCAACAGCAAGTGCAAAATGAGCATTTTCGATGTCTGATAAATTAGCCATATTTCCAAATCTGTCAGGTGGTTTATGAGAACGGTTGCTTCTTCGTGGTAAATGTAATTCCTTGATTTCATCTTGATTTTCTTCATTATTCTCACCTCTGCTGTTACCAGCCCAATCCAAGTCAGGGCTGTGGATTGGATCCAAGTTTCGATTGCTTTTGACGTCTTGAGTTTTTGATATGGGGCTTTGAACCCAGTCTGACCTTGGACTATGAAATACCTCTTTTTCATCATCATGTTGGTCCAAGTCAAGTGGTTTGTGGCAACTCGTCTTCTTATTAAATTCCAGCTTTGAATCTGAGATATCTGCTATGTTCATTCTTTTAAGTACGGACTCTTCATTGAATGACACATGTCGACCGATTACAATCTTTGCCTTTTGTATATCCCAAAGTCTATAAGAACCAATAGATGAAGAATAGCCAAGCATCAAGCATTTATTTGATTTGGGTTGAAACTTTGTTCTCTTATTCTTTGGTATGAAATTATAACATTCGGCACCAAATATTCGCAAATGAGATAACTCAGGTTTTTCTTTGAACCAAATTTCAGCGGGTGTCTGATTTTTAAATTGAATACCTACTGCACTTGTTGGAGATCTGTTTTTAATGTAATTTGCTGTAAGTATAGCTTCATTCCAAAATTTTTGATCTATCCCACTTGCCAATAGCATTGTGGTAGCCTTTTCTTGTAATGTTCTATTGAGGCGTTCAGACACAGAGTTCATCTCAGGATTGTAAGGTACACTATAACTTACTTGAATGCCTTTTCTTTTGCAAAATTCTTTGAATTCATTTGAGGTATACTCCCCACCGTTATCTGTCTTTAGTTTTGCAACTTTTTGGCCGTGTAATGCTTCAACAGAAGCAACAAACTCTTTAAATTTATTCAAAACTTCACTTTTTCGCTGAATGCAAAAAATCATCGAAGCTCTTGAATAATCATCAGTAAACGAAACGAAATACCGACTTCCATCATAAGCCAACACTGGCATAGGGCCGCAGACATCACTATGGATCAATTCAAGAACACGAGTAGATCGTATATTTTTATTTTTCGGGAAAGAAGTCCGCGTCTGCTTGCCTATGATGCATGGTTCACAAAATCTTGATTCCTTGTCAACATCTACCTTTTCGAGTCCCTTACCCATTTTATGACTAACTAATACTTTTAAATCAGCGGAATTTATGTGAGCCAATCGATAATGCCATAAAAGTTGAGATGAGTTTTTAATAATGCACTCACCTGCAAATCCAGCGATTTTATTCTTAGGAATATGCAATTTCACTTCATAAAGTTTTCCCTTAGTATGAGCTTCAAACATTCGAATTCCATTGATTGTTGCATATGCGTGATCCCCTTCGAAAACAATTCGATAACCTCTCTTAGTTAAACTTCGTATTGACATCAAATTGTATTTCAACTCCTTGACAAGTAAAACATTTTCCATCTTTTTCTGAGAAGAATCACCATTGTAAAGAGTTTGAACCAATATGTCTCCAATTTGATTTGCTGAAATATTTTGATTTTTCTTTGCAACAGATATTTGAACTTCGTCTATGTTTGTCAAATGGTCAAAATATTCACTTCTATTGACCATGTGTTGGGTTGCACCCGAATCCAAAATAAATTGTATGTAACTATCTGCCGGTTGGACTATATGTGCTTCATTATTGTTTGTTCTTGGTTTATCCACCTCAGCACACATTGTTGACCCTCTTTCTCTAGATGTTTTGGAATAGTTATCTGAATTCTTCTTATCTTTCCGTTTGACATAACATTTTGATTGAACGTGTCCAGGTTTTCCACACTTAAAACAAATAATTGTCTTCTTCTTGCTCTTGACACTCATAGCTCCAGGCTCTGTCGATGTTGTTGAATATCCTCTACTTCTTTTATTATATTCATCCATTAGTCGCGTCTTGACAAATTCCAATTTTAATTCATTTTGATTTAACGTTTCTAATGCAGTAACTAAATTACTGTAGCTCTCAGGTAGCGTTAAAAATAAATGAACAATAATATCTAGCTCCTCCATTTGAGCTCCTGTAGCCTTCAATTGACGAATCTTAGAATCAAAACTAAGAAAGTGTTGAATTATGTCTTCACTTTCGTCATATTTCATTAAGAGAAGCTCTTTTCTCAATAACAATTGGCTTGAAATACTTTTTCTTTCAAATACGTTGCATAACGCTTGAAACATTTCATAAGCCGTTGCCTTCTCTTTAATGTACTCCAACTGTCCATCGTGGATAGTTTGTACCAGAATTGATATACATTTCTTTTCTTCCTGTCGAACTTGATTTTGATTCTCCTGTGATGTCTCCGAAAGAATAATAGCTAAGCTTTTCTCAATATATTTTCGAAGAGCTTTCTCGTCTAATAAAATTCCCAAACGATATTTCCAGTTAGAGAAATTCGTCCCATCGAATAACGGAATTTTAAATGATGAATTTTCGGTCATCTTGTAGTCTTGAAGCAAACGAAATTTTCAAATCTTAATTTCCTTAAACGTTTCCTGGGCCCATAACCTCAGAAAGAATCAGAATAGCAATTTAAGATTAGTAAGAATATATTTAATATTTATTGAAACCAATAACAAACAACATATATTCCAATCAAGTGTTTCTTCAAGACTAACGATCAATGTATAATAAAGTTTGATAGCTAGAAAAACTAAAATTCGATTTATAAAATTTCAATTAAATTATTTTAAAGTATGTACTAAACAAAGTATTTAACACCTTTTTCTCAGTCGGAGATTGTCGTGATGCGCTCATTCACTGAGTTGAAACTCAAAACCTCAGTCTGAGTCGAGTCCGAACTACAAATCCACACCCAGCCAAACCGCTCCTGATAGGCCTGGGCTACGAATATGTCGTAGTTGCCCGATAAGGTAAGTAGTTTATCTCGACTGAACTGTAGACGCCACCGTTGATTCCATCTTTGGAGATCTTCCGCTGATGCCTGTTGAGGCATGCCTTAGTGGATGCATACCTCCTCCCCCTCTTTCCATTTGCTACCGCCAACAACTTCCCACTGGGGTAAGAACCCAATCTTCGGTCTACCCTTCGAACATTATTCTGTAATACACATGTCATTAAAAATAAATAATCTCAGTTTAAAAACTTACGTGCTCAGTATGTGCGAAAATAAGCGATCAACAATTCGTTCCATTTTTTTTGGATTTTGCATTTTTGCATTTTATTGTTTATAAGAGTAGTAGTTGTGCTATGGTTCTTACGAAAACCAGATTGGTTAGAAAAGAGTAAATTGGAATGACTTAGAAAATTATTTTTTTGTCCTTTCATCAAAATCTCACAAATCTTTGATGCAGCAGGTAGCAGGCTGATAGGCCTCAAATTAGAAGGTTCTTGAGGATTAGACTTTTTACCTATTGGTATAACCTTGGCATATTTCCACGCTTGTGGATAAATAGAAGTAGTGAGAGTAGTGTTAATAACATGAATCAAATGCTGAGAAATTAAAAGAAAAATCATTTTTAAAAATTTAATAGACCTGTGACCTGTGGACTTATTACCCTGCGCCTTTAAATAGGTAGGAATCCGATTTATCAAATCCAAGTTCTTTTCAAAACACCAAAATTCTCAAAATACCGGAAACTCCACAACCTGATATTGGCGGCACAGTAAAAGATCAATTTAAATAGGTCTATCTCTATACCAAACGGGTCCCACCAGAAAAAATCCCTCATTTCCAGGTCAAATCTTGCAAAAGCAAAATATTTGATAGTTGACCCATAAATAAACCCATTCCACCTACATGCATAGTCCATTTGAGAGTCTGACAGCTGACAGCCATATCAAGACGTCTATGCACTCCAAGTTCAACTGCTGTCAATCTAAGAAAGCAAATTTCTAAGGTTAATTCTTGTTCAAATTGAACTATTGTTCTCCCTGTATAGAAAGTAGTTTATTGTGTTCCAGATTCGACTCACTTCAGAGTTCATGGAATAGAACCTTCACCTTCCCATTGGATGCATAGACGCCTAATAGAAACTCCATCCATCTGGCCAAGTCTCTTGAGTTATAGAATTTTAAAAGCAAAGAACAAGTTCAAGTTTAATAAGCCAACTGGATTCTTATGTCAAATTGGTCGACATCCACATCAATCGAATTTATACGCCCCTTGTCATTTTCCACCTTCTATAAATTGCCAATAATCATCGACGAATGATCTATCGACGTCAATTTCCATACGTATCTACAAATAATTCTCACTTTGAAAGATTCCTATCACCCACACGCTGCATTATCCAAAGGTACTCGTTCGGCTTGCACACACATGCAGACGAGAGCCACAAATCATTTTTGCTGGGAGACTGTTCGTGTTCATGTTCCAGGTTATAACTTGAAATTTCTAACTCCAGGCCCAACTAATTCTTGACAGTTTCCGCAAAGGCGATCATTGAATTCAACATTTTGATGCATTATGGACATCGATTTTGGTGCATTGAATATTCGAAATTGTGAGGCACTTGCTTTAATGCGATAAACAGCAGGTCTTGTAAAATTTGAAAGATACAAAATGAGGTGGGAGGGTATAGCTATCTGAACGAATTCATTTCTACTGTTTTGATCTGCTTGACCAGTTTTCAGGCTCAGTTCAGTTTTTAAACTGAAAAGAGCATTTTCAGCTATTCAGCTCTTCGAAATCTGTTTGTTTACTTTCCGGAGTTTCTGTGTTTATTTCTCAGCAAATAAAATGTGTGCCTGTGCATTCCAAAAGGGTTTTTTATATCTTTTTATGCCAGAGACACAATGAGTGCATTAGGAAGAAGGAAAGGGGTAGGCGAGGAGGTGCCGATGTACATTGGTCTTGAATTCTTGAACATTGCAATGACTGGGAAAGACAGAGTGTGGAAGAGAGTTCAACGTTCGCGTAGTACGGATAAAAAATGATTCTCTATACTTGAGAGTACGTCCGAAGTTGGGCTCGAGGGTAAACTGACGGACATTCCTAGAAGCGCGGGTATTACGCTTGAATTGTCTAAGGGGGGAATGCAAGTGGCTATTTCCCTAGAGCACCTACCGTAGAAGTAACGATAAAAAAAAGAGGGACACGAAATGTTACGACGGTGGTCTAAGGGAGTGAATGAATCAGTGATCTCTCTATCACCGATCATTCTAACGGCTCTTCTTTAAATACCATCCAAGAGGATTAGGTGTGTGACTGGAGCATAAGCCTTAAGGTGGGAATTGTACTCAAGCCTTGGACGGCTATAAGTCTTACAGATAATAGCCAGATCAGCCGGGGAAAAAAATTTCGTGCACCGTCTTAAGAAACCCAAACATCTTGCGGCATTTTTGGCGACATCTCGTATGTGCTCGGTCCACAAGAGATGTTTGGTCTCATTGATGCAAGTGCCACTCATGGGCAGTGGCAAGGGGGATATATCTCGCTTCAACGATACAAGTCAGCATTGAGTTTTCGAAGCATGAAACTCTACACGGTTTTAAATTCCCCATTGCTGTTTAAGTCAGAGTATAATGAATTTATCATATTTTGCCGTTCCAGTTCCACATCCGTAGAGGAGGGATGTGAATCTGGAAACGAATATGAGAAGCTAAGGGTACTACCGTCAGCGCAACAATTTATTGGAGTAGAAGTAATAGACAAGAGATCATTAATGAACATGAGAAAGAGAGTCGGAGACAAAACGGAGCCCTGAGGCACACCAGCATATAAATTGTTGGTTTCAGACTTGAATCCGTCGAATACAACTAGTAGATAGATAGATAGATAGATAATTTCTTTATTTAAAAAAAATATACATTATTTACAATAATTTTAATTTAAGAATAAGGACATGGCAATTCTGCCGTCTGCCTGAACGACATTTCATGATAAAATACAATGTGTATAGTTATAAAGATGTTAAATTCAAAAAAAATAAAACATAATAATATAAGTTAACAAATTATAAACTGCTATATATATTAATTAAAGCATCCAATGCGCTTTCAACAATTTTGAGGTGATTTGAAATACAAAACGTAAGTTCAAATTAATGAATTGAAACAAAATGATATATCAATTTTAAAATGATTTGAAACACAAAATAATAATTTATCAATTTATAATGATTTGAAACATAAAAGTTAGTGAGAGTTTGGAAACATTATTTGTAATTGCAATAACTGGTTGCTAAAGAAAACTATTGCGATAATTAAGAGCATGTTTGCAGTATTTATACACGGTTGACCATCCGAGATCTCCATTGAGGATTTCGTAGAGGCGAGTTGGGGAGAGATAACTCAATTGAAAATGTAGCCGTCGAATCTCTTGAAGTAAGGGACACGTTGCAAAGAAGTGGGTGATGTCTTCTGGTTCTCCTCTGTTACATAAGCTACAGATTTGTGTGAGATCGGTTCGATGCGGCATAGAGTTAAGATTCAGTATTTCTACTCGGGCTCTAAATATGTAACTTATAGCTTCAGAAGAAAACTCATTGCTGAAATAATTAGCTTGTGATGTAAGTTGGTGGTTGAGGTACCTGTACACATTTCTTGATATTGTTGTAGAGGCTCTGGATAGGTGTTGATTGAAAATATTTTCATCAACTCTAGAGATAATATAATTGAACATTGTGGGCCATTCATTCAAATTAGACTCCACAAAAGATAGGTTACTATCATTTGAAGAAGCTAGCTGGTTCCATTCCTTAAACGGGGAGGCATTTGTTTGTATGAGCCTTGACATAATGGATTTGTGAAGGCTTCTTTCGTCCCTCCTCATAACTTTCAATATGAAGTCTGAATTGTTTTTAAGGTGTGTAATGTAAAGAGGTGTTAGACCAGACTCCACATATATAGCATAATTGGGGGTTGCAGAAGGCAATCGGAACAAGCGCTTGAAGAAATATCTTTGCACGGCTTCAAACTCCTCCAATTGTAGATATCCAAAAATTTGGGTACCGTAGCACATGCAGCAATTCACCGTTGCTTGGAAAACACGATATTTGGATGTATGATCGATTTTTTGGTTAGCGTAAAACTTGGGCCACATTACGTTTAGAGCAACTTTGGCTTCAGTGCTTTTCTCTTTCACGTGTTTTGAAACAATTGAACGTTTCAAAAGAAAGTTTCTAATCCAACGAAGTAGGGATTCATCGGTACCGAAAGCACACATTTTCGATAAAAGAGAAAGATGCCAGACTTTATCAAATGCCTTTGATCGGGAAAGTTCAACAAACTTACTTTCCTCAAAACGATATAAAGATTTGTTCCACTGTTCGGTGAGATAAACCATCAAATCATCAATGGACCTGTTGCTGCGAAAGCCGTACTGCCGTTCATGAAGAAGCTTTCGGTCTTCGAGATATTTCTTGAGCTGATAGTTTATCAGCGTTTCCATGACCTTAGAAAGAAGGGACGTAAGTGCAATCGGACGATAATTGAAGTTAGAAGAAGGTTCGCCATTTTTTTTGGAAAAGACTGAACAAATGCTGTTTTCCAACTGCTCGGAACGAGCCCAGAAGAATAGGATAGATGGAAAAGCTTACGCAAGGGTTTTGCCAGCGTGAAAGAACTCCTCTTCAGAACAATACCATCCGGACCAGCGGATTTATGCATGTTGAGATCCTTTAGGACTCTCACACAGCAAGAGTGCGTAAGAAGATTTGTCCCATGGAGGAACTGGAGGAATCATTACACTCTCTAGGAAAAAGGTTGGCTTTCGCGAGCGAGTTAACAACTGGAGTGTCATTGTCAACGAACGTTGGGACCGAGGAAGAAGAAGAATTCTTCATATTTTTTATAAGCAATTCAGCAACTAACCGGGGTCATTCAGTGATTTAAATCTGGCGTCTTCTTAGTATGGCGATTTGAATTTGACAAAGTAGAACAAAATCGAATTAAGGATTATAGGGCACATTGCACAGTTTATAAACTCTTTTCAGCAGTAAAGCAACACTTTCTGTCTTTATAATGCTGCCTAAAATTGAGCATACCCTACGTTCTGCGAAAACAAACATGGACCCAAAACACCTTCTCCAATTTTGGTAGCTTGATTTGTCACGACACTCAGACGCTGCTGACTATAAAATTCAATTGAGTGAAGAGTGGCAGTGGCATTCACCCCGGGTGGCATACGGATACGGGGCAAAACATAGCTGAATGAATGATAGTGAATTCAAGTCAAGAAAACAAATTGGCTCGCATTCAGATATTGACAAGAACTTCGTGACTTTGTCACCTTTTCGACGAAGAGAGCTTTTTTTTTTTCATTTTTAATTTTAGTTGTACTCATTTTTCTTCACGATAAATCGGGAGTTTGGTTAAAAAAAAAATTAAGTACCGTTAAGGTAAAATTTATCTGTGAGAGTTTATTGTGTGGTGTGATTGTGAGGTGGAATTGAATGTGAAACTTGTGTCATGACGCGTCAAAGTCAAGATAAAACGCTGGTTCCGTATAAATTAAAACTTATTTTCGTTCCACAAAAGGCTTGGTTACGCTAATTATTGCAGACAGGAATGGCCTTTTTTTTTTAACTTGAACTACAGTTCAATTGGAAAAGCGGTTAGCGAGAGTTGTGGGTATAAAAAATAGAGGCTGGGCTAAGCTGTGTGCAGTTGATGCAGAGTGTAATGCGTTAGAGTAGGTTTTTTTCTATTTTATTTTCATGCCATCGAAGGTAATCAATCAGTTGCATAGGGAAGTCAATTTTTTATTATCTGGTTATGTTTGACGCAGGTGTTTGGTACTTTTACTAGACCTACACTTGTGGGAGAGAAGGTTTCGTTTGGAGTTTGGCGTAGGAAGAAAAACCTTATTTATTGTTAATATTGACAACATGCAATGGATGCTGATGGAAAGGCACATGTTGTTTTTGTTTGTGAAAGTAATTTTTATTTTCGTATAAATGGAATAAACAAAAATTGGTACATAGATACTTATAATCAAGCGGGGCCCGGGAATGATTAACTTTAAGGTTTTGAGGAGAAAGCTTAAAACTTATATGTGAGTTTATTTTTCTCTTGCACTGAACCAAAAAGAAAATATTTGTATCATCATCTTTCGCCAAAAAACGTATAGGAAGCTTAATTTCCTCTCTAAATAAAAACTGCCTTTAGTTCTTACTTACTTAATGATTAAGGTGGCGCTACAGTCCGTTGTGGACTTGGGCCTCAATCAACAGTCTCCGCCAGCTAGCTCGGTCCTTAGCTAGTTGTCTCCACTGCAAGTTGATTGAGGTCTTCTTCCACTTGCGTGCGCCCACCTGAGTCGCGGTCTTGCTCTCCTCCTACGTCCCTCGTGAATAGTGTCGAAGGCTTTCCGGGCCGGAGCATTGGTGTCCATCCGCTCTAAATGACCGAGCCCTCTGAGTCTCTGGACATTGACCCTTCTGGCTAGATCCATGTCGTTGCAAAACCCGTAAAGTTGGCTGTTATATCTTCTTCGCCATTCCCCTTCAATGCACACGCCACACGGGGCCAAAGATGATCCGAAGAACTTTCCTCTCGAAACAGCCTAACGCACTTTCATCCGATTTTGTCAAAGTCCAAGCTTCTGCACCGTACAGCAGGACTGGGATGACGAGTGTGTTATAGCCCAAAGAAGCAGCGATTAGCTAGAGTTATTCTTCGTCTTATCTCGGCGCTGGCGCTGGTGTTATTGCCCGTGTTTATAGCGTAGCCTAGGTAGAAAACTCCACTACTAACTCGAAGTTGTATGCGTCTATTGTGACGTTCTGTCCAAGCCGTCGATGTATATACTTCGTTTTTCCCTTATTCACCGGTAAATCCATTTTTGCCGCTTTTGGTTCATATCTCACAAAGGCGCCATTGACATCACGCTGTGTTCTTCCCGTTATACCAATATCATCAGCGTACGCGAGAAGCTGAACAGATTTTTGGTAGATAGTGCTTCTGGTGTTGACGTTGGAGTTCTGCACTATCTTCTCAAGAACGATGTTAAAGAAAGCGCATGACAA
Organism: Sphaerophoria rueppellii; assembly: GCA_920937365.1. Lineage (NCBI taxonomy): Eukaryota > Metazoa > Arthropoda > Insecta > Diptera > Syrphidae > Sphaerophoria > Sphaerophoria rueppellii. The sequence continues at coordinate 64,686,827 of CAKKXW010000002.1, forward strand.
TGCATCGCCTTGTATGAATCCTTTTTTGACGTCGAAAGATTCCGTAAGCTCGTTGCCAACCATGATGGAGCAGCGTGAGTTCTCCATCGTCATTTTGTACAAGCGAACGAGCTTGGCGCTAAAACTAGACATAGCTTTATACAGTTCGTCTCTGTAGATGCTGTCATACGCGGCCTTAAAATCGATGAAAAGGTGGTGGGTATCGATTTGGAGTTCATAGGTCTTTTCCAGGATCTGCCGGAACGTGAAAATTTGGTCGATGGTTGACTTTCCTGGCCTGAAACCGCATTGATAAATACCAATCAGAACGAAAGGCTTCAGACATTCACATATTACGGCAGAGAGGATCTTGTAGGCGATGTTAAGTAGACTGATTCCTCTGTAGTTGGTCCAGTTTAGAGGATCTCCCTTTTTCAGGATCGGGTAAACAATGCTGAGGTTCCATTCATCGGGCATGCATTCTTCTGCCCATATCTTACAGATGATTTGGTGCATGCTCCTATCCAGCTCCTCACGGTTTCCAACGGTTTATCCAAGAGTATGTTCGATATTATTCTGTATGCAACATTAAGCGGGGATATGCCGCGGTAGTTTTTGTTTGACAAAGGATCGCCTCTTTTGTAGATGGTTATGGGGCATATGGAGCTTATCGACCAGTCAGTGGGCATGCATTCTTCCCCCACACTTTGTGTATGACCAGGTGCATGCGGTTCATCAAAACACCTCTTCCATATTTGTAGAGTTCCGCCATCCGACCCGATGCGGCGGACTTGTTATTTTTTTAGCTTTTGGATGGCTCTTTCTATTTCTTCTGCGCTGGGGGCTGGGACTGGGTCTTCTTTGACTGGTCTTGCTTCTCTTTCGTCATTAGCTCGCTCGACATTTCGCGTATTCAGCAGCTATTGGAACTGCTGCTTGAAAACATCTACAAATGCCTGTGCTTCGGTGACTAGGTTTCCTTCACTGATTCAAAGAGCCTGGGTCCCGGTTCTGAAACCAGAAGCTAATTGCTTCGACCCGGGTGTTGTTCTTGGATCAAGACTCTTCTAGATCTTTGAGCTGAGAAACTGCGGATGCTCTTTTTTTTTTCCTTCGCAGGGTATTTTTCTCATTTCTCCTTTTTGTTATCGGTACTCTTCTCTCGCTGCTCTTGTTTTCCGTTGCAGCATCTGCAAACGTGCATTTTCCGTTTCTCTTTTCAATAATGCGCACTCATAATCATATCACGGGTTCTTTTTCGGGGGTGGCTGGTAACCTATGATGGTCTCGGCTACACATTTTATTATTTCGCGAAATTGGATCCACAAGGCGTCAAGACCTTGTGTCACTGCGCCTGTGTTAACGACTTTGGTTTTTGGGAGAACGGCGGAGAGTCGCTCACTCAGGCAAACACTGTAGTCTCTGGCATTATCCGTAGTGCCAAGGCAACCGATGTTGAACTTCTTTCTTGGGGCCGCACGTCTACTACCAGAAAGTGGTCGGAGTCGACATTTGCTCCTCTGAAAGTGCGCACGTTCAAGTTGTTTGATGCGTGCCTTGCACCGATTAGCACATGGTCGTTTTGGTTGGTGGTTCGACCATCCGGAGATCGCCGGGTTGCTGTGTAGATCTTTCGTCTTGGAAATATAGTGCTACTTATCACCGTATTACAAGCTGCAACAAAGTCGATTAGTCGGAAGCCGTTATCTGTTGTAACTTCGTGTAGGCTGTGCTTTCCAACTAATCCGCCAAAGATATCTTCCTTCCCGATTTTTGCATGGAATTCTCCGAGTACGATTTTGGCGTCGTGCTCTGAACAGGCTTCGTAGGCTCTATCCAGGAGGCCGTAAAAATCCTCCTTGCTAGACTCCTCAGCATCATCGGTAGGGGCGTGTGCACATATTATTATACAGATGTTTTGTTGTGTGGCCTTGATGCGGATTACAGCCAGGCGATCACTAAAAAAAAATTAATGGACCTCCACTTCACTGATAAAGTTCAATTTTAGACGTTTCCCGCACTCCTTAATTCTGTGTTTTACAAAAGGTCCAAAATCTTCCGTTAGAAAAAAAGGCAATTAGCATGTTCACTGATCTGTAGAACGGTATGGATCGGATGTCGTCGTCGCGTTTGCATACGAACGAAAAACATACACCTTTGCTAGAAGCAATGTCGATATATGGACACAATGTCCAAAGCAACCAAAAACCAATATCTCGCCGCTTTGCTGCTGCCACATGCCAAAGAAAAGCAAACATTTTTGGTATATCTTCATGGCGACAAAGACCCCAAAGTGCTCCACTTGCCATTGATTATTTCAAAAAGATATTCCGCCCTCCATAGAGTGCATATTCAGTATCAGCACCAACCAGGGGAACACCAATGATTCAACTTTTGGTGTCGTATTTTCGTTCGTTGCACGTTGAGTTTCGAGAGGAGGAGGCACAACAATAGAAGCTTAAGCATAAGCAATTCCAGCGGAAGCATACCAAAGTCACCATTTATCACATCCAGCGTTAGGTTTTAATCTGTTCCATGCCGTGTATAAATGAATAGCGAATAAGCTGACAATTCGTGCGCTCCGGCTAAACACCTGATAAGAGAGGGTTCCTGTTCCATTTTGACAAAGACCGCAGCTAAGCGGAGCTCTTTTCGTTGTGCGGACCGTATGGAGTTGGTGACGATCTCGGCTTGTGAGGATCAGAATCAGCTCTGTTAAGGCCAATGCTGAATATTGAGAAACAGGGTGACCAACGTTGTTTATTTCCTTAAGGCTTAGAAAATTAAAAGTGATTGTTTTTCAAAGTTTGCACTTATTTGTGCATTTAAAAATTTGTATTAAAGCGATTAAGGGCTATTTACAAAAAATGGCGCCCAACGCATATCTAAAGGAGTTTCTTCAAGAACTTACAAACAAAATCTATTCGTAGGTTCAGCAACGGTACCACTAATCACCACAAACATTGATCACCAGACCATCATCCATTGCAGTGGCAAGAGTGTGCACTTATCACATTTGCTCTCTATTCGTGTCTTAAATTAACCTTTTATAGGAAAAGTTATTTATTCCCTTTTCCAACGATTTCTTACTCCTTTTTTTCCTCGTCCCATTTTGAAATTTTTCATTCAAGTATTGTTGCTTTTGTACGGGGAGAACACGTTTTAAGGTTCATCGTTGTCGATGGTCGCGTTCGCAGTCTCCCCCAACAACTGAAAACAAAAACAAACCGTCTCTATGCCTTTTCGCAAATCATTTAGCCAATCTCTTATGCGCCATAAATTTTTACTTCAATGTAGCTTATTGCTAAGGAAAAATCCACCGGACAGCATCGCAGCGCGCCTGATTGTGTGCGCACAGGTAGCCCATATTTGGTAACGCATGATTCTCTTGCAACAACAACGACTATGAAAAAGCTATTACCGTCCGAGAGATGACGATAGTGTGCGCGCCCTTAGGCCTTCCGCTTTCATGTCTGACCCACACAAGCGTTATCAAACCAAAAAAAAATCTTCCGCACGCTATTCAGCGCACAAAACCAAATTCAGTTCGATTGGGAAGATCCGTTACCGAAATTCCACCTAGAACGGCTGCGATCGGCTCCGCATCACGTTGTCTAGCGGTCAATATGGTACTGCACGATTGGAACTCTTGCGATTTATATGCCAATCGTGGCCACACGATTAGTCAGTCTTGAACACGCCACAACCACCACCACCGACGCGACACATCCGCACAGTGTGAATGTCAAACCCTGCACACGCGCACTTGTCAACTGTCATTAGGCTAAATGGTTCGTCGATCAGTCAAAAAATCAATCGATTGACAATGACGACTCCAAGGTGTTGGATAGGTTCGAACATGCGTCGCTCAGTAGGACCCCATTCTCAAAAAAAAAAAAAAAACAGTATCAATCGATGCCGCCATGGCCAGGCCATGTTAGCTATGGCACAGCCACCACTGACATGGACATGGATACAGGGGGCCACTCGTTGCTCTTTTTTGCCAAAATTGGTCTTGGCAATAAGTCACTTGAATGTTGGCAACATGTTTTAAATGGTCGCGATGGGGCATAATGCTGAAGTGGAAGAATTAAATGCTTTTGGGGCTTGTTAGGCACGAATCGAGCTTATACAATCTGATTGCCAGTTAACAAACTGAATGTCGATTACACTATTTTACATGCGCTCAAGACATTTTCGGTCTCGAAGATGGACTTTATTGCCTTGAAGTCTATTAGGATCATACAAACTTGGCTCTGCGCTTGACTGATGTAGATTCTACATATGTGTTACTGGTTTAAGTGAAATTTGAATGCGGAAAAATGTACAGTGAACGCCGCCGGATATGTTGACGATCTGCCGAGTCGTGATTAGCGCACAAAACCTTTTTTGCGGACTTTAGGGTCAACATTTGTTGACAAATTTCAAGTCGACAAAACAGTAACAGGTCAGAGGCTGTCTGTGACATTGTTTCTAGGTCTGAAAACTTTCTCGGTCGCCGGCTCACATTGAATTCAACTTTTCAAACAATAAAAAAACAAAAACTTGTTGGAGACATTCTCCTGATTGCAAAGTAAGGTCCTCCTTTGAGACTGTTTTGAGTGGCATTTATGAAAGAATCTGTGATAACTCACATGAGACACGCTACCGAACGAGTCTTGGGGACACAACAGCTATCCATATAGCACTGTTTGTCTGCCTGTTGGTGACACACAATCCGATGGAAGCGATAATAATTCAATGAAATCATTGTAAGTAAAACATGCCTTTTAGACAATATAAATGCAGCAATATGAATGGCAAGCAGCGCATGTAAATGCAAGCAGATGAAGTTCCAATGGGCTTATGGCTTGCCTGATTCTCTGGAATGACTTTGAGTCTGAAGGTGACATGACAACAACAAAAAAACGGATTAATTAACAAAGTGAAATTGGTCATAAATGCTGGACAACCAGGGCGAGACACAAATCATCCTTAGCGATCATTTTCTGATGGAATGAATTTATTTTAATATTAGTAACACTTTAGAAAGGTGATCGGGTCTGTTGTTCAGTTTCGTCGCCGTAGTACTCAAGTTGACACAGATCGGTTTGTGATTTTAGAAAAGAAAGGCATGCTGGTTTCGTTGGGAGGAAAAGTAGATATTTGACATTGATAAGAAACCGACAGACAGTGAATTAATATGCAGTTATTTTAGTAAGTGTATGTTGAGGAATTCGGTTTTGTCATATATGAAAGGGTGGATTTGAAAACACATTTCGATTTCCATGCAACTTTGTATAACCATATTAGCTTGCGAGTTTTTTCTTGGTATTATTTTAGGGTTTACTAAGGTAACATTTTGTCTTGAAAAAAAAGAGAGATTCCAAGATGTAATAGAAAGATTCATATATAATAAAAGATTCATAAACTGTATGCATGTATTACTTTGATGAATATTTTTTTCAATTTAATGAACATTTTCATCAATTCAATGAACAGTTTCATCAGTTTTAAGTACATTTTGAATATCAATTCTTCAAATTTCTTACTTTTGGTGGCGCTACAGTCCAGGTTGGACCAGGCCTCATCAAACAAACGTCTCCAGCCAGCTCGGTCCCTAGCTAGCTGTCTCCACTTTCGTACGCCAAGTTGCTTCAGGTCCTCTACCACCTGTGTACTCCACCTGAGTCGTGGTCTTCCTCTTCTGCGACGTCCTTCCGGGTTGGATTCGAAGACTCTACGAGCCGGAGCATTATTTTCCATTCGCTCTACGTGTTCCAACCATCTAAGTCGTTGTACCTTAACTTTTCTGGCTAGGTCAATGTCGCTTTACAGCTCGTAAAGTTCTTGGTTGAATCTTCGTCTCCATTCTCAATTTATGGAGACAGGACCAAACATCACTCGAAGAATTTTTCCCTCAAAGCAGCCCAAAGCGTTTTCATCGGATGTTGTCATGGTCCATGTCTCTGCACCATAAATTAGAGCCGGGATTATGAGGGTTTTCTAGAGCGTCACTTAAGTTGCTCGGGAGAGGACTTCTTATCAATTACCTTCTTAGTACAACGAAACCGCGATTGGCAATGAGTGATTCTTCGTTTGATTTCACAGCAAAGTACTTAACTACCACGAAGTTAAATCGGTCTATGTTGACGTTTAATCTAAGACGTCGATGTTGATTGTAATTTCTTGTTAACCGCTAGACCCATCTTCCTGGCTTCTGTCTCAAGACTCACGAATGCTTCACTGATATCACGCTGTGTTTTTCCATTTATGGCAATGTCGTCTGCGTATCTTAGTAGCTATAGACTTTTGAAAGATTGTGCCTCTGGTGTCGACGTTGGAGCTTAGCAAATCTTTTCAAGAATGATGTCGAAGAAATCGTGTGACAACAATCGCCTTTTCTAAAACCTTTTTTGACATCAAATGCGTCCGTTAGGTTTTTTCCGACCATGATTCCAATGAGTTTTCCATTGTCATCTTACACAGACGGACGAGTTTTTCCGGGATGCCAAAACTAGACATTGCTCTATACAGTTCGTCTCTACAGACGCTGTCATACGCGACCTTCATGAAAAGATAGTAGTTATCGATTTGAAGTTCCTGTGCCGTAGGGTGAATATTTGATCGATGGTGGACTTTCCGGGTCTGAAGCCACACTGATAAGGACCTATCAGGTTGTTAACGAAGAACTTCAAACGTTCACACAGCATGGCAGGCAAGATCTTATAGGCGATGTTAAGGAGACTTATACCTCTGTAGTTGGTACAGTTCAAGGGATCTCCTTTTTTGAGGATCGGGCATACGAGGCTGAAGTTCCATTCATCGGGCATGCTTTCTTACGACCAAATTTTGCAGGTGAGCTGGTGCAGGCTCTTAACCAAATCATCTCCAGCAGCTTTGAACATTTCGGCGGCTAGCTCGTCTACTCCAGCGGCTTTGTTCGACTTAAGTTTGATATCGCTCTTCACTTCATCAATGTCGGGTGGGTGGAATTGTTGGCCTGCTGCACCCAAATTGTATGGTTCTGGCGGAATTTTGCTCGTCATCGTCATTGAAAAAGTGGTCTTTCCATATCCTCAGCACTGACTGTGGTTCCACTGCGATGTTCCCATCATGGTCTCTACAGGCTTCGGTTCGGGGTGTATAAGCCCTGGAGGTTTGTTTTACCTTTTTGTAAGACTTTCGAACCTCGTTCCCGTTGTGATATCCCTCTATCTCCTCGATCGCGTGCTTCTCATACTCCCTTTTTCTCTTTCTATGCTCCTCCCTCCTTTTCTGCTCATAGAGCTCAGGAGCTGCTCGTGTCCTTCTTTGCAGCGCCGCTTTGTATGCCTCTTGTTTAACTGGATATGCTCGCTGTCACACATCGTCAAATAAGGGGTTTCGTTGTGGTGGCCGTGTTAACCCTAGCACTTCAGAGGCTTCATCAATGATGGATGCTTAGCAGTGCTGCCACTGGTTCTCTACATTTTGTGCTGGCAGCAAAGAAAATGCGTACTTGCTCACATTACGTCTCGTCCCACAGCGAATTCGATTAGCCTAAATCCGTTATCGGAGGTTATTCTACCAAGGATTTCTTCTCTAACCAGCTTAGCATTTAATTCTCCAGGGACGATTTTAATGTCATAGGTCTTGTCGAGGAGCTCGTAGAACCTGTCTTTGGTGTGTTCTTCCTTTTCCTCAGTGGGGGCGTGAGCGCAGATGAGTCTGATGTTGGTGAATTTAGACTTGATGCGGATTTTCGTGTTGCGCTCATTCACTAAGTTCAAACTCAAGATCTTCCTTCTGAGTCGAGTCCCAACAGCAAATCCATTTCCAAACAGACGCTGATTTAGTTTCCGGTAGCATCGTCATAGTAGATATCAAAGTTTTTCACTTAACGTAGGCCCGGACCCATCTCTTTTCTTGGATGGCAGTTATATCTGCTTTATAGCATGTCAAGGGTTTCCGCTAGTTGTTCGGCTGCACGTGGTCTGCTAAGGGACCTAACGTTCCAAGTGCAAAACCGAAATTCGTTGTCCTTAAATCGTTTGCGTGGGTCGTCATCGTTAATACCGTCCGTATCCGAGGCTTGTTGGTGGTTCGGAACCCCGACACACGACCCCCAACCTGGAGGGCCAGATCTTTTGTTTTACTTTAAGACCAAGAGCCGGCCAAACCGCTCTTTATATACCTGGGCTCTGAATATGTCGTAGTAGCCCTATAAAGTGTTCAATAAGTAGTTCTTCCTGGACTGTAGACGCCACCGTTGATTCCATCTCGGGAGTTCTTCCGCTGCTGCCTGTTGAAAAGGAGGCATTCCTCCTTCTCCTCTCTCTCTTTACTGCCGCCAACAACTTCCCACTGAGGTTGGAACCCAATCTTCGGTTGAAGGTATTGCGTACTCGATGTTCACCGCGGGAAGGTGGAGTTAATAGACAGCGGTTGCAGTGGACGCTTGTGTCCTCTTGCGCGTGTCTACCCTTCTAATATTGATTCTTAAAATTGATTTCAAAAATCATGAATCTCTCACAACAAAAAAAAGTACCACCGAGTACCTGCACTTCCCTTGGGTGATCAGAGAAAACCTGAAACCTGATTCTTGGCATTCAAAAGTAAAGTCTACTAGCTAGGAAATGGAAAAGCTTTTTGGATGAATCCTGGCTTCAATCTGAGCTTCAGTGTCACCTTACGTTATTAAAGTTTTATTGATTTTCTAAGTGATCTGTCGTACACTATGTCTCAGAAATATAAATCTGGAATGGAGACATAGGCTCTCCATGAAAACGAAATAAATAAATGAAAATCAACCATCCTGTATGCAGCGGAAAATTTTATAATTACCAACTGAATTATTGATCTTTAGAAAAAAATTGTAATAAAATTAACAAGAAAAAAATTAATTGACAGCCACTGCCAGCTTAACTGTCCAGTCATGAGTGCTCTCAAGAGTCTTTAAACAAAATAACGACCGCCCAAATGTTCCAGCGCCAAAGCGCCACAGCAGCGTACAGTCGCCGTCACCAGTTGACTTGCACAGCCGCACCCACTATGTCATTAATAAATTCATCCTGGTGCGCGCTCGTTCATTTGAACTAATTTTTGACAATTAACCGTTAAGTCTTAAGTCTTGTTGAAATCTATACATACAGACTTAAAGCTCTGGCTGGCTTATATATTGCGTAAGAAGTCGCCACAATCAGCCTAACCTGTTGTCGCTTAACCTCACTTAAGAAAAATATAAAACGAAACAAAAACTGAACCTTAACTGGATCAAATAGACCACCTACGGTTTAAATGCGCACCGCATGACTCCTAGGATTCTTGTTGGTGATCCGAACTTGCCTCTCTCCCTCACCCCGATCGATCGATCAACAATAGATGTAATAATGATATATAAATTAATAGACTCGACGTTTTCATTTAATTTCACAACAAATTGATTTCAAATTAATCCTTTCAGGTGTGTAATGGGGTGAGTCGTTTGAATCTCTCATGTGGAACTATGCGAAGTCTTGATGCTAGCCTCTGGGGGCTTTGCTTAAGAAAAAAAATGAGGAAAATGTGCAGATTTATGAAATTGGATTGCATTAAAAGTAAGTATGGGTTAATGTCGAGCTCAACAAGGAATATAACTTAGTAGCTTTCCTAGATATCGAAGGGGCTTTCAGCAACGTCAGCTACCAGGCGATCACAATAGCAATGGACAAGCTGAATGAGAAATCACTCATAGACCTATTAAGTCTCATGCTTAAAAGCTATACATAAACTTCCATCATGAGAAGTTTTACTACCACCAGAATGGTGAATCGAGGTACCCCCCAAGGTGGGGTCCTTTCACCTCTTTTATGGAACATGGTAGTAAACGACCTCCTAATTTCAATGGAAGCAGAGGGTTTCAAGGTCTGTAATGCCCGTATTCGGCGGACCAAACTATTACATGACCAAAAATGAAGGCAAAAAATACTGCAATGTCCCAAAGGTAGTAAGAATTTTTGGTCATTTGTGAAAAATATGAAGAATTCTTCTTATTCATCGGTTCCTGCGCTCGTTGACCATGACACTCAAGTTGCTAGCTCGCTCGCGAAAGCTAACCTTTTTGCTAGGCAGTTTGCCGCCAACTCTTGGCTGGCTGAGAGTGTCATGACTCCACCTGGTCTTAAGCGCGTCAATGATTCCATGGGACAAATCTTCTTTCGCACTCGTGCTGTGGCGAGAGTCCTAAAGGATCTCAACGTACATAAATCCGCTGGTCCGGATGGTATCCCCGCTGCTATTCTGAAGAGGTGTTTTTCCAAGCTGGCAAAACTCTTGCGTAAGCTTTTCCATCTATCCTACTCTTCTGGGCTCGTTCCGAGCAGTTGGAAAACAGCATTTGTCCAGCCAATCCCCGAAAAAGATGAATCGTCTTCTCCCTCCAATTATCGTTCGATTGCACTTACGTCCCTTCTTTCTAAGGTCATGGAAACACTGAAAAATTATCAGCTCAATAAATATCTCAAAGACCGAAAGCTTTTCAACAGTGGAATAAATCCTTACAGCGTTTTGGAGAAAGTAAGATTGTTGCACTTGATATTTCAAAGGCATTTGATAAAGTCTGGCATCTTGCTCTTTTATCGAAAATGCGTGCCTTCGGTATCGTTGGATTCCTTCTTCGTTGGATTAGAAACTTTCTTTCGAACCGATCAATACAAGTTGTATTGGACGGATTCAAGTCTGAAACCTCACAATATAAATGCTGGTGTCCCCCAGGGCTCCGTTTTGTCTCCGATCTTCTTTCTCATTTTCATAAATGATCTCTTGTCTGTTACTTCTAATCCAATAAACTGTTTCACTGACGATAATACCCTTAGCTTCACATCCCCCTTCCTCGAATGTGGAACTGCAACGGAAAAAATATGATAAACTCATTAAACTTTGACTTAAACAGCATGGAATTAAAAACCGTGTAGAGTTTAATGCTTCGAAAACTCAATGCTGTCTTGTATCGTTGAAGCGAGATATACCCCCCTTGCCACTGTCCATGAGTGGCACTTGCAATGTTCAAATATTCAAGACCAATGTACATCGACACATCCTCTCCTACCCCTTTCCTTCTTCATAATGCACTCACTGTGTCTCTGGCATAAAAATTGTATAAAAATCCCTTGAGTGCGGGTGCAAATTAAAAAAAAAAAATCAATGTCCAGCGCTCAGCAGGTATGTGCATCACAGGAGCACTTCGCTCAACACCAACAGCACCCATGAAAGTGCTTTTAAACCTAACATCTCTTGAAATTTCTCCAAATGGTGGCAGCTAACTCATGCGTGAGGCTCAGAGCCACATCTTGCCGAATCTTCTCGGCAAGCCAAGCCGCACTCAAATCTCTCGCGTCTGTCTCCAAAAACTCTCAAATAGTCCACGACTGTCGACCATCTTTGAACGAGATGACGGAACAGTTTAACATTCACCTCATTTGGGTTCCGGGCCACAGAGACATCCTGGGAAATTGCAAAGCCAATGAGCTCGCCAAAAACGGAACACGTCTGCCTACTGTTTGACAAAGACATAACATAGGAACTCCACTTGGTACATGCAAATATCTTCTCAAACAATATGCCCTTGAATCAACAGATGCTAGATGGTCACAGGGTACCACCTGCCTAGCAACCAAACAATATGGCCAAGCATAGACCGAAAACGGTCAAAAGACATCAAGTCCCTGAGCAGACAAAATATGAGCTCTACAATTGGAGTCATAACAGATACAGAACGCTGCCTGTTAGGGAGACATGCTTTAAGGTTAGGGGTCTACGAAAACGACTTCTGTAGAAGCTGCATGGACGAGGAGGAAGAGGAAACAGTCAAACACCTTCTGTGTACATGTTCGGCGATCTCCAATAGAAAGAACAACTATTTCGGTAATCCCTTCTTCGATAATACCAGTGAACTGGCAACGATCGACACAAAACCTCTCTCTTACTTCATTAGAAGTACAAAATGGTTCTCCCATGAGTAACTTCAACATTTTGTGCGTAATTTATTGGTCGAGGACTAGCAGGAATAGCATGCGATTTTCTGATCTCACATAATAAGTCAATTCATGACTGCAGTTTGTCTGTTTGTCGAAAATAGGACTTGGAATCAAATCTATCCTCGAGACTTATAAGATGGACTGTTCTAAGGGAGGTTGTTAAACGGAAAAAGAGAATGAATATCCAATTATATCGTCAATCGTTTATCGACAACCTTATTTATTTTAATTCCATTCGACATGGTGATTCTCTAGACTATAAATAACTTTTTCACAAATCAAAGACTCTGGCCCGATAAGGAGCGCAAGCACACAATCTTCTGGCACAAACATTGCTTAATGATCGCTTGTCTTAAGTGTCAAAAAAAAGACGATCAAATAACGTGCGTCTCTCCGCCTCTGTCCAACTATATCAACTAAATTGTGTGCCCTGCCCACCTACCTATCAAAAACCCATTAAAATTAAGCACACCGGCCGGCGGCGGTGGCGGGCGGCGCGCGTGAGGATTCTCTCCACTTCACGACCAACAAACAGCAACTACAGAGCATGGAGCTAGACAACTTGTTCGCTTAATGCAATCATTTATTGAGGATGACTTGCGTCTAGGCAAGATGGGATTCGGGAACCCGGAGAACATCCATCTCCGTCGGAAACCAGGATACGGATATACGGAGGCAATGCGAAAAAAGAATAGCAACCATCACAGCAAACAGAAGAAAAGTGCGTGATAAGATAAAGATAGACTATTCTTCGTGAACCATCGAGACACACACGTGATGAAACGAGCATCACCAGGAGCTACTTCCAGTGAATCGTGTCATCAACCGATAGTGCACCGAATCCGCCCAATGTTGGTTAAAATCTACTTCGTCACGCGTCACAGTGGTCTGGCAAAAGATTTACTTCGTTTCAGACTTTTCGTGATATAATTTTATATAAGATGTGCGTCGTCGTATAGCGTTACGTGTCGCGTCGTCGGTCGTCATCATCAACTTTTCAGTTCCTCAACTGGGCTCTAAAGACTTAGCTGGAGTCGAGAGGAAAGCAAATGCATTTAAATAATTAGAGCCAGGTGTCGCGTGGGATGCATATCCTCCATCCTTACCAGCGACATCCATTGAGAAATGATAAAAGCAACGATAAATCGATAATTACACTTTCGAACAAGGCAATCGACATCAAAGCAAGGCAATCATCAATAGGTTATAGTTGTTTTTTTGTTTGTAGTTCTTTTGTTTGAGGATCATTCAAAGCCTAAGGAAAGAAACAGAGAGAAACATCTTACAGCGAGTTTAATTGCAAAAAAGGCATTTCCTGTCATGGCGCTTTCGACGGCTCTTGATGGAACATTATGGATGTTGAAGAAATAGTCGTTTGGGTCTGCATGCAGAGAATTGTGTTGAAAGCCAATTGAAAGATTGTATATGGCATTTGATGAATAGAAATTTAATCGAAAAAGTTTGAACGTGGTGGTCTTACTTTGTTCGTGTTTACGAAACCAGTTCGGAAAAATTGGAACAAAAAAACTAAATTTATCGAATTGATAAATGTGTTTGTACAATTGATAAACTTGCATAATAAAGCAATGAATTTGTTCATTCAATTAACAACGTTGGTTACTAAATTGAAGAACATGTTTATTATATTTGTGAATTTACTGACATACTTACTTAAGGTGGTGATAAAGTCCGTTGTGGACTTGGGACTCAATCCACAGTCTCCACCAGCTAGCTCGGTACTTAGCTAGGTGAGAGCATTGGTGTCCATCCGCTCTAAATGCAGAGCTATCTGAGTCTCTGGACCTTGTTCTTTCTGGCTAGGTCCATGTCGTTGTACAACCCGTAAAGTTCGCTGTTATATCTTCTTCGCCATTCCCCTTCATTGCACACGGGGCCAAAGATGACCCGAAGAACTTTCCTCTCGAAACAGCCTAAGGCACATTCATCCGATTTTGTCAAGGTCCGTGCTTCTGCACTATACAGCAGGACTGGAATGATGAGGGTGTTTTACAATTTTACCATAGTTGCTCGAGAGAGGACTTTTCCACTCAATCGCTTTCTTAGCCCAGAGAAACAGCGATTAGCAAGAGTTATTCTTCGTCTGATCTCGGCGCTGGTGTTATTGCCCGTGTTTATAGCGGAGCCTAGGTAGACAAACTCTTCTACTACCTCGAAGGTGTATGCGCCTATTGTGACGTTCTGTCCGAGCCATCTCGCCGGTGTTCGGTGTCCTTCCTTGAGGAAAGCATATACTTCGTTTTTCCCTCATTTACCGCTAAACCCATTTTGCCGCTTCTGTCTCAATTCTCACAAAGGCGCCATTGCTATCCCGCTGTGTTCTTCACATTATATCAATATCATCTGCGTACGTGAGAAGTTGAACAGATTTTTGGAAGATCGTTCCTCTGGTGTTGACGGTGGAGTTCTGCACTATGTTCTCAAGAACGAAGTTAAAGAAATCGCATCGCGTTGTCTGAATCCTTTTTTGGAGTCAAAAGATTCCGTAAGCTCGTTGCCAACCATGATGCGAATGAGCTTGGCAAGGATGCCAAAACCAGAAATAGCTTTGTACAGTTCGTCTCTGTAGATGCTGTCATAAGTAGCCTTAAAATCGATGAAAAGGTGGTGGGTATCGATTTGGAGTTCATAGGTTTTTTCCAGGATCTGCCGCAACGTTAAATTTTAGTCAATGGTTGACTTTCCTGGTCTGAAACCGCATTGATAAGGACTAATCAATTTGTTGACGAACGGCTTCAGACGTTCACATATTACGGCAGAGAGGATCTTGTAGGCGATGTTAAGAAGACTGATTCCTCTGTAGTTGTTTTCGGATCGGGAAAAAAAATGCTGAGATTCCATTCATCGGGCACGAATTCTTCTGAACATATCTTACAGATGATTTGGTGCATACTCCTATCTAGACCATCTGCTCTAGCGGCTTTGTTGGATTTCAGCTGTGATATTGTTGTTTTTGCTTCTTTTAGGTCGGGTTCACGGGATTGTTGACGAAATCGTGTCCGATGAAAGGCTTCTGTCTGACGATGGGGTTTTGTTCGTCGTCAATGTTATACAGTCTACAGCAGTGGTCTTTCCAAATCCCCAGGACTGACTGCGATTCTACTATGATGTTCCCTTGTTTATCTCTGCAGGCATCGGTTCTTGCTCGATAACCATGAGCCAGCTGTTTAACCTTCCTTCCTTTCTTTGACTCGGAGTTGAAACATATATTGATTCACTTCAAAACGATAGTATAATTGCCAAGTGCAGCTCCCAGAAAGTCTTTCCTGCACCTGAATTCGATTTAACTACCTTATCGATATGTGACTTGTCGTCTAAAACAAAACACCAAACTTTATGTAGTTTATTCTGTAATGAAAATCCCAATCAGACGAGCCTATCAATGATCTGAAAATCTGTAGATGTATGAAACCTTATTGAAACCAGTCTTTGTGCTATTTTTTTTTTTTTTTTTTTTTGTATTCGAAAGAGACAAATAACACGCGTTTAATTTTGATGAAAACCCTAAGCTTATCGAAAAGATCCAATAGACAAACGGAGACTTAGAAAATCTAGATTCAATTTAAAATTCACTCGCATATTCGATCTGTACTTCGAACCATAATAATAATAATAATATTGCCCACGTGAGCCAATTTTACTTTTAATTAACGGGTAGGAAGAACAATGATTAAGGTCTTGAGGATGGAAGAAAAAGAGTTTTATTGTAAAGAAATGAAATGTTGCGCAGCGCACGGCTGGAAGAAAAATTTGCCCACTGATTGCATCGATGTGCCATTAATGCTGTAGTTTTTTTTTTTTTGATATTTTATTATTCAATTTTTAATATTTTGATGTGTTGCTTTTGTTGTCAGAATGTGGGGGCGTAAGCGAAACTGAGTTCTTTCTTCTTGTGAAATTTAATTCGAGCATCCTTTGTACAAGAATGATGCGAATGTAGTTGACTGTGGTGATGAGATGAATAACAGAGGGATAAACCTTTTTATTTCAATTTGTACTTTTTCCATTTTATTTTCATTCAACGTTTTGAGGGACTATCCCACTGTTAGGCGAAGGTTTGTATCTGGTGCAAAGTGAAATTTCAATATGTAGCTTTCGAATGAATTAAAGTGGGCGTTGAACAGGTTAACATATTATTATATTAAGGAACATTGTTTTGATTTTTTTTTGTAAGAAAACCGTTTGGCAGATATCTGGGCCCAATAAAAAATTAGACTGAAAGATTGTTGTTATAGGAATCGAGAGCTGTACCTACTTACCTACCTACCTACGTTCATCATTTATTTAATTTTTTTTGCTCTACTTTTCCAAATGATTTTTTACTTGCGACATATAGAATATATGGCAAGTATTGAATTCGTAAAAAAAAAAAATTTGAGATGAGGATGAGATATGACATTACGATGATAGAGGAGTCGAAAAAAGTGGGTCCGGCGATTCCGTCTGTCTGTCTGTCGGAAAGTTTACAGGCATCTACAGGCTTAACTACTGGTCCGATTGACTTCAAATTTGAAAATTAGAGGTTTGAGCAAAAAGTCATATCCCAATTTTTTTATTTTTGTTTTAAGATCAAAATTTAGGGTAGCCACCATACGATTTTTTTGGCCAAAAACCAAAACATTTTTTTTCTCCAAAACGGCCCGATAGATTTTTTTTAAACTTTCTCGAGTTAATTTTTTTAAACATTCATGTATTTTATGTAAAAAAAAAATTTTTGTATTGCTCCGAAACGGTACCCTCCCATAGAACCGTTTTTTTTGTTATTAGATTTTCTCGAAAACTGAAAGTCCGATCAGCGTAAGTTTTTTTTCGAAAGTACGTATATATTGTTCAAATAATATTTTGTTTTCAAAAGAATTAAAATTTTTTTTTGGATTTAAAAAAAATATTTTTAACTTTTTTTTTCAAAATTCTGTATCTCAAAAACGATCAATTTTAAAAATCCAAATTGGAGTATAATAATGTATACTTTACATGGTCTTAAAAACTGCATACCCAAATTAATTTTAAAACATTTTTGAAAAATTTATATATAAAAAAAATTAATTTAAAAAAAACAGCTCCGACGATTTTCAAAAAAAAAAATTCAATAAATCAAGAATAAGGTTTGAATTTGTTTGTAATTTAAATTTTTGGAATGAAATGTTTTTTACGAAGTTTCATTTTCAAATTTTAATTTTCTTAATGAATTCTAATTATTTTTATATATTGAGTTTTTTCTTGTGAGTTAAGTGTAAGCTGTAAGTAAGAGTGTAATCAGAATTGCTTAAAGTATATCTCTTATTTTAACACTACTTTTTGCAATTTAAGTAATCATAAATATTTAGTTTTAGCATGCAGGAGCAAGTTCGTACGACCCAGTCGTGCACATTTTTTTTTTAGAAAGAGTTCTGGCAGCAGGTACACCTGCTGGGCTGACACCTAATTTCAGATTGAATTGTTGTTGTAAAGTAAGTTCTTTCTTCTTGCAAGATTGCGTAGTTGCATTGAAAGCTTGAAGGCTTTTTGGGCCAGAGTATTGGTGTCCATCCTCTCTACGTGACCAAGCCATCTGAGTCTTTGGACTTTTAATCTTTTAGCTAGGTCAGTGTTGCTGTACAGCCCGTACAGTTCGTAGTTAAATCTTCTTCTCCATTCATCGCTTATGCAGACAAGACCAAAGATCTTCCGTCGAACTTTTCTCTCGAACCGGCCTAGGGTGCTCACATCCTTTTTTTGACAGGGTCCATGCTTCTGCACCATATAGCAGGACGGGGATGATGAGGGTTTTATAAAGCGTCACCTTAGTTGTTCGGGAGAGGGCTATACTACTCAATTGCTTTATTAGCCCAAGGAAACAGCGATTAGAAAGAGTTATTCTTCGTCTGATCTCGGCGCTGATGTCGTTGTCCGTGTTGAAAGCGGAGCCAAGGTACAACAAGTCCTTAACTATCTCGTAATTATATGCGTCTATCGTGACGTTTTGTCCAAAACGTCGATGTTGGGTGTCCTTTCTCGATGACAGCATATAACGGCTGATTTTTTAGCTGGTTTGGTTTTGGCAACACTGGTTTTGACAGCTGACGTGTGTTGAGTACCTTGTGTCACTGTCAAACAGCTTCAGTTTGGTTTGCAATTTAACCATGTATCGTCTTACAAATGAACAACGCTTGCAAATTATTGAATTTTACTATCAAAATTCGTGCTCGGTTCGAAATGTTCATCGCGCGCTGCTTCCATTTTATGGTCGGCATTCTCGACCTTCTGAGCAGTCTATTCGGAAGATTGTGACCAAATTTCGCACCAAATTTACTTTGTTGGACATTAAACCACCAACACGTTTACGTACTGTGCGTAGTGAAGAAAATATTGCGGCCGTATCAGCTAGTGTGACAGAAGACCGCGAAATGTCGATTCGGCGCCGTTCCCAGCAGTTAGGCCTTTGTTACAGCACTACGTGGAAAATTTTGCGGAAGGATTTGGGCGTAAAGCCTTTTAAGATACAGCTGGTGCAAGAACTAAAGCCAGCCGACCTACCACAACGCCGAATTTTTGGTGAATGGGCTCTTGGAAAGCTGGCCGAGGATCCGCTTTTTTATCGAAAAATTGTGTTCAGCGATGAGGCTCATTTTTGGTTGAATGGGTACGTAAATAAGCAAAATTGCCGCATTTGGAGTGAAGATCAGCCAGAAGCATTGCAACAGCTACCAATGCATCCCGAAAAAGCCACTGTTTGGTGCGGTTTATGGGCCGGCGGCATTATTGGGCCATATTTCTTCAAAGATGATGCGAATCGCAGCGTTACTGTCAATGGTGAACGCTACCGAGCGATGATAACAAACTTTTTTTTGCCCGAAATGGAAGTTCTTGACTTGCATGATATGTGGTTTCAACAAGACGGTGCCACATGCCACACAGCACGCGAAACAATGGCGCAATTGCGAGGCGAGTTTGGTGAACAGTTAATTTCACGTTTCGGGCCGGTCAATTGGCCGCCTAGATCGTGCGATTTGACACCATTAGACTATTTTTTGTGGGGGTATGTCAAGGCTAATGTCTATAGGGACAAGCCCGCTTCGATTGAAGCACTGGAAGCCAACATCCATGCATTCATTCGTGAGATACCGGCCGATATGTGTGAAAGAGTATGCCAAAATTGGACTCAGCGGATGGGCTACCTGAGACGCAGCCGCGGTCAACATTTGCATGAAATTATCTTTAAACATTAAATTGCAAGGTTCAAACTATCGATTCAAATATTTTTTCGAATTTTTTGTGTTTTTTTTTTTTTTTAAGTTCTAAACCTCTTCAAAAATCACCTTTTTCTTTGTTTTGCCCTCACTGACAGCTAAACCCATTTTTTCAGCCTCTGTCTGTATAATCGCAAAATCACTGCTGACATCACGCTGCGTTCTCGCAATGATATCAATGTCATCAGCGTACGCGAGTAGTTTCAACGACTTTTGGAAGATAGTGCCTCTAAAATGACGTGGGAGTTCTGCACTAAGAATAGAGTGGTGCGACAGCTCTTGAAGAGCCAAGGCCTAAGTGGCTTACTCTCATCAACAATTCTCTAGGTGCGTATGAAGAATTGAGGGAACATACAATTTAACGCCAATTCCAAACGGCAAAGTTGTGAAGCACTTTTTCATGACAGATTGATACTCTTGGAATTATTGTCAGTTCTTCGCAAGAGGCAGTGCCTGTGTAAGATGAAATAAGAACTATGGGCGAACCACGATGTTCTGCTTAGCAGCCAACACACCTAACCACTAAGCTACGGACACTAGCTTAAACGGAGTTCTGCACTATTCATTCCAATATGATGTTAAGGCCTTTTTTGACATCGAAGGTGAGGTCGTTACTGACTTTAATAGAGCAGCGTGAGTCCTCCATTGTCGTCCTGCTCGGACGAATGAGTTTTGTAGGGATGCCAAAACAGGACATGTCTTTATACTGTTCTTCTCTATAGATGCTGTAATACGCGGCCTTAAAATCGATAAAAAGATGGTAGGTGTCGATTTGGAGTTCTTGAATTTTTTCCAGGATCTGCCGTAATGTGAATATTTGATCGATGGTGGACTTCCCTGGTCTAAAGCCACACTGATATGGACCTATCAGTTTGTTGACAAACGGCTTCAGGCGTTCACATAGGTCTGCAGATAAGATCTTATAGGCGATGTTTAGAAGGCTGATGCCTCTGTACTTGGTGCATGTTTAGAAGGTCTCCTTTCTTCAGGATCGGGCAAACAATGTTGAGGTTCCATTCACCGCGCATTCTTTCTTCCGACCATATTCTGCAGATGAATTGGTGCATACTCCTTACCAAGTCATCACCGGCTGCTTTGAAGAGTTCGGCAGTGATGCCATCATCTTCTATTGCTACCTTCACTTCTTCAAGGTCGGGTAGACGGAAATCTTGGCTTGTGTCGTCTTCATTGAATGGTTCATTCTGCCTGACAGCGGAATTTGATTCGTCATCGACGTTGTACAGTCTGCAGAAGTGGTCCTTCCATATCCTTAGCATTGACAAGCTTCAGTTCGTGCCCGGTAACCTTGCGACATTCGTTTCACCTCTTTGTAAAAGTTCCGAACCTCATTCCTGGTTTTTAGCCTCTCAACATTCTCGACCGATCGCTTTTCTTGCTCTCTCTTTTTCATTCTGAAAAGCTTGTGTTCTTCTCTCCTCTTTTGCTCGTAGAGCTCCGAGCTGATCTCGTCCTCCTGTGCAACGTTGCTTTACATGCCTCCTGCTTGGCTGCCTAGACCTGCCTACATTCATCATCAAAACAGAGGTTTCCTTTTGGTGGCCGCGCGAAACCCAGCACATCATAGGCAGCATCCCTAATGGCTTCCTGAAAATTCATCCAACTGGTTCTCAATGCTCGTTGCTAGCTGTAGCGGAGTTCTAATGAGTGTTACTTGACACTCGATGGTAAATGGATCTGGCGATCTGTTGTGATTGTAGCCGTTCGATGTCATATACTTTCTTTTAGCACTTCCTGTTTTTGGCTTTGATCAAGATATCCGCTGCACCTTGGCTACAACGAGGTAGTGGTCCGAGTTGTTGTTGGCCCCTCGGAATGTTCGGACATCAATAATTCTTGAAGAGTGTCTTGCGTCGATCGCGATATGATCAATCTGGTTGACAGTTGATTGATCAGGAGACCTTTAAGTCCCCTTACTTGCTACTACTATATTTCGCCCCGCTGCAAAATCGATAAGTCTGAATCCGTTCGGATGTTTTGTCGTGCAGGCTATGTTTTCCGACTGTTCCACCAAAGATGTCCTCTCTTCCTAGTTTGGCATAAAAATCTCCTAAGACGATTTTAACGTCGAAGCTTGTCTTTAGTGTCATCATCTTTCTCTTCTGTGGGGGCGTGAGCGCATATAAGGCTTATGTTGCCGTATTAAGCCTTATGCGGATTGTCGTGAGCGCTCGTTGACGGTTCTAAAGCTTACGACATGGTAACAGACGCTGTTGTTGTTCTCTGTAGCTTCGCCGTAGTAAATATCGCAGTCTTTCATCCTCCTTTTGCCCGGCCCATCCCATCGCATTTTCTGGATGGCGGTTATATCCGCCTTATAACGGTTTTCGTTAGCTGTTCGGCTGCACGTGGTCTGTTAAGGGACCTAACATTCCACGAACAGATCCGAATCTCGTTGTCCTTATTTCGTTTATTTCGTTTCGACGATTTATTTTAAAACATACAAATTTACAACTAGCACGTTATTGATAGAAGGCATCAAGGCTGCAAGTATTAGCGAAAATCAAGTGCCACTGTACAAAATCTCATTGCATTTGCAAGACGGTTTGATGGAATGTGAAGCATGACTTATCTTGACCCAACCTGGCTCATTATAGAGCACAGTTTTTACCAATAATATAATTGGAAGTATTGAATTTTAGTTGACATTTTTCTACTACAAAATTTGTTCGATACTCTGACTGGATGTTTCGTAATGTTCAGCTACCCGTATATGTATCCCATAAACAATCCTGCCATACCATTTAATTATTTCCATCTGACTCACTCGACCTCCTTACCAAATCATTTTATATTTCCCACCGAAAACAAAACAACGTGGGCGAATTTAAATAAAATGTTTCACATTAAACTTAATGAATTATTTAAGTCTGTCGTCTGTTTCAACAGGAGCTGTTCAAATCCATGTGCCATGGATCCAAGACTTTAACCAATTCAAGCAATTAGCCAAACCACACAGCCAACCCATTTGTCTGACCATCAATTTGCAAATAAAATCAATCCCCTACTAAAAAATAAGATAATAACGTGCCACAGCGCTACAAGAAAACACCATCAACTCAATTACCAACCAAAAGCAACTTGCAACCAATCACCCTGAACAACTGTCCAATCAGTCAGTTAATATGTTAACCGGGCTTAAACAATGACTGCACTGACTTCAACGTAATGCGCGCATGCGCAATGTACTAACGAGAATTTCATTTTATTTGTATGAAAATCGGTCAAAAATTATCCAAAAGAAGGCAAAAACATAATCAAAACATGCGAGCAGGCAAAATGACAATTTCAGACAATAACAGTCTGATGTTCGATTCAGCTCGGGTGATCTGATCTTGTCTCTGATGGTTTTGAACAAGAAACAGAAAACAGAACGCAAATGACAAGAAGCCATCAACTCTCTCGTCTTGATTAACAATTCCCTGAAAACCCCAACCCCGACCCTGCCTGTCTGCTTCCCGGCTCCCTAATCCAACTCACACAGAACGATGTCAAAATAAATCAATTGATTGATCTCGTTTTATTTATGTCCAATTCAATTGCGATCATTCGTTCAGTCGCAGTCGATTGCACGAGAGGTTTGGTCTCGGTCTCTTGGGTAGTTGTCAACCGAACTAACTCCAGAAACACATGATACTACTAGATCGGGACTGTAATCCGCCACTACCACACTGCTCACCGCGCGCCGCCGCCACCACCACCGCCGCCAGCAGTCTAACAGTTGCAAGCAACAAATTGCGTTTAATTGAAAAGAATAAAACTGCCTCTTCCTTCTCTGCTGCGAAAGAAAACCCTAGTCTCGTCATCATGGTACTGCCGTACTTGGGTTAGCTAGCGATATCTTAAAATTCCAAAGTATCTAAAACTTAGAGTTTAAGCTCTTTAGTCTTTCCTACTTTGGAGCTCGGTCGGTTGAGTACATAATATGGACCAAAATGTATGTGAGCTTTGCAGTGACAAAAGCAACACTGAGGAAACAGCGAAACAATTCGAAAAACAGTCTGAACGGCAAAAAAGTGTGCTCAATTTTGTTAGTTTCGGTTTTATGAGCACATTCATGTGGCCGACCCTGGGTGTACTTTACGTTTGCAAAAATGCTGCTCTGACCGAAATTACTCAAAATAATGACAGCTTTGGGCTTGTTTTAGCTGAATAACGAGCTTTCATGTAATAAGAGAGATAATTAGAATTAGAAAGAAAACTAGATTACAAAGTGAAGCATATTTTTTCATTTCTAGTTTTTCCATCAGTAAGGCTATTAATTGACAAAATAAATTTTAAAAATTGTGAAAAACATCAACAAGCGTCTTTTAAAGCAGATTCACCCAACAAGTAATACATCTTATGAATTTGTCAACTTAGTTACTTACTTATGGTGGCTCTACACTCCAGGTCGGACCAGGGCCTCATCCAACAAACGTCTCCAGCCAGCTCGGTCCCTTGCTAGCTGTCTCCAGTTTCGCACGGCAAGTTGTTTCAGGTCTTCTACTACCTGTGTGCTCCACCTGAGACGCAATCTTCCTCTTACCTTCCGGGTTGGATTCGAAGACTCTACGAGCCGGAGCATTATTTTCCATCCGCTCAACATGACCCAACTTTTCTGGCTAGGTCAGTGCCGCTGTACAGCTCGTACAGTTCTTGGTTGAATCTTCGTCTCATTCTTAATTAATGCAGACAGGACCAAAAATCACTCGAAGAATTTTTCTCTCAAAGCAGCTCAAAGCGTTTTCATCAGATGTTGTCATGGTCCATGTCTCTGCACCATACATGAGGACCGGGATGATGAGGGCTTTTTCGAGTGTCACTTTAGTTGCTCGGGAGAGGATTTCACTATTCAATTGCCTTAAAAGTCCAAAGAAGCAGCGATTGACAAGTGTGATTCTTCGTTTCAGCGCTGGTGCTGTTGTCTGAGTTGATAGCGGATCCCAAGTAGACAAAGTCCTTAACTACCTCGAAGCTCAAAGTTAAATCTCTCTATGTTGACGTTTGCTACAAGACGTTGATGTTGGTTGTCCTTTCTTGTTGACAGCATTAACTTGGTCTAGCCCTCGTTATCCGCTAGACCCATCTTCCTGGCTTCTGTCTCAAGACTCACTAACGCTCCACATCACGCTGTGTTCTTCCAATTATGTCAATGTCGTCTGCGTATCCTAGCAGCTGGAGACTTTTGAAAGATTGTGCCTCTGGTATTTACGTTGAAGTTTTGCACAATCTTTTCAAGAATGATGATGAAGAAATCGCATGTCTGCGCATCGCTTTGTCTAAAACCTTTTTTGACATCAAATGCGTCCGTCAGGATTTTTCCGACCATGATGGAATAAAGTGAGTTTTCCATTGTCATCTTACACAGACGGACGAGATTTTCTGGGATACCAAAACTAGACATTGCTCTATGTACCTAGTTGGTCTCTACAGAAGCTGTCATACGCGGCCTTGAAATTGATGAAAAAATGATAGGTATCGATTTAAAGTTCCTGGGTCTTCTTCAAGATCTGCCGTAGGGTGAATATTCGATCGATGGTGGACTTTCCAGGTCTGAAGCAACACTGATAACGACCTATCAGGTTGTTGACAAAGGGCTTCAAAAGCTCACCTCTGTAGTTGGTGCAGTTCGGGGGATCTCCTTTTTTGAGGATCGGGCATACGATGCTGAGGTTCGTTTCGTCGGGCATACTTTCCTCCGACCAAATTTTGTAGATGAACTGGTGCATGCTCCTAACCATATAATCTCCAGGTGCTTTGTACAGTTCGGCAGCTAGCCCGTCTGCTCCAGAGCCTTTGTTAGACTAAGATTTAGATATCGCTATCTTCACTTCGTAAATTGAATGGTTCTGTATTGCTGACAGAGTTTTGCTCGTCATCGTCATTATACAGATTGAAAAAGTCTTTCCATATCCTCAGCACTGACTGTGGTTATAGTACGACGTTCCCATGATGGTCTAGGCACTTTCGAACATCGTTCCTGTTGTGACATCCCTCTATCTCCTCGATCTTGCGCTTCTCATGCTCCCTTGTTTTTCTTTCTGAGGTGTTTGTGCTTCTCTCTCCTTTTCGGCTTATAGAGCTCATGAGGTGCTCACGTCCTTCTTTGCAGCGCCGCTTTGTATGCCTCTTGTTTAGCTGCATGTCGCCGGCACTCATCGTCATACCAAGGGTTTCGTTGTGGTGGTCGTGTAAGCCCAAGCACTTCAGAGGCGGCATTTCTGATGGCTGCTTGGCAGTGTTGCTCCTGGTTCTCCACATTTTGTGCTGGCAGCAAAGGACTTCTGAGGAGATTTTCGGAGACACGATCGGAAGAGCATCTTGCAATCTCTTGCAGTTGTATCCGTTTGACGTCGAATATCCTCCTATCCTTCAGTGTTGGCCTCGATTGGGATATCCGCATTCGTACCTTGGCTCAACAAGATAATGGGCAGAGTCGATGTTGGCACCTCGGAATGTGAGGACATCTTTCAAGCTAGAGAAGTGTCGTGCGTCGATCACAATGTGATTAATTTGGTTGACGGTTGATTGATCAGGAAATTTCCATGTCCCCTTGTGGATATCGAGATGTGGGAATCGTGTACTTGCTACCATTACGTCTCGCCCCGCAGCGATGTCGATTAGCCTAAATCCGTTATCGGAGTTCGTGTGGTGTAGGCTATGCCATAGCTAGGGAATTGCTAGGATTTGTCAATGATCACATTATTTTAACCAAAACGTGGGCCTATTCTTTTGATTGAAAAAGAAAAGAATGAGGGCCGAAAACAGACTCCTGAGGCATCCCAATTATTTTTCAATGTACTAAATGTCAGCATCACTCTGTTGATCAGACTGTAAGTAGTTAATTCAAAAACTCCAATTGAAGATGAATGACTCCACGAACAGGGGAATCATTACAAAAAATCACATATCCACCAAATGGACCGATCTGCAGGGGCGAGTTACATACAAAATGATTGTCATGATTGCACTGACTCACAATACTTATTCTTTGCTGTCTGCCCAACCATTGAAGCAGTTAAATGTCCGCATTTTGCAGAATAAGCAATACAAACAAAAAAAAACAACCAAACAGCGTGCAACGTGTTGCGTGTGTGCAGCAGATCGGCGCACTTAAGCAGCTACCGCGTTTACGTGTCTATTTGGCATTCAATGATTTCTTGAAATGGTGTTTTTTCTCAAGCCATATGAGGCAAAATTACCTCAAGAGTCTGTCGGTCTGTCAGTATGTACGTCGCTCGACATATCTAAGTGGCTTCGAGTTGCAACCAACACAAAAGAAGGTGATCAGTCTTTTGGAAAAGGAGTTGCTTGGTATTCTCACAAAACACGCAAGTCAAGCGAGAGTACCCTCGCGAGCGCCTTGAGTCAGGTGAATTATTTAATAGCCAATTCTGGAGACTTTCGTCCCCTCTGCCTAGATTCGAGAGAACTCCAAGAGATGCCAACATGATGTTCGGGTGCATGTATTCAGCACTCTTCAATCGAAAGACGACTATGATGACAACAGCCGTTTGTGGAACCTTGTTCGTATGTTCGACGAGTTGAGAGGAAATCCATTTGAGTGTGGCGACATCTGTTGTCCATAGAGATCCCTTGAGTCCAAATTGGGTAGAAACGACATTTAAAGATATATTTTTTTTCGTGTTGTATGAATTCTGAAAGTCACTTTTAATAAATCTCAAGGAACAAGTGATAAATTGATTGGCGCTTATCTTCTGTTTTTGATATTATTTGTGTGTGGAACTATTTTAACGGATTTTGATTAAACAGACCGTTTTTTTTTTTTAGTTTTGTCGGCTCGACTTAAAACCAGCATGTCTGATGTCTGCTACCTGCAACCTACACATTTTGCAGTGTCGCGTCGTCATCGGTCGTGTTGTTGTGTATGTCTTGTTGTTTGAAGCATTTTAACGAGATGCCAAATTGTTTGCGGAATGAGATTGATATTGTTGGTGATTAATTAGCAACAAGTGAGTTTTACTTGGTCGAGCTCGAGATTCGTTAGACAAAGTGACGTGACGGATGGACGTATTAAATGACATTTGATAGTGTTTTTATTTTTGTTCGTATGTTTTTTGTCAATTTAATTTTTTAATTAACGAACTATTCGGTTCGGCCAATTGATGTTTGATGGTTTGAGGGAAAAAATTGTATCGCACATCAGGTTGACGGTAGAGCAATTGAATTCTTGTAATGAGCTGATTTCGTGGGAGAATGTCTTGCAACAAGGCTGGGTTCAATATATGTAATTGCTCTGATGTTTAATTGAAAGCGATATCAAAATGTCAACTTGTTTCTTTGATTGTGGCCCCGTTTTTGAACGTGTTATGTCTTAATTGGCGCAGTGACGAACATAACGACACACTTTGAAATGAACAGGAACAACTTTTTATAGCTTCTTTGTGGTTGGTCTAAAAGCCGTGTTCTTGTGACAGAAATAAAAACCAAAGAAAAAGGTTTGAGGATTTATATTAAGAAGACGTGGAACGTAATATTTTGTAAATAAGAATGAATTTATTTCATATATTTTACCATACGAAATTTGTTAATATTCCCTTCCTTACCTGAAAAACTATTTAGTGTTTTAGACATTCATTTAAGGAAAATAATATGAATTTTAAATGTATACAAACAAAACTTATGTTGATAAAAATCATACAAATTATGGAAATTATTTACAGATTATTTGATAATTATTTTAAACCAAAATCTTCAGCAAAAGAATTTGGTTTGGCAGCAGACATGCCTTTTGTGAGGATATCTGCTAGCATTTGGTCTGTCGAAAGGTACTGCAACTTGATTTCCGAACTCTCTAGCTTTTCACGTATACATTTTGCCTTGATATCAACGTGCTTGGTTCGTGGCGAGTATGAATTATTTGTAGCAATGTGAATAGCGCTTTTATTATCGCAATGTAAAATCGTTATTTTTTTTTGCATCCGGTACTAACTCACATTCCAATCGCTTGAGCCAGACTGATTCTTGTATGGCAGCAATTAAAGACATAAGCTCAGCTTCGGTTGAGGAAAGGGCGACAGTTCCTTGACGTTTTGTAGCCCATGATATAGCACATGACTAAACGTTAACACATACACATAGCCGGTCTTAGAACTTCTAGCCCTTAACTAAGTTGAAAAAAATATATACGCTTCTAATGTCGTGGTCCAACGGACCCAACAATTTTTAACTGTAATTAAAAAAAACTGTTTGTTTTATTATACATTTTTTTATATGAATATAAAACTTTAACATTTATATATATAGTTTTAAAATAAATTAATGGAAGGAACTTCATTTTTTTTATTAATTTGTACTTTTTTCAGTCTTAAAAAAAACTCTTAACCTAAAAACATGTAATTAAAAAAAAATCAAAAATAAAAAAAAAAACATTTTTCTTCAATAAAAAAACCTACTCTTAAGAACTACTAAAACAAAAACTTAAAATGTACTTCTTGAAAAATTTTGACATTGGTAGAAGAGAGGTCACTTAAATGCATGAAAAAACATACCGGTTTTGAACAAGTCAAGCAAATAGGCATCTTGCACTTGGCACAAAGTTGAACAGTTTCGGCTCTTTTATTAATTGGACATAAATAGCATCTTTTCCTCTTATTTCTCTCCAGCTTTAATGATTCCTCACCTTCTGGAGCTAGTGGTTGAAGCTTCAGTGCATCACCAATTTCCATCCTCATTTGTGGGGGCAGCTTTTGGGTGTAGTATCTTTCTTTCAAATGTGGCTCACACAAGATCTTCGCAAGTCCTTTTAAAAATACCATTCTCGTCATATTTGCTGCTTATACGTGGCTTTGCTGAATAATATATGCAATATGCATTCAATGCACAATGCATATATTATTCAGCGGTGGCCAATGCCGAGTTCTGCGACTACTTGAATATACTGAGCACATTTGGTCGACAGAATCCACACCACCTTTTGTATTATTGTAATGAAGGATAATTTTAGGTTTTTTTGTTGATTCATTGACGGTATTATCATGGTGCATAGAAGATACGAGAATAAAAGATTTGATTTTCTTTGGGACATAGCTCACTATTGTCGTATCTTTCGTAAATCCGATAAGCGTTGATTCGAGTTGTCTTTTTTACTTGCGATGCATATAGAATAATTATGGCAAGTATTGAATTCGTGCAAAAAAAAAATTTGAGATGATGATGAGATATGACATTACGATGATAGAGAAGTCGAAAAAAGTGGGTCCGGCGATTCCGTCTGTCTGTCTGTCGGGAAGTTTACAGGCATCTACAGCCTTAACTACTGGTCCGATTGACTTCAAATTTGAAAATAAGAGGTTTGAGCAAAAACTCATATCCCAGTTTTTTTAATTTTTGTTTTAACATCAAAATTTATGGTAGCCACCATATACGATTTTTTTGGCGAAAAACCAAAACTTTAAATTTTCTCCAAAACGGCTCCTACGATTTTTTTTTAAACTTCCTCGAGTTTAATTTTTTTAAACATTCATGTGTCTTAGGAAAAAAAAATTGTATTGCTCCAAAGCGGTACCTCCCATAGAACCGTTTTTTTGTTATTAGATTTTCTCGAAAAATGAAAGTCCGATCAGCGTACGTTTTTTTTTTTCGAAAGTACATACATCTCGTTCAAATAATAAAATTCAAAAAAATTTTTGGATTTTTAAAAAATATTTTTTAATTTTTTTTTTTCAAAATTCTGTATCTCAAAAACATATCAATTTTAAAAATTCAAAATTAGGCATAATATGTATATTTACATAGTCTTGAAAACTGCATACCCAAATTAATTTTAAAACATTTTTGAAAAATTTTATATATAAAAAATTAATTAAAAAAAAAAACGGCTCCGACGATTTTCAAAAAAAAAATAAATCAAGAACAAGGTTTAAATTTGTTTGCATTTAAATTTTTTGAATGAAATGCATTTACGAGGCATATTTTCAAATTTTGATTTAATTAATAAATTCTAATTATTTTTATATATTGAGTTTTTTTTTGTGAGTTAAGTGTAAGCTGTAAGTAAGAGTGTAATCAGAATTGCTTAAAGTATTTTTCATGTCTTTACACTACTTTTTGCAATTTTTGGAACATTAAGAGCCATTTTCTTCACTACAAGTTTATCTCAACTTGAGGATTTTTATTCTCAACTTGTGATTTTCGTTTTCTTCACTCACATTTGACAGTTTCAACTTTCGATTCTCAACTCTCTAGTTAATCAACTTCCGATTTTCTCAACTTCCGAAAAAAATAGAAGTTGAGAGGCAAACTTGAATGTTTTCTCTCAAATTCATATTTTCATTAAATAATATTGATATCTTCATTACATTTTGAATACAAATATCTACATATTTCAAAATTTGAAAATTATCCATCGTGTGCTTACGGAAGGTGAAGAAGAAGTGTGTATTGAAAGAAGATATTTTAATATGTGTCCATGGGTCGGACTCGAGAAATGGAACGACGATGATTTTGTATTATTTTATTTTTCCAACCGTATGCTTTTGGAATTAATAAAGTAGATAGTTTGCCTTTGCCACTAGACAGCCAGTCTTGTTCTCCTTTAGAATATACCAATTTTGTAAACTTGTTTTTTTTTCGGTCATGGAAGTTTAATTTTTATTCATCGTTAAAAATAGTAAAACATTTTTATTTATTGAGTTTTCAATTGCAATTCTTTATTTCTTCTTTATAAACTTGTGAGTTTAAACAATAACACCGTATAGCACCACCGACTCACGGCCATCCAATACCTTGGCTCCGAGCCACGAGCAGTCAGTCTGGAGCGTACGATAGGCACAAACCCAGCCGATATTGTTGTGGCCTTCACAACTGTCATTGAATTATTTGATTTTGCCACGCGTCAGGAAAGTACGGCCAATTTTGATAGGCTGCTCCAGAGCATAATAGACGTTCTCCAATAAAGGATACGTAGATAGATAAACCTTGACTGCTTGGTTAGCGTCAGATTTTGCAGCGCATTGACGCCGCTTTCGGATATGATGGTTTCATGTCCATTAACGATGCTTATCACTTGACCATCCGTTGGGTTGTCTTGTCGTCGTTGTTGTTCAATCCATATATTAATGCCCAAATTGTTGGGTGTTTGCGGTTGCGATTGGAGGATTTTCGTTTTTCCTCGCGGTAAAATAAGTTTCACTCACGAAATATTTGAAATACAAATTTACCTACATATAACTGAAATTTTTTTGAAGAACAATATTTGGGGCGGTTTTCTGAACATTAATCATTAATCTGAAATAAAATAATTTTCACGAACAACGACAAAATCCGCATCGAACAATTTATTTGACATAAAACTCAAATCTAAAGTTGAAACAAACGTATTTGTCAAAAATATCCCAGGGAAATTTTGAAAATATGAGAGAATCCAACTTTTAAATTTCAACTCTCGAGTTGAAATTTAAAGTAGTGAAGAAAAAGAATTTTCAACTTGTCCCTCAACTCTCAAGTTTTTCTCAACTCTAGAGTTAGCCAACTTGAGAGTTTCCTACAAGTTGAGCAATAGTGAAGAAAATGGCTCTAAAGTTATCATAAATATTTGGGTTTAGCATGCAGGATCAAGTTCGTGCGACCCAGTCGTGCACATTTTTTTTGTTAGGTAAGAACTCTTTCGAAATCCCTCTCTTATTTTTCCCCATTGTTCCAACGACGGTCGGATCTTTGGATCTCATCACATAAATTAGCTCCATTGATGTGTAATGTTTCGTACAATTTTTGTTGAAAATATCTATTATATCAGTAACGATATGACTCGCATCTGTTTTTCTGCGCTCATTTCTGTCCTCTGGATTATAGAAGCGAAGGCATAATAAAATAGTGTAAAATCGCAGTCCAGACATGCCAACCTGAAAAATGTCTCGTCCTGTCTCATCCGTAGCAAATAGCGATGACACGGCTTCATGATTGGACTTGAATACCGATGAGTATATTAAAAGTCCCAAAAACGCATCCAGCTCTTGTTCGGTGACCTCTTTTAGTTCAGCACGGTCCATAGATTTATATTTTATCCTGGAAGCTGCCAGTTTAATGTTTGTTCATTTTAATATTCTGCTCTTATTTCCACATCAAATATTTTGTGGAATGATTCCACACTCTACTAGATTGCTTGAATCCATAAAGCGATTTTCTCAACTTGCAAACACGATTGGTACCATCTTCAAAGAAGCTAGGCTGAGACATATAAATGTCTTCTCTTAGATCAACATTGCACGAGAAAATCATGTCTAGCTGCTAGTGCCAGCAAATATCGGATTGATGTGTACCTACCCTACCACTACCGGTGCAAACGTTTCCGTGTAATCTATTCCTTTTGCTGATAAAAGCCTTTCATGACCAACCTTGCCTTCCTGCGGATATCGTATTTTGTCTTGAAGACCCACTAAGAACCAATAGCTTTCTTTCTAGGTATCGTTTGATAATAATGCGTCGAACTCTTCTTGCATCGCGTCTCTCCACAAACCGGCATCACAACTCGAAAGAGCGTCTTCAGGACTCCCTGAATCACTAAGGTTTTGATCTGCTGCAATGAAATTGTAGTTCGGTCTAGGCAGGTTAATTATCCGCTCAGAAAGCCGCACCACTCTATCATTTTCTAATGGGGTGACTTCTTCATTTTGATCAAAGTTTTGGTCATTAGGATCCTCACAATCTGAATAAATCGCTCGGTACGCTTGTGGCTTCTTGACTTGATGCAGTTTCTTCTTCTTGAGCTTTCAAGCTTGTCGTTGGAAATTCCTGAAACTCTTCTTCCCCTGAATTGACTATGGGTGAGACAAATGGATTCAATATATCGTTGTTGTCATTTTCAATTACGTGCGCAGGATGTAGGATAAGTGTGCGCAGGTAAACACAATGTAAACACTTCCTTTTAATATCTTATTTAGAAAAGTTGAGCGCACAAATATAACAGGTAAAAACAAAAAACAATTGTTTTTGGCAATAAACTTTTATTGTTAAATTAACTTTTTTGTATGAAAAATGAATTTTTTTCACATAAACATAAAAGCAACTTTCATTCTATAAAACAGGCTGTCCACTTTTTGCAGTACTCCACTATTTCAATTTCTTTGGCTTGGAGTAAATGTGGTTTATAATACCCTAGAGAAATGGCAGCAGTGTTCCGTACCAGGCGTTTTCTCAAGGCCGCTTTGCTGATTCCCATCTTATCTGCGGACGCACGCTTACTAGAGCCTAGATTTATGAGCTGTTTAGCTTCATCAATACGGGCTTGTGTAACAAGCTTTTTGTTAGGATTTTTCCTCACATATGTTCGAGGCATATCTGTTTCATAAAAACATATATATATCAGTCAGAAAATAAATATTTGCAGCGAAATTCAATAAAAATTAGAAACTTAATAATGTGGCTTAATTTTCGTGGACTCCGAAAAATGAGTATGGGGTAAGTGTGCGCAAATGATTGCGCACACTCACCCCGAATGCACTTTTTTATTGTTTTTGCAAAAATATAAATATGTATTTGGCAAGTTTTGAATTCGTAAAAAAAAAATTTGAGATGAGGATGAGATATGATATTACGATGATAGAGAAGTCGAAAAAAGTGGGTCCGGCGATTCCGTCTGTCTGTCTGTCGGAAAGTTTACAGGCATCTACAGGCTTAACTACTGGTCCGATTGACTTCAAATTTGAAAATTAGAGGTTTGAGCAAAAAGTCATATCCCAATTTTTTTATTTTTGTTTTAAGATCAAAATT
Source organism: Sphaerophoria rueppellii (assembly GCA_920937365.1). Lineage (NCBI taxonomy): Eukaryota > Metazoa > Arthropoda > Insecta > Diptera > Syrphidae > Sphaerophoria > Sphaerophoria rueppellii. The sequence goes on from CAKKXW010000002.1 coordinate 64,720,758, forward strand.
TAGGGTAGCCACCATACGATTTTTTTGGCCAAAAACCAAAACTTTTTTTTCACAAAAACGGCCCGAACGATTTTTTTTAAACTTCCTCGAGTTTAATTTTTTTAAACATTCATGTGTTTTATGTAAAAAAAAAATTTTTGTATTGCTCCAAAACGGTACCTCCCATAGAACCGTTTTTTTGTTATTAGATTTTCTCGAAAACTGAAAGTCCGATCAGCGTAAGTTTTTTTTCGAAAGTACGTATATATTGTTCAAATAATATTTTGTTTTCAAAAAAATTTCAAATTTTTTTTTGGATTTTTAAAAAATATTTTTAACTTTTTTTTTCAAAATTCTGTATCTCAAAAACGGATCAATTTTAAAAATCCAAATTGGAGTATAATATGTATATTTACATGGTCTTGAAAACTGCATACCCAAATTAATTTTAAGATATTTTTGAAAAATTTTATATATAAAAAATTAATTTAAAAAAAAACGGCTCCGACGATTTTCAAAAAAAAAATTCAATAAATCAAGAATAAGGTTTGAATTTGTTCGGCATTTAAATTTTTGGAATGAAATGTATATACGAGGTACATTTCCAAATTTTAATTTTTTTAATAAATTCTAATTATTTTTATATATTTATTTTTTTTTTTGAGTTAAGTGTAAGCTGTAAGTAAGAGTGTAATCAGAATTGCTTAAAGTAGGTATATCTCTTATTTTAACACTACCTTTAGCAATTTAAGTAATCATAAATATTTAGTTTTAGCATGCAGGAGCAAGTTCGTACGACCCAGTCGTGCACATTTTTTCTTTTGTCTTTCTACGACGCACTTACTACAACAGTGCAAACACAACAAACCTTAATAAAGATCGGATACCTATTCAATTCTGCATTGATAGAAATTCGAATTTCATCCCCTTTTTTAAAAAAATCGCTATGCGCACACTCACCCCGCTGCCCACACTTACCCCGAACGACTCTATTAAAGGAGGATACACTCAACTGATTTGGCTTCTAGCTTAGTAGGTACGCTTCTTCTTTGGAACATGAGCAATGGCCTTGCAGCCTAATATAAGAAGGTGCCCGAGATTTTCCTTACGTCCAGACCAAATTTTTTCTGGTGAACAATCGTTGTTTCTACAAAGCATTAGATTAATCAAGAAAGCTGAAGTTGCAGCAGCTTCTGCCCAACATTTTTAGTCCAAACCGGAATCCATCAGCATACAACGTACTTTTTCAATTATAGTACGGTTAATACGTTCCACAACGCCCGCCGCGCCCGTTCTGTTCGGGCGTATATACAACAGTTTTTTGGTGAAAAAAACCATTCTTTTCCAAGAAAATTTGGAAGGCCATTCCAGTGTACTCAGTCCCATTGTCAGTTCAGAGCACTTTGATTTTCTTGGAGCACTGATTTTCAACGATATTCTTGAACTTTAAAAATTCGCTGAACACTCCAGATTTGTGTTTCAAGGGTACCACAAACACTTTGGGACTAAAGTCGTCAACGAATGTTACTAAAAATCTTGCTCTAGAAAATGATTTCGTCTTCAGAGGACCTATGACAGCAGAGTGCACAAGTTCAAGAACAGTCTTTGCACGAGCTCCTGTGTTATTGAAAAGTGCACGGATTTGCTCACCTTTAAGCACACAATGCATTTTTCAACATTTTTTGAAGATAAATTGACACCCGGCGAAGAATTCATAACATTAACTAGGTTCTCGGTACAGATATGACTTGTCGCGTTAGTCCGCTGTCATCAATTGTAATAGCAGTAGTTGCAATATGTGCAAAATTATTCGGCCCAACCATAAGGGTTATTTCTGCCAATGCACGTTTATTCTATGCAAGCTCTGAGTCCCTTATACTTATACGATTCGTCAGGTTCGCTATATACCCCTTTTTAATTATATACCTAACCCAATTCATTCGCTTGATCTATTGTAAAAAATGCCCCCGAAAGTTTCATGATAGATTTTATCAATAATTCAAATTCCCACAAGATCCGGTGCTGATATTTTAAATAAATAAAGTATATATTCATTACTCCGATGACGTTACGGACCCAAAGTTACAAGACAAAAAAAAAACTGTATAAAGTCCTACATGCATCTCATATCTGCTCGAAGATAGCTACCTCATGCGAATCTAGGTATCTTACAATTGCAAATCAATCATCTCGATCCATATTAACACAAGAAAATTAACTTCAACTCCAGAATAGAATCAGAAGCATTTCCCAAATATGCAAAAAATTCCGTTCACTTTGTGTTGATACAAAAATCACGTCAAAACATTCCATCTCAACTATGATCTGTGTAATGCGGCCTCGTTGAAAGTATCTCTATCCAGAGAAAAAAAGTTCAATGCAACTGTACAATGCTGTTCTGTGTTCATTGTGTTCTCGAGCTACGACTGGAGTTCGTTGGCCGCTCTGACTGATCGTTTTGTTTCAATGGAGGCCTCCAGCCCAGGAGACTGTTGCCGAGCAGAATATCCTTCCTGAGAAATCAATCAGGTCAGTTCATTGACCAAGAGCATTGTCCGCCATAAGGGCCTACGTGACATCTTGTAAGTTGTCCTGTCGTCCGATAAAATACGATCAGATTTTTCCACCCGCCTGCATATGCATCCGTCGTTCATTGACTTTTTCCAGGGGCTAGCACTCTAAATGGGTTGCATTTAAAAAAAAAAAAAACCGACAACCAACGTGAATACATCAGACACAGATATGAGGTGAATGCTCAGCTATTCAGTCCACCTTGTATTTGCAATTCTATTGTGACAGTTACTTTGGATCTGGTGTGAATTTCATTGGAATATCATTTTGGACGCTGCGCTTGTTATCTAACCAATAAAAGGGTTGTGGACTTTGTAGGGATGCCTGGGCTGTTGAATTGCTGAAGTCGGATTGGCGGTTATGTAAGTGATTTCCATTTTTACATGATATCGATGTAGTTTGGTTCTTAAAGCAATGACCCGTGACGATTTCTCGAGCCAATGGCCTTTTGGGATGTAAAATTAAAGTGTCTGGTTCATCTTTTTTTTTTTTTTGAAAATTCCGATACAGTCTGGGATGGTTGTTTTTTGTTCAATGTAAATTGAGTTCATCGGGAATTGTTTGATTTGCATTCTATCGAAGCTGGGGTACCTACGTCACAAAAAGTCTGGAGGTGAAGAATGACGCAAAGTTGAAGAACCTTTCAACTTTCTTCAAATGTTTTCATTGATTTCTTGGAGTTAAGGCAGATATGAGAAATTGACACAGTGGGAAGATGGTCTATTTTGTCTCTGTTTCTGTCTGCCAGTGGTTTCAATATTTTGGCTGCAACAACCTTATCATCTTAGGATGCGGAGAGTTGAAAAAGAACGTTCGCTTGAAGCCACTGTAACCGGCAGTGTTGCTCCAATCTGAAAAAATCGATGAATTGATTGGAAAAACGTTTTTTTCGCAAATTTCCAAGGCACTGATAAACGTTGTCGGTTGTTTCTCCTTGGATACACGCAAGCAGTGTCTTTTATTTCATCGTGCAAATCGTTTGTGTAACTAACGCACTTGCTCAAATCACAATCTTCCTTTTGTAAATATAGGCTCAAATTTGTCAGGCTAAAAACTGGTTTTAGCGCTTTTAGCGCAATGATGAATAGAAGTGTACTAATTGAACTGAGCAAGGCATGTGGTTGTACGCCATCAGATTCTTCCAGTGCCAAACAGACATATACCAGTGACTCGTCAAACAAATCGAGAGACGCCAAATGTTCTATTCAACGTGTTTCACAGAACTTGAAGAGATGGGTTTGCTTCGCACCAGGGTCTGCAGCCTTCTGCCTTATTCCAAAGACGAAAGAAGTTCACTTTCGTTTTGACGCTCTTGATCAACGGAATATCACACGCATGCATGATGGTGATGGCTAAAATAAGATTGTGATTGGCACAATGAACAAAGAGAGCATCCGGGACTGTTTTTCTTTCTTAACTGTGCAACCGTTAAATTCTCCGCTCATAGCTCGAGCCCCATCATAACATTGAAAAGAAAAAAAATTATTAACTTGGCTGATTTACTCTTATACAAAAAATACTAGACTGAAATATTCAGAGCGTGTTTCCCATCGTTAATGAAATCTTATAAAAAATGGACAATCTGCAAGTGTATCAATATTATTTACTATTTGAATAAAATGCGAAAAACGTTTTGAATACGGTCGTTTAACACACTCAGTTTTAGAGTGCTATTGCACTTTCTGACCTTACTTGCCCTTTCATGAAACGCATATCCAATCCAAACTCTTCCAATGTGATCAGTAGAGTCTTCGCAAGGCCAGCTCCAGTTACGTCTGTCACAGCTCACAGGGACGAAATGCAAGAAATCTTCCCGGATGTTATTCATTTTTTCAATTTTTTCGATGTAGGTATCGAACGCTAATTCTAAATTGTTCAACTCCACTGATATCGATGGTTTCATCAGCGGTTACTGAGAAACTACTGAGGTAGTGTCCGTAGCTTAGTGACAAGCACTGCCTCTTGCGAAGAAATGACAAAACTTCAATCTGTCATGAAAAAGTGCTTCTCAACTCTGCCGTTCGGAATCGGCGTTAAATTGTAGGTTCCCTCAATTTTTCACACGCACCTAGAGAATTGTTGATGAGAGTAAGCCACTTTGGCCTTGGCTCTTGAAGAGCTGACGCGCCACTCTATTTATTTTTTTTACTGAGAAACAATTTGACTCATTATTTCTCCAGCCGCTTCAACGATTTCATTTTGGATGCGACAATTTAGATAAGTAGTGTTGGCGAAAGCCGTTTTCGGATTCTGCTCCAGAGCACGATCTCCACTTTCCACAGCGAATCGAAGGAGTGCTCGGAAATTGCCATCATTTTCCTCTGGTATCTCCGTTGATAGCAACCCATGATCTCGATGTCCTCGGAGAGCAAGTCCCTGTCTGCCACAGAGTAAAACGACACGAATGATGGGAATCAGCTTTTGTCGATTTTCATGCTGGTGTTACTTGCGACCATGGTCTATTTCGTACACAATGTCATTTTTCTTCTGATCATAAATCATTTTAAAATTCAGCGCGTCTTCAGAAACATTCTTGGGATACTTATTGTTTTGATGATCTCTATATTTCTCCAAAGCCTTTTTCCAATCTTTGAGAGCGCATTGAACAGAGGTTTTCGGTTCTTCACGTTTTCCTTTGCCAATATGCTTTTGCACGAATGATACACAGATTCGGCAGAACGCTCCGTCTTCAATACCTGAATATGCCAACCAGGGAAACATACGTAACCAAGACAACTGGAATTCTAATTTTCTTATCCCCGATGCTGACCATGCATCAAAGAGAAGCTTGTACTTTTCATCGTTGTTTAGTTTTCTTCGACAGAACTTTATTACATCATTGGGTGAACCCTGAAAGACAATTTGTTTTGAAAAAAAAAAGAATAAAACAATGAGGTGAAACAAAATTCCGAATATTTGTTGTTGAATATTTCCGCTTAGCACGAAGCACTAAGCACAAATCGGAAAAAATAATTTTTCATGTATCAAAGACTTACTTTGGATCAGGAGAATCTGATTCCTCATGCCGTAAATCTTCACGATGTAAAAGGCCTGAAACTTCAGCTGCGGTTGCGACAATTGTTGCACTTTTTGGTTTGAAAAATGATGTTATTTTTCTTGAACTCATTTTCGCTGTACACTGACTTTAGCATGAGAAAATGCTGAGAGCTCAGATATGCGAGAACTTAAGACAAATGTGGCAAGAAACTGAGATTATTATGATTATTTAAACTGTCATTCACAAAGATTTCCAAAAAAGCACAGAATGACGTGTCAAGTCAACCGGTTGCCTGGTTGCTACGGGTAATAGGAAAAACATTTTTCTCTCGTCTGGAATTTTTGTTTCAAGGATCGGTATGGAGTGCCCAGCCTTTGATGCCTCACGATATTGATAAATGTTGGAGAAGCTTAAATTTGCGGCATTTTGTAGTAGGTAGTTCCTTATTTTGAAGCTAGTAACTATGTATGTAGTGTCCGTAGCTTAGTGGTTAGGTGCGTTGGCTGCTAAGCAGAACGTCGTGGGTTCGAATCCTACTCGGGCCCAAAGTTTTTATTTCATCTTTCACGGACACTGCAACTGCCTCTTACGAAGAACTGATAAAACTTCCAAGAGTATCATCTGTCATGAAAAAGTGCTTCTCAACTTTGCCGTTCGGAATCGGCATAAAATTGTAGGTCCCCTCAATTCTTCACACGCACCTAGAGAATTGTTGATGAGAGTAAGCCACTTAGGCCTTGGCTCTTCAAAAGCTGTCGCGCCACTCTATTTATTTATTTTATTTTAACTGTGAATACGATTTCCTAACTTCCCTAGGTGGGGAGGGAGGAGGGTTTGAACCCCCAATACACCCCTGCATTCGCCACTGAACTGATGCCGTAAGGTGATTGTTTTCTTCTGTTAGGATTGTCGTTTTTTGGAGGCCTAGAGAAGAACAAAAAAACTTAAAGAAAGAAGGATATTCACGAATCGATCCCAAATGATGACCTCTGGCCGAGTTCAAACTCTCCCAAGAAATGTGTCAACTCTGTGGTTGATTAAAAATGTCTCAAACCCAATGGATACGTCATGCATACGAGTTGCTATCGCATTGTGTACGACAAAAACAAATCAATGGTCCATAGCGATCCCTGAAACAGTTCAATAAACTGCAATAGCACGATTGCACTGTTTTGTCAGACATACCAGCTACATCAGCCCCGATCAGCCAGCGCAGCGACCACTCAAAGAAAACATTCAAAGAACTCGAACGAAGAAAAATAGTCCTCCGGCAAACTTTAGCACAGAATCGAAACAAATAAATCGCGACTTGAATATTGTTTTATTTTTTTTTTCCGAAGGAATCAATGGAAGAATATATGCAAAAAAAGAAAACCATAAAAAGCGACACGTTGAACGGACGAAAAAAAAAAACATTTCCAAAAACACCAAGAAATTGTGTATTCCATCAGAGCAACAGTCTGCAGAAGGTACGGTACGGAAAAGACAAACATCAACAAGTACTGATCTTGCGTGGGCCTCTTTATTTGCAACATGCGCGAACATTTCCCAATGCTAAACCGATAAACCATAAGCCACATCCCTCCCTCCGATGATGGACCTAGAGAACTCCGAAGTCTGAACCCGAATGCCGAATACGGAACTCAACAAAAAAGAAACTTGGACAGAAACAAGAGGTATTGCACCTGTATCACAGGAGTAATCTAATTTCAGCTACAAGTTGTTTCCACTCACATCGTATACCTTCGAATTGATTTAATTCAATTAACAAAGTCTCCCGTGCTGAGGATTGAAACTTTTTAGCCAGCTTAGCAGCAAGACGGATTAACAGAACAAGCAAGACGAAAAAAAAAATCAGGAAGAAGAAGCAAATCTTCATGCAAAACACATTATCCACAGGTTTCTTCTGGGGACAAGAAGATGAAGAAGAGGCAAGGCAGTCGTAATGACACAAACACCCGAAAGAATTGTCTCAATCCTCAAGGCGAATAAAAAAAAAACCTGAGACAGGAGAAGAAGAGTTTTGGTCTGCGGCAGAGTCCAGGCATGTGCATGTGCATCTACGTGGCCGATGGCAGTAAGTAACACCATCAAACATAACAACCCAACAACATGGCACGGCAAAGAGTTACAACGAATTCAAGTCCTCCATAAGGAACTTCACACACAGCTCCAAGAAGGAGAAGAAGAAGAAAAAAATCAAAGCTGATACAATTTAGCAAAACACAACTCAACTCACCGAGTCGTCAATTGATCTCGAGGAATAAATCACGATCTGTGATTTTCTCGAACTTCTTTTCTGTTCCTTGTTCTTATTCTTCTTTTTGGTTACCAGGTTTTAGCTCTTAGTGGTGAGGTTCATGCTAAAAGGACACCCGACCAATTGACGACGACTTCTTTTTCAATTTTGTTATTTTCAAAACAACTTCGACATAGCATAGCATTGTAGACTAACTTGTTGCTGGGATAATTTCAGTTTTATGGTATTTGTAGACTTTGTGTTTGAAGATCGGGTCTTATAGATTGGCTATTTTCTACAGCCCTTAGAAGATTATTAAAACTTGGTGATTGCCGAAGACAGAGTGTTTTGTCAAATAACTTTATTCTTCAATTTTAAAGAGAAAGACAAACGATGAGGAATTCATTCCCTTCATTCTCCTTGATTATAGAAGATGCAACTGCCCACACCCCGTTTCAGTGTTGCCATAATATATTTTTCAAATCGGGAAGATTACCACATCAAAAATCGGGAAAAATCGGGGAATCAGTAAAAAAAATGTGTATTTTCACAGTACATGCGATTGAAGTTATACTTCTCAGCTTCCCACTCACATAATGTTCGTTCGATGTAACCAGCCCCGAGGCATTCCGGTGCTTGTCACTACTTGAAAGGAGCTGTCAAAAAACTGAAAAATTTCTTTGGGTTTGGTTTCAAATCGTAAGCTAGTGATCTATTGTTTTTTCTATTTAAATAGATAATGTTCAATGAGAAAAAGTGTAAGTTAGAATAGAACAGAAAAGTTAAGAAGAGAACAGATGAGCACAGAAATGGCATACAAAATGAATAGTCATCGAAACGTCATCTGTGAAAACTAAAAACAGAAAAACAAATTGCTGGAGTTTGTGGTCGAAGCCACATAATTCCCTCTTACCTCTTTCTATGATTGATCGGGTGTTGGGTGAACATTGGACGACCACCGATTTTCCATCCATAACTAAACTAATTTCGCGCATATCGTTTTCCTCTACATATGTATGAAAATGTTCTTTATTTAAGGAATTACTTACGTACTTAAGGTGGCGCTACAGTCCGTTGTGGACTTGGGCCGCCATGTTGATTGAGGTTCTCTTCTACATTCTACTTGAGTGCGGCACCTGAGTCACGGTCTTCCTCTCCTCCCACGTCCCTCGAGAATAGTGTCGAAGGCTTTCCGGACCGGAGCATTGGTGTCCATCCGCTCTAAATGACCGAGCCATCTGGGTCTCTGGACCTTGACCCTTCTGGCTAGATCCATGTCGTTGCACAACCCGTAAAGTTGGCTGTTATAACTTCTTCGCCATTCCCCTTCAATACACACGGGGCCAAAGATGACCCGAAGAACTTTCCTACCGAAACAGCCTAATGCACATTCATCTGATTTTGTCAAGGTTCGTGTGAAGGTTCATGCTTCTGCACCACACAGCAGGACTGGGATGATAAAGGTTTTGTACAATTTTACCGTAGTTGCTTGAGAGAGGGCTTTTCCACTCAATTGCTCTCTTAGCCCAAAGAAACAGCGATTAGCAAGAATTATTCTTATGGCCAGTTCGTTCAGAGTCGTTTAAATCCTCAATCTGATGATCGCAGATTCCTCATAATTGAGAATTAAGAATCCGTGATAGTCAAAGAACGTTTGTTCACTTTTTTTTCACCTTGATTAACAAATCATACTTTTTTTTACAAATCTTTCCATTTTCCAGTCCATCAGTCAGTTTTGGTGTCAAAACTTTATCAAGGATTAAGATTTTTATTTCAGTCTCTTGTCAATCATTGTCAGTCAGGAAATTAAATTTGAAAAGGAGTTTTGCTTAAGATATCCAATAAAAATTGTTATATGGATATTCAAAGCAAAATGTAATTTTTTGAGATTTCTATGTAAATGATTGCTCTTTATTTCATGTTAAAAAGGAATTTTTGCTGTTTATAATGACAATGAAAAGCAGCCAAATTAATGGTCACCACGACCACGCTTACAGAACCATATCACTCAATCGCAAAAAGGCTGCCCGATGCCTCAAGATTTCCATCTTTGAGATCTTGAAACGACACGCTCGGCTGTTGGCGAAGACCTTATCATTCACGTGGCCCAAAAGGAAAAAACAACGACCCAAAAATGCTTTAGTTTTGTGAACTATTTACATTTAAGTAATGTAGTAAAATAACACCTGGGAAACCCTCCATCAGATGCATATTAGTATGAAGTTCATATATTTATCCTTTAAGTGGTCTATTGTATTTATTAAATGATATCTACATACATATATACAAATACATACAAATTTTATGCAATTCCGTTCAAACTCTTTTCTTTTTTATCAATGAAGTGTGTGGTACCAATATCGTAAAATGCTTACAGCTTCAAAAAAGCGGAAATGTTCTTAGTTGCTTGTTAAGTTGAGATAGTTAAACCCTCTGGAATATAGCTCCACCATCTAATGCTTATGTCTTGTTTTGTTTATCTTTCGGTAAATATTTATATGCGACTAGCAAAACCCCTGCCCGCTTCGCAGGGCTTCGGCCCACACCGGTACGGAAATTAGAGATTGGCAGGATGAAGAATACTGTAATCGATGAGAAATGATCAATATTATTAGAAAAATCATGCCTGTATTTGCTAATCTGATGAATAATCTATTCGTTTTTCATTTCCTTTACATATTTTTTTTAGTTAATTTACCCCAAATTTAGCTCCCTGAGAAGAGGTAAGGTAATTAGGATTTTGACAGCAAGCCAGGTATAGGCATAAGTATGCTTTTAACCCTCTTCAGGATTGCACAATATTATAAATTTTCTTAAAACTAACAATTATTGGGACATTATAAAGTGCTGCAATAAGATTATTGACAAAAAAAAACCTAAATTCGATGTTCTAAGCTGTTTTAGATTTTCTCAAGTATTATAAAAGTATGGGTTTTTGTTTATCAAGAGGTTTTATTTGCTAATTTTTTTGTTCATAAGGTAAAAATAAGAAAACTTTATGTTCCTTACGCATGATTTAAAAAAAAAAAAAAAAATATTCTTATTATTTTCAGGGAATTCAAGTCGAACAGGAAGCTAAAGACGTATGCCATTGACTTCTTCACGGCTAGTCTTGTAGTACTGTAAAGTTTAAATTGACTGATGTCCCGAAACATAGTAATGCTCATACCATCAGAGTTAAAAACTGTGGAGGCAGTCCTGGTACATAAATGCATAAATGCAAAAAATTCCAAAACTCCGTCTCGTTGTAAATTTACTACATCGTTTTCATTTGTAATTATGTCAAACCCCTCAAACGACTTGTGGGCAAAAAATTATGCATTTATTTGTCTAGTTCAAAATAAATTGTTGCATCGATTTTAGAAAGACTTTAATCTGTACCAGCCATAATTGCACTTCAACTCAATGCTTCAAAGACATCTTGAATCCACTCATTCCGTGGATTTGCATTACAATAAAAATTGTTTGGAAGTGAAATTCGGCCTTCAGAATCAAGTGAAATAATTCCATTTCCAATGTCCAATAGTGTCCGTGGCTTAGTGGTTAGGTGCGTTGGTTGATAAGCAAAACGTCGTGGGTTCGAGACCTACTCGTGCCCAAAGTTTTTTATTTCATCTTTCTCGGACATTGCCTTTTGCGAAGAACTGACAAAACTTCCAAAAGTATCAAGCCATTTGGAATCGGCGTTAAATTGTAGGTGCCCTAAATTCTTCACACGCACCCAGAAAATTATTGATGAGAGTAAGCCACTTAGGCCTTGGCTCTTCAAGATCTGTCGCGCCACTCTCTCTTTAATGTCCAATAATTGGCCAATGTAAGTTTCCTGAAATAGAAGTTTTTAAACGACTCCATTCGTCTGCAGCAGTTGACCGTGGTATAATCGACAAAGTTTGTCCTCAGAAACAAAAAGATTCAGAGCTCCAAATTCTTTAAGTTGCGGTTAAGGGCTTCAAGTAAATTTTTGTGCGCCATTGTGCTCTCATCCCACACAAATATTCGGCCATTACCAATTCTTTTTAAATATTGTAAATGTCAGTTTTATGTCTAATAATGTGGTCACAACTCCAGAAGAGGAGTTTATTGATGCTAAAATTAATGATACCAAAAATGATTTCCCCATTCCACCGGTGCATCACAAAAAATATATTACCACCACTCAGACTGATCACACCTTGCATATCTAATGGTGTCATACACATAGGTTTTTTTTGTTGATCGTTTAACTTCGGCAAATATTCTGAATGGAATGCAATTTTATTATTGTCCTTAAAGTAGTATTGTTGTCGAGCAACCAATTCAATTGTGGCAATGCTTTATTCGCAAAACGGTTTTTTCGTAAGCAACTGGCACATTTCAATTTGAAAGCATTCAATTCCCCATCAGATTGGCATTTGCAATGACTATTGACTCAAAGCTAAATAATGTCTGTTTGTGGCTTAAATTTGAGCACACCATGTTTTTCATTCAGACAATAATTATACGTGGAATACCTCCAGTTCGTTAGTGTTCCTAGGTTCACTGACATTTTTTTGTCGAAGAAAAATTATATTTGTCAAATATTTTTTTTTCTTCACTGACATTTTTTTTTGATTTTTTTATTGAAAAAAAAAAAAAATATTTGACAAAATTTTCAAACTAAATTGAGTGTTCGCATATTGATCAGTTTTTTTTTTTTGTAGTGCGAAATATACAATTTTTAACATTTGTTAATAATTGAACCTTTTGTGATTTGAAAAGTATACATTTTATTTTTGCTAAACCTTCTACCCTAAAACCTCTTGCATTTTGAGAAAAAATTAGAAAAATCGGTCAACCAGTGTGCTCGGTTAGCGAACGAACACAAAAATTAGGCTGTTCTTTTATATGTATAGATAGATACATCCCAGAGATTTCTCTACTGTTTGTTACGAATAATAGCTGAACATTCTTCTATCAATTTTCAATTTCTTATGATTTCTGCCTTTATTCTTGTTAGACTTGATGGATATCCACAATTCCATGAGGCTTGATGAAAAGATAAGCATTAACATATCAGTGCGTATATCAAGTATGAACAAACTGAATTAATCGAGCAAAATTGGATGATTAACGAAATCTCAAATTAAGTGCTCAAATCATGGATTTCTTAATTACAATTTTTGTGAACAAACGAATTCTAAGATTATCAACTGGAATAATCCATGATTAAAGATGATCAAACGTGAACGAACTAGCTCTTAGTCTGATCTCGACACTGACTGGTGTTATTGCCCGTGTTTATAGCGGAGCCTATAGGTAGACAAACTCCCCTACTGCCTAGAAGTTGTATGCGTCTATTGTGACGTTCTGTCCGAGCCGTCGGTGTTGGGTGTCCTTCCTCGAAGAATATACTTCGTTTTTTCCTCTTTTACCGCTAAACACATTTTTGCCGCTTGTGACTCAATTCTCACAAAGGCGCCATTGACATCACGCTGTGTTCTTCCCATTATATCAATATCGTCGGCGTACGCGAGAAGTTGAACAGATTTTTGGAAGATAGTGCCTTTGGTGTTGACGGCGGAGTTCTGCGCTATCTTCTCAAGAACGATGGTAAGGAAATCGCACGACAGTGCATCGCCTAGTCTGAATCCTTTTTTGACGTCAAAAGATTCCGTAAGCTCGTTGGCAACCTTGATGAAGCAGCATGAGTTATGCATCGTCACTTTGCACAAGCGAATTAGCTTGGCAGGGATGCCAACAAAAGACATAGCTTTATACAGTTCGTCTCTGTAGGTGCTGTCATACAATCGATGAAAAGGTGGTGGGTATCGATTTGGATTTCATAGGTTTTTTCAGGATCTGCCGCAACGTGAAAATTTGTTTGATGGTTGACTTTCCTGGCCTGAAGCCACATTGATAAGAACCAATCAGATTGTTGACGAAAGGCTTCAGACGTTCACATATTACGGCAGAGAGGATCTTGTAGGCGATGTTAAGTAGACTCCTTCCAGACTGATTGCCGCAGCTTAGAGGATCTCCCTTTTTTCTCTCAAGAAATAATTATCAATACAGAAAACGAATTCCTCTATACTCAACTTACTTACTTACTTAAGGTGGCGCTACAGTCCGTTGTGGACTTGGGCCTCAATCAACAGGCTCCGCCAGCTAGCTCGATTCTTAGCTAGTCGTCTCCAGTTTTGCACTCCGAGTTGATTGAGGTCCTCTTCCACTTGTGTGCGCCACCTGAGTCGCGGTCTTCCTCTCCTCCTACGTCCCTCGGGAATAGTGTCGAAGGCTTTCCGGGCCGGAGCATTGGTGTCCATTCGCTCTAAATGACCGAGCCATCTGAGTCTCTGGACCTTGACCCTTCTGGCTAGGTCCATGTCGTTGTACAACCCGTAAAGTTCGCTGTTGTATCTTCTTCGCCATTCCCTTCAATGCACACGGGGCCAAAGATAACCCGAAGAACTTTCCTCTCGAAACACCTAGGCACTTATCGATTTGTCGGCTGTCTGCACCATACAGCAGGACTGGGATGATGAGTGTGTTGCTACAGTTTTACTTTAGTTGCTCGAGAGAGGGCTTTTCCACTCAATTGCTTTCTAAGCCCAAAGAAACAGCGATTAGCAAGAGTTATTCTTCGTCTGATCTCGGCGCTGGTGTTATTGCCCGTGTTTATAGCGGAGCCTAGGTAGACAAACTGCTCTACTACCTCGAAGTTATACGCGTCTATTGTGACGTTCTGCCCGAGCCGTCGGTGTTGGGTGTCCTTCCTCGAAGACAGCATATACTTCGTTTTTCCCTCATTTACCGCTAAACCCATTTTTGCCGCTTCTGTCTCAATTCTCACAAAGGCGCCATTGACATCACGCTGTGTTCTTCCCATTATATCAATATCATCGGCGTGAGTGAGAAGTTGAACAGATTTTTGGAAGATAGTGCCTCTGGTGTTGACGTTGTAGACTTATTCCTCTATAGGTGGCGCAGTTTAGAGGATCTCCCTTTTTCAGGATCGGGCAAACAATGCTGAGGTTCCATTCATCGGGCATGCATTCCTCTGACCATATCTTACAGATGATTTGGTGCATGCTCCTATCTAGCTCGTCGCCTGCTGCTTTGAACAACTCAGCAGCTAGTCCATCTGCTCCAGCGGCTTTGTTGGATTTCAGCCGTGATATTGCGGTTTTCACTTCTTCTAGGTCGGGTTCACGGAATTGTTGGCTATCATCGTGTCCGATGAAAGGCTCCTGTCTGACGGCGGTATTTTGTTCGTCGTCGCCGTTATACAATCTACAGAAGTGGTCTTTCCAAATCCCCAGCATTGACTGCGATTCTACTATGATGTTCCCTTGTTATCTCTGCAGGCATCAGTTCTTGCTCGATGACCTTGAGCCAGCTGTTTAACCTTTCGGTAAAACCTCCGAACTTCATTCCTGCTGTTGGCTCTCTCAACATCCTCGATCTGACGCTTCTCATGCTCTCTCTTTTTCCTCCTGAGAAGCCGGCGTTCCTCTCTCCTCTTTTGCTCGTAGAGCTCACGAGCAGCTCTTGTCCTTCTATGCAGCGCCGCTTTGTATGCCTCCTGCTTGGCTGCATGGGCCTGCCTGCATTCTTCATCAAACCAGGGGTTTCGTTTTGGTGGCTGTGTGAAACCCAGCACATTAGAGGCGGCATCTCTAACTGCTCTTTGGCAATGTTGCCACTGGTCTTCGATACTTGATGTTGGCGGCATAGGACTCCTTAAGAGGTTACTTGACACTCGATCAGAGAATGATCTGGCGATCTCTTGCGATTGTAGCCGTCCGACGTCGAATTTTCTTGCAGCATTTCCTTGTTTTGGCCGTTGTCGGGATATTCGTAGCACTACCTTGGCTACGACGAGGTAGTGGTCCGAGTCGATGTTAGCTCCTCGGAAAGTGCGAACATCTAAAATGCTGGACAAGTGCCTTCCGTCGATCGCAATGTGATCAATCTGGTTGACGGTTGAGTGATCAGGAGATCTCCATGTACCTTTATGGATGTTGAGATGAGGGAACCAGGTGCTTGCTACCACAACATTTCGCCCCGCAGCAAAATCGATCAGCCTGAATCCGTTATCGGATGGGTGTCGTGCAGCTGTGCTTCGACGTTCCACCAAAGATGCCTTTTCCCAGCTTGGTTAAAATCGCCGAGGACAGTTTTAATGTCATAACTAGGACATTGCTCGTATGTTTTGTCGAGGAGCTCGTAGAACTCGTCTTTGGTGTCGTCCTTTTTCTCTTCTGTGGGGGCATGCGCACATATTAGGCTGATGTTGCCGAATTTAGCCTTGATTCGGATTGTCGTGATGCGTTCGCTCACACATTTGAAGCTCAAGACTTTTTGCCTGAGTCTGCTTCCCACGACGAATCCGCATCCAAATAGTCGCTGTTGTTGCTCTCGGTAACAATTACCATAGTAGATGTCGCAGTTTTTCATCCTCCTTTTGCCCGGTCCATCCCATCGCATTTCCTGGATAGCGGTAATATCTGCTTTGTAGCAGTTGAGGGTCTCCGCTAACTGTTCGGCAGCACGCGGTCTATTAAGGGACCTAACATTCCACGTGCATATCCGAAAATCGTTGTCCTTTGTACATTTGCTTGGGTCGTCATCAGTGTATCCGTCCGTTTCCGAGGCCTGTTGTTGCTTCGCAACTAAACTTTTTTCTACGTGGTCGGGAAGTCACCCCAACGCACAACCCCCAACCTGGAGTACCAGGCACTTGATGTGACTCCAAGTGCAAGAGCCGGAGAAACCGCTCCTTTTACGGCCTGGGCTTCAAATAAGTCGAAGTAGCCCGTAAAGGTGTTCACCAAGTAGTTCGGCCTAACTGGAACTGGAGACGCCACCGTTGATTCCAAAGAAGAAATTCATTCGCTGCCGTCCCTCGGTGGGAGTGCCTTGGTGGGAACACTCCTTCGTTGTGGGGTAATTGGTAGTAACAGCCTACTCCGCTTCGACCTGTCGACCATGGGAGGCCCTTCTGCGAAATCAAGTTTCGCGATCGCCTAGCTCTAAGCTTCATAGTAGTAGTTACCGTAAGCCGCTCCGCCACGTCAAGGCTTACCCCGTGGAGGGGTATACTATACCCTCAAAAGTTAAGAGAAAAAAGTGGATCTGTCCGGAGACTTCATTTAAGATCGTCCGGAGACTAGAACAATAGTTCGGAGACTCCGGAAAATCGCCCTATTTTAGAATATACATCCTAATACAGCAATGTTTAATGTTACTTTCAACTCATTCCTACACCAAACTACTGAGAAATATCAATAGTCTTAGCAAAATATTAAGATTTGAATGAAACACTAATTAAAATATAGATGTTTGCATTGAAAGTAAAAAAAAAATTATATATATCCGGGGACTGGTGCTTTTACCCTAAGTCAACAAATTTAAAACATGCTCACTAAATTGAAAGGAAAATATAGACCTCAAATAATTGTAGTAAGCATTTTTTTTTTTTTTCAATAACTTACTTCTTTTCATTTGTAATCATAACCATCCAGGACATGAACGAAACAACTTTTACAAGCAATTTTTTTATTCACCTAGAAGTGACACTTTAAAATGCAAGTGTATCGATTCCAATGTACAAGACAACCATGACTCATTTTTGATCGACTTAACATAAATCAATTAATCAGCGAACAAATTAATTCTGCTCTTTTGTGCAGGTTATTATTTAGATGAGACAAAATTAAAAACAAAAACTGTCAAACCGCCCAATCAACTTCTTGGTTCTTGCCTGTCGGCTGCAAACTGATTTACATATGAGTGCAGTTAATAACATCGGCGCTTTGCATGTCACCTCCCTGCTTTTGACATCAGCAAAAAAAAAAGAAAAAAATAACTGCAACATATAAGTTGTGGCTGGGCACGAGTGCTGTCGAACGTAGGCTTTCATTTTATTACCTGAGTGCGATTTGCATTTTAATTGAATCTACACGCAGCGATTTATGTTCTGAGTGAGTGCTGGCAAGGTATACAGCGCAGGCGATGATGATTTTAATGAGTAAAAATAAAACAAAAGAAGTCAGACTGCCAGAGGGCCTCTTGATTGTTGCCACTCTTTTTAAAACATTTAAAAACTTTTGAAAATCTGGTGTTTGGGAGGTATTGAATTTCAAAAACCATTTGAACTTCAAGGAAAATCGTCTATTGAAACAAAAAACTCCAAAACTAATTTTTAAAACTCAGATTTGTTGTTATTAAATATTATTGGAATAAAGACTTTTTTTCTGAATTTGAATAAAAAGACGTGGCAATCATGAATTTGGTACGGATGGGTTAAAACTTGGCGGGGTCGTATCGGCACTATTGTGGGGGTGCACACGCAATTTGTTTCTATCAGGGCGACAACACAGAAATAAGCACAAAAAAAAAAACAAAAACAAATGTCGCTTCAAGCATGAGTTTTTTATTTAGACTCTCCGCAGCCATGTCGGGCATTTTTGTTTGCGTTGTAGGTGCACCATCATTCATTACTCACTGCGCTTGCAGCTCGTAGCATGTTAATAATTGGCGTGTTGTGTGTTTTGATGTTTCAATCACGCGCGCTATTTTTCAACTAAATTATAATAATACACCTTGTTTTCCGCCTTTGATTAATGGCGAAAGAACTGGAGCCCAAGAAGAAAACTGAAGCAAAGGAAATACAAAAAAATGCTTTGGTCGAAGGGTTTTAAGGAATATAGTATTTTTTTCTGGAAGGATGAGAGCGAGAGGAGAGGTCGGTAAGAAATGTTCGCAAAATAAAAAAAATAAAAAACTCAAGAAATTTCTTAGTCAAATTTATTCAAAAATATTTTTAACATTTATTTTTATTTAATTAATATTCTTCTGGTAAGCGGAAGTAAAGATGTTCAGAAGGGTAGACACGTGCATTCAAACACAAGCGTCCACAGCAACCTCTGTCTACCAACTCTTAATCTCCACCTCCTCGTGGTGAACATCGGGTGCACAGTACTTTCAACCGAAAATTGGGTCCCAGCTCCGCAGTGGAAAGTTGTTGGCGACAGCAAGAGAGAGAGAGGGGAGGAGGTATGCGTCCACTAAGGCATGTCTCCTTTTCAACAGGTGGCAGCTGGAAGAACTCCCAAGATGGAAACAAGGTGACGTCTACAGTTCCAGTCCAGTCAGGATGAACTATAAGGAGCGGATTGGCCAGCTCTCCGTCTAAAAGTTAAACTAAGGACCTGGCCCTCCAGGTTGGTGGTCGTGCGTTCGGGTTAACTGCCCAGCTACATAAGGAAAATATAGTTCCGAACCACCAACAAGCCTCGGATACGAAGGGAATTAATGATGACGGACCCACGCAAATGATTTAAGGACAACGAATTTCGGTTTTCCAGTTGGAATGTTAGGTCCATTAACAGACCACGTGCAGCCGAACAACTAGCGGAAGCCCTTGACTGCTAAAAAGCAGATATAACTACCATCGGACGAAAATGCGATCGGATGGTCCGGTCTACGTAAAATGAACAACTGGTGTTATCTACTATGGCGACTGCCCTATACCGGGAACAAAATCAAGGTCTATTTGGGGTATGGATTTTGTAGTTGGGACTCGACTCAGGAAGAGGTCTTGAGTTTCAACTCAGTGAATGAGCGCATCACGGCAAATCCAGCATCAAGGCTTAATTCACAAAATAGGGGACTCATTGCGTTCACGCACACAGAGGAAAAGGTTTTAAAGACACCAAGGCGATTTACGAAGCTTCCTCGACAAGGACTATGAGCAATGGGCCTAGCATTAAAATTGACATTAAAATTGTCTTGGAGATTTTAATGCGGTTTAAGCTGGTAGAGAAGAAATCTTTGGTGGAATATCGGCGACATATCCCTACACGACACACCTCCCTAAACCTTTGTCTTCGCTGCGGGACGAGGACGTAATGTAGCAATGTACAACTTTCCCACATCTCGATATCCAACAAGGGGACATGGATAATATCCTGATCAACCTACAACCAAATGATCTATTGCGATCGACACACGACACTTCTCTAGCCGTGCAAGATGTCCCACATTCCGAGGTACCAAACCCGACTCGGACCATAACCTTGTTGTAGCCAAGGTACGAATGCGGACTATCCGATCAAGGCAACACGTGAAAAATACTAGGAGAAATGTCCACATCAAGCGGCTACAATCGCAAGAGATTGCTAGATCCTCTTCGATTGTGTCTCCGAAAATCCCTCAGAAAGTCCTTTGCTGCCAGCACAAAATGTAGAGAAAACAATGCAACACGGCCAATCAGGCATCGCGATGCCGCCTTGAAGTGTTGGGTTTACCGGCAAGGGGGCCGCCACAACAAAACCCTGGTTTGACGATGGTGCGGCGAGCACATTCAGCTAAACAAGAGGCATACAAAGCGGCGCTGCAAAGAGGACACGAGCAGCTAGCGAGCTGTACGAGCAAAAAAGTGGGAGGGGCACAAACTTAAAAAAAAACAAGTAAAAGAGGCATGAGAAGCGCGCATCGAGGAGATAGAGGGATGTAGTTAGTGACCACAATCAGTGCCGAAGAAATGGAAAGACCACTTTTCCAGTTGTACAATGGACGATGTTGAGTTGTAGCAAAACTCTGCAGGCAATACAGAACATTCATTTAGTTTTGCAGCAGGCCAACAATTCCACCCACCAACTTGAAGAGTGAAGATACGATATCTAACTTAAGTCGAACAAAGCCACTGGAACAGACGGTTGGTTAGGAGCATGCACCAGCTCATCTGCAAATTTGATCGGAGGAAAGCATGCCGACGAAGGAACTCAGCATCGTATGCTCGGTCCTCAAGAAAGGAGACCCCTGAACTCACCAACTACAGAGGTATATGGATTTGTCTGCCGTGCTATAGTGAACATATGAAGCCCTTCGTCAACAACGTGATAGTCCTTTCAGTGTGGCTTCAGATCCGGAAAGTCCACCATCGATAAAATATTCACCCTACGGCAGATCCTGGAGAAGACCCAGTAACTTCAAATTGATACCTACCAGCTTTTCATCGACTTCAAGGCCGCGTATGACAGCGCCTGTAGAGACCTAGTGTATAGAGCAATGTCTAGTTTTGGCATCCCAGAAAAAACTCGTCCGTCTGTTCACACGTATGAGTCTTGTGACGGGAGCCAGGAAGATGGGTCTAACGGTTAACGATGACAAGACCAAGTTAATGCTGTCGACAAGAAAGGACAACAAACATCGACGTCTTATAGTAAACGCTACGTAGACAGATTTAACTTCAAGGTAGTAAAGGGCTTCGTCTACTAGAATCCGCAATTACTTCAGACAACAACACCGGCGTTGAAATTAAACGAAGAATTACTCTTGCCAATCGCTCTGTCCTCTCCCGAGCAACTAAAGTGACACTCTACAAAACCCTCATCATCCCGGTCTGCATGTATGGCGCAGAGACATGGACCAGTACAAAATCTGATGAAAACGCCTTGGGCTGCTTTGAGGGAAAAATTCTTCGAGTGATTTTTGGTCCTGTCTGCATTAATGGAGAATGGAGACGGAGATTCAACCAAGAATTGTACGAGCTGTTCAGCGACACTGAAAAGTTAGACTTAGATGGTTGTGACTTGTGACACGTAGGGCGAATGGAAAATAATGCTCCGGCTAGTAGAGGGTTTGACCCGGAATGACGTCGCAGAGGATGAAGACCGCGACTCAAGGTGGAGCACACAGGTGGTGAGGACCTGAACCAACTTGGCGTGCAAAACTGGAGACAGCTAACTAGGGACCGAACTGGCTGGAGACGTTTGTTGGATGAAGCCCTGGTCCTGACTTGGACTGAAGTGCCAACATAAGTAAGTAAGTAAGTAAGCGGAAGTAAAATAATTACTTCTTCTATTTTTGAATCTAATTAGAAACTACAGTAACAGATTTTATTTTCACACCAATAAGACTCGTCGGAATTTGACAAGTTCTGGGAACTAAAACAATTCCTTCCGTGTCAATCGACTTTATTCTAATTGGAAGTGAAAATAAACCTTCCCTGGCTAATGCCTTCTTATAGGTGAAATCCAACCTAAAATCATATTCCCACATATAACAAAATTTGAACTCACCAAAGGATCCCAAAGAAAATCCCTTCCAATTTTTTAATTATTCCTCTGTGTAAACTATCATCCTGAGGCAATTTTGTTGAAAAAGAGAGAAATCCATTAACACGAGAAAATCGTGAGTTATGACAATCATTGAATTTCATAATCATAACTGCTCCGGCGCACAAGGAATACCTAATATTGGATGCAAAGTTACCTCAAACAGAAAGACTCACCGTAGTTCGAGACGTTGTCATTTTGCTGTGCACTAATAAATTGAATATTTTTACTTCTTCCATCGATAGAATCCCTTTCCCAAATGAAGTTCGACCCGATGATGATGGGGAAATTTCTTCTCATCCTCATCTTGCCGCAAAAACCAATAGGTGCACATGTTTCAGATCTGTCTTCAGATTATGGATGGGGGCGGTTAGCTGTGTTGATACGGTAGCCCAACTCGGTGGCAATAATGAAAATCATGTCGAAGACATTGCTCATCGGAAGATGCATGCGAGTTGAAAAAAAAAATGAAAATTTGAAACTCCGAAAATGATGAATGTTATCGTTTGATTGGTCGCACATGTGCGCTATTATACGTGAGGCACTCTCAGCCGTATTTGGAGAGAAAAATTAATTTAAAAAATTCATTGAGGAGCAGGATGCCCTAAAAAAAGCACAGGGAAATAACGACCAAGGGTATTATCGGTCCTAAGCGACTTCATCATCGTTTCAGTGCTGATTTATTATGGCAGCGTTTGTTTTGACTCAATGGAAATTCTCTTCATTGATATGCAACGTTTTGATTTTCTAAAGAAAAAGCCACAAATAGAAAGAATAAAAAAGATGAAATGCAGACAAAACATTTAAATAATCCAGAAACGTGAGCGTAGTAGGGCTAATGAGGATCAGCTCATCGTGGTTCCCGACCGCAAATCAACAAGAATATATTACACCCTTCCATTCTGGGAAAAGGAAAAATTAATTTTCTTTCTCATTGTCGTATTGGGTTGGGGTTAAATATGGATTAGTACAAAAAAGAAGAAAATACATAATTCAATTGGCAAAAAATATATCATTTAAAATTTATCGTAGTAAATTCATTAGAGCTCAAATTGAAGAAAAAATAAAGTAGACCTCAAATCCATGTCTTGGGCTTCTACACAGCATTTTACAAGTTTCTCTATTTATTCATTTCTCCCAAAAAAGCAGAAGAAATCTATTTTGTTTGTCACCTACATCCGCTACTTCTCTCTTCTGTCTTCCTAGTCTCTAGCGATCCTGTCGTATTTTCTATGATTTATTAGGAACACGGAGTGGTTGAGGTTGAGGTGTATTTGGAATAAGAGGCACTGTTTGATCACTTTTTGTATATCCTTTGATGTTTTCCCCTTTTGTTGACATATTTTCGTGTGTAAATTATGTGATCTCGATCATTTTTCACTTTGAATCAATTATGAGATCAGTAAATCTAAAGACCACATTTGTTGCTATTTAAAAAAATTCAACTTCAGTGCTTTAACGCATAATTCTTAAGGCTCACGAGAGAATTTCAAAAATGTTTTTTTTTCTTATAATTTGCACCCACTCAAGGGATTTTTATACTCATTTTATGCCAACGAGACACAGTGAATGCATTAGGAAGAACGGAAGGGGTTGGAAAGGATGTGTCGGTGAACATTGGTCTCGAATTTTTAAACATTGTAAAGATTGGGAAAGACAGAG
Source organism: Sphaerophoria rueppellii (assembly GCA_920937365.1). Classification (NCBI taxonomy): domain Eukaryota; kingdom Metazoa; phylum Arthropoda; class Insecta; order Diptera; family Syrphidae; genus Sphaerophoria; species Sphaerophoria rueppellii. The sequence continues at coordinate 64,744,288 of CAKKXW010000002.1, forward strand.
TGTGCAAGAGAGTTCCACATTCACGTAGTACGGCTAAAAAATGATTCTCTATACTTGAGAGTACGTCCGAAGTTGGGCTCGAGGGTAAACTGATGGGCACTCAGAGGCGGCCGGCGTAAGGCGTGGGCGACGTGGGCCACCGCCTACGGCCTCGCGGTACAAAGGGCCTCGCGCCTCAAAAATTTGTATGCATTGCGTAGCTATCGCGAGTAAATCCTTGCCAGGCCCATCAGTGCGGAAAATCACTTGTTTTATTTGCTTAAATTCTTTACTAGGAAGCCAACCAATTTGGACAGGACAGGGTCCACAATTTTTCAGCCTCTGTATGTATACTCGCAAAAGCACTGTTGACATAACGCTGCGTTCTTCCAATGATATTAATGTTATCAGCGTATGCAAGTAGTTGCACAGACTTCTAGAAGATAGTGCTTCTAGTGTTGACAAGGGAGTTCCAATATGATGTTAAGGAAATCGCATGACAGAGCATAAGCGCATCAGCTTGTTTAAAGCCTTTTTTGACATCGAATACCTGCGTGCGTCGGTGAGGTCGTTACCGACTTTAATGGAGCAGCGCAAGCTCTCCATTGTTTTGTAGGGATGCCAAAACATACATTTCTTCTTGATAGTTGCTGTCATTCGCGGCCATAAGATCGATAAAAAGATGGTAGGCATCGATATTGAGTTCTTGAGCTTTTCCCAGGATCTGCCGTAATGTGAAAATTTGATCGATGGTGGACTTTCCTGGTTTGTTGTCAAACTGCTTCAGGCGAACATCCATGTTAGAAAAATTAACAGAAAATGAATGATTTATTAGTAAATAAATTATTACATTGTGAGAGCAAGTAATTCACTGTTAACACCTTTACCGTTTACCCTGCTAAGCTTCATACATAAAACTTTCAAAAAAAGTTTAAAATCTTTCATCCATATGACTCAGTGTTGTAAATGGAAAATAAAACATTTAATTTTTAGTTCGAATGAAAATAAAAAAATTAAATTTCTTAGTTTTCGAGAAAATAAAAAAATTCATTGTTTCAATTTAGTGTTTTTTTTTTATTTTAATTGCTCTTACTTTTAAATTGATAAGGATGTGCACAATAACTGTTTCTTTAATAAAGAAATATACTTATTTTAAATATATTTACACTTTAATGTTTACAAGGTGGAGATGACGCTTTGTATTTTTATGAATAAAAACTTTTGATCTATATGCCCTTACTGAATCTAACCTGTGTTCTAATATTGCTGACAATGAGCTATTTACATCAGATTTCTTAGTATTTCGTGCAGATGGTCTTTCTCTCGATAATGGCCTCTCAGGTCGTGGCGTCTTATTAGCCATCCACTCTAAGTTTAATGCATCACTTCATTTAACATCTAACTCGCCCCTTTTTGAATATGTTTGTGTCAAAATTTCTTTTCCCACCCGCTCCCTCTTTGTTCTTTGTGGTTACATCCGTCCAGCACAGCCTATTATTACTTACCAATCCTTTGTTGACTCAATCGATTCCTTGATCGATTCTCTTTCTCCGAACGATGAATTTCTCATCGTTGGTGATTTCAATCTTCCCAACATAAACTGGACTTCCTCCGAGGATGAACTGTTCTTTGTTCCAGAAAATCATCTCTCGGATAAAGAATCCATTTTTCTTGATAGACTCTGTGCTGCTGGACTTTTTCAACTCAGTGCTGTAACGAATAATATGGGTAGACAATTAGATCTCTGCTTTTCTACTGACCCTTTAAACTTGGTTGTTTCGAAAAGCACACATCTTCTCTCCACTTTAGACACTTATCACCCCCCTCTGGAAATCATTTTTTCTCTTTGTCATTCCTTTCCTTTGTCCGACTATGAAGATTCATTTATGTTCAATTTTCACGAAACTGACTTTTCTAAACTAAATTCCCTTTTAAACAACATTAATTTTAACCTCTTCATTAACTTAAGTGTGCCAATAGATGTTGCGGCTTCCTTCTTTTATACTGCAGTTTTAGGCTGCATCCACCACAGTGCCCCCCTTACCCGTAGAAAAAACAGCACATCCTCACCTCCCTGGTACAATAAGGAATTAAGGTCACTCCGAAACTTAAGAAATAAACTTTGGAAACAGTTCCTTAGTTCCAACTCCCCCCAATATTTTTTGTTATACCATCAAGCCGCCACTGATTTTTCTCATCTTTGCGACTCTCTTTATAACAATTATGTCATCAAAATGCAAGATAGTATCATAACTGACCCCAAACAGTTCTTCAAGTTCATCAATATTAAAAAGAAATCTGATAATTTTCCTCCTTCTCTTAAATTTGGGGATACGTCATCCGTAGATCCTCACGTCATTGGAAACCTTTTCGCAAAGTTTTTTAGCAAATCTTATAAAGAATGCGGTGATTCTCCTGATCTTGACTACTTTAAATTTCTCCCCCATTATAACTCCTCCCTCTACTCTTTCAGTCTTTTAGAATCCTCAGTTATGGAAAAAATTAACTCCATGAAAGATAACTTCTCGCCGGGTCCCGATGGCATCCCTGCTATTGTTTTAAAAAAATGCGCTCTCACTCTTTGTGCTCCACTCACTTCACTTTTCAACCTCTCCCTCTCTCAATCAACGGTTCCTTTTGTATGGAAAGACACTTATATCTTCCCTATTCATAAAAAAGGAAGTAAAAACGATGTTTCTAACTACCGCCCAATAGCAAAATTGTCCTGTATTCCCAAACTTTTTGAATCTGTAATCTATGACCACCTTTACTTTCATTGTAAATCTTTGATGAGTCCTTTCCAACATGGCTTTCTAAAAGGCAGATCAACCACAACCAACCTTACTGTATTTATTTCTAATGCTCTTAATGATTTGGAAAAGGGAAATGAAGTGGATGTTATCACCACCGACTTTAGTAAAGCTTTTGATAAAATTAGCCACCAAATTATTTATACCAAGCTTAATTCTTTCGGTTTCCCTCCATCGTTTATAACATGGGTAAAATCCTATCTAGAAAATCGTCTCTACCGGGTACTATTTAGAAACTGCACTTCCGATCCTTTTGTTGCTACATCTGGCGTCCCTCAGGGCAGCCATCTTGGTCCTCTCTTTTTCCTAATTGCCATAAACGACGTTGATATAATAATTTCACATTCTGACTTATTAATCTATGCTGACGATATCAAAATTATTAAAGTAATCTCATCTCCCAATGACATCTCTCTTCTCCAGAAAGACCTCGATTCTTTCATCACTTGGTGCAATAAAAACTTCCTTGACCTGAATATTAGTAAATGTCAGTCTATGTCCTTTTCTCGTAAGCGTCTGCCTTCCTTCCCTCGTCTGTATCACTTTTCGAATCAACCTATTCCAGTGGTTTCTTTTATTCGCGATCTTGGTGTGATATGTGATAAGGAATTAAACTTTCGATCTCATTTTGACCACATAATTTCGAGAGCCAACTCAGCTCTTGGCTTTATTAAACGTTGGTCAAAAGAATTCTCTGACCCATACGTCACCAAAACACTTTTCACTACCTATGTTCGTCCACTCCTTGAATATGCTAGTCCTGTTTGGTCTCCATTCCAAGTCACACACTCTCAAAGAATTGAGTCTGTCCAAAAGCGATTTCTTCGGTTTTCTCTACGCCATCTTCCTTGGAATAACCCTCTTGTTTTACCCCCTTATGAGGATCGTCTTCATATAATCAACCTTCTCTCTCTTGAAAAACGTCGAGAAATTGCTGACATAATATTCGTATTTAAAATAATAAACGGAGCTATTGACTGTGCTTCCCTTCTCCATTTGCTTTCCCTAAATACTAATCCTCGCAATCTACGTTCAGTTCCTTTTTTTAATCTTCCATCTCACCGAACAAACTATGCCCACTTTAATCCTGTCACCCGCATGTTACGTTCAGCAAATAATGTCCAAGATGTTTTTGATTTTCATACCAACCCTTCTCGCCTCCGCACTGACCTTTATCGCCTCTTTTCCTAGTTTTATTTAATTTTAAGATAGTGTATAAGTTTAGATTGTTTAAGATTTATTTATAGTTTTTTTTTTTTTTTTTAGAAATGCTTGTATTAAGTATCAAATAAATTAATTATAAATATATATTTTTCAGTGTTAATTATTTTGATTTTTGTTTTGTTTTTTTTTTTTTTTTATAAAATCCGTCTTAATGTCGGCACAGAACAGGACCTCGCAAAATCTGTCTTGCCCACATAAAAGTTTGGTCTTGCGCCGCCACTGGGCATTCCCAGAAGCACGAGTACTACGGGCTTATTATTTGAGGGGAGGAATGCTACTGGCTATTTCACTAGAGCAAATACCGTAAAAGTAGCGATAGAACAAGGAGAGACATGCTACGTTACGACGCACGGTGGTCTAAAGGGGTGAATGCGTCAGTGATCTCTCTACCACCAATCATTGTTATAGCTCTTTTTTGTATTCCATCCAAGTGGCTTGAGTAAGTAGCTGGAGCACCAGCCCATCAGAGATGTGAATTGTACTCAAGCTATAGACACATATAGGCTTTATAGATAATAGCCAGATCAGATGGGGAAACAAATTTCTTGTACCGTCTTAGGAAACCCAAACATCTTTCGGCATATTTCGCGACATCGCATATGTGCTCGGTCCACAAGAGGTGGTCAGTGAGAAACATACCGAGAACCTCGAGGTGTTCGGTTTCACTGATGCAAGTGCCACTCATGGACAGTGACAAGGGAGGTTTGTCTCGCTTAAACGATACAAGACAGCATTGAGTTTTGTATTCCCCACTGTACAATGATGCTTAAGTCAGAGTCAAATGAGCTCATAATATTTTGCGCTACAGTTCCACATCTGAAGAGGAGGGACGTGAATCTGGAAACGAATATGAGAAGCTAAGGGTACTATCGTTAGCGAAACAATTTATTGGATTAGAAGTAACAGACAAGAGATCATTAATGAAAATGAGAAAGATGGTCGGAGACAAAACGGAGCCCTGAGCATGCCAGAATTAATATTGAGGATTTCAGACTTGAATCCGTCCAAAACAACTTGTATTGAACGGTTCGAAAGAAAGTTTCTAATACAACGAAGGAGGGATTCATAGGTACCGCATTTTCGATAAAAGAGCAAGATGCCACACTTTATCAAATGCCTTTGAAATATCAAAAGCAACAATCTTACTTTCTCCAAAACGATCTAAGGATCTATTCCACTGTTCGGTGAGATATCCCATCAAATCAAAGCGGGACCTGTTGCTGTGAAAGCCGTACTGCCGGTCATTAAGAAGCTCTCGGTCTTCGAGATATTTCTTGAGCTGATAATTTATCAGCGTTTCCATGACCTTAGAAAGAAGGGACGTAAGTGCAACCGGCCGATAAATTGGAGGAAGAGCAGGATTCGCTTTTTTGGGTATAGGCTGGACAAATGCTGTTTTCCAACTGCTCGAAACGAGCCCAGGAGAGTAGGATCAATGGAAAAGCTTACGCAGGGGTTTGACCAGTGTGGAAGAACATCTCTTCAGAATAATAGCAGGGATACCATCCGGCCCAGTGGATTTATATATGTTGAGATCCTTTAGCCTTTAGGACTCTCGCCACAGCACGAGTGCGAAAGAAGATTTGTCTCATGGAATCATTGACGCGCTCAAGAACAGGCGTAGTCATAAAACTCTCTGGCAGCGAAGAGTGGGCGGCGAACTTTCTAGCAAAAATGTTAGCTATCGCGAGAGAGCTAACAACAGGGGTGTCATTGTCAATGAGCGTAGGGACCGAAGAAGAAGAAGAATTCTTCATATTTTTAATAAATGACCAAAAGTCCTTGGTCATATAAACATTTGGTCCTTCGAATATGGGCATTGCAGGCCTTCCTGGCTTGTTTAAACTTGTTCCAGTTTTCCTCAGTTGGGTTGGCTTTAAAACACCGGAACTTTATGTCTTTTTCCCTGATTACCTCCTTACAGCTTGAATCAAACCATAACTTTTCCTTGGGTTTGATGCTTATAACCCTATTCGGGATAAAAGTTTTCGTTCCCAACATAATCATATTAGTAACCATATCTGCTCTGGAATCTACGTTACTATCAAGGAAGCATAGTGGCCAGTTAAAGATCCGCAAAAATTGTTGAGTCCCAGTTGGCTTTCTCGTATTGCCATACGGTTCTCTTCGGAGCTCTTTCTCTAACTGGATTAACTTGACAAGAGAAATTTGCAGATATAATACTATGGTCTGATCTGCCTAGAGGCGTTAATACATTGAAAGTGTATTTATCAGGGTCAGACGTAAGAAACAAGTCAAGAGTATTTTCCGCTTTCCGAAGAATTCCTTATGGTGTTGTCTGGCCCGAATCGAGAAGCCACGGAGAATTGTGTGCATTGAGATCGCCCGTAATAACGATTTCAGTGCGAGGATACAAGGATACAATTCTTTGGATGGTGTCAGGCAGAGAATCAAATTCCGAGAAATTGAAGCTCTGCCCAGGTTTGGGCAGTATCTAGTGAATGATGTGCTTATTTACGGAAAACTTGAACCACATAAAATTGAAAAAAGGGTTGAAGCAGCGTCCATACTGTGGTAAGAATTGATAAGCAACATCATTCATAACGTAGACGGCGAGACCATGGTGGGAGAAGAATAAGTAAGATAACTTGAAACAATATCGATGAAGAATGTGCAATTTTCTATGAGTTTTTTTCCCGCAAAACACAGTCGTTCGGTTAATGTTTTCTTTGATCTGTTTTCTTATACGAATGTAAATCTTGAACTTTCAATGACGCTCTCAAGGCAGCGTATCATCATAATTTTAAATATCCCCACCAAACGGATTTCATTTGATCTTTTCTTTTAGAAATAATCTAAAAATAAAAGTCGTTCACCTAGTTACCAATCCCATTTTGATGCCCCAGATCCATCTTCCATCATCTCCCACTTTCGAAATTTTATGCAAAACACAAAGACACATATTTCTTTTTTTTTGCGAGTTTGGACCAGACATTTTGGGATTTTTGTGGAATCAATTTTATTTTTAGAAAGAAAGTTCATTGTCCAGACCGAAAGAAACAAAAGAAAAAAAAAAATTAAATGCAATTCGAATTCAGATTCTTAATCGAATCAAAGATGATGTTCAAACACGAGACAAGCGTTCCTGCGCTCAACAAAACTGCATAGACTAAATTAAATCGAATTGAATTTTTTGTTTTCGCCTAAACTGAATTACTAATTGATTCGGTACTGAACCTGTAAATCTATCACGTGGCATTCGTAATCAGCGTTAGTCTCAATGAAGTTCTTATTCCGAAAAACTGAGAATCACCAATTTACAATTCGAAAACACGTGTTTAACAAATTGATTGATTTTAGGTTTTGCCATGCGAAAACATCCGGTGGATGTAAGCATAAGCAGGCTTGCTTTGCATAGAGAAGGTGTTGTAATAAAAAGAGACAAAATGTAGATGTTTCATGTTTGATTTCGAATTTTAGAGAAGTTTCAAATTATAGTTTTAAAAATCGCATAAAAATCGGTTGAATGGTCTCAGAGAAACGACCTATGAGCAAGAAAATAAAATGTTAGCTGTCAAAATAGAACTTGACAACATTTTGTTTTTATAAGCCGCAATTGAAATTTTAAAATTCAGTTTTGAAAACATCATAACTTTTTGATTTCATGCATTTTGTTTGCGTAAGTTTAAACAAGGAAGCAACAAATATTCAATATTTCAATCCTCACGTCCCTCATGATTAAGCAATTACTCTAAGGTAGGCCTAGTACGATGTCATCTTAGCCAAACGCTGGACTCTTACAAAAAGCAACTTCCAACATCAGCCTTAAGTTAACGTTCGCAGTCTATCCTTACAACAAAAATTAAAAATAAGAGAGATATGCGATGGGACAGCTCTTGGGTCTTGGGCAGACGAGACAAGCAGCAGACACCGTGCTTTGTACTGTCCTCTCCGCGGTTGTCTGAATTTTTTACGAAAATGACACTTGACTCTCACCTTCGTGTTGTTTTTGTTTTTTTTTTTTTTTTTTGGTATATGTACCTATGTTGAATGATTTAAATCTCTGAGAGATACTTATCGCATAATTTTCAACTCCATTTGGAATCCCTATATACAGAACTACTAGGAACTTGTTTGATCGTCTTCCAACCAGATGGACAATGACAGTATCTTTATGAATCTGGCAAAGGGCTACGAGATGTCGTCAACTGTCATATCGCGAGCGTGGTCAAGACAACACTGTCCACTTATGCAAAAAAAAAGTCGCTCAGCTTAGGGTTTTGAATTTTGATGACAGCATCTTCTAAGGCTAACCACAAACCAAAGCGGACAAACTGTTTGCTAGTCGCAAGACAAAAAAAATCGTGTCTTAATTCACCCAACACCGAGGACGACAAAGACAAAATATTCTGTCCTTGTCGCATTCGCTGTGTTTTGCCAGCGGATGAATGGCACAAACACATTTATCGAGAAACATACAAACTGTTGGAATTTCATGTGTATCTTATACAGTATACATACATTGCCGTCTATTTCTCGTGTACGTGAGACCTAACAGGATCCAAAAATGTAAACAAAAATGAACCACGTGGAGAGCGTCCCTACTAGGTATAATCTGCAGACACGTTTTGGAATTACATATGCGTATATACAATTTACATACATTTATACGAAGAAATTTAGTCGAGTTTTCATGCACACTTCCTTGAAACCACAAACATGCACACAAAATAAATCTCTTCTTTTTTCTTAATTCTTCTTTTTCTAAATTCTTTTTACCTTACAACAACATCCATACCAATTTGCACAAAATACAACAAGAAATACCGCAATAAAATACAAATCCAAGTATGAGCAACCGACATGTCCGTTTGTCGAAATCTATTTGTTTGTCTTGTTCACTTTGGTCTGTGGTTCTTCATAAGACGGTGTGTACTTTTAGGCGTCGACATTTTGTCCGGGACTGTTTGTCTTCTTTGGTGTGGTTTGCTCATATACAACCCCATGTATTTACTGCAACTGAAGAGCGGACAAGACTTTTTATCGTGTCGTGTCTGTTTCTGTGTGTGTTGCCTCATATGAGCAATGGACCTGTGTCCGGGGAAGAGCGAACAAACGTTTTGTCCGCTTCGGTTTGTTTTTAGCCTAACCTTTTCTTGTCCATTTTCTTATGTTTCTTGTGATCAGCTAGTTTGTGAAACTTTTTCTTTATTTTTGTAGGCCACCTTGACGTTTGAAAGGTGAGAGAGAAATTCACAAAGCTTACATAACAATTCTACTTACTTATTCGGCTCACAATCCATGAAGGAAATCATGCTGAGATATTGCGGCCTTCCAGCATGATCGGTTCTTCGCATGTACTCTCCAGTCGCCGAAACCAAGCGCTTTGGCATGCGCAGCCTTTAAGTCTTTGTACCGTAGGTTCGGTCTTCCTGGCCGCCTCGAACCTGGGGGCTGGGAAGAGAAAACTTTCTTGGCTGGAGCGTTGTCGTCCATTCGCTCGAAGTGGCCGAGCCAATGTAGTCGTCTTTTCTTGGTCTTCTGGTACAGATCGTGCAGTTCTGCGCCATCGTCGCATATAGGGGATCAAACATCCGTCGAAGAATTTTTCTTCGAAAGTGCCCAGTATCAATTCCCCTTTTTTACTTATCGTCCAGCACGCAGCGTCATAGAGAATAGGACTGGTAAAATCAGAGTTATCCTATAGCAGACACTTTATCTTTCGAGTGAGGAGTTTTGAACCGAGTTGTTTTGCCGAACCGAAGCAGCAGCGGTTGTCTAGGATAATTTTACTTCGGATCTCCACTAAAGTGTCATTTGTGGGATTGATGTTTAGTTTCAAGGTAGGTGAAATCCTTAAATACCTGAAATTGCTTCTACCAACAGTAACGTTTTGTCCTAGGCGGTGGACAGATGTTGCTTTGTTTGTTGATAGCATGTATTTTGTTTTGTCCTCATTCACTTCAAGACCAACGAGTGTCGCCTGTTCTTCAATCGCTGTGAAGGTCTCAAGCACAGCTCTCCTGGATTGACCGATAATGTCAATGTCGTCCGCATAGCCGAGGAGCTGGGTGGATTTGTTGAAGATAGTGTTTTCCGTGCTCACCACCTGCCTTGCGCCCTATCTGCTCCAGGACTATGTTGAGTAAGTCACATGACAGCGTATCTCCTTGTCTAAACCCTGCGCATGTTTGAAACAACTCAGATGAGCTGTTACCATTTGCACATGCACTGCGTATTGTTAAGCGTCATGCGGCACAGCTGGATCAGTTTGTTCGGGATCCCGAATTCAAACATCGCCATCATAAGCTCTTGGCGGTGGATGCTATCATAAGCAGCTTTGAAGTCAATGAAAAGATGGTGGGTTTCGACTTGAAATTCGTTGGTCTTTTCCAGGATTTGCCTCAGTGTCTATCGTTTGGTCTATTCTGTCCATTCTGGTGCGTGCCAATTATTGTGTTGCAGAACGGTTTAAGACGCTCACACAGGAACGTTGGATAGGATTTTGTATGCAACATTAAGCAGGGATATGCCGCGGTAGTTTTTGCATGACATAGGATCGCCACTTTTTTAGATGAGCCATATGGAGTTTATCGACTAGTCAGTGGGCATGCATTCTTCCTTTCACACTTTATTGATGACCTAGTGCATGCTGTTCATCAAAACACCTCCTCCATATTTAAAGAGTTCGCAGGTATGCCATCCGACCCGGCGGACTTGTTATTTTTTAGCTTTTGGATGGCTCTTTCTACCTCCTCTGTGCTGGGGGCTGGGACTTTTCAAATTGTTTAATTTTGTCAACGGAACTGAACCTACTACAAAACAAAACAACAAGCTCCATAATATTTTTGAATTATTTTTTATAAGAGTGCAAGAGACATGCCTATGAATTAATTTGCATCAAAGGTAACTACAGGTTTTCGGCCCCCTTCAATGTCCTTATCGTAGTTGCATTATTCATGTTAACAAAATTCAAATCAAAGCACAGAATTTTAAACTTATTCTATTATATAATAACTGAATATGTGCACTGCTGCAACAATATTCAAACCACGTTCTACATGCAAATGTGAAACTCTGTAAATACGATGTAAGCTTATAAAAAATGGGAAACAAGAAAATGTGCAAAAAGATTTTGTTTACTGCAAGATATTGCAATTTGAAATACTATTATAGTTTTTGCCGATATTGACAGAATGCTTGGATTTTTTTGTCCATTTGTTCTGTGCCGCTGTGGGGTCGGAACAATCGGTGGTATGCGAAATGCTTTGTCTCAGTCTCATGAGATTGAGCTCTGAGAATGAGCTCGATATTGTGAGATAGAGCAAAGCTCAATTTGGTATGCAAGAGCTTTGTCTCATCTCACTATCTTAGTCTCAAAATGTCTTCTTCAATTAAAAGTAGTGTTTGTGATAACTCTTCAAAAAAAAAAAAAAAAACGATGATACAAATATTTTTTGTGTGACGCAAGGGCTTTTTAATGCGCACGTGAGCAGGCGCGGATCCAGAAATTTTTTCTGGAGGGGGTCACAGGATAGAAAAAATTAAAAATAAGAAAAATACCAAGAAAAACACAAATAACAAGAAACCAAATTTCTTCAATTAATTTAAAAAAATTAATTACATTAATATATAAATTTATTGTGTATATACAATTATAAACTGTTTAGGGATATAAAAAATGTAGGTACTCTCAAAACTAACAGCCGATTCTGAGGACCCTCATGACACCTTACAAGTCACAAGTTGAAGTCACATTGAAATTAACCGAAATAAAACTTAGTTCGTAGCCGAAAGGCATTTATTTTAAGAACAATGAATTGCTTTAGAGCGCCCGATTAGGGCCAGTAAGTTATATATAAGTAGAATTAATCAGCTTATTTCACATTTTTGTCTAGCATGTAAGTAGATTTAAGTTTAAATGAATAAAAAAATGAATTATGAAAAAAAAAGCACAAGTTGAGGTGAAATGATTTTTGTGACTTTTTTCGTATTCTGGTGCAGAGTCACAACTTGTGACAGTCACAAAAATTTTTAAATTTGTGACTGCCTCAGACCAGACAAGAAAATATTGCTGTTATTTTGAAGTTTCGATTTGAGTAATGTTTGAGAAATTTTTTACAATATGACTGGTCATTTACTGCTAAGAAAAATATCTTTTACCTTGCATTATTTAATTTCAAATAGTTTTTTCACTTCTTCAGAAAGCAGAAAGTCGAAAACAAATAATGAATTATTTTGATTTCAATTAGACAGGTGAAACCAGAGACGAAAGATGATCGGATACTGACTTACGTTTTACCCTCCGGATACCACAAATTTTATTTAACCATTACCTCGTGTATATGAATAAAAGAGAAAAAAATGTGCACGACTGAGTCGTACGAACTTGCTCCTGCATGCTAAAACTAAATATTTATGATTACTTAAATTGCAAAAAGTAGTGTTAAAATAAGAGATATACTATAAGCAATTCTGATTACACTCTTACTTACAGCTTACACGTAACTCACAAAAAAAACTCAATATATAAAAATAATTAGAATTCATTAAGAAAATTAAAATTTGAAAATGAACCTCGTAAAAACATTTCATTCCAAAAATTTAAATTCCAAACAAATTCAAACCTTATTCTTGATTTATTGAATTTTTTTTTTGAAAATCGTCGGAGCCGTTTTTTTTTAAATTAATTTTTTATATATAAAATTTTTCAAAAATGTTTTAAAATTAATTTGAGTATGCAGTTTTTAAGACCATGTAAATATACATATTATACTCCAACTTGGATTCTTAAAATTGATCCGTTTTTGAGATACAGAATTTTGAAAAAAAAAGTTAAAAATATTTTTTAAAAATCCAAAAAAAAATTTTAAATTTTTTTGAAAACACAATATTATTTGAACAATATATACGTACTTTCAAAAAAAAACTTACGCTGATCGGACTTTCAGTTTTCGAGAAAATCTAATAACAAAAAAACGGTTCTATGGGAGGTACCGTTTTGGAGCAATACAAAAATTTTTTTTTTACATAAAATACATGAATGTTTAAAAAAATTAAACTCAAGAAAGTTTAAAAAAAATCTATCGGGCCGTTTTGGAGAAAAAAAAATGTTTTGGTTTTTGGCCAAAAAAATCGTATGGTGGCTACCCTAAATTTTGATCTTAAAACAAAAATAAAAAAATTGGGATATGACTTTTTGCTCAAACCTCTAATTTTCAAATTTGAAGTCAATCGGACCAGTAGTTAAGGCTGTAGATGCCTGTAAATTTTCCGACAGACAGACAGACGGAATCGCCGGACCCACTTTTTTCGACTTCTCTATCATCGTAATGTCATATCTCATCCTCATCTACAAATTTTTTTTTTTGTACGAATTCAATACTTGCCATATATTCTATATGTCGCAAGTAAAAAGTAACAAAAATCAGGTGGTATGTCGAAGTTTACTGAGATAGTATTGGTAAAAACACGCACACTCTTGCAGTAAACTTGTAGACATTGTCATTTTGACAGCTTGATTTCCAATCTCCCTTTTGACTCATCTGTGGTTGAAACAACAATAATTTTACTCACCATGCTGAGTTGAATATTGTTGCCAGTTTTCTTGTGACTGTTATTTCAGAATTCCTATTTGTAATCGAGTCACAACTATCCTCACAGTCAAAAGGGCTTGTTACTTGTGAGTCGTCACAACTGCAGAATCTGGCTGTAAGAAACATCTTAGGCAATAAATATTTTTATTATGAATTTTCTCTGGAACGTTTCTCGTAAGTTTTCAAATGATTGGCGCTTTTATGGTAGGTGGCTAACTTCACAGTTTGCAATCAAAACATTGAAAGAACAACAGTCCATTGTTGATTTCAGTGTGTTGGAATCAAGATAGTTTGTATTGAATTTTGCAATAAAAAATAAAAAGGTAACAAAATTAAAACCAGAAAATAAGCAGCAAAAGTAAGAAGATAAAACATGGATTCATTTGACGGATGCTTCAATGCTTAATTTCCGTACCCGATCACAGCAAATCAAATAAGCTTTAATTGAGATGATGTTCTTTCATAGACACCTATCGCAGAGTTCCTCGTAGAGCTCCGCTACGAATACGAAAAAATTATAATCATAAGTCCCGAACGAAATGAAAGAGGCATTGTCAAATAACAAATCAATTATTCTGACTTTCGGAATCAGTTGACTACTTCAAAACTTGAAAATCAAAACAAATTACATTTCTACGACGTGAATTCAGAGTAAATTTTAAGGTTTTTTTTTTTTTACTAAAGATGAATTTGATAGCAATTTTTTTGTATTTCTGTATGTATTCGGCGCAGTCACCATTTACATCATCAATTTTTTGATTTTGCGGATCTGCAACATGTAAGATTCAAATTAACTCAAAAAAAACGAGTGAATTGGATGCCATTTGCCAGCCATTTTAGATACAGCTTATTCTATGAAGGCCCAAAAAATTGTGCTTTGACTTTTCTCTTTCTTAAAAAAAATGAGGACTGAACTATTTACACAGTTGTTTATAAAGGAAAATTAAGATGAATGTGTGGCTACATTAGTTTTATTTTTGAATGTCTCAAAAAGATTATCACTTTAACTTGTTTTAAAATTTTTTCAACATTTTCCATTGGTCGTGTGGATTGGTTCTACAGGTAAAAATTCTGGTTCTAGTATTTTTTTCAGAGGGCAGAAAAGAATGAATTGTGGTTATTTGGTTACTTCCTGGTTCTTAAGTTAGCAATAATTTGGTTTTGTTCGTTTGTTTTTTTTTTTCTTATCGGCTTGCCGTGACCCCCCAACCTTGGATCCGCGCTTGCACGTGAGCGCATTCAATTGCTCCAATGCAGGATGGGAATTGATACTTATTTATCCAAATTACTTTTTCGGCATCTGTCTGCTCCAACGTATTCGGAAATTTAATCCAGTCCTCTTTTTTGCTTACAATTTTTTCACCAACTTCGATGATGATCCTAGATACCGAACTTTGGTCGATTCCGAAATCTTCGGCAATTCCGCTTTGGAAACCAGGATCAGCAACGAATCGTAGAAAAACCACCATTCTGGTTTTATTAGATAAACGACCATCCCGAAAAGTATGACTACTTTGAAAAAATAATCTGTTAAGGCCTCAATTTGAGTTTGGGTAAACCCATAAGGAATTTTATAATTTCCTGTTGACTTAACAGGAGCAAAAATATTCATGTTCTCAGCCATTAATATTCCTGAGACAACTAATTTCCATTCTCAATATTTTACGAGCTTTCGCTCATTTGAATGAGACAAAGCTTTTTTTCTGCATACGGAAACATCTCAAATGACATAGATCTATAAAATGAGATCGATCTCATTTTTGTGAGATTTTTCTCAAAAAAATTTTGCATACGAAAGCTAGCAAAAGCTCAAAATAATGAGATTTGAGACTGAGACAATGCATTTCGCATACCACCCAATGTGCCACAAATCGCTTCAACTTGATATTAATTTTACTAACGTGGCTGCTGAACGACTTCCTCATGCACAGAATTAATATCTCACAAAAAAGATCTATTAAGTAGATTAAAGGTAATGAAGATTTTTTTGCTTCGTTCTCCATGATTCTCGTTGTTTCGAGTCGCATTCTGTTTCTGTTTTGATAAAAAGTTCAAACGTAAATCAATAATGCTCATTTTGTTTGAGATGATCCCTTATTGTTTTTAAGATAAATCAAAATCAGTTGTAAGTGTCTTGGAGCAGGCTTCTTCTGCCTCCCACATACACAAAGCGAATTAAGAGTAATTGTTTCTTGCACTAATATAAAGCTCTTCGTTTGTACAATATTGT
Source organism: Sphaerophoria rueppellii (assembly GCA_920937365.1). Classification (NCBI taxonomy): domain Eukaryota; kingdom Metazoa; phylum Arthropoda; class Insecta; order Diptera; family Syrphidae; genus Sphaerophoria; species Sphaerophoria rueppellii. The sequence continues at coordinate 64,760,088 of CAKKXW010000002.1, forward strand.
GCTCCCTGAGTGACCTTTGAACAAAAACGTGTAAGTTATTTAAATCTTCTAAGAAACTTGTTCCTACATCCTATCCTGTTTCTGGGTGGCACTCGTTTAAGGTTTAAGCTATCCCCAGTTTCCAAAGAACTCAGACAATCACACTCTAACAACAGGTAGCTTCCTAAAAAAAAAAAACACTCTCGAAACTTAATTATATCCATCCGCATCCACACGTTCGCTATAACAAGTGGACTATAGAGAAAATGTTCAACTTCTAAGAAATTCGTTTTTAAAATTCCGTGTAAAGTGTCCAAACCGCAACACTTACAATCTGATTCAAGAATTCAAGACCAGTAAAAAGCATGAATGACAAGCCATGAACCAAACTCCGTTCCTCATCATAGCTACCTTGATGACACGGTACCGTTTATTTTTATCTCACCTGTTTCGTTACGTTGTCGGAGCAATTAAATTCCATAAAATGTCTGACAAAATGGAATAGCCAATTTAAGTGAAGACGAACAACCACTTGTTGTTCCGAACACCACTTGAAATTTCCACTCATGACGATGATGACGACTGCGACAAGCATATAAAACAGTAGACAGATCAAGATGTGGTGAAGCTAACCAGTCAGTGGCTATAGCCAATTCTGAAACCGATGGTGGCAAATGATGACGCGCGGACTCAAGACGACGATGATGATGGCCACTTGATGGACACACGGTAGTGTTACGTTCATTAAATACGAAGTTGATGAAGATGCCACTGGGCACTGGTACTCTATAGCACACAACAGCTTCTGATTTTATTATGAGATGCGATGAAGATACAAATTATTTCATTGTAGATGCGTTTTACTATCTTTATTACCTCAAGTGCTCTCAGTTATGCCTTTAATGGTTTCATTTTACAGGCTAATCTGGGCTTTTGGATTCTCCGTCGTCGTTTGTTGGTTCTTTTGAGACATAGCAACGGCGCGCGGCGGAGGCGGCGGCCGAGCGTCGGTAGGGTCTTTGTTTTTATCCGAAACGGCTTCAACGACAGCGACCGGTAGTTGGAAGGTAGATTGCTTGTGTGTGCGTTTTATTAATTGGACGTGACTTAATTTATTTTATTGCCTTTTCCTTTGAACTGGTAACCGTTGGCTGGTTAATAGGTTAGAGGAGATAAATATTGCAGAACCTCTTCAAATTGTTCCGACTTGATAGAGAGATTTTGTCGCTAAAGAAATTTGATAGCGAAAACGAGACTTATTTTCAGGCAACAAAGGAAGTTGGTTAAATAGTTCTATATGTTGTTGGATATGGCGATGAAGAAAACTCTCGGCGCTGGTGTTATTGCCCGTGTAAACTCCTCTACTACCTACTACTTCGAAGTTATATGCGTCTATTGTGACGTTCTGTTTGAGCCGTCGGTAATGGGTGTCCTTCCTCGAAGACAGCATATACTTCGTTTTTCCCTAATTTACCGCTAAAACCATTTTTGCCGCTTCTGTCTCGATTCTCACAAAGGCGCCATTGACACCAAGCTGTATTCTTCCCATTATATCAATTTCGTCGGCGTACGCGAGAAGTTGAACAGATTTTTGGAAGATAGAGCCTCTGGTGTTGAGGGTGGAGTTCTGCACTATCTTCTCAAGAACGATGTTAAAGAAATCGCACGACAGTGCGTGCATCGCCTTGTCTGATGGAGCAGCATGAGTTCTTCATCGTCATTTTTTTGCCAAAACTAGAAATAGCTTTATACATCAGTTCGTCTCTGTAGATGCTGTCATACGAGGCCTTGAAATCGATGAAAAGGTGGTGGCTATCGATTTGGATTTCATAGGTTTTTTCCAGGATCTGCCGCAACGTGAAAATTTGACTTTCCTGTCCTTACTGTAGAGAGGATCTTGTAGGCGATATTAAGTAGACTGATTCCTCTGTAGTTGGCGCTCCCTTTTTCAGGATCGGGCAATTAATGCTGAGGTTCCATTCATCGGGCATGCATTCCTCTGACCATATCTTACAGATGATTTCGTATAGGCTCCTATCTAGCTCGTCGCCTGCTGTTTTGAACAGCTCGGCAGCTAGACCATCTGCTCTAGCGGCTTGATTACAGGCGTGATATTGCCGTTTTTACTTCTTCTAGGTCGCGTTCATTGAATTGTTGATTATCATTGTGTCCGATGAAAGGCTCCTGTCTGACGGCGGTGTTTTGTTCGTCGTCGCCGTTATACAGTCTACAGAAGTGGTCTTTCCAAATCCCCAGCATTGACTGCGATTCTATTATGATGTTCCCTTGTTTATCTCTGTAGGCATTGGTTCTTGCTCGATAACGATGAGCCAGCTGTTTAACCTTTCCGATAAAACCTCCAAACTAAATTCCTGCTGTTGGCTCTCTCAACATCTGACGCTTCTGTTGCTCTCTCTTTTTTCTATTGAGAAACCTGCTTTCCTCGCTCGTAGAGCTCAAGAGCAGCTCTTGTCCTTCGATACTTGATGTTGGCGGCATAGGACTCCTCAAGAGGTTTCTTGATGCTCGATCAAAGAACGCGATCTCTTGCGATTGTAGCCGTCCGACGTCGAATTTTCTTGCAGCATTTCCTTGTTTTGGCCGTTGTCGGGATATTCGTAGCACTAGTGGATGTTGGCTCCTCGGAAAGTTCGAACGTCTAAAATGCTGGACAAGTGCCTTCCGTCAATAGCAATGCGATCAATCTGGTTGACGGTCGATTGATCTGGAAATCTCCATGTACCTTTATGGATGTTGAGTTGTGGAAACCAGGTGCTTGCTACCACAACATTTCGCCCCGCAGCAAAATCGATCAGCCTGAACTCGTTATCGGACTGTTCCACCAAAGATGTCCTCTTTTCCCAGCTTTGCGTTAAAATCGTCAAGGACAATTTTAATGTCATAGCTAGGACATTGCCCATTCGTTTTGTCAAGGAGCTCGTAGAACTCGTCTTTGGTGTCGGTGTCGTCCTTTCTCTAATGGCGTAGATTGCTTGGCAACATTGCATTTTGTTTTGTCTCTTATAGTTTTTACATCGGATTGAAACATTGTTCAATCCATAAACCCTTGTTTAATGCAATGGTTGGTTAAGAACCACATCAAAACCAATTAGGCCAATGCTTTATTTACCATTTCCAATTAGATAACGTAAAGATTTCAAAATTGTTCCAATTGCACCTGATATTTTCCTAATCAGACTCTTTCCCCACAAATGCACATCTTCAACATTTTTATCAACCATGTAGTAGGTACCTATGCCAAGTCGTTATGTCACTTTCTGGTCTAATGCATCGCAGCCTTGAAAAGAGGATGCCTGGATTTAAATTTAAAAATTGTTTGTTTGATTCTGCAATCGAAAAAGAAGATACGGATGAGTCCCTTTCGAAGCAGTTTTTCATTTGAAATCAACAGACATCTCCATATGAGACTTCGAATTGAGGCCATTCATAAAACCTCCTGTTGCTGCTTCAGTCGTTTACAAAAAAAGCAATAGAGTCAAAAAAGTTTCTTTCATTGTGACATAACAACATTATTGTCGACAAACGAAGGAGCAAACGTTTTTTATGTTTTTTTTTTTTTTGCCAAATTAGGCTAACCTACCAGAAACAGCTTTAACCACCAACAGCAGCATCTCTCTCCAGCATAGACTGCAACCAGCTAGCTTGCAGCGCAGGCACAGCAGTAAGACTATGCTAATTTGCAGGTGCAGAGGCGAACACTTTAAAGACCTGAAAACCTGAAACACTAAATTTTGCCTACTCTTACAATACATTTTTAGTATAGGCACACTCATGTTGAACTCATATGTCACAAATTAACAAAGGAAACCCCGTTGAACATCGCGCTCAACGCGGGAGCGGCATTAATCCACAATAATTCAACCAGCCAATCCAGCCGAACCAAATGGAGAGGAAAAAGTTGTACAATCCTGATACATGTGTCGCAACAAGCTCTATAATGCAAATAAACAAACAAAACGAATTATTCCAAACAGGTATTTTAAAGACAAGAACAAAAACAAAAACATCTGTTGCACGCGTGTGTGGATGCACCCTCAACTTTAGGCTCCATTTAAGTTGCACCAGTGGCAATAAACAAATTAACATTTTAACATTTGCAATTGGAAAGGTTTTTTGATGTTTCTGTAGGCCAATTATCTATGAAATTAGAGCTTGTAGATACGTCTTGTGCAATTGTCGTTTAAATGGAGCTGAGAAATAAGGTCAGGTTTGCCAAATTTGGATGATGCTTTAAAAAGGTACTTTTCAGCAGCGATCGATCCTTTTTTTGGATAGATGTAGTAAAGTGCGGTTTCGCTTTGGTTCAATAGCTTTCAAGCTGTAGTTATTGTGACCACCCAACTATTAAAACATTGTTACTCAAGTGCGTTCAATTTTTCAGATCCCCGTCGTCGTTTTATTTGCGTAAGTAGGTCTTAGAGAAAAATAACAAATGTACGTATTATTTTTACTTATACTGCCTACTAAGTTTGTTGGTTTGTTTGAACGCGTTTATCTCAGGAACCGCTTAATCAAATTGAACAATTCTTTTTGTGTTGGATAGTTGTGTTCGGCAATTCGTCTGCCCTACGTTGAGTAGTTTCTTCTAAGTAAGAAATTGTTCTATATAGTAAAGTCTGATTTTGAATTTTAACATCGCTTTTTATGGTTTAAAAATATAAATTTCTCTGTCAGTGCTAAAGTTCTTTGACTTTTGCATTAAGTGTTTTCAAAAAATGCATAGGTTCATTAAAGTTCTCTTATGAGGTATTGAGGTCCCTTATATCGGCAGAGAAATTGATCTTTACATGGGTCAGAGTACAGCAAAAATAGCCCCTTTTTAAATCGTCAAGAAGTGATGCCAAAGTTTTAATCAGACTTTACTGTAGGACATTTTTTTTCTGGGAATATGTACGTATTCGTTGCCTTGGTAATATTTTGTGTTAAAAAAAAAATTATTCGGATTTTTAAAAATATAATTTTAGACTTTTTTTCAAAATTCTATATCTCAAAAACAGATTAATTTAAAATATCAAAATTGAGGTGTTATGCGTATATTAACGTATACCCAGATTTATGTTAAGAAATTTTTTCAAAAATTTTATATATAAAAAATTAAAAAAAAAAAAGAAAACAGCGCCAAGAATTAAAAAAAAAAATGAAAAAGCAACACATTTTATTGCATTCATTTTTTTTTTCAGATAAAATTTGATTTGAGGAAGATTAACAATTTCAATTTTTCTTATTAATTCTTATAAATATTACGTACCTACAAGTTTTTATTTCTTAACGTTTTTTGGGAGTTAAGTCTTGGAATACAGGAGCAAGTTCGCTCCACCCAGTCTTGCACATTTTTTCATGATAGATTGGAAACTTGCCAGGTCTACGCGTGAGGCAGTCAGTACTGATGTTTTTTTTTTTTTTTTATTTGCACCCACTCAAGGGATTTTGTATACCCTTTTTATACCAGAAACACAGTGAGTGCTTTCGGAAGAAAGGAAGGAGCAGGAAAGGAGGTGTCGGTGTACATTGGTCTTGAATTCTTGAACATTGTAATGACTGGGAAAGACAGAGTGTGGAAGAGAGTTCCACATTCGCGTAGTACGGCTAAGAAATGATTCTCTAAACTTGAGAGTACGTCCGAAGTTGGGCTCGAGTGTAAACTGATGGGCATTCCTAGAAGCGCGAGTATTACGGTTGAATTGTCTAAGGGGAGGGATGCAACTGGCTATTTCTCTAGGGCACTTGCCGTAGAGGTAACGATAAAACAGAGAGAGAGACCCGAAACGTTACGACGGTGGTCTAAGGGAGTGAGAGAATCAGTGATGTCTCTATCACCGATCATTCTTACGGCTCTTCTTTGTATACCATCCAAGAGGCTTAAGTATGCACCTGGAGCACCAGCCCAAAGATGGGAATTGTACTCAAGCTTTGGACGGATATAAGTCTTATAGATAATAGCCAGTTCAGACGGGGAGACAAATTTCTTCCACCGTCTTAAGAAACCCAAACATCTTGCGGCATTTTTGGCGCCATCGCGTATGTGCTCGGTCCACAGGAAGTGGTCAGTGATGCACATACCGAGGATCTCGAGATGTTTTGTCTCATTGATGCAAGTGCCACTTATGATGGACAGTGGGCTTGGAGCGTATATCTCGCTTCAACGATACAAGACAGCATTGGATTTTCGAAGCATTAAACTCTACTCGATTTTGTATTCCCCATTGTACAATGCCTTGTAGGTCAGAGTTAAATGAGCTTATCATACTTTGCCGTTGCATTTCCACATCTGAAGAGGAGGGATGTGAGTCTGGAAACAAATATGAGAACCTAAGGGTACTATCGTCAACGAAACAATTTATTTGAGTAGAAGTAACAGACAAGAGATCATTAATGGAAATGAGGAAGAGGGTCGGAGATAAAACGGAGCCCTGGGGTACACCAGCATTTATATTGTGGGTTTCAGACTTGAATCCGTCCAATACAGCTTGTATTGAACGGTTCGAAAGAAAGTTGCTAATCCAACGAAGTAGGGATTCATCGATATCGAAAGCACACATTTTCGATAAAAGAGCAAGATGCCAAACTTTATCAAATGCCTTTGGAATATCAAGTGCAACAATCTTACTTTCTCTGAAACGATGTAAAGATTTGTTCCACTGTTCGGTGATATAAACCTTCAGATCTCCAGTCGACCTGTTGCTGCGAAAGCCGTACTGCCGTTCATTAAGAAGCTTTCGGTCTTCGAGATATTTCTTGAGCTGATAGCTTATCAGCGTTTCCATGCCCTTAGAAAGAAGGGAAGTAAGTGCAACCGGTCGATAATTGAAGGGAGAAGAAGATTCGCCTTTTTTGGGATTGGCTGGACAAATGCTGTTTTCCCACTGCTCAAAATGAGTCCAGAAGAGTAGGGTAGATAGCAAAGCTTACGCAAGGGTTTCGCCAGCGTGTAAGAACACCTCTTCAAAATAATAGCGGGAATACCATCAGCGGATTTATGTATGTTGAGATCCTTTAGGACTCTCGCCACAGCACGAGTGCAAGAAGATTTGTCCATGAATTTCCTATCAAAAATGTTAGCTTTCGTGAGGAAGCTAACAACTGGAGTGTCATTTTCAACGAGCCGGGGAAGAAGAATAATTCTTCATATTTTTTACAAGTGACTGCCTTTGGGACATTGCAGTATTTTTGCCTTAATTTTTGGTCATGTAAAAATTTTGTCCTTCGAATATATGCATTGCATGCCTTCCTGGCTGGTTTAAACTTGTTCCTCAGTCCTCAGTTGGGTTGGCTCTAAAACACCGGAACTTTATGTCTTTTTCCCTGATAACCTCCTTACAGCTTGAATCAAACCCTATTCGGGATAAAAGTTTTCATTCTCAAAATAATCATATCTGCGTTGGAGTCTACGTCACTATCGAGGAAGCATAGTAACCAGTTAAAGATCCGGAAAAAATTGTTGAGACCGTCCTAGTTGGCTTTCTCGTGTTGGTGTTAACTATTGAGGAGCGACGAACTATTAAACAATACTCTGAATAATGGGGTGCACAAAAACGTATCAAGCTAAAATCATAAACATTTAAATAAAATTTTTATCTATTTATTAACTGAAATATGTAAATCAATAAAATAGAAAAAAATTTTTTTGGTTTTAAAAAATCACTAAGAAAAACGTATTCTCGGGAAAGTGCAATAAAATAAAATCATATTTTCGATTATTTTTCGAAAATGTATTCGAAGAACGCACTAATGTCTTCATTGAATTGGCAGTTTTCGTTTGATAAATTATTTTTTAGAATTACTTTTTTTCGTATAAAACCATTTTTTTAATAGGCTCAGAATCCTGAAATATGGGAAGAAGGGTTCTTCGTAATCGTAAGCCACCAAGTGAAAATGCAGAGTATGTAAATCTGGTCCAGTGATTAACGTATCTTAAGATACGCAGCCCTTCTCCCTTGAAAATCTCAAAAAACACTACTTACATACAAACAAGTTTATTCAATATCTCTTCGAATTTCCAGCAAAAAAAAGAACTCAACGCCTTTCCTCAAAAATGTTCCAATTTTCCTACTCTTCGATTCCTCATAATTTCTATATTTTTTAAATCATCATTAATTCTAAATTATTACTCAAAACATGCACCTGAGCATCCACTTCCATTTCCATTCAAATCAACTTTCTCAATACAAAGGCCCCCCACATTCAAAAATAATAATTCAATTTAAACATTATATTCGATTCACGTTCAAATCTCTATCAATTTACTTCAACGAATGGAGATACCCATGTAAATAAAACTTGAAAGGGTAAAACCATAACAAGCATATTTCTAACTCAATGTCCAATCAAATAGTAATTTTTCAAGTCTTATAATCAGGTGACAACATCGATGTACATTGTCAGTGTCCAACTATGGCAATCATAACATGTTTTCGATTCCAAGCAGAAGGTTCACTTTTATCTTGGATACACCGAGTTTTATGTGCCCACCAAACGACATTGCAATGACAAACAAAATAATGAGAAGATAACGATATCGATAAAGAAGATTAAGATGAAAAATGTTTAATGATTGAGCCACAAAGAGAGACACCATCTTAGAACCAAGTGGTGGTAGGTAAGACCGACTCGCAAGTACCTATACAATGTGCCCACATCCATGGTCATTAGAAGACTGGAGAAGGTCAAAGAAAAAAGAAAAAAACGGCTCCACTTCAAATCAAAAGATGAGCGCTTCACTGCGCTGTGCTCTCGAACGCTAAGTGGAATTTAAATTATAAAACTAAATAGGATTAGATAGTTGTTCTTACTCATTGAATACAAGATACTTTCACCTTTTTTTCTGGTCCACAAAAAAGTCCCAATCCCATTTTCGGTCAAAGGAACAAGTTAATAATGAAATTCACATTAATTTTCTCATCGTTACGGGCACCCATTGAGACCACCTGTATCGGAGTTGCGTTGAGACGAGGCATGCGGGAGAGGTGTCTATTCGTTCCAGTAATTCAAACAACAATGAATGAAGAAAATCAATCTAATTCCTGGAGTTTGGTGTAAAAGATTCTCAAGAGTTGAATTACATACGATTATTTAAAAACTCCCACAAGAACACACACAAGAGAAAAAGAAATTCGTCAAAAATTGCAACAGGTACGCCTCAATGTACACAAAATATCTGTGAGATACTTTCTTTTGGTTTACTTAATTTTCATGAATGGGAAATCGAAATTTTTCTGGGAGGAAAATTCGTCATTCACACGCACAGGTGGCAATTGAACAAACAGGTAGCTCTTAAAAGCAAACCAACAACAACAAACGACCTGTGTTTATAACTGGACAAGTTGCAGCAATCATCACCATCAATTCAAAGTGCTTCGAATAGCCAGGAGCAGGTAGATGAATTCTCGGATATTTTTGCACTGTCAGAATCCCATATTGTCATGTGAACCTGTACTTTTTCAAATTAGGATTATGTGAACTCGTTTTGGTGTTTTATTGTTATTTTTTTTGCAGATATTTTTTAGAGGATTTTTGTGAACTTGTTAAGGTTTTTTTTTGGATTGCTGTGAGATATCCTTTCGCTAGAAATGGTAAAGTGAAATCTTTGTTTTGTTTATGGATTCCGATAATTCGCTTGTTGGGAGTTCTATAAACACAACAACTACTACCTTTCGTGTTCTGCTAACTGTTTGAGATTCTTATTGTTATGCTCTTTAGCACGCAAAAAACTGAGCCGAGGGATACACTTATTTTTGTTTTGATGTTAATTTTACCTGTTGATGGACTTTTTTTTAAAGAAAGATTTTTGGGTTAAGTTGTTTTCTGTGGGAAATAATTTTGGGAGGTTTTATGTTTATTTTTTTTTTTTTAGAAATATTTAATTTGCAGTTTTGTATTTTTTTTACACATTGGCGATACAAAAATTTGACAGGAAATTTATTGTTAAAACTGAAATGGTGTGTGAGATTCAGAATTTAATGTACAAAATGACTACCTGGATGAGTTCATTTGCATAATTATTTTTCGGATTTAATGTTTTTTTGGTACCGAAGTATGTATTCGTTTTATTTCGAATGCTTTTGGATTTTTTTTAAAAACTTATTTTGTTGGGAGTGTAGCAAGTTTTTGTTTAAATAACTATGCGATCGTTCGTAGAAACAATAAAAACAGAAACTCATTAATGGATTTCAAAGTCGTTCGGAATACTTAAGCCAATAAATTTATTTTACGTTTTGAACTTTCACATTATTTTGTTAGTTCTTTTTATCTAACATTGAATCTTGTTCTGAATATTATAAAAAATTTTATGATTTTTATTTATGTCTTGATAAAAACAAGGAGATCCTCTAAACTGCACCAACTATAGAGGAATCAGTCTACTTAACGTCGCATACAAAATCCTCTGTAATATGCGAACGTCTGACGCCTTTCGTCAACAATCTGATTGGTCCTTATCAATGTGGCTTCAGGCCAGGAAAGTCAACCATCGACCAAATTTTCATGTTACGGCAGATCCTGGAAAAAACCTATGAACTCCAAATCGATACCCATCACCTTTAAATCGATTTTAAGGCCACGTATGACAGCATCTTCAGAGGGGAACTGTATAAAGCTATGCCTAGTTTTGGCATCCCTGCCAAACTTGTTCACTTGTGCAAAATGACGATGGAGAACTCACGCTGCTCCATCAAGGCTGGCAACGAGCGTACGGAATCTTTCGACGTCAAAAAAGGATTTAGACAAGGCGATGCTCTGTCGTGCGATTTCTTTAACATCGTTCTTGAGAAGATAGTGCAGAACTCCACCGTCAACACCAGAGGCACTATCTTCAAAAAATCTGTTCAACTCCACGCGTGCGCCGTATTTGATATATGGAAAACATAGCGTCATGTCATGGCTTGTGAGATGAGACAGAAGCGATTTTTGGGTTTAGCGGAAATGAGGGAAAAACGAAGTATACGCTGTCTTCGAGGAAGGACATCACAACACCGACGGCTCGGACTGAACGTCAAAATAGACGCATACATATTCGAGGTAGTAGAGGAGTTTGTCTATCTAGGCTCCGCTATAAACACGGGCAACAACACCAGTGCCGAGATCAGACGAAGAATAACTCTAATTGCTGTTTCTTTGGGCTAAGAAAGCAATTGAGTGGAAAAGCCCTCTCTCGAGTAACTAAGGTAAAACTGTACAACACCGTCATCATCCAGTCCTGCTGTATGGTGCAGAAGCATGGACCTTGACAAAATCGGATGAATGTGCCTTAGGCTGTTTCGAGAGGTAAGTTTTTCGGGTCATGTATGTAATGTATGTATGCTCCTGATAATTGTCTTAAGTTCCATTCATCTAGTTTGCCTCTTGAGACCATACGTTGCAGATGAACTGGTTCAACCTCCTAACAAAATTAACTACTGTTACTTTGTATAGTTCAAGTGTTGGAAAGTTGCAATGTGCGGTATGCATCTTTTAAAGTAAATTAACGTAATTCATGTAGTGTCCGTAGCTTAGTGGTTAGGTGCGTTAGCTATTAAGAAGAACGTCGTGGGTTCGAGTCGTATACTCGTGCCCATAGTTTTTATTTCATCTTGCACAGGACTGCCTCTTGCGAAGAACTGACAAATCTTCCAAGAGTATCATCTGTCATGAAAAAGTGCTTCTCAACTTTGCCGTTTGGAATCGGCGTTGTAGGTCCCCTCAATTCTTCACATTCACCTAGAGAATTGTTGATGAGAGTAAGCCACTTAGGCTTTGGCTTTTCAAGAGCTATCGCGTCAATCCATTTATTTTTAACGTAATTCATACGGTCCACTCTTTTATTACATTACTTTGATTGTCTCAATTGGCACTGTTTTTATTTGCTTAATTGACTCGAACCTGTTTTAGCATCCTTTTTCCTTCTTTTGTGTGTTTTTTTTTTCCTTCTGAGAAGTCGGTGGTGTTAATCCTTGCACCTCTCCATTATTGCGGTGTCGTGTCGAATTCTATGTCATGCATTTCCTTGTACTTACCTCAGTGCACATGAGCTTAATGTTGTGGTGGATATAGCGTGTGTTGAAACGGATCGTTTGGTGGCTCTCAATCACATAGTGGGAACTCAAGACTTTTTCTTATCTCAACTACAAATCCGCATAGAAATGTTCTCAGTAAAGGGGTATCAATTCAAATCTTATTCAAACCTGGCATCCACCTTGTCTTTATACAGTTTATTTTCCAATCAATGTAATTAATTCTACAAGTCCTATTTCGTAGCAAACTTCCAACTGTATTCTTCTAATCAGTTCCTAATTAGGCTGCAGCACAATTTCCCCAACAAGTGCTAGTGCAGGTGATCAGAAAATCGAAGGATCCCCTCACTTAACCTCTAACATTTCCCAACTGCATGCCATCTCATAGTTTTGGAATTAATTTCAATAAAGCTTTCAAAAAACAATTACCGTTAAATATTGCGGTCATAAAAGTCAGGAATTCCAATACCTTAAATATCAACTTAAACTCTGCCTTAATCATTTGAAACTCCATCGCAGCCTAGATGCCAACTATGAACGTCAAACAGGAGTTCCTAGCACAGAATTATATATGCAAAATGGTCCATTTGTCCATGGGGTAGCTTAAATTTAACTGCCCACTCCACCCATTGCCATTCATTGACGAAAAACTGTATTCCGACCATTCATTGCCATGTGTGTGCATCTTGAGACAGTGTTGTTGTTGTTGTTTCTCCATGCTGCAACTTTTAAAGACAAATAACCGTCCATAAAACAATTCAACGAAATAATACGGGCATCGGAGCAGCCGCAACAATGAAAAAAAAAACAAAAACAGAGGCAATAAAAACAAAGAACGGGCAGAATCAACCGATCATCCTGGAGCTAGTGCAACAGGTAGTTTCCCTCTACACAAAGTCCACCTGACCATTTGGCGACGACTGTGAATGTTTGGTTTCACGAGAAAAGCCCCCATCAATTGAGAAGCACGGCTCCTCCGGCTTCCTTGCACTATCGATGATAGTGGTGACCTGTTAACTCCATTCCGAAACCGACAACCTTCTATGCCGACGTCGATGATGATGATGATTCGCCACTCTCCTACTGTCGGACGTGGTCGTAGTCGTCCGGCAAACATGAGGATGAGATGAGAATAGTTATATATTTTATGGCCACCATATTCGTTCGATTGTATGGGGCTTGGGTATTGCGATGGCTGTGGCATTCTCCTAATCCACATCTGGACACAAGCACTGGTACTGCTAGTAATCACAATCAATTTCCATATGATAATATTTTTGCAGCACTGGAGAGCAGCACTGGCACCATCAACTTACGACCGCCATCTAGCAGACTTGTAAGAGAATTTCGCCAGCAAGAATAATTTCAAAAATAAAACTTGTAGCCATAGTTGTTTTTTTTTGTGCGTCAAATGGTAGATATAAATGCACTCATGAAGACCCAAACGTCCTCAACAACTTCCGTCTACCAAGTCCTACTCTCACCTCCACTTGGTGACCACCGGGTGTCTAGTACCGCAGCTGGAGATAAAGTGAAAACCCCTATGGAAGGCTTCGGTGACAGCTAATGAGAGAGGGCGGGGACACTACTCTTTTTTCCAGGCGGCAGCTAAAGAATTCCAAGGATGGAGTCAACGGTGGCGTCTGTACTTCCAGTTATATTGAACTACTCAGTGAACAACTTATACGGGCTACGTCGACATATTTGGAACTCAGGCCGATAAGGAGCGGTTCGTCCAGCTCTTTGCCCTTGTAGTTTAAATAGCGACCTGGCCCTCCAGGTTAGGGCTCGTGCTTTGGGGTGAATTCAAAATCACGTAAAGAAAAGCTAGCTGCGAAGCAACAATCTCAGCAGATTCTTTCTCGTGTTTTTAAAGTAAGGGACCTAGGGGTTCTTTTTACACCGAATCTTGATTTTACAGAGCACATTAACAACATTGTTAATAAAGCTAATTCTATGCTGGGTTTCGTTAAGCGTTGGTCAAAAGAATTTCTTGATCCTAACGTCACCCTTTCTCTTTATAATTGCCTTGTTCGTCCGCATCTTGAATATGCTTCACAGATTTGGAGTCCTTATTATAACGTTCATATTGACAGGTTAGAATCGGTGCAACGTAATTTTACTCGTTTCGCATTAAAAGGTATTCAATGGCATGATCCTCAAAATATTCCTCCTTATGAGGATCGATTATCACTTCTTCAAATGCAAAACGTTGTCTCAAAGAAGGACTAACAATGATTTAGTTTTCCTTCATCAACTCATAACAGGTGTCACAGATGCACCAGACCTCCTTAGTGCTAAACTTTTTTATCATCGGGGAGGAGGTTATCACCTTCGCACTTCGCAGCATCGATCTAATTGAAGTCCCAAGACATAGGACCAATTACGGAATGCATGAGCCCTTGACAAGGATGAGTAGGCTTTTGAATTATAATACGGATCTTATTGACTTACATATTAATAAGAATAAATTAAAGACTTGGCTTATAAATAGTGTAGCACGCTCTTAATTGTTTTAATTGTTGTCTAATCATGTATTGTTTTTTATTTGTTTGTATTTGTATAATTTTGTCATTTCTTGTGTAAGTGTTCGTTTGTTTTAGATTGCCTACTAACAACTAACACTGCACTAAGTGATGAGCGGTCTATTAGCTCAGTTTTCTGGGTTAAAGACTAATGGTCGTTAGATGTGGCTTGCTTTAAGCTCTCTTCGACTTTATCTGATAGTGTGAAAAAAAACAACAAGCCTCGGGTACGAACAGATTTACTGGCGACGAACCATGCAAACGAAATAAGGACAACGAGATTCGGATCTGTACGTGGAATAAGGTTCCTTAAGACACCACGTGCAGCCGAACTAATAGCGGATGCCCTAGAGTGTAGTAAGGCGGATTATAACTGCTATCCAGGAAATGCGATGGGTTGGGCACGGAAAAAGCAGGGTGAAAAACTGCGATATCTACTGCGGCGACTGCTACAAAGAACAACAACAGCATCTGCTTGGATGTGGCTTTGTCCATGAAGGCACTTAGGCAGCATATCCTAAGCTTCAGAGCTGTCAACGGGCGCCTCACGGAAATCCGCATAAAGGCTAAATTCGGCAACAAGAGCCTAATATGCGGCCACACCTCCACAGAAGAGAAAGATTACGATACCAAAGACAAGTTCTTCTAGCTAATCTACAAGTCATACGAGCAATGCCCTAGCTTTGACGTTAAAATCGTTTTACTAGATTTTAACGCCAAACTAGGATGAGGGGACATCTTTGGTGGAACAGTCGGAAAACACAGCTGGCACGAAAAATTCTCCGATAACGGATTCAGGCTTATTTATTTTGCAGCTGGCGAAACATAGTAGTACCAAGTACGCGTTTCCCACATCTCAACATCCTCAAAGGCACCTGGAGGTCTCCAGTCCAGACTGCAATCAACTGTCAACCAGGCAAGTCACTCTTCAAGCATTATTGATGTCCGAACCTTCCTAGGGGTCAACATCGACTCGGACCACTACATCGCTGTAGCCAAGGAAGTGCAGCGGATATCTCGACCAAATCCAAAAGAAGAAAGTATAACATCGTCCTGCTACAATCGCAAGAGATCGCCAGATCCTTTTCCGATCGACTGTCAAGTACCTATCCTTATGAGAAGTCCGCTACAGCCAGCATCGAGCATTGATAAACATTGGCACAATTGCCAGGAAGCCATTAAGGATGCTGCCACCAAAATGAAACCCCTGGTTTGATGATGAATGCAGGCAGGTTCATGCAGCCAAGCAAGAAGCATATAAAGCAGCGCTGCACAGAAGAACACAAGGTTTTCAGAAAGAAAAAAGAAACAAAAACTCTGAAACCTGTAAAGACCAATAGGAGAAATATCGAAGTAGAGTCACAGGATATGGAAGGACCACTTCTGCAGACTGTACAACGGCGATGACGAATCATGTTTCGCTGTCAGGCAGAATGAACCATTCAATGAAGACGACGTTAGCCAAGATTTACGTCAACTCGAACTTGAAGGAGTGAAGATAGCAATATCTAAACTTAATGCGAAAAAAAAACAAAGCCGCGGGAGCTGACGGCATCACTGCCGAACCCTTCAAACAGGCGCCGATGACTTGTAAACGAGCATGCACACAACTCATCTCACTCATATGGTCGGAAGAGAGCATGCCCAATGAACCTCAATGAACCTCAGCATTGTTTGCCCGATCCTGAAGGAATGAGACCCTCTAAACTGCACCAAGGACAGAGGCATCAGCATCCTATAAGATCTTCTCTGCAGTACTGTATGAACGTCTGAAGCCGTTTGTCAACAAACTGTTCGGTCCATATCAGACCAGGAAAGTCCACCATCGATCAAATATTCACATTACGACACCTACCATCTTTTTATCGATTTTAAGGCTGAGTATGATAGCATCTATCTAGAGAAGAACTCTATAAGGCCATGTCTAGTTTTGGCATCCCTACAAAACTAAAAGAGTGAAGGATGGCTTGGTCACGTGGAGGAGATGGACACCAATACTCCGGCCCGTAAAGTCTTCGAATGCACCCCAGAGGGACGACGCAGTAGAGGAAGACCAAGGCTCAGGTGGCACGTGTTCATTGTAAGAAACTTCATTTCGTTTTATAGTATAGTAAACTTCTTCTTGTTTAAACTTCCTTTTTAGTCTGCGATTAGAATTCAATTCAATTTTTCTTTATAAGATGCTTAATGGTGAAATTTCCCTTCCACACATTCATCCTAGCCATTCATGGAAGTAGCTTCCGTCATACACTCGAAACAGACAAGGTGGGGTGACGTTTGAAGACACAAAAAAGCAACAGAGGCGATGGCGATCGTTTTGCGTGGGTGGTCGATCTTCCGAGTTCCAAGTAGCAATACAGGGGCTTGCTGGACGAGCAATTTCAGTAGAAATTGTACCACAAGTTTGAAGTATTAAAATTTTATTCGCGATATTTATCACCCCAAGCATTGAAGTTGCTAGCTGTTTTTGCATTTTGATCCTTAAGACGCCTTTAACCGATATGGAGGAACGTTTTCGCCGCTGGAAAAGCCCGTCACATGTGTTGGGGATTTCACTTTGAGTAGAGCAGTAGTATTGGAATCCGAATTCAAATCGGTTGCCAATATTATTTGCGATGATTGTGCTGTCTTTTTTTTTGCTGGGTATTGGAATTTGATTTTTTTTAGCCGAGTGAGGTACCGGCTGGCGCGGTGGCGGCGCTTTCTGATTGTTTTATTGGAAGATCAGTGCGGTTAGCGGAAGGCCAGTAACTTTGCCGCACATAGAAATCGTATGAGAAAAAGTTAGGAAAGTTACGTTTTTGGAAAAAAAAATGTTGAACAGTGTTTCTGGTCAATTCTGCGGGTCCTCAATTTTTATTAACGTTCATTGGTTTTTCTTCAGAGACTTTTCGCTATGGCCATTTTTATGGATGACCTTTGGTATTAGGATGTCTTGAATTGCATCAGACTGACGGTTTGTGTGATGGAATCGAATTTTGTTTGTAAAAGCGTTTGTCTTTTGGTTAAACAGTAGCTCCCATATAAACTTTCTTATTTGCTTTTTGTTGTTTTTATTAATCATTAAAAAGTAAAATAGTACTTAAATAATTAACATTCACTTCTTCTTCTTTTTTTCATTTCAGTGCTGTTATAGTCCTTATTTCGCCCACGTATCTCACATAAGTGTAGAGAGTATGACCTATGAAATCGGCGGCAAGCCTCATTGTTTTTTATTGTTTCATTTTTGAGACCGATCCGACCGTTTGCTGGTGTTTTTGCATTTGATCGTTTCAGGAGTCTTAAAGCCTTCCTTTCTATTTTGTTCCCGATTGTATCTAAAGGTTGTATAGCAGACGGAGTTTTCAATGACCCTTCTTTGAAGTTAGTTAATCCAGCTGAGGTGGTAGTGTTCTTTTTTCGAAGATGATATTGTGCACTGTATTTGAGTGCTGAATGAATGGCGGAAGATAGGAGAATGTTTTCACTACTTCATCCAGTAGCTTCACTATATATCATGGATCCCAAATATATACTTCAACCGAAGATTGGATTCCAACCCCAGTGGGAAGTTGTTGGCGGTAGCAAAGAGAGGAAGAGAGCGGGAGGAGGTATGCGCCCACTAAGGCATGCCTCCTTTTCAACAGGCGGCAGCGGACGAACTCCCAAGATGGAATCAACGGGTTCTACAGTTCCATTTAGGATGAACTACTACGACATATTCACAGCCCAGGCCTATAAGGAGAGGTTTTGTCAGTTCTTCGTCTTAGAGTTAAACTAAAGACCTAGCCCTCCAGGTTGGGGGTCATGCGTCGGGGATAATTACGGAATTAATGATGACGACCCACGCAAACGATTTAAGGACAACCAATTTCAGTTTTGCACTTGGAACATTAGTTCCTTAACAGACCACGTGCAGCCGAACAACAAGCGGAATTCCTTGTCTGCTATAAAGAATATATAACTGCCATCCAAGAAATGCGATGGGATGGTCCGGGCCTACGTAAAATGAACAACTGTGATATCTATTATGGCGACTGCTACCGGGAACAAAATCAGAGTTTATTTGGGTGTGGATTTGTTGTTGGGACTCGACGAGGGAAGAAGGTTTTGAGATTCAACTCTGTGAATGAGCGCATAAGCCTCATCTGCGCTCACGCCCCATCTGAGGAAAAGGATGAAGACACCAAGGACAGGTTTATTGAGTTCCTCGACAAGACCTATGAGCAATGCCCTAGCTATGACATTAAAATTGGCCTTGGAGATTTTAATGCTTAGTTGGGTAGAGAAGAAATCTTCGGTGGAATAATTGGACGACATAGCCTACACGACACCAACTCCGATAACGGATTAAGGCTAATCGATTTCGCTGCGGGGCGAGACGTAATTGTAGCAAGTACGCGATTCCCAAATCTCGATATCCACAAGGGGACATGGAAATCTCCTGATCAATTAACCGTCAACCAGATTGATCACATTGCCTATACACCTCGAACCGAAGATTGTAGGAACCATCATGGGAACATCGTAGTGGAACCACAGTCAGTGCTGAGGATATTTAAAGATCACTTTTCCAAGCTGTATAATGGCGATGACGAGCAAAACTCCACCAGCAATACAGAACCATTCAATTTGGGTGCAAAAGGCCAACAATTCCACCCACCCGACTGAAGGTCGGGTAAAGATAGCGATATCTAAACTCAAGTCGAACAAAGCCGCTGGAGCAGATGGGCTAGCCACCGAAATGTTCAAAGCTGCTGGAGATGATTTGGTTAGGAGCCTGCACCAGCTCACCTGCAAAATTTGGTCGGAGGAAAGCATGCCCGACGAATGGAACCTCAGCATCGTATTCTCGATCCTCAAGAAAAGATATCCCCTGAACTGCACCAACTACAGTGGTATAAGTCTCCTTAAAATCGCCTACAAGATCTTGTCTGCCGTGCTGTGTAAACATTTGAAGCCCTTCGCCAACAACCAGATAGGTCCTTATCAGTGTGGCTTCAGACCCGGAAAGTCCATCATCGATCAATATTCACCCTAAGGCAGATCTCGGAGAAGACCCAGGAACATCAAATCGATACCTACCACCTATTCATCGATTTCAAGGCCGAGTATGGCAGCGTCTGTAGAGACCAACTATATAGAGCAATGTCTATAGTTTTGGCATCCTAGAAAAACTCGTCCGTATGTGTAAGATGACAGTAGAAAACTCAGGCTGTTCCATCATGGTCGGAAAAAACCTAACGGACGCATTTGATTGCAAAGAAGGCTTTACACAAGGCGATGCGCTGTTATGCGATTTCTCCAACAGCATTCTTGAAATGATTGTGCAAGGCTCCAACGTCAACACCAATAGCACAATTTTTCAAAAGTCCGCCAAGCTACTATGATACGCAGACGACATTGACATAATAGTGGAAGATGGTTCTACCGGTTAACGAGGGCAAGACCAAGTTAATGCTGTCAATAAAAAAAGGACAACCAACATCGACGTCTTGGAGTAAACGCCAACACAGACAAATTTAACTTATTTATTTATTTATTTATTTATTTCAATTCGTTAAATAAAAAAAATAAAATATAATAGAGTGGCGCGGCAGCTCTTGAAGAACCAAGGCCTAAGTGGCTTACTCTCATCAACAATTCTCTGGGTGCGTGTGAAGAATTGAGGGGACCTACAATTTAACGCCGATTCCGAACGGCAAAGTTGAGAAGCACTTTTTCATGACATATGATACTCTTGGAAGTTTTGTCAGTTCTTCGCAAGAGGCAGTGTCCGTGATAGATGAAATAAAAACTTTGGGCCCGAGTAGGATTCGAACCCACGACGTTCTGCTTAGCAGCCAACGCACCTAACCACTAAGCTACGGACACTACAATTCGTTAAATGCTAACGTGAAAATGCTTACAAACATAATACTTAAAATCTAAAAACTTAATCTACGCTGTTGAAAAAAATTAATTTGAATTTAATACTTTTTATATTATCGTGTGGTGAGGTTATACAAAAGTTGTATTTATTAAAAATTTCAATTAATTGATTAAGAGGGCTATGAGCACCATAGTTTGACCTGCTAAATATTTGATTTAATTGATTCTGGAGTCTTATACTTGAACGACTAAAACTAAAATGTAAATGACCAAGAACTAATGGTGATGATATAGAACCATTTATTAGTGCAACAATGAAACAAAATTGTAGATATTTTCTGTGGTTTGTCAAAGACGGGAGGTTGATAAAAGAAAGTCTTTGTGAATAAGGGGCAATATATTTCCATGAAACCATGGAAGAGATCGGAGACAGAAACGCAAAAATCTTTTCTGAATGGCTTCAAGTCTTATAATATGTACGTCGTAGTAAGGTGACCACACTACACAAGCGTATTCTAGAACAGGCCTCACGAATGAGACATAAAGTAATTTTAGTGTATATGGATCGCGGAAATCGCGACCGAATCTCTTAATAAAACCAAGAACTCTATTTGCTTTCTAGAGTAGTTAAGGACTTCGCCTACCTTGGATTCGCCACCATAAGTTAGTAAGTAAGTATTTAAGCTTTCAATCCTGGAAGGCACTACTTCGTACAAAAAAATGTCAGGAATAGGCCTTTGTGCTTCTAATTATTGGC
>CAKKXW010000002.1:64791564-64804190 GCA_920937365.1 Sphaerophoria rueppellii
AATGTATTGAGCAAGTTTTTTTCTGAAAACTAATGTTCGTTATTCGTATTTATTTTAAAAACTGACATGATGAAATAAAAATAAACTATCAACAGTGTCAGCAATCTTTCAATTTAAGTAGTGCCAGATAGCAATTATTCGTAAATTTTTGTTTTTCAATTTTGGCTGCAATGAAACTAGGCAGAAAATTTAGAAATAGAGACATCACGCAGCGCTGTTCTGCATGCAGAATTTGCTCCCATAAGAGCCTGTGTATTTTTAATTTTGCTGCGCAGCAATTCTGCACATCTGTTTTGCCCTTTAGGATACCAAATAATGCTGCAATACTCAAGAACCGGACGAACTAACGAACAATAAAGAGACTTCACCGTATAAGGATCCTTAAAATCAGCAGAGTTTCTTTTAATAAATCCTAAAAGGGAATTAGCTTTTGAAACAATGCAGTCAACATGGCGCTCAAAACAAAGTTTGGTATCAAAAACTACACCAAGATCTTTTATTTCAAATACCCTCGTTAATTTAATGTCATTCATCAAATAATCCGATAAAATTGGATGCAAAATGATTATAAGTCATTACAGCACATTTGTCATAATTAAGCACAAGGTCATTAGTAACACACCAATCATGAAATCTATTAAGTTCATTTTGGAAGGAAAAACAATCGTTAACAGAATTTATTTCATTGAAAATTTTAATATCATCAGCAAATATAAGAACATGACAATAATTACGAAAAGCATTAACAAGATCATTTATGTACAATAAAAACAAGGAAGGACCTAAATGGCTGCCTTCTGGTACACCCGACAAAGCAAAAATTTCCTTAGAACGATAGTTGCCTATGCAGACAATTTGTTTTCTTCCTAATAAATAAGATTCAAACCATTTTAAAATAGGGCCATCAAAACCATAAGCTTTAATATAATATAGCTCATTTGCAAAATTTGGTAGGAGGAAAGCATGTCCGACGAATATGTAACCTCAGCATCGTATTCCTGATCCTCAAGAAAGGTGATCCCCTGAACTACAGATGTATAAGTCTCCTTAAAATCGTTTACAAGAACTTGTCTCCCGTGCTGTGTGAACGTTTGAAACCCTACGTCAACAACTTGATAGGTCCTTATCAGTGTGGTTTCAGACCCGGAAATACCACCATCGATCAAATATTCACCCTACGGCAGATCTTGGAGAAGACCCAGGAACTTCAAATCGATACCTACCACCTTTTCATCGATTTCAAGGCCACGTATGACAGCGTCCATAGGGACCAATGATATAGAGCAATGTCTAGTTTTGGCATCCTAAAAAAAACTTGTCTGTCTGTGTAAGATGACAATGGAAAACTAACGCTGTTCCATCATCGGAAAAATCCTAACGGACATCTTTGATGTCAAAAAAGGCTTTAGACAAGACGATGCGCTCTGATGCGATTTCTTAAACATCATTTTTGAAAGGCTCCTACGTCAACACCAGAAGCACAATCTTTTAAAAGTCCCTCCAGCTACTAGGATACGCAGACGACATTGATGTAATTGGAAGAACACAGCGCGATGTCAGTGGAGCGTTCGTGAGTCTTGAGATGGAGGCCAGGAAGATGGGTCTAGCGGTTACCGAGGGCAAGACCAAGTTAATGCTTTCGACAAGAAAGGACAACCAACATCGACGTCTTGGACCAAACGTCAACATAGACAGATTTAACTTCGAGGTAGTTAAGGACTTTGTCTACCTGGGATCCGCTATCAACTCAGACAACAACACAAGCACTGAAATCAAACGAAGAATCACTTTTGCCAATCGCTGCTTCTTTGGACTAAGAAGGTAAAATCCTCTCCCGAGCAACTAAAGTGACACTCTACAAAGCCCTCATCATCCCGGTCCTATTGTATGGTGCAGAAACATAGACCTTGCAAAATCTGGCGAAAAAGCTTTGGACTGCTTTGAGAGAAAATTCTTCGGGTGATTTTTGGTCCTGTCTTCATTAATGGGGAATGGAGACAAAGATTCAACGAACTGTACGAGCTGTATAGCGACACTGATCTAGCCAGAAAAGTTAAGGTCCAACGACTTAGATGGTTGGGTCATGTTGAGGGAACGGAAAATAATTCCCCAGTCGTAGAGTCTTCGAATCCAACCCGGAAGGATGTCGCAGAAGAGGATGACCCCGTCTCAGATGGAGCACACAAGTGATAGAGGACCAGAACCAACTTGGTGTGCGAAATTGGAGACAGATAGCTAGAGCCCGAGCTGGCTGGAGACATTTGTTGGATGGGCCCCTGGTCCGAGTCGGTGATGCGCTTATGTGCATTGAGACGAAGCCGAAGAAGATGGACATTACGGTAAATATGGGCAAGAACAACCTTATGCTTTCAATGAGTGCAGCCAACATTGACGCCTCTGTGAAATTGAAATTCTCAAAGAAGTTGTCTTTCACCGCTGTTTTGATTGAATGAAAAGCAATTAAATAAGTAGTAAAGTCCTCTTTCCAAAGAGTTTGATTTACTGGGTAAGTGCTGAGGAAAAAGGCTTTGATCCTTATGTCTTAAGCCAAACTCTAAGTCAATACTATCAAGCTGTGATTTTCCTTCGGTCTAGACATCTTGGCGCGTCAAAATTCAGGCTTTATGTATGAGTATAAGAATCTAGCTAGGAAGCCACCTGTGAATGATAATGTATATAAGTATTTGCCACACTCCAAGTTCTTCTTCAATACTGAGAATCCTTTTTTCCTACTTTGTCCATTCAATTCAACCAGACCCATATCATACAGAGGGGCAATATCTTTAAATAAATTGTCCTAAAAATTTACTTAAATATTACAAAACAGAATTTCTCAGACTCAATTTCGTACCTTAGCCAGCCTACTGTAGAATTGCTTTAACAAAAACTACGACGACACAGATTGACAAAAAACAATTTCAACACAAATGATTAAGAACTACAAACATCTCACATCCGAACAATGTTAAACAGAAATATAAGGTTCTCCATTCAAGGACCCGCAAATACCAGACTGTCTAGCGAACATTAAAGGTGATTCTGTCCATTGTATACTGAGTAGCCTTTTATGTTGCATAAAGTTACAAAAAAAAATGAAAAAAAATGAAAATTGTTTGATGGCGTGTCGGACATGGAAAATGATACTGAAGCTGTAACGACACACATTGCAGACTGAAGAAGACCAACTCGAGCAATCCGGTCTTCAATGGAAACACTATGTCGGACGTTTTAATTCTAACAAAAAAGATTGGACAAGCACGGACGGACATAAACGATAAATCGAAACAAGTTCTTCACACCGAATGATTTATTCGGCATTATGCCACTTAATAAATATAACTTTTATGACACCTGACAAAATACGTTCGAGTCGAGTCGAGTTTTTTGTTTCTTTATTTTATGTTTTTATGCGCAACTTTGGTCTTTATTAAGGCATGAATTATTGCCTTCGAAGATTTGGTTTGTTCTCGATTCGGCATCATATGCGAGTCCAGTTTTTTTTCGTGAGATGAACAATGGCTATTCTATCAGCAGATGAAACTAAAACTCATTTAGCTACTTAAGATTCCAAGAGACTTCGTTTTCAATTTTTATTGCTTGGACTTAAACTGGTGACGATGAGTGTTCAAAGGAATGAACACATGAATGCGTGCATTCCAATGCTCATCCATCAAAAGATTTTGGGTCGTAAATATAAGTTCGGTGTTGGAGATTAAGACGCTGGAATATATTTGAATAGAATTGATTAATTTTTTGGAGTTGATTTATGTGCTCAAAAAAGGACATAGGTATCTGCAACATGTTGCATGCTTACATCTAAAAATTCCAAATTTGGAAAGGTTTTGACCTGATTTCCGATTTTTAGCATTCGCCCAAAATTGACTTAAATAGTTTAAAGTCGTAATTTTCTCACCAGCACAGTAAAATAACAAGATTGTCTTCTCAAAATACTCTTTGATAAAAAAAAAAAAATACCCATACACTGTACCTGTTCGTGTAAATATTGATTTTCGTTAAACCTCAAAAATTCCATTTTTTGAAAATCTATCGAATAAAATAAAATGAAATTATCTCTCAACAAACACAAGTTTTTTTTCTGCGCCACCTGTTATCAGCATCAAAGATTTACAACACGTCGTCGTCGGTCTTCGTGTCGCTCACTGCAATCATTGAAACAACTAAAATTTAAATTTAATATGAAATGGTGCACAAGTTTGAAACGGGTGGTTTTTCTGTTTCACTATTTGCTTGTGAATTATGTTGCAAACTCACCACTGACAACAACCATAGACCTTTTTTTGTTTGCGATAAGATAATAGCAATTCATTTGTCCTATCAACAAATCACCATTGTGGACAGAGTTTTATTACGTAGCTATTTGTTTGTATCCTTGGTGGTAAATAAGCCATAATAAGGACTCATGTGTTGTTGTGTTTAATCACTGTCATCTTGTCTCTATACAAAAAAAAAGAAACAGGGACGGGTTAAGTGTTCAGAGCCTTCCTCCAATCGGAGAAACATTGCTCCACTTTTGAAGAAGATTTAAAAATGTATCGAAAAATTACTCATATAGAAACTTTTGTTCGAAATCTTACCTCACAACTCTTTATTCTTTTCTGATCTAAGGCCAACAACACTTGAGAGCGAAAACAGAAAATATATCTTCATCTAAAAGCAACGACCACATCACAATTGGCAGCATCAATATTGATTTAAGAAAATATGACAAAAAATTTCTCTAAAAAGCCACTTGTGGGACAAAGCATTCTCAAGAATCTTTAAGGGCACATAAAACTCAGTTCTGATCTCGGAAAAGAAGCATGGAGGCTGTCATAATGAAAGAATATGCTTTTAAAGTATTAGAAATTGAAGTTCTCAACCAAAATATCCTCGTAGAAGCCAACACGTAGTCAAGTTGAAGGAAAGAAATATTTCAAATACCGCAACGCTATTTTACAGCACAACTAACTAGAGTTACGTTCAAATTGTGTGCCTTCGTCGTCCTAGCGATCAGGGGGAGCACTGTTTTGTTTTTTACTCTACACGGCCCTGATGTAAAGCAGTACTTTCCAGCACTTATGCATTAAATAAAGAAGCAGTACCTTACTTACTTAAGGTGGCGCTACAGCCCAAGTCGCACCAGGGCCTCACCCAACAAACTTATCCAGCCAGCTCGGTCCCTAGCTAGCTGTCTCCAGTTTCGCAGACCAAGTTGGTCCAGGTCCACTACCACCTGAGTCACAGTCTCGCTCTTCTGCGACGTCCTTCCGGGTTGGATTCGAAGACTCTACGAGCCGGAGCATTGTTTTATATTCACTCTACATGTTCCAACCACCTAAGTCGTTGGACCTTAACATTTCTGTTGCTGTACAGCTCGTACAGATCTTGGTTAAATCTTGGTCTCCATTCTCCATTTATGCAGACAAGACCAAAAATCACTTGAAGAATTATTCTCTCAAAGCAGCCCAAAGCGTTTCCATCAGATGTTGTCCTGGGTCCATGTCTCTGCATTATACATGAAGACCGGATACCGGGATGATGAGGGTTTTGTAGTGTCACATTAGTTGCTCCGGAGAGGACTTTACTACTCGATTGCCCTCTTAGTCCAAAGAAGCAGCGATTGGCAAGAGTGATTCTTCGTTTGATATCAGCGCTGGTGTTGTTGTCTGAGTTGATAGCGGATCCCATGTAGACAAGGTCCTTAACTACCTCGAAGTTAAATCTGCCTATGTTCAGAGCATTAACTTGGTCTTGCCCTCGTTACCCGGTAGACCCATCTTCCTGGCTTCCGTTTCAAGACTCACGAACGCTCCACTGACATCACGCTATGTTCTTCCAATTATGTCAATGTCGTCTGCGTATCCTTTTAGCTGGACGGACTTTTGAAAGATTGTGCCTCTGGTGTTAACGTTCGAGCCTTGCACAATCTCTTTAAGAATGATGTTGAAGAAATCGCATGACAGAGCATCGTCTTGTCTAAAACCTTTTGACATCAAATGCGTCCGTTAGGTTTTTTCCGACGATGATGGAACAGCGCGAGTTTTCCATTGTCATCTTACATAGATGGACGAGTTTTTCTGGGATGCCAAAACTAGACATTGCTCTATATAGTTGGTCTCTACAGATGCTGTCATACGTGGCCTTGAAATCTATGAAAAGGTAGTAGGTATGGATTTAAAGTTCCTGGGTCTTCTCCAAGATCTGTCGTAGGGACTTTCCGGGTCTGAAGCCACACTGATATGGACCTATCAGGTTGTTGACGAAGGGCTTCAAATGTTCGCGCAGCACGGAAGACAAGATCTTGTATTCGATGTTAAATAGACTTATACCTCCTTTTTTGAGGATCGGGCATACGATGCTGAGGTTCCATTCTTCGGCCATGCTTTCATCCGACCAAATTTTGCAGATGAGCTGGTGCATGCTCCTAACCAAATCATCTCCAGCTGCTTCATACAGTTCGGCGGCTAGCCCGTCTGCTCCAGCGGCTTTGTTCGACTTAAGGTTAGATATCGCTATCTTGACTTCGTATATGTCGGGTGGGTGGAATTGTTGGCCTTCTGCACCCAAATTCAATGGTTCTGTATTCCTGACGGAATTTTGCTCCTCATCGCCATTATACAGCTTGGAAAAGTGGTCTTTCCATATCCCCAGCACTGACTGTGGTTCCACTACGATGTTCCCATGATAGTGTCTACAGGCTTCAGCTCGAGTTGTATTCGGAACCATGTCTTTTTTCTGTGGCCGGGCAGTCACCCGGACGCACGACCCCAACCTGGAAAGCCAGCTCTTTAGTTTAACTCTAAGACGAAGAGCCGGCAAAATGGCTCCTTATAGGCCTGGGCGGCGAATATGTCGTAGTAACCCTACAAGGTATTCTGTAAGTAGTTCATCCTGACTGAAACTGTAGACGTCAACGTTGTTTCCATCTTGGGAGTTCTTCCGCTATCGCCTGTTGATAAGGAGGCATGCCTTAGAGGACGCATACCTTCTCCTCCTCTCTCTCTTTGCTTACACCAACAACTTTAAACTTGGGTTGGAACCCAATCTTCGGTTGAAGAAACTGGGCACTCGATGTTCACCACGTTGAGGTGGAGAGTAAGAGTTGATAGACAGAGGTTTCTGTGGACGCTTTTGTCCTCTTGAATCACGTGTCTATCCTTCGGACAGTGCCTATACATAATTTTAGGACGGACAAAAAACAAAAAATTGTATGTATAGAGAGAGTGTCAATTCATTTTTCTAAGAGGGCGTGATTCAAAATTATAAAAAAACATGTTGTTGATATGGGGCCCAAAAGCACCTTCACTCCTGCCCTGTTCAAGGACAAATTCTTTGTCACGTTAATTTTTTTTTTCTGTTCAACAAACCATTCGAATGTTAACAAAAAAATAAAAGAATCCCAACAACGTGCCTTATCGCTGGGAATTTCCATTTCCAAAGCGAGAAGAAGACACAAGCATCTCTTATCAATAATTTTACTGCCCCCGCTAATCCGTGCTTAGATAAAAAGGAACTGTGCACAGTGCACACACGCAATCTAGGGACCTCTTAATTTTGTAAACAGTGCGTTTTAGAAAAATTTGTTTACCCATCGGTTTAATCTCGTGGGACCTTCACCCTGATCGAATTCAGATTTTACATATTTGGGAACTTCCAACAGCACCAATTCACACCTAGGACACGATGGGATGCGTCATAAACAAAACACGATACACGAGTCTACTTATATTTTTATGTGTTTGTCGTTCTCATTTTATTATCAACAGAGGTTCGCTATAGTTGTCCCCAATTGGTTGATTATCAGATTTTATGATATTGTCTTGTAGTTTAGGACCTCGAACAAACAGACAGCAGTGGTTGTATATCAAGAACTATTCTGTTAAATAGTGTGTTGCGTTGTTTTTATTCTGACAGGCATCCAAATACCTGTCATTGCAATAACAAGTATCTTCACATTGAAGAAGGACAAGATAAAAATAGACACATCAATATAGGGGTCTTCGTCTTCATGACCAAGACCTAGGTAAAGACTGAACTTAATTTCTTGCAAAAAAACAAACAAGGAGAATAGGAAGAACAATGCACACCGAAAATAGACCAAAGGGACACCTGTCCTCAACCTTATTAGAAAGTGATTCCTTACAAATGAAGAGAAGGATGATAATAGACGCAGATATCTTCCAGCTGTGGTGTTGGCTTATTGTTTTGCATCATTGGAGGTGGTCCAGTGTTTGGCAAAAAAAGAGTCTTATATTGATGCATGATTGAGTAGTAATTTGAATTGTTTTCGTCTGACATGCGATAGACCTTTTCACAGAAAATAATCAGCTGAGTCAGAAGATCAGGTGTATTCATGAAAGAGAATTGTCTGATGCGAGAAGTTGTCTTGGTTGTCCTGGAGCTGGTGTCAACAAATTATAGGTACCGTCCCAATTTTCGGCACACTCCAATTTCGAAATATTAAATTCAAAACTAACAAACAAGGATAACGTCAAGTTTTACAATCCCACGTGCGGCCTGGAATGTGACCAAATTTTCAAGACTAACCGTTTCAATGGCGCGACATCCATAAATAATTCCTAATGAATTGGTCGCTCTAATGGAACTTTATATTAATTTTCGATTTCATTCCTCAGTTTGGGATCACTTTTGAATGATAATAGAAATAATTAAAACTGACCATACGGTGCCTTTAAAGGAGCCACACAGCCGGAGGGTATAGCGAGAGTATGTGCTCGCCTTGTGCGCACATCGGACACACCGCAGAGAAAATTGAAATAAATTTTCATTTAACAAAATTGAACCGTGGCGTGGACAGGTTAAACTGTGACTGTAAATGTGGAACTGGCTGCCATTCTTTTTCCGTCTTTCAGCTTAATATTGTTAACTCCATAATCTTCGATCGCAGAGGGTTATCCGAAAACACCCACAATCCTAGTCGGTCACCAAAGTGTGTCTCTCTCATTCGATGTCAGAACATTCACCTTGAACGTGGACTTGTGCAGATCGCTTCCACAAAAGGGGATTGGCAACCACATCCATGCCATGGCGCTGTGGTGGCACCTTAAAAAGTTTTACAAAAAAAAAAAAAAAATATGAGAAAATTAAATACATGAATAACTCCTCCACACATTTGTGTTTGAATTTACCCCATAGGCCTGGCCAGAAACAATTTCTTGTCATAAAGTGGCCGGCCTGACGCCTGGAAATTAATAATAACTTGATCCAACGGTTGCGGTGCAATTCTTGACATATTCACTGCGCATTCGAGTTCGAGTTGGGAGAGGTCCGTCCGTCGTCATCGTCATCGCTATAAGATCGAGACTGAATCGAATCCAGGCGGATCACGGACAAACAGATATATAAACGTAGGTACACTCGTACTTCATGAAGCATTTATAATTCATCTCATCTCGCGTGGCACGCAACGCGCTCGGTAGGTATACCATTTTCAACTGAACGGTATTGGAAACTGATCGGTGTTGCAGCTGCTTCCACCATTCCTGATGACGATGAGGATATGGCTTGCGATTTGCGAAGGTATATTATGAGACATCAAGTGTTTGTGTCTGTTCTGCCTCGAGATGGAGCTCAAGCTGGACCAACAAGTGGGTGTTTATTTATTTAATGGTGCAAATGCACAACTTGTATCTGCAATAATTTCTGTTCTGCTTTTTTTGTTCATAGTGTTTGGGTTGTTTCGAGCGATGAATTGAAGATTGTAGACTTTAGAGACCCACAGAGATATGAATCAAATATGATTACACCTTTGGTTGTAAATTGTAAAAGAGCAACAGCAATGTCAGTCGGATTAGTTGTTCCGCTTCGAGGTTTTAACAGGCTCGGTTGTTTTTCTTTCGAATGTCACTGGATTGCTCGGAGTAGATCAGGGTCATAATGTTAACTGTTGGTGACCTAGAAAAATGATTAAGGACAAAACGCTCCTTAAGTAAGATGAAATGTATTGATGAAGGAATGAAACATAAAAAACATGTCCGTGTGTCGTTCCCATTTTCAATAAGGTTGTTTCGATACTTTTTCTCCATTTTTTCTTTAACATGTGACATCGCTAGTTGTACATCGGTAGTTATAAGAGGTGTTATTTTAAATAGCTCGCTATTTCGGTTGGTGTCACCTTTGAAGCTGTCATTTTCTGACATTTGAGAAGAAGAAATTACGCCATTACCAAAAATGAAACAATACACACTTCAACAATGCTTTGAAACTATTAAAATTAACTACAAAAATGGGGAGAATCTAGCAGTCACAGTTCTAAAGGATTTTTGAGTCGTCGTGAAGCACGTTGTCGGACCGCAAAGGTGGAAAATTCGATCTGCTTCGATCGTACTTTGCATAAAGAATTGGGTCTTAAGGCTTGGATATAGAGTTCAGTTAGCACGAGAATTCACGCCATAACCAATAATGTCGTGTCTTTGCTGATTACTTACTTACTAACTTATGGTGACGCTACAGTCCAGGTTGGACCAGGGTCTCACCCAACAAACTTCTCCAGCCAGCTCGGTCCCTTAGCAAGCTGTCTCCAGTTTCGCACACCAAGTTGGTTCAGGTCCTCTAATACCTCTGTGGTCTACCTGAGTCGCGGTCTTTCTCTTCTGCGACGTCCTTCCGGTTTGGATTCGAGACTCGGAGCATTGTTTTCCATTCGCTCTACATGTCCCAACCATCTAAGTTGTTGGACCTTAACTTTTCTGGCTAAGTCAGTGTCGCTGTACAGCTCGTTGAATCTTCGTCTCCATTCTCCATTTATGTTGACAGGACCAAAAATCACTCGAAGAATTTTTCTCTCAAAGCAGCCCAAAGCGTTTTCATCGGATGTTTTTATGATCCATGTCCCTGCATTATACATTAGGACCGGGTACCGGGATGATGAGGGTTTTGTAGAGTGTCCCTTTAGTTGCTCGGGAGAGGACTTTACCTTCTAAGTCCAAAGAAGCAGCGATTGGCAAGAGTGATTCTTCGTTTGATTTCAGCGATGGTGTTGTTGTCTGAGTTAATAGTGGATCCTAGGTAGACAAAGTCCTTAACGACCTCGAAGTTAAATCTGTCTATGTTGACGTTTGCTCCAAGGCGTCGATGTTGGTTGTACTTTCTTGTTGATAGCATTAACTTGGTCTTGCCCTCTTTAACAGCTAAACCCATCTTAAGACTCACAAACGCTGCACTGACATCACGCTGGGTTCTTCCAATTAGGTATGTCAATGTCGTCTGCGTATCTTAGTAGCTGGACGGACTTTTGAAAGATTGTGCCTCTGGTGTTGACGTTGGAGCCTTGCACAATCTTTTCAAAAATGATGTTGAAGAAATCGCATGACTGCGCATCGCCTTGTCTAAAACCTTTTTTGATACCAAAGGCGTCCGTTATGTTTTTTTCGACCATGATGGAACAGCGTGAGTTTTGCATTGTCGTCTTACATAGACGGACGAGTTTTTCTTGGATGACAAAACTAAACATTATAATTTTTCTCAATAGACGCTGGCATACGTGGCCTTGAAATCGATGAAAAGGTGGTACGTATCGATTTGAAGTTCCAGGGTCTTCTCCAAGATTTGCTGAAGGGTGAATATTTGATCGATGGTGATATTTCCGGGTCTTAAGCCACACTGATATGGACCTATCAGGTTGTTGACGAAGGGCTTCTTGACGGCGGTTAGCCCGTCTGCTCCAACGGATTTGTTCGACTTAAGTTTAGATACCGCTATTTTCACTTCGTTAAGGTCGGGTAGGTGGAATTGTTGGCCTGCTGCACCCAACAAATTGAATGGTTCTCTATTGCTGGTTAAGATTTGCTCGTCATCCCCATTATACATCTTGGAAAAGTGGTCTTTCCATACGCATACCTCCTCCCCCTCTCTCTCTCTCTCTCTGTGCTACCGCCAACAACTGAGGTTGGAACCCAATCTCCGATTGAAGGTACTGGGCACCCGATTTACACCACGGTAAGGTGCAGAGTAGGAGTTGAAAGACAGAGGTTTCTGTGGACGCTTGTGTCCTCTTGAATGCATGTGTCTACCCTTTCGAATATCAATGAACATTTCTTCTAGCTTCAATTCGGATTCGGCAACATTTTTCACCCTTCTCATTCGCGCGAGTTACATGTGCAATCAAACTGCCCCCACACCATAATTGCTGACCTAAGGTAACATGCGCAACCGCCCCCATATAACCCGCCGGTCGGTTCATTCAACCCAGCGTCAAATCCGCAATTCTGCGATTTGCTTTATTTTGTTATCTTGCCGTATTCAAATTCCAAGAATCACAATTAGAACCCATTTGTACAATTCTGCAGTATATTTTATTTTATTTTATTTGTGCAATTCTGCAATTGGTTTTATTGTATTCCAAGAATTAAAATCGATTTGTAATTCCAAGGTTAGATTGTAGACTTTAAAGAAAAATAAAACATTCAATTTTATAACGTTGAACACAAAAGTCGTTTTTTTTTTAAGAGAAACTCGACAGCAGATTTTAACTATATGACGTCTTAACATGTTTACCCAAGATTAACACTAAGAACCTTAAACTTATGCCGTTCTATTGTTTTATTTCGTTTAGCGTCTTAACGCCTAAACTGCGACCCAACTTACTTGGCTGGCCGCCCAATATA
>CAKKXW010000002.1:64809248-64842837 GCA_920937365.1 Sphaerophoria rueppellii
GTTGAAGGTTTCTTAGACAATTTGATCCTTTTTAGACAGAAGCACAAATAAATACCTATAGAACGCGTTCTTACAAGACCCAGTCATCATAAATGTCAAAAGCAATTGAAAACAACATTTTTGAAGGTCGATTGTTAAGGAGAAAAAATAAAATTCATAGGATTTGTAAGGTTTTTGGGTGGATGGGTGTTGTAGGATCTGGGGGCGTATGCTGTAACTTTTCCTACACACCAAGTGCTTACCTTATCTCCTCGTGGTAACCACCGGGTACTGAATATATCTCTAGATATAACATGCGAAACTTGGGTGTAAAATGGAGAAACAGAAGCACTTAATCAACGGTCCAACAAATTTGGTGGTTAGTGTGAGAGGCCAGCAACCCCTCCACAGCAAAAATCTTGATAGTTATGAGAGAGACACCAGCCTCGGATAATGACCCCCCTCTTATGGAAACCAGACTCGGAACGACAACGGACTATGCATTGAGATTGTGTACCTGGAATGTAAGAACAAAAAACTTGAATCTGTCCTCACGCAGTATAAGGCAGACATTACTACGATCCAGTAAATACTATCGAGCAGGGACAACGAACAGAAAAACTTGCGATATTTATTACAACTTTCATCAAAGAATGCATATATTTGGATGCAGATTCGTCGTTGGAAATCGGCTTAGATCGAAAATCATGGATCTCAAGCCAATTAGTAAACGCCCAGCTGTAATTCGCATCAAAGCAATACTACAATACATCAGTGTAATATGTGCAAACGCCCCTACCTATGCTGCTGGGGAGTCTAGCAATGAGGATCGGCGCAATGCACGCATCCAACATCTTGAACGTACGCACTTTCCGAGGAGCAAATGTCGACTCTGACCTTTTTTTTATCAAACGACAAAAAAAAACACATGCGGCCCCAAGAAAGAAGTTCAACGCGATCCGATGTCAGGCAAAAACGACCGTGGCATATCCCTGCTTAATATTGCATACAAAATCCTATCCAACGTATTGTGTGAGCGTCTTAACCATTTCTGCAACACAATAATCGGCATGTGCCAGTGTGGTTTAGGCCAGACAGGACAACAATAGACCAAATATTCACACTGAGGCAGATCCTGGAAAAGCCCAACGAATTTCAAGTCGAAACCCACCATCTTTTCATCGACTTTAAAGCTGCTTATGATAGCATCCACCGCCAAGAGCTTGTGATGGCGATGTCTGAATTGATCCCAAAAAAACTGAGCCGCTGTGACGCGTGACGCTTTTTTTTATTCACTTTTTATTCAATTTAACTTATTACTAATTATCACTTGAAAAAAGAATTCAAAATAAGCTTATTAACTAAAATCTTATATTTAACTTACTGGCCCCAAACAGGCGCTCTAAAAATGCATTTTCAGCTTAGAATTAATGCTTTTCAGCCTATGACGCTTAACCATACGTAGTGCAGTGTGCAAATGGGTAACAGCTCATCCGTGTTATTCCAAACATGCGCAGGGTCTAGACAAGGAGATGCGTTGTCATGTGACATCTTCAACATAGTCCTGGAGCAGATAGTGCGCAAGGCAGGTGTGAGTACGGAAAGCACTATCTTCAACAAGTCAACCCAGCTCCTAGGCTGTGCGGACCACATTGCCATCATCGGTCGATCCAAGAGAGCTGTGCTTGAGGCCTTCACAGCGATTGAATAACAGACGAAACCCGTTGGTCTTGAAGTAAATGAGGACAAAGAACAAACAAACAAAGCAACATCTGTCCACCGCATAGGACAAAACGTCACTGTTGGTAGCAGGTACAAACATCAATCCCACAAACGACACCTTAGTTGAGATCCGAAAAAGAATTATCCTAGCGAACCGCTGCTGCTTCTGTTTGGCAAAACAACTGGGTTCAAAACTCCTCACCCGAAAGACAAAGTGTCTGCTGTACAAAACTTTGATTTTACCAGTCCTACTCTACGGCGCCGAGTGTGCAGATTGATATGATATTTATTAAATAAGGAACTTAGTCTTAAGATTTACATCTTTTAACAATAACAACATGTATAATATTTTCTGTACTTACAAGTATAAAAAAAATGAAAGTTTACACAGTGAATATGAAAATAAAATTACAATAAAAAGTACAATAGTAAAACAATATAGATTATAGATTAACAGATAACAATAAAA
Source organism: Sphaerophoria rueppellii (assembly GCA_920937365.1). Taxonomy (NCBI): domain Eukaryota; kingdom Metazoa; phylum Arthropoda; class Insecta; order Diptera; family Syrphidae; genus Sphaerophoria; species Sphaerophoria rueppellii. The sequence continues at coordinate 64,811,419 of CAKKXW010000002.1, forward strand.
CGAAATGAAAACGCACAGCAAGTTATGTAAATATTAATTATTATTATTAAGATGACGCAAAATGAGCAAACAAAGATCTCTTAAACACAACCAATAAGTCTGTTCTTCTAATTTCACGCGGAAGCGCGTTCCATAAGCGAATACTGTTAATGAAAAATTGTCTTTCTGAAGTGAGACATGAAAATCGAGGAATAAGTAACTGCTCGTTTCTATGGGATGTTGAGAATCGAATCTGGTGAAAGAGGTAGGCTGGCTTCTGTGTTTGAATAATGTTGAAAAGGCTTGTAAGACTTTTTGTTTTTAGAAAATTTTCAAAAGTAACACCAAATATGCTCTTCGAATAATTTGAGATATGGCAATATCGTCCCTACCCATATACATATCGAATATCATTGTTAAAAACAACATTAAGCTTTCTTATACTTGCTGCATCGGAGTTGCAATATACTTCATATCCGTATGTAAGTATGGGCACAGCAAGCGATTTGACAAGCATTTTTCTTGTATTAAGTGGAATGAATTTTTTGGAAACTGATAAATTTCGAAGCACACCATATGATTTTCCTATCACTGCATTTATGTGATCATTCCAGGTAAGGGTCCTATTGAAATAAACACCTAGGTTCTTTGCCTTGTCTACGTATTCTACTGGAGTGTCGTTTATCTCTGGAACTGGAACATAAGACAAATCAAGCAATGTTTTTGAGATAACAAGGAATTTGGTTTTATTTGGATTAAGTAGAAGACCATTAATGCTGGACCACTCAAAAATGGCTTTTAGTTCAGTATTTATACTTTCAACACAATCCTCAATGAGACCTAGGTGGCAGTGCTTAATTAACTGAACATCATCCGCGAACATGCGTGTTTCACAGTGACTCAATATCAATGGCAAATCATTGATATATGCTGAGAACAGAAGCGGACCCAAAATTGATCCCTGTGGAACACCGCGCTCAAGTGAAAGAAGCTTAGACACACAACTACTCGCAGCCACTGCCTGTCTCCTTTCACTTAAATAGGAGTAAAGTAATCTCACTGCCTCAATACCAAAATTAAACCGACGTAATAGTTTAGAACACATAATAGTGTGGTCGATGGTATCAAAAGCTTTAGAGTAATCGAGTAGTACCAAAAAAGTAACTTTATTTTCATCTAACGCTGGACGATAAGTAAAAAAGGGGAATTGATACTGGGCACTTTCGAAAGAAAAATTCTTCGACGGATTTTCGGTCCCGTATGCGCAGACGACGAATGGAGAAGAAAGTTCAACCGAGAACTATACGAGCTTTAATAAGGATGTAGTCTAGAAGGCCAAGAAGAGACGACTACATTGGCTCGGCCACATCGAGCGAATAGACGACAACGCTCCAGCCTAAGGAAGACCTAACCTACGGTACAAAGACCAAGTGACTGCGGATGCCAGCGCGATGAAGGATGGAGAGCGCATGCGAGGGACTGAGATCCTTCATGGGAGACGGATTAGTAGGCAAGAAGTGTAAGGCTTTTGGGGATTCTCTTTAAAAATTTAACATGAATAAGATTTCATGTCTCTTTTATCTACTTCAAATTGGTTCCACATTTGTCAGTCCGTCATATCTTATTGTCCAAAGCAATTCAATATACTTCCAAGTCCGATCCTTCAAGTATATGTTATTTCCAATGCCCAAAATTCGATTTGTCCTCATTTCTTTCAAAATTGTTTTCTGTTGTTGGAAGGATTTATGTCTAAAGATCAGTATTCAACGACCTGCAAAACCAAATTAAAATTTCCAAAAAAAAAAGTGCAATAACACACTTTGGTGCAAGAAAACCTTTCCGACACCCCAGGTTCAACACTGACCACACAAAAGGTCTTCCTGAATGCTTCACAGATGAACCGGTGAAAAAAATCAATAAAATATGTCCAAAAGTAATTTGGTCGGGACATGTTATTACTCCTTGCGAAAATTTCTCGTATTCCTTTGGCTTTCTTCCAATGGGGTTAACCTTTTTAGGCTTTTAATTTTTTGCAAATTTTTTTTCAGTTCGTTGCAAACATTTCTTAATTTAATTTTCTTGAGATTTTTTGACGGTGCTGATGGGATGGTCATGGTCGATCGACGGCGGCGGCGGTGGTGAACTTGTGGAACGTGCTCACGAGCTCTCACTTGTTCTCAGACTTCATTGTCTGAGGTTTTCGTCATTTTTTTTTTTTTGGGTTTTTAATTTTTTTGGTGCGTAAAAATGAATTCAGCGGATATTTGCGAACACAGCGTCGAATTTAATTTGTTGTTTTCAACTTTTCGACTTGTGATGTGAACATGTCATAAAACGACGGTTTATGGTTCTGTTTTTTGTTGGTATCTTAGGATATTGAAAGGAAGAAAAAACCGTAAAAACGAAAACAATTTCGTGGTTGGTTTCACTTGATCAGTGTTAATATTTTTCTCTGAGGATTTCTCTGACAGAAATTTGCTGTTGGTGAATGAGCTTTCACCAGCCAGTGAACCAACTCTGTTGAAATTTGAAAAGCGACTTGAAGCGCATCAAATTAGTGTGGAATAAATATTTTAATTGGTTGTTTTGGCAGTGATGGAGTTTAATGAGAATAAGGTGAAAGATAATTATGATTTGATGGAATCATTAAGAGTATCCGGCTTGGACAGGACTTGTATCCAGATACACATGACTTAATTATAGATTAACTCTGGATGTCAGTTAATATGTCTTATCGTTTCTAACCAAAACTGGAAAATAGAAAAGAACACCTGCTTTCATTGAATAATCTCCAAATGATAAGCTCATTAAAGATCCTCTAGTCGGCCTAGTCCATCATCTGTCAATAATTATAGCTACCAATTTCCTTAATCCTATTTCGACTTCAAACAGGTATCTTACCAATAATATCGTCGAATTAATTGAAATCACACTCCCTTAAAAGAATGAGAAGAGTCGCGGAGAAACCATAAGACCCAATCGGAAGCCATTAACTCAAACAACCAAACCAAACTGACCCACCCTCCAATATTTGAGTAAATTTAATCAAATTACCCCCAAACGACCGATTATTCTCGCAAGTTGCATGATTAAAGAGCACCACATGGAAACGGAAGGGCAAGGTTTGTTGCAACAACCGGCATGCCGTAAATCCTTGATGTTTGCTTGTTGTTTTGACTAAGCCGCTTCGACAACAAAATCTCATCCCAACTCAACTATACCACTAGCGTGTCGCGTCGTTCGTCGTCGGCTAGCCTAAGCTCGTTAAATAATTGATGAAGGCGGTTGTGTTGCCCTTTGTTGCTTGTCATCATGACTGGGTAGAAAAGTAAGAAAGGTGTTAACACGCATCCAGTAACCATAAACACCAGTTCTTTGGATCCCGCTAACCATCAGGCACTTAACGAAAGCAACATTCAGCTTGCTCCCTGTGGACGGACGGTTTTCGTCCTCGCACCCTTTTGTCATAGAAGACAATTTGAAGGCACACTTCAACGGATTATCGTTTGATTAATCGCTCCGGCAGGTGGTTTAAATAAAATAAAAAGGCGGCGGCGCGACGTGTTCGTGGTTATGACCAACCCATATCGTCCTCTTTTGTAGCTTATTGTTACTGGTGTCTGCAATTCAAAGTGGAATCCTTTTTGAAGCTCAAGTGTGTTTATACTGGCGCCCTTGTTTCAACTTGCTAATCAAGCAATGTAATTATGTCCTAATGATGATTAAAGGTCGTAAAAAAAAGAAAAAAGGTTTAACTCTTCACCATAACCTCTTTAGAACAAGGTGCAGTTGAAACAAGTCTTTATTGTCAAAAGTTTACCAATACCACAATATCTATAAATGAAACGACTTGCGTCGAAACAGTTTTGAGGACTTTAGATTCGCCTTGATCTACTTGGTCTTCTTAAATATGTTTTCATTTTAATGACCCAAGCCTTATTACTTCATCGAGATTTATTACAATTAATAACAGGGCATGGAACGAAATGAACTCTCAAGTTTCTCAACGAATGGAGCTCATAAACGCATCGATAATAACCATGAAATGGATAATTGTTTTGGAGAAAATTTTCCATTGGCCTAAATTCTTGAACTTAACGAGGAAAACCTTAAAACTGTTGGAATTTCTCTGAATTATTTATGAGTAACCCAAGCAAAAGAGTTGGACAGATTTCTCTTTGGAGTTTTTGTTTTGATATGAAAGGATGATCTTGCATCTGGGACTGGGACGTGAATTAGAGACTTCTTAAGGATGATCGAAGAATTTAATCAGGGAGTCTAAAAAGGCTCATTTTTGTGAAGATCGGAATTTGGAACTTGACCATTAGAATTAATGCTGGGGGAATATATTAAGCAGAAGCAAAGTTATACAGTATGTGGGGAAAAATAATTTCATAATCTGTTTTTTTTTTGAAAATTCTTGATTGATAGTTTGACAAACCTTAAAACGTAATTTTCTCGGTTTTTGAACTCATTGAAGAGATTTATCAAATATGCGAAAATGTTCCTATTTCATAATCTTGGTCTCCGAGATTTGGAAATCACTTTTTGTCGATCGTTTTGGCTTAGAATTTCGTATTTCCGCAATTTCAATTCTTATTGTGAAATTCGAAAGGTAGACACGTGCATTCAAGAGGACACAAACGTCCACAGAAACCTCTGTCTATCAACTCCAACTCTCCACCTCCTCGTGGTGAATATCGGGTGCCTAGTGCCTTCAACCGATGATTGGGTTCCAACCCCAGAGGGAATGGGAAGTTGTTGGCGGCAGCAAAGCGAGAGGCATGCCTCCTTTTCAACAGGCGGCAGAAGAAGAACTCTCAAGATGGAATCAACGGTAGCGTCTACAGTTCCAGTCAGGATGAACTACTGAGTGAACACCTTATAGGAGCGGTTTGGCCGGCTCTTCATCTTAGAGTTAAACTAAGGACCTGGCCCTCCAGGTTGGGGGTTGTGCGTCCGGGTGACTGCCCGGCCTCATAAAGAAGACATGGTTCCAAAACACCAACAAGTCTCGGATACGGAGGGTATAATGATGACGACCCACGCAAACGATTTAAGGACAACGAATTTCGGTTTTGCACTTGGAACGTTAGGTCCCTTAACAGACCACGTGCATCCGAACAACTAGGGGAAGCCCTTGACTGCTATAAAGCAGATATAACTGCCATCGAAGAAATGCGATATTTACTACGGCGGCGACTGCTACCGGGAACAAAATCATCGTCTATTTGGATGTGGATTTGTAGTGGGATCTCCTTAACATCGCCTGCAAGATCTTGTCTGCCGTGCTGTGTAAACATTTGAAGCCCTTCGCCAACAACCTGATAGGTCCTTATCAGTGGGCTTCAGGCCCGGAAAGTCCACCATCGATCAAATATTCACCCTACGGCAGATCGTGGAGAAGACCCAGGAACTTCAAATCGATATCTATCATCTTTCCATCGATTTCAAGGCCGCGTATGACAGCGTCTGTAGAGACCAACTATATAGAGCAATGTCTAGTTTTGGCATCCCAGAAAAACTCGTCCGTATGTGTAAGATGACAGTGGAAAATTCAGGCTGTTCCATCATGGTCGGAAAAAACCTAACGGACGCATTTGATTGCATTGAAGGCTTTACACAAGGCGATGCGCTGTTATGCGATTCCTCCAACAGCATTCTTGAAATGATTGTGCAAAGCCCCAACGTCAACACCAGAGGCACAATCTTTCAAAAGTCCGTCCAGCTACTAGGATACGCGGACGACATTGACATTATTGGAAGAACACAGCATGATGTCAGTGGAGCTTTCGTGGGTCTTGAAACGGAAACCATGAAGATGGGTCTAGCGGTTTACGAGGGCAAGACCCAAGTTAATGCTGTCAACAAGAAAGGAAACCAACATCGACGACTTGGAGCAAACGTAAACATAGACAGATTTAACTTCGAGGTAGTTAAGGACTTCGTCTACCTAGGACTAAGGAGACAATTGAGTAGTAAAGTCTTCTCCCGAGCAACTAAAGTGATGCTTTAAGGTCCAACGACTTAGATGGTTGGATCATCTTGAGCTCCGACTCGTAGAGTCATCGAATCCAACCCGAAAGGACGTCGAAGAAGAGAATGTTCGCGACTCAGGTGGACCACACAGGTGGTAGAGGACCTGAACCAACTTGGTGTGCGAAACTGGACACAGCTGGCTGAGGCCCTGGTCGAACCTGGACTGTAGCGCCACCATAACTAAGTAAGTAACCTGTTGTAGGCATTAATCATTTTATGCTGGCTTTAATTCTCTTGTTAAATCTTACCATTTCTTGTAATCGTCACTGTCCTAACAGCTTGAAGTCTATTCTGACCGACAACCGCTCGATAGGCGATAACGAATGTCGATGAATACCGATGCCAAATGCAATTACCGCAATGCACAAATTAACCATCATCGATAACAATGTTGACTGCACACTTTGTCGCACATGCCCAACATTTTCTGTCCAAAGCAAAAAAGAAATCCTCATATTGAAGTTGTAGAGGCAACCTTCATTTAATTATCATTTTCCGTAAAACTTCTCTAAAACAAACAAACATCAGCAACAACAACAAAGATCTTGTTAAGATGATGGCATTCCAATACACAAAGAGAAAAAAATAACCAAAACCAATGGCACCATAGTGAGTTATTTAGCTCCTTATCTTATCAACATTCTGTTGGATGTGTCTGTGGACTCTGAAGTTCCGAGAGTCTATGGAAGTAGAAATAGAAGCCCACCTCGGAAGAGGTGGTATGTGGTGTACCCTCACAACCTGGCAACATTTTCAGATACATAAAGCATTGAGCATTGCTAAAGATGTCTGGACCACCCGCATACTCTGGAGGCTGTGAGTTGGGTTGTTGTTTTTTTATATATTTGCCGCTGGAGCTAGTGCGCCTGCAATGCGCCGCCGCCAGCAGCCAGCGTTCATACAACAACAACTGTGAACGAAACCACCTTCTTTCAATCGAGCACCAAATCAACTTCCATTTGGAATAGATAAATTTGATTTCTGGTTCTTCCCTAGCGGAGATTTGAATTTCGAACCTGCTTCAAATGCAAGAGGCAATGGTCCTGAATGCCCATCATCCTGGATATCAACGTTCACCCAGCTATTGCTACCATAAAACTCCACCCAAAATGAAACAAAAATACACTGCCAGAAATGCATGTAGGTTAACAATAGACTTGATGAAAATACATATTGGAAATTGAGTTGCATCGCTTTTATCAGCCCTGGATTGTTGAAAGCACGAAGGACCTTCATGTTATTTTTCTCAGTGTAGTCATAGTCAGTATGGCAAGGTAGCCTGATAGTGGAAATGCAAAATTTCAAACATGATGTAAAAACTACGAGTACTGCTGCTGCCACTCGCTTCTGAAGCGGTATTAGCGCGGTAGAGTTGTGAGACCGCAAGTAGGAAGGCATATCTACTGATTTTGGATGCTGATGCAGGCATTTAGGCACCATGCCTTGCTCCGACAGACGAAACGGAGTGCGCCTGCCTGCTGTGTCAATCGTATGGACACTTTATACACTCGGATGCGGGTCTTCTTCTTCCATGTACCTTTCCCTTTAAACAACAATCCTTCTGGCGCACTTAAAGTGCTCTCCGAGCATTTGCCTAGTGATGGTGTTCAAGTGGATGCGCATGTTCCTATGTCGACATGGTCGCGTGATTTAAGATTCCGAGTGTTAATTGAGATAAGTTCAAAATAGAAACTGGATTTTTTTTTTGTTAAGGAGTAGCTAACTCACTGGTTATGTGTGTGGGACTCCGTTAAGGTTCTATATTTTGATTTTTAAAATGTTAGGACAACAAAAACAAGTTGATGACAAGTTTACGGTAGATTTTTGAATTGCAGCGAGATGTTCTTAAGTGCAGAATGTCAGAAGGGGAAACAACAAGTTGCATATATAAGCAACCCTTGTTCGGAAAGGTGTCGTTTTCGGGTTGACAGTTAACAAATTTCTTCACTTGAGAAGTGATGTCTTCACTCTGGGTGGGCAAAAAATGTGTTTGTGTTTTTGTCATGTCTCATCTCAATATTCTCTGCACGAAAATACTTGTTGATTTCTCAAATTTTCATAAAACTGTACGACTTGTCCGATGTGGAATCCAAAAGCAAATTTCGACATCAGGAAATAATAATAAAAAAAAAAATAACCTTTTCATCTCACGAATTCCACAACCTGTCCGGTTGTTAAGAATTCCAAATGACAAAATGAGTTCTCGTCGGTTGCGGTCTTCTTGGTTAAACATAATCCCGATTTGATTACATAAAAATTAATAGGTATTTGTTAAAAACCAGAACCAGTGCACTAGTGTATTCCTGAAACTTGTCATACCCGTGCCAAAAACTTTAACTTCCATTATTCCGCAGTCAAAGAAGTTCACTGACTCTCCTGACATGGCGTAGATAGCTTTTCGCTATGGGGGGGGGGGGGGATATATCTAGTTCGCTCATTTTTTTTAAGTTTTAATAACTAAAAAAAAAAAAACAATAAACATCATTGAATTCATAAGGTAATAATCACTTCTCTATGTAAAGGGCTTTCCAATAAGAGGTGTTATTTTGAATAGCAAGCTATTCCGGAAGTTGTCATTTTTTGACATTTAACAAGTGGAAACTACGCTATTAATAAAAATGGAACGATACGCGCTTCAACAACGCATTGAAATTAGTAAAATTCACTATAAAAATGGTGAAAATTTGGCAGAGACGGTTCGTAAAACTAAAACATTTTTGGGTCGTCGTGAAGCACCTCGTCGGGCAGCAATACAGAAATTGGTGGCCAAATTCGAGCTGTTGGGACAAGTTAGTGACGTGAAGAATAAAACCCGTACACGTCGCTCAAGAACAACTGAGAATATTGCTGTTGTAGCCCAAAGTGTTGTAGAAAACCCAGGTTTATCCATTCCTCGTCGTTCTTTGGAATTAAGCATTCCACAATCGTCATTACACCGTATTTTGCATAAGGACTTGGGTCTTAAGGCTTATAAAGTTCAGTTAACACAAAAACTCAAGCCGGCTGATCAGTGATCATCAACAACGTCGTGTCTTTGCTGATTGGGTCCTTGAAATGCATGAAAATGATCCGGAATTTCATCGAAAAATCATCTTGACTGATTAGGCTCATTTTCACCTCGGAGGCTACGTCAACAACCAAAACTGTCGCATCTGGGGCTCGGAAAACCCAAGAGTTATTGTTGATAAGCCTCTCCATCCTCAACGCGTGACTGTTTGGTGCGGTTTATGGTCCGACTGGGTCATTGGACCTTACTTTTTCGAAAATGAGGCTGGAGCAACAGTTACGGTCAATGGATTGCGCTATCGAGAGATGATAAATGATTTTTTTATGGCCGGAATGGGATGGTTTTGATCTGGTCAACTTTTACTTTCAACAAGACGGCGCGCGGCGCTACGTGCCACACAAGTAATGAAACCATCGATCTTTTACTGGAAAAGTTTCCGGACAGTGTTATCTCTCGAAGAGGTGATCACAATTGGCCACCGAGATCTTGTGATTTAACACCTTGCGACTTCTTCCTTTGGGGCCACGTGAAAGATAAGGTCTATGCCAACAGCCCAGGGTCGATTCAAGACCTCAATGATGGAATTCGTGAGGCTATCGATCGAGGACATAGGGCAGCCACTTTGCGATTTGGTTATGGAAAATTTCATGAATAGGATATGGTCCTTTAAGCGTGTTCGTGGCGGCCATTTGGCTGATGTTGTGTTTCATTACTAACCGCAAACCGATACCTTCCTCTTTATAATGAAATAAACATCCGATCATTTATCTCAAAAAATGCCATTTTTCTTTAAATATCAAAATAACACCTCTTATTGGTAAACCCTTTATATAAAAATAGATGTGTGTAAAACTCGGAAAACTGATTGGTTTTCAAATTGAAAATTGCATGAAGTTGTGGATGCATTGGTTTTCAAATGGAAAACTGGAAAATGTCAAAATGCGTTTTCGAATGAAACTCGGAAATCTCATTGGTTTTCAAAGTGAAAATTCCATGTAATATTAGGTGCAGTGGTTTTCAAAGGGAAACGGAAAATGTTTGATGGGGAACAGGTAAGCAAGAAAAAGTAAAAACAAAAAAATTGGAAAAATGGAAAAATGGAAAAATTGAAATGCAAAAAAAAAAAAATTGGTTGCGGGTAATAAGTAGTGGGTTTCTGGCTAATGGTGTAACGGTAAGCGTGTAGAAATAATTGGTAGCGGGTAACTGAGTAGTGTCGTAACGGGGTAGCGGATATGGGTAGACGTACTAGGTAGCACAAGGGGGTAGTAGGTTGGGTAGTGTGGTAGAGGGTTATCCTTATCGATTATCGATTGAGGCAGTACGAAGTCTGCAGGGTCAGCTAGTACATAAATAAATAAATCTGCCGCTTTTGTAAGGCATGCTTTATGTAATGAGTAATAGCGCATTTTGTTTCTGGTCAAAAAGAATGAGTGTCAGTTATCGCTGCCGTTAAGATTCAGGTTAACTTCACCGCAGTTGTGCGAACATTTGTTTGTGTGGATGAATGTGCTGCATGTTTGCGGCGGTTTCTTATATCAACTTAACAATGTGTCACACGATGCGAAGATATCTTAATAATTTAAATTTTTTTGTAATGGAAAGCTGGGTGGAAGCTCGTTTTCTTGCATGTTTTCTTGTTATCAATTGGTGAGAGACGTAAAATAAAAGCTTTTTAAAAATCGATATAAAAAGAGAAATTTTGCTGTTTTTCCATAGAATGAAGGTATAGAATATACATTTGACAATGCCTCTAGGAATTCTGTGAGTAGTTACTAATGACAGAGTGCGTTTCTTTAACTCGTTTGGAACTGGTTATGTTGAACAATTATCGATCCCAATGGGGGGGGGATATATCCCCCTGATCCCCCCCCCTATCTACGCCACTGCCTCGTTCCACAAGAAGTCGAACTTAAACTCTCTGCGATAGCGATTGCACATTAAAATTGTAGCACAAGAAAAAAAACGTAATATTAATTTTCTTGTTTAAATGTTTCTTTGTAATTTCGACGAGTCAAAAAGACGCTGACGCTGATGACAACGACGACAAAGTGTGCAACCTGTTCACCTTTAACTCTTTGCGGTGTGTGTCGCTGTCGCTTCAACGTTAACCATAAACAAATCTGCAGGTAGGAAGATACCTTCAAGCTGGATTGTCACTCAACTTGCTGACAATTTAAGAAGCAGCAAGCTTATGTTCTTTTGTTTATGCCCGTAGCAAGTTGATCCCCGTCTTTTTTTTATGACAGCTTGATCGTCTTCCTCCTATCCTGTACAATGGAGCTGGTTTTTGGTGGTTTAAAGTTTTACTTACGAATTTCAGGCAACGGTAATGCGATACAAAAGACTAAACCTTTGAACTTCTGCTTCCATCATTCATCATATATGACGAAGACGATCTTGTTTTTCGTCTTGGAAAAATTCTGTTACGAAATGATCGAAAACTCTGGCTCCTTACGTCACGTCATTCTTTCAAATTCCAATTTGCCTTTATTTTTCAAAAGAGAAGTAATTTCTAGAATTGCCAGATTCCAGACAGTATGGAATCGTTTGGCGAAATTCTTGTATACCTATTTTTGTAGAACTAGAACCGAACGTCACAGTCGATCGATAGCAATCAGCCTCAAAACCAGAGTTGCACCTTTTGCTATTATTTCTTCTGCTGCTTTGAAAAGATGAATCAACTTCGTCATCATAGAGAAGAGTTCTATATGATTGAGATGAAAGGTAGACTGCTGGTAAGGTAATAATGAATTCTAGGAATCCAATTCATGGAGGTGGCCTGAGGGCTCTATAGAATGTGTTTTTTTATATGATTGTGTGGCTATTGGAATTTTGTCTTGGTTTCTTGCAATCTGTGTTTTTGCGCACACAGGTTGCAAGCAAGGTTGACAGTTGACAACAAAGTTGGATGGAATTCTGAAGACATAAAATAAATCGCTGTGCATTGTTCGGAAATCGAAGTTGGATAATAAAAGATTTCCAATGGTCTTGAGACAGGTGAGGACGAACGATTCTTGGATATCAATGATGAACGTCGTTGGTGCAATCGACACACATCTGCGGAATGTTGCCGCCAGGGCAGCGGTGTATGGATTTTTTGGCACTTTTTCCTTTTCTTGCTGGGTGACCTGCATGGCACGCTGTTGTGTTGGAAAATGGTGTTAATAATCGTCCTCGGGGGTGGATATGTTTATCGATTTATGGCGCAATTGATTCGATCTGCCAGAGAGATGATATCAATGGCGGCGCAGTATGGAGAGACTGAAAGCAGCATGGCACCAACAGACTTAGGGTTTTAACAAGGTAAACAGAAAAGAATGACACACCGCCTTAAATGTCAATTTGGTGAAGGGTGCAAAAATACCCAGTTCGTATGGTTTTTTAGGGTCAGGTATTGAAATCTTGCAGCAGCTCTTAATACGGTGATTATTAGCACTAGGTTTTCAAGACGAAAGATCTGCACAGCAACCTGGCGATCTCCGGTCGAACTACCAACCAAATCGACCGTGTGCTAATCGGCGCAAGGCACGCATCCAACATCTTGAACGTGCGCACTTTCCGAGGAGCAAATGTCGACTCTGACCACTTTCTGATAGTGGCTAAGTTTAGAGCTCGACTATCAAATGACAAAAAAACACGTGCGGCCCCAAGAACGAAGTTCAACATCGGTTGCCTTGGCACTCCGGATAGTATTAGAGACTACAATGAGCGCCTGAGTGAGTGACTCTTCGCCGTCCTTCCAAATACCATAGAATGCAAAACCTTGTGGAACCAATATCGCCAAATAATACAAAATGTAGCCGAGACCACCTATGTTACCATACACCTTCAAAAAGGAACCCGAAGTTTGTTGATTAGTTCGCGTTATTGAAATAAGAGACGAAAAATGCACGTTTGCAGATGCTGCAACGGAAAACAAGAGCAGCAAGAGAAGAGTACCGAACAAAAATGAGAAATGAGAAAAATTCTCTGAGAAGGAAAAAAAGAGCATCCGCAGCTTGTCAGCTCAAAGATCTAGAAGAGTCTTGCGCCAAGAACAACTTCCGGCGTTTGTTTAAAAGGTCGGTCGAAGCAATTAGCTTCCTGGTTTCAGAACCGGGACACAGACTCTTCGAAACAGTGAAGGAAACCTAGTCACCGAAGCACAGGGAATTGTAGATGTTTTCAACAGCTGCTGAATGTTCAAAATGTCGACCAAGTTAAAGACGAAAGAGAAGCAAGACCAGTCAATGAAGACCCAGTCCCAGGCCCCAACACAGAAAGGTAGAAAGAGCCATCCAAAAGCTAACAAAAAACAAGTCCGCCGGGTTGGAGGACATACCTGCGGAACTCTTTATGTATGGAGGAGGTATTTTGATGAACTGCATGCACCAGGTCAGCACCAAAGTGTGGGAGGAAGAATGCATGCCCACTGACTGGTCGATAAGTTCCATATTCCCCATCTACAAAAGAGGTGATCCTATGTCATGCAAAAACTACCGCGGCTTATCCCTGCTTAATGTTGCATACAAAATCCTATCCAACGTACTGTGTGAGCGTCTTAAACCGTTCTGCAACATACAATAATCGGCACGGACCAGTGTGGCCTTAGGCCAGGCAGAACAACGATTGACCAAATATTCACACTGAAGCAAATCCTGGAAAAGCCCAACGAATTTCAAGTCGAAACCCACCATCCTTTCATCGACTTCAAAGCTGCTTATGATAGCATCCACCGCCAAGAGCTTGTGATGGCGATGTCTGACTTCGGGATCCCCAACAAACTGATCCAGCTGTGCCGCATGACGCTAAACAATACGCAGTGCAGTGTGCAAATGGGTAACAGCTCATCCGAATTGTTTCAAACTTGCGCAGGGTTTAGAAAAAGAGATGCGCTGTCATGTGACTTCTTCAACATTATCCTGGAGCAATAAGTGCTTAAGGCAGGTGTGACCTGCTGCTTCGGTCTGGCAAAACAACTGAGTTCAAAACTCCTCACTCGACAGACAAAGTGTCGGCTATACTAAACTTTGATTTTACCAGTCTTAGTCTACGGTGCTGAATGTTGGACGATAAGTGCTGAATGTTGGACGATAAGTAAGAAAGGAATTGATACTGAGCATGTTCAAAAGAAAAATTCTTCGACGGATTTTCGGTCTCGTATGCGACGATGGCGAATGGAGAAGAAGGTTCAACCGAGAACTGTACGAGCTGTACCAAGATGTCGATGAAGTCCAGAAAGCCTAGAAAAGACGACTGCATTGGCTCGGCCACATCGAACGAATGGACGACAACGCTCCAGCCAAGAAAATCTTCTCATCCCAGCCCCCAGCCCCAGGTTCAAGACGGCAAGGAAGACTGAACCTACGGTACAAAGATCAAGTGACTTTGGATGCCAGAACGCTTGGTTTTGGCGACTGGAGAGTGCATGCGAAGGACCAATCACTATGGAAGGCTGCAATATCTCAGGCTGATATACTTCATGGATTGTGAGCCGGATAAGTAAGTAAGTGTGATTTTAGCCCATTGAATTAGAAGTACAGGAAGCGGTGTTAGCTACATGTACAGTGTACGTGAGTGAAGCAACAAAAATGTCTGATGATGTCCATTTTTAGAGTATGTGCTGTCAATTTTTAGGGTATGTGCTGTCAAACTTTGACTGTGTTGTCAGTCGAGTTCAGGGGTGTATTATTTCTGTTTGTGATGGTAAGGCGCTGCAATTCGTTGAGTTCCCGTAGTGTGCATGGTTGTTTTGAATAGTTCTTCCATCGTGTTTCGAAACGTTTTTATTTGTTGGTTGTATTACAATAGGCGTAATAAACGTGATGAATTGCGGATGAAAAATCAAGAAAATGTACTGGAAAATAAAAAAAATTAAACATTAAAAACCGTGCAGTGCATCTTAAGTGTTAAAACACCATGCTTCCTAAAAAAAGAATTGAGATTGAAAAAAATAAGTTGAAGCAAAATCGATGAAATCTTGATTTAATCAAATTTTGCTTGGCGCCCCTGAGATTAACTATTAAACTGCAGACCAGCCCTGTTGTAATGCGTTTGTGTTTGTGAAACACACACTACTTAGAAAATTGCTTCAATTCTTGTTCATAAGACCCCTTCCTGTACTTCTTATTCAATGTTTTAGCCTGAGTTATCCGATAATTTAGTACAAAGCAAAAGTCATTCCCAAAGCTGTCAAACATTATCTCTAAAATAAATTCACCTGCACAAAATATTGAAAAAAAAAATTAACAAAAACGTTTTCTATCGAATCGAAAATTCGTGGTTTTTAAAGACCTGTTATTCAAAAACAATGCCGACTTGTACATTATTCGAATACATATACATATTTTATGCCTACACTCTCCTTGTTTAGTGAAAAGGTAAATCTATTATTTGGTAGCCTAAGCCCAAACGTCATTCTCCTAATAAAACTGCCTTACCTATCGACAATTTTATTTTAATGATACAAAAATAGACTCGATGATAAAAAAGAAAGTAACCTAAATTGGGGTTGCAATTTAAAAATCTGTACTGCAATCCAAATTTTGCCAATGAATCATCATAGTTGTAACGGTTTTTCTGACCTTCTAACCTCAACAGAGTCAATCTTCCAGAAATAATTTAACATCCTCTTTTGTAATGACACCTAAATTACTCAACACATATTTTTTCTGCCATAAATCACATCTGCTCTATAATCAAATGCCATGTACAAGCAGTTTGGTTAGTGGTTGATTTTACCCGTTCCAACAATTGAGAAACAGAAACACCATCCTCTAATAAGGCACAAAGTGCATCAACATCACCTTTCACCATATCGCAAATGACAATATGTGAGTCGGTTAAAATGATGGACGACAGACGACTCGACCGACGGCTTGCTGTTGCAGTATCGCGCAGTACTTACACAATTTTATTCACCCCTGTTTCCGTATTCGACATGTGCATAAGGCACACACTGCTTATTGAGCGCATGCGGATTGTGGACAAACCAACGGCGCACAAAGGACATGCAAGCACTACCGATGCCGAAGTAATCCCTCTTTTCCCTTAATTTCTCGGTTCTTCCGCAAAATTATTTAAAAAAAAGTAAAGTTATTTTCAGGTCCGACCAAGGGCTCGCATTCGAGGAAAACAAACTCATTTTGTTTGAATTCAAAAAATATCCTTCCGTTTGTCGTCCTCGGAGCTCATCGAACTGTATGTACATCTGTCGTGTGCCAGAGTCCTATTTTTTTTTTGTTTACTGAAAACCGAGAGGGTAGAATTCCATCAAACGGTGTTCTATTTGAACCATTCTGGTGATGGTGATAGATGCACCCGGAAGAAAAAAGAATAAGAAAATAAAACGGAACTTCAACCGTTCCCCATCACAAACGCAAACGAAAACTATGACACCCAAAGGACACGTGAAATAGAAAATGTTGTTCGATTTTTACGGGCAACGGCATCCCTTGGCGTGTTATGTTTACATTCGATTTTATTCCTCGAGTTCGCTGTCGAAGTTGGGTTCCTCTTATATCTTATTCCGGATCCAGTGGCATCATAAGTTATTTTAGATTTACTTCTATTGGATGCCAGAATTAGGAGAGATCTGGCAAGGACATTGGGTTGATCGTGAAATAAACTGTCTTGTTTTGAGTTTTGAATTTTCTTAATGTCGTCGCTTCTGGTGAGGATTTTCCCCTAATTGTGTTTTTTTTTTTTTGTCTGTTGCTCTTGTTCTAAAGTAAATCACCATTCACCAGCCACACCGGTTCCTTTTGGGCAGCTGTGGCAAGTCTCGATTTTCATTATGTACCAAAAAAAGGAACATTCGTGGATATTGCCGTTAGAAGAAGAAATATGCGTAGGTAGGTTTCCTTTTGTATTGATTAAGGTAGACTTACGCGTAGCGAGTAACCTACATACACGCAGACAAATAATATAGTGGCCTGACTGTTGAACCTGATCTATAACGGACTACTTACTATCAATGCAATACAGAAATCAGATTTGGTATTGTTCCTGTATTTGGTGTGTTTCTTTTTTTGCAAGAAAGAACGAATACGCTTATTTTTTGGGAGCAAAAAAAAGGAAGAACCTGGTGTGTTTGACTCGAGGATGAACATCTCTTTGTTTCGGGTGTCATCTTGAGTTATTCGGGCGGGTGTTGTTTGAAAAATGAATCAACAGAGTGAAAGGTGTTTAAGAATTGTACATTTAACTACTATTGCGACATAAAAGTGTGAAAATCGAATACTAGTTAGAACTTACGTTCGTAGGTTACTGGTTAGGTACCTACATAATTATATTGTATGCGAGTATTTACCTCTCGCTGCATCTGATGTGTTACAGGACAGGGCCGTTACATCACCGCACACCCCATTTCGTTCACGACTGATTACGAATTTGCATCTGCTTATACAATATGCAGATTTTGTTTTTAATTCCTTATTTCAGTAGGTACGCAGGTAAGTAAGGTAAGGTACCTAAGGTACTTAGCTCTACTCTAGTTCGTTTTTTGTAATATTAACGCCGATCTGGAGTTTTTGATTAAACAGGATTTACAATTATAGACAAGAAGAAAAATCGGTCTCGAGATTCTATCTGTCAGTATTTATGACGAGTCTTCAGGTGAAATCGATAAACTTCTGTCCGTATATCATATTTGCAGTCAAATTGGTGTTCATGACAGCTTTACCTACCTCTTTTAAAATAACCACAAGAGTGGGGGATAATACAGTTTTAATTTTCGGGAAAATTAATATTAAGAAGAAGTTAGAACTGAGAAACCCTTCAATATCCATAATACAGTAATTTTGGTTTTTTTTTTTTTTACATACACCAAAACCAAGTTGCTTTATAAGGCTGGTATTCATCAAAGACGAATGGAACCTTAGCATCGTATGGCCGATCCTCAAGAAAGGAGGTCCCCTGAACTGCACCAATTACAGAGGTATAAGTCTCTTTAACATCGCCTACAAGATCTTGTCCGCCGTGCTGTGTAAACATTTGAAGCCCTTCGTCAACAACCAGATAGGTCCTTATCAGTGTGGCTTCAGGCCA
The DNA here is from genome assembly GCA_920937365.1 of Sphaerophoria rueppellii. Classification (NCBI taxonomy): domain Eukaryota; kingdom Metazoa; phylum Arthropoda; class Insecta; order Diptera; family Syrphidae; genus Sphaerophoria; species Sphaerophoria rueppellii. Next base: position 64,829,474 of record CAKKXW010000002.1, read on the forward strand.
GGAAAGTCCACCATCGATCAAATATTCACCCTACGGCAGATCTTGGAGAAGACCCAGTAACTTCAAATTGATACCTGCCACCTTTTCATCGTATTTAAGGCCGCGTATGAGAGCGTCTATAGAAACCAATTATATCTATAGAGCAATGTCTAGTTTTGGCATCCCAGAAAAACTCGTCCGTCTGTGTAAGATGAAAAACTCATGCTGTTCCATCATGGTCGGAAAAAACCTAACGGATGCTTTGGATTGGATGTCAAAAAAGGTTTAAAACAAGGCGGTGCGTTGTCATGCGATTTCTTCAACATCATTCTTGAAAAGATTGTGCAAAGTTCCAACGTCAACACCAGAGGCACAATCTTTCAAAAGTCCGTCCAGCTACTAAGATACGCAGACGACATTGACATAGTTGGAAGAACACAGCGTGATGTCAGTGGAGCGTTCGTGAGCCTTGAGATGGAAGCCAAGAAGATGGGTCTAACGGTGAACTACGGCAAGACCAAGTTAATGCTGTCAATAAGAAAGCACAACCAACGTCGACGTCTTGGAGCAAACGTCAACATAGACAGATTTAACGTAAAGGTAGTTAAGGACTTCGTCTACCTAGGATCCGCTATACTCAGTACTCAGACAACAACACCAGCGCTGAAATCAAACGAAAAATCACTCTTGCCAATCGCTGCTTCTTTGGACTTAGAAGCAAAGTCCTATTCCTCTCCCGTGCAACTAAAGTGACGCTCTATAAAACCTTAATCAACCGGTTCTAACGTATGGTGCAGAGACATGGACCATGACAACATCCGATGAAAACGCTCTTGGCTGCTTTGAGTGAAAAATTTTTGGTCCTGTTTGCATAAATAGAGAATGGAGACGAAGATTCAAGCAAGAACTGTACGAGCTGTTCAGCGACACTGACCTAGCCTAAAAGTTAAGGTCCAACGACTTAGATGGTATGGTCATGTTGAGCGATTGGAAAATAATGCTCCGGCTCGTAGAGTCTTCGAATCCAACCCGAGAAGAGGAAGACTCATGTGGACCACACAGGTGGTAGAGGACCTGAACCAACTTGGCGTGCGAAACTGGAGAGAAGTTTGTTGGGCGAGGCCCTGGTCCGACCTGGACTCTAGCGCCACCATAACATAACTAACATTCATCAAAGATACTAATAGCGCTTTTAAAGTTGAAAAGCCTATTAGTTATAAATAATAGGGTCCTATTCACCAAGTATTATTACTAGTTTCTTGGATTTGCTAAATTGAAAATGGGAAATATTAGTGAACAAAATGAATTTGTATGGATTTAGGCACCCTGTACCTGTTACCCTTTTCATGTCAAGAAAGGGTCGTGGTCGTGTGTTTTCTGTATTCCAAATTTTTTTCATAAACTAATTGACGAACTTGGAATTATGTGTGTACCTTAACCTAATAATATCAACCTCAATAAGAGAAAAAGTGATACGCAATACGTTCAAGGTATCACGGCAGGGTAGAAGGAATAGGTTGGCATACTGGCATATCCTATATACGGTCATTTTACATGCTTCGGATTCTGAACGATTGAAATATGCATCACCTTTCCCTCATCCCTCATACTTACCTGGTCCGCTCTCCACTCCACTGAAATATCATTTTTTATTTAATTTTCCCTTTTCCCAAAGCAATCCCCTTATGCCATATCCTAGGTTCTACGAACTACGATCGTACGTCGTACCTATCAAAAAGTTCATTCTTAACGGATTCTCAAAATTATAAAAATATAAAACGAGATCAAAGCACTGATCAGCATCAGCATCAGACTATAACGGAAAAGGATGAATCAAACATTTTTATGAAATTGAAATGAACCTAAAGAGGAGAAAAAATAACAGAAAACCGAGAGGGCCATAAAAACCAATGAATTTCACAAAGGACCTTGCAGCTTGCAGCACGGTAGCGCACAAAAATGAAGAAAAAAATTCTTTTCAAATCCCCTTTCCTCGAAAAAAAAACAAGATTTTCCAAAAAGAAAAAAAAGATTCAAGAGCCATCAAGAGAAAACCAACCACCACAACCATACGTTTCCTTACGGTTAACGCTGAAGGAAAAGGAAGAATTCAATATTCTACTCATCTCACAAAAGCCGCAGCAACAGCAAGTTCAACCATCAGCTTCAACATTCCGACTTAACAGTTTCTTGATTATAAAAATGAAACCAAAAAGAAGTGGATCGTGCAGACAGAAACCAACCGATTACCAATACCAATTCCTCTCCTCTTCCACAATTCACTGTTGACAATGAGAAAGATACAAAACGGTAATGAAACAGAGATATATCATCCACACCGAACTACAAAAAATTAAAGATACCATCCACAAAAGAGACACCTCTTTGCAGTTGTGAAAGATCTCTTTCCCCTCCATTTCCACTGTTCCAGACTGTTTAAAAACGGTAAGCACCTTGGAATGTATTTGTAAGGTACCATATCCGAAAGCAACACTACCCAAACGATAGATCCCAGAAAGCACACCTGTCCATGTTCACTAGCACCACTTCGCCAATCGCCACCACCACCAGTAGCAACAGCAGAGAAGAGCCTGTTTTTCGAAACCGACTGAACAGACGACAAACGAGGACAAGAAAACAACAAAACAGCCAGACACACTGAAATACAAAAAAATAAAACAAGAAAAAATCTACCAAAAACAATGTGCTGCCTCGGTTCACTGGTTCAGGGGAATCGTTAATTCTAGCTTCCAATTGGTCCGACGGCACGCGTCGATGAACACGAATGAGCTCTGGCAGTGGGGAAGGCTATAAAAAGACTCGGATCTTTCAAATCCCTCACAGTTCTTCGTTGGTTGCTATTGCGTTCTGTTCGTAACAAAAAATACACATAAAGAGATAGAGAAGAAAGATATTCCGAAAAAAAAATCTTTTTGTGAAATTGTGATTGTGATCCCTCAATAGTAAAAAAAAACCCGAAAATGCAACTCGAAATGATCGCGGTGAAAAACTATAGCAAGTGTCCTTTGAAAAAACGTCCAGTGCACTATCAATTCAAGAACGAAAATGACAATGACAATGACATCGATGTTGATAGTAGTGAATCCCCACCGCCGACACCGTTGGTACTTACAAAGGACGAACCCGAAAATCTGAGTGTTAAAAAAGAATACGATTGTTGCAGTGACGAATCCTCATCGACCACGGTCGATGTTATATCCACATCTACATCGCCTCCGTGCAAGGATAACAATAGCAGTAACAGTGTATTTGTGAAAGAAGAAAAATCTTCACCAGTGATCGTGCCAACTCCAACATATCCTAATGGCTATGGAAATGGCCTACAGCCATGGAATTTCCACGTCTCACCATACACCGCCGAATTCTACAGGACCATCAATAATCCCCATTTGAATCATACGCAAATTTCACCGCTGCGCGGCGAACTACTCTCACCTAGTTCACCATCCGAGGCTGGATCCTTGTCGCCACCCCCACACTATTTGAATGGCCGTGCCAGTTCGGTATCACCTCCAATGCGTTCCGAAATCATCCATCGACCAATTGGAGTCAGACATCATCATATGCCGCCACATTCCCAGTTTACTCATCGCTTCATGCCATATCAGATTCCAACCTCGCCATATTCGCCGTTCGGATTGAATCTCTCGCATGCTCCAATCTCACCAGCCTATAGTGATTCTTCGTACTTTTCGATGCGAGCCCTGACTCCTGAATCTAACTGCTCGTCGCTGCCTGAAGATCTCTCGTTGAAACAACTCTCCTCGCCATCAGGAACCTCGTCGGTTTTGCTGTCGCCAACTTCTCCATCAGTTATTTCGTCTGGAGCTTCAATCGCCAGCTCCCAGCACTCGCCTAGTGAAAATCCTACGAGCTTAAAAAAAGAAAAATCCTCAGCACCACCACGTTACCAGTGTCCTGATTGCAACAAGTCCTATTCAACATTCTCTGGTCTGACCAAACACCAGCAATTCCATTGCCCGGCAGCTGAAGGGAATCAAATAAAAAAGTCCTTCAGCTGCAAGGATTGCGACAAAACATACGTTTCGCTCGGTGCCCTCAAAATGCATATCCGCACTCATACACTACCCTGCAAGTGCTCCATCTGTGGCAAGGCATTCTCTCGGCCATGGCTCCTGCAAGGACACATCCGAACCCATACTGGAGAGAAGCCGTTTAGTTGCCAACATTGTCATCGGGCTTTCGCCGATCGCTCAAACCTGAGGGCACATCTTCAAACTCACTCTGACGTCAAGAAGTACTCGTGCACCTCCTGCTCGAAGACATTCTCTCGCATGTCCTTACTAACGAAACACACTGAAGGCGGTTGCCCTGGAGGCAACACCTGCTCCGGCACATCATCCTATCTTGCATCCTATGGAGAGCATTAAAACAATTTTCGATAGCTCTCTACTGCAACTCCAGCCATAGAACAATATTTTTGGATTGAATTCTGTTGAAAACCAAAAATTAGTTCCTAGAAGCCCACGAAATCCCACCCAACACCACACACACGCACCCAAAAAAGAAACAGATGAGACCACAAAAACCCAGTTGATTTGTTTTTTAAGCTTTTGTTTTAATTGATTTTTGTGTAAATTCCAAAATTGATTTTCTTTTCGCAATTCTTGTAAATCACTGAAAGAATACAAAAATTAAATAACGGAACCTCTAGTCACACACCGTTGTAAAAATAAAACAAAAAGTTGTAACTCGAACTCGAACTCATAATCCTTGCGAGAAAAAAGTGCCTATTTATAATTAATTTAATTTTTTTTATTTCTGTTATTTGGAATGTACAAACAAATTTTGATGTAAATATTTTGTAAAGTGAATTTAAGTTAATTTTAAGACAAAAAGACAAGCAAAACAAACAAACCGAAAGAAGAGAGAACATTTTTTTATTTTCTTTTATATTTTCATAGATTTTCCGAAAATAAGTTTATTTTTAAGAATAAAATTTTGATTTTTACTTAAAATGAGAAAAAAATATTTTTTGTACAATTTCTTAGTTCAGTAAGAAAATCTTATTTATGATGTTGAAAAAAAAAACTAAAACAAAACAGAAAAATGAATTAAATGAAGTTATTTTTACACTTTAAACATTATTTTTTATTTTTTTTATTATTTCAGCGGGAGAATTTGTTTTTGATGGATTTTTTGGACGGTTCCTGACGTTTTTTTCTTGTTCTTAAATTTAGTTTTGGTTTTTCTTACAAACAGCTTAAAAAAGAGAAAAAAAGTTGCCCAAATTTTTACTTCCTTCATGTAGAATACTAGCCGTCTAGCCGACCCTGCGAACCTCGTCTCGCAATTCTGAAAGCTACAGATATTGTTAAGCTGCAATGTGATTTGCTTCAATCCAATTGAAATAGAGAACTACATATATTGTTATTATTATTATTATTATTATTATTATTATTATGATTTTATTTGTATATTATATTTACAATTTGAAAATCAAAATAATATACGGACATGGCAAGATTGCCGTCTGCCAGAAAATAGCATTTGCTTTAAAAAAATAATAAAATAAATAATTGGTAGATTTTGATAGGTAAGGTTAGGTTAAAGTGGCTGTGGATACAGAATCCACACATGAATCTAGAGAATTACTTCTTACTAGTCGAACCATTTTGACGTTCTTATAAAACGAAGAAGATATTTTGATTTGCTTATTAGCTAGTTCACTGGGATTATCATAAAAGTACTCTCCCAGATGAAGTTTGCGTCTTAGTGAAAGAGCAGGGCAAGTGCAGAGAAGGTCCTCGTCCATACAGCTCCTGCAGAAGTCATTTGAGGCTACACCAAGTCGTGTTGCGTGTCTGCTTATAAGACAGTGTCCCGTAAGGACACCTATATGAAGACTGCTTTGAGATAACAAGTCTTTCGAGCGCTTTAGGTCCAGCGAAGGCCAAATGAGTTTTGTGGCTGCGCACGTTGGTAAATTGTGCCACCTAGAGTTTGTTATCTTTAAGGCTGTTTCTTTTAGCAGATGTTTGCATTAACATTAACGAGTTCATCGGCTCTACAATTTCCTGTGATGTCTCAGACCCAACAGAGGTGAATGTTAAATTGCTGCGCCATCTCCATAAGAGACGATCGACAATCGAGGGCCGTTTGAGATTTGGTTGCGATTGAGACACCGTCAATAGATTTAATAGCAGCCTGACTGTCAGAGAACATGCGGATATCCGAAGTTGATATCACGTTTTCTCTAAGCCGGGAGAGAACCTTTTTGATCGCTAAAATTTCCGCTTGGAAGACGCTACAATGATTAGGGAGGCGGAATGAGATGCTTAGATTAAGCTTTTCTGAGTACACACCACATACAAGCAAGCATACATCTTCTTTTTCTTTTGAATAAATTTGTTAACTATACTCGATAAAGCAAAAACATGGTCAACCCTTGACCTGTTTGTATATTTTGTTAGCTTCCAGATATGCAGACTTAAAATGGTCTAAATTAAATCTTCTAAACAACTTAAGGAAAGCAAATGATTTTTTTCTGAGGCTCATACATTTGAGAATCAAACCATTTATTTCTGGGTTGCAGCTGCTTGGGACTACTTTTTTGTAAAACAAGAAATCTTATGAAAATCTAAACTCCTGGATGAAAAAAGCAATTGACGTTGAGTCTGGAATTGCGCAAATTTATATTAAAAATTTGAAATTGCATGCAGATTTTCTAACAAGAGTATTGAGTAGGTAAACCAAGTTCGAATCTTCACACATCTATCATGAAGGTTCTTTTGCGAACAGAAGCATCGCCATTTAAGGAATGGACACAATTCGCCCAATTGCGAATGAGTTTAACACAGATAACTGGCATGATATCTTTTCGAATGTTATCGCAAAAGTTGATGAAAATATATATCTCCAACATTTAAATAGAGCATCATCATCGTCAACAAGAGAAATATATACAAATCTAAGCCACTCTTTAAATACTACTGCGACAAATTATTTCAATAATAGTCTTTCTGTGAGAGCTATAGACAAAATTTTCAGAGCAAGGGTTGAGATACTGAACTTGAATTATATTCCTTTGCAATTATTGTAACAGAAATGAGCGTGACGATGTTTACCATTTCATAGCTATTTGTCCGATACTACAAGAAATTCAACGGCTCTATTTTGAACATAGTGTCCTCTCTAGAGAGCAAATGGTTGGCGTAATGAACGGATCCGTTGGGTGGACAAATCTCTTTGTGTTCTGTGACCAAGCTTTAAATTATCGAAGAAGCTGCTCAACCTTTTAATTTTAATTTTTTTAAAATATTAATTAACAAATTTCTAAAACAATTTGTAATATGAATTTATACGAACGTAAACTGAAACGCAAAAATCAATAGTTATCAAAGATCATTTACTTTTTTCTGTTTGAGCGAATGTAAAACAACAAATTATATTTTTTGTAAAACGAACTACATATATCTGAATGTTTCCAAGCCTCACAATAAACTTTCTACTTTCATAAAAGCATGCAGTTGCAGTAAAATGAAAATTTCGTTGATAATTCAACAAATTCTTGTTCTTCTTGTTATTTTTTTGTTTACTATTTTACAAAAATCTGAATTTCATACAGCTTTCGATTGTCCCTTATTCGTTGAATTTCCCGTAAGATTGTCCGAAATATTTGTTTTAACTAAGGCTACAGTGAATTTTATGAAAATGCATTGAGAATTGAGCGGATAAGGAGTCTCTATCGGAGATACAAACAAACAATGCACCTTAAATGCTAGGCAAAACTTTGATTCTAGATCTTGAAGTTCTCCGTGATCTCGCAGATTCTTCCGAGTAAAAAAACAAAAATTTTCCATTTTTACAATTGAAAATTAGTACACTTACAATTTCATGCAATTTTCCCTTCGAAAAGCAATGAGTTTTCCGAGTTTTTCATATAGAGCCTTCTATTTTCCATTCGAAAGCCCATTTAAAAACAAAAAATTTCAATCAAATTTCCGAACTTTTCTTTGGTTTTTTCCCACTCTTCCATGAGGTTTTTGTAATTTTTTTTTCCACAGAAACTATAACTTCCAATTAACTACATATTTCAAAACTAATGCATCTCATTTGAGAAAGTGTATATTTTTTTTAAATTTTCATTTAGTTTTTTTGTTTTGCATATAAAATTTTAAATTTTTAACTTCCCAGAGGAAGTTATTGTAATGTGTCCGATTTTGTGAGTCTCCAATTTTTGCATATCTCCATGTTTCGAGGTCACTAGAATTAGAATCCGAATCAAACGTTTTTATGATTATGGCTGTGTGTGTGCATGTGTGTTCGTACGTGCGTATGTGCAGACGTGCGTTACGTTTCAGCTCAATTATCTCGCGAACCACCCATCGTACTGTCATAATTGGTCTCATTCGAGGCTGCATTGTGTTGTTAAGAGCTGATTAGGTTTTAGTCGAAATCGGCTTAGCGGTTTTTTAATGGCAATCAAAAATCTAAGACAACCCTGATATAATGAAAATTATGATAATATCTGCAATAATTTCAACAATGCAAAAATTCTTATAGTTAGTGTGAAAAAAAAAAACAATATTCAAGAGTTACATAGACTATATTTGATGACTAGCTGACACATCAAACGCTGCTTTTCCGTTTAAATGTTAATCTTCGGATATACTATTCCGATTAGAAAAATTCTTTCACAAATAGAGAACTACAATATTCAGAATTAGTATAGGCTGTGTTTTACTGTGCAAAGGAGTTGCGCATGAGTCCACGAGTTGGTACGACCAAATTTTGTCAGATGGCGCCACTATTATTCAATGTACTTAATGTGTGTCCTAAAACCATCAGTTTTATGGAACTTGACTTTTAAAACCAACGTACGTGCATATTGTCAACTATACAACAAAAACAACTTATGTTTTCCTCATTTTTCTACTCTGGGAAGTGTGTCGTGTGGACTACATGGGTCGCACTCATATTTTTCTATTTGAAAATCAATACACCAACAATTTTTCCCAGAACTTTGTATTTTGCCATTCGATAAGTTATATCGATCCAAAAATATGATTTGCGGTCATACAATTTTTCTTGCTTTCCTGGAGTTTCCCGATTTCCCCATCACAAATTTTCCAGCTTTCCATTTGAAAACCGATGCAATTCTCCATTAGAAAAATATAAGTGCGACCCATGAAGTCCACACGACTAACCTCCCAGAGTAGAAAAATACGTAAGAACCTTAGTTGTTTTGCAAAATATTCAGCCGATGCATCCCGTTGTAGTTGTACACGCACGTTGGTTCAAAGTCAAATTCCATAAAACTGATGATTTTATGAAAAACATTATGTTTATTGAATAACAGTAACGCTGGCGCCATCTGCCAAAAGTTGATCTTACCATTACGTGGACTCATTCACAACTACTTTGCACAGTAAAACACAGCCTATATTGCTCCTGAATATTGTAGTTTTCTATTTTTGAAGCAATTTTTCCAATCGTTTTTTTTTTAGCGTTTGGTGGGTCAGCTAGTAATCAAATATAGTATATGATACTCCTGAATATTGTTTTTTTTTCCCTTTAACTATAAGATTTTTTGCACTATTAATTATTGCAGAAATTATCATAATTTTCATTATATTAGGGTTGTCTTAGATTTTTGATTGCCATTAAAAAACCCTATCAGCTCTTAAGAAGACAAGAATGAGAGCAATTTCATGACAATACGATGAGTGGTCATCCGTCCGCACATACGCACATACGAACACACATAAACACACACAGACATCATCATAAAAACGCTGGATTTGGATTCTAGTGACCTCGAAACATCGGACCCATTACAATAACTTCCTCTGGGAAGTTAATAATGTTAAACATAAATCAACATCATCACGACCGTGGCACGTGGTAACATTATATTCAGGTGAAAATAAAATAATAAAATATGAATGCGACCCCTGTGGTCCACACGACTTACTTCCCACAGGGAAAAAATAAAAAATAATATTCAATTGTTTATAAGAAATCAAACTGTAGTCAATCTCTTTTCCTAGGAACCACAAAAATATACCCGCTTAAACTCATTTTATATTGTTTATAACAAATTATCATAGAATAATATATACTCTAACATTGATGAAAAACATTTTTCGAACTATTGTTGCATTTTATGCTGAAATCATAATTTTCATGATGAATACTTTCAGATTTTGTTAGATTTTTTCAGTTTTTTTTTCAATCCTTACAAAAAAACTTATTCAGTTCTCAATCAAGTAATTTTGGGCCAAACGAGATCAATTTAATATCAGCACCATCAGCGGTTCACGAGATAATCATAATTTTCATACATAAATGACGAATTTTTACTACTTTCAAATTTTTAACGCCAGTTAAAAAAAAGCTAAACTATCGCTGAAAACTTAAAAACTTAATAACGCGACTCCTCATCGAATGAGTCCAATTTCATGTCAATACTGTGAGTAATTCTCGAGATAATCGTAGAAAAAAACGTAACGTCAATTCTCATATACACTCGCTGACATGATGATAAAATGGTTTAATGTAAGAATTGTAGATCCACAAAATCGGATCCTTAACAAATACTTAATCTGGGAAGTTAAAAGTATCAAAAGTTTTCTTAAATAATACCTTTCATAAAATCAACTTCAATTCATAAGGCCAGTTCTACCTAACACTAAATCACTGAGATCTGAGAGTTCTGAGAGATTTTATAAGTGGAACAAGAAATCACAGCTAAGAACTGAGATTTTTTCTGGGATCTCTGAGAAAATTATTTAAGATTTAGATTTTTAGCTATTTTGACGTGACTGACACATGCAGATCAACAATTTGTAAGGTAACCACTTCATCTCAATGAGAACTGAGAATTATATTCCACCAAATGATTTTTGATCAGTCGCTCAGTCAAAGTGACATTGAAATCTCAGTGAGATATTTTTAGGTGAAACTGGCGTACTGAATTAACGTAGTAAGCATTGTCATTGTTTAACAACTTGGTCTCCTATCTCCAAAATTGTTCTAGAGATATTAATAAAAGTAGAGTTGCGTGACAGCTCTTGAAGAGCCAAGGCCTAAGTGGCTTATATCTTCACTCTTTTTCATATCCCTGTACAATTAATTGTTCGTTTAAAGACCTCTTTTTTTTGCCTATTAAATCAACATTTTTAGGGTCACCCCCCATAACAAGAGTCTCTGGATCCCGCCCCTGAAGCTATTCGAGTAATTTGTATAAAAACCCTTAAACAAATAAGATGTTTCCGCAACCAGTATAAACACAACAAAGACGATGGAGCAGATGGTCTAGCTGCCGAGCTGTTAAAAACTGGATAGGAGCATGCACCAAATCATCTGTAAGATATGGTCAGAAGAATGCATACCCGATGAATGGAACCTCAACATTGTTTGCCCGATCCTGAAAAAGAGAGATCCTCTAAATTGCGCCAACTACAGAGGAATCAGTCTACTTAACAGGATCCTACAAGATCCTCTCTGCTGTAATATGTGAACGACTGAAGCCTTTTGTCAACAATCTATTTGGTCTTTATCAGTGTGGCTTCAGGCCACGAAAGTCAACATCGACCAAATTTTCACGTTGCGGCAGATCCTGGAAAAGACCTATGAACTCTAAATCGATACCCACCACCTTTTCATCGATTTTTAGGCCGTGTATGACAGCATTTACAGAGACGAATTGTATAAAGCTATGTCTAGTTTTGGCATCCCTGCCAAGCTCGTTCGCTTGTGCAAAATGACGACGGAGAACTCACGCTTCTCTATCAAGGTTGGCAACGAGCTTACGGAATCTTTCGACATCAAAAAAGGATTCAGACAAGGCGATGCACTGTCGTGCGATTTCTTTAACATCGTTCTTGAGAAGATAGTGCAGAACTCCGCCGTCAACACCAGAGGCACTATCTTCCAAAAATCTGTTCAACTTCTCGCGTACACCGATGATATTGATGTAATGGGAAGAACACAGCGTGATGTCAATGTCGACTTTGTGAGAATTGAGACATCAGATGCGGCAAAAATGGGTTTAGCGGTGAATGAGGGAAAAACGAAGTATATGCTGTCTTCTAGGAAGGACACCCAACACTGACGGCTCGGACAGAACGTCACAATAGACTTATACAACTTCGAGGTAGTAAAGCGAGTTTGTCTGCCTAAGTTCCGCTATAAACACGGGCAATAACACCAGCGCCGAGATAAAACGAAGAATAACTCTTGCTAATCACTGTTTCTTTGGGCTAAGAAAGCAATTGAGTGGAAAAGCTCCCTCTCAAGCAACTGAGGTGAAATTGTACAATATCCTTATCATCCTAGTCCTGCTGTATGATGGTGCTGAAACATGGACCTTCACAAAATCGGATGAATATGCATTAGGCCGTTCCGAGAGGAAATTTCTTCACGTCATCTTTGGCCCAGTGTGCAGGGGAATGACGAAGAAGATATAACAGCGCACTTTACGGGTTGTAAAACGACATGAACGATGGATCTAGCCAGAAGAGTCAAGATCCAGAGACGCAGATGGCTCGATCATTTAGAGCGGATGGAAACCAATGCTGCGGCACAGGAAGCCTTCGACACTATTCATGGGGAACGTAGACGGAGAGGAAGACCACGACTCAGGTGGAACACTCAAGTGGAAGAGGACCTCAATCAACTTGGAGTGCAAAACTGGAGACAACTAGCTAGGGACCGAGCTGGCTGGCCAAGACTGTTGATTGAGGCCCAAGTCCACAACGGACTGTAGCGCCACCTTTAGGAAGTAAGTATAAACACATTTCTTCATTTCATCTCTCTTTTATACTTATCTTGCGGATAACTAGAAAAGCTTCCAAGGTTATAATTAGTTGGAAAAAGTACGTCCTAATTTAGTTTTCAGTCCTTGGGAATCGGCGTTAAATTATAAGTCCCTTCAATTCAAGCACGCACTCAAGGAGTTGAGTTGAAGAGCTGTCGCAAAAATCTTTTAAAAATTATTTAAATAATTTTTGCCATAATTTTTATTTGTAGAAAGAAATCAATTTCATTTGAAACACACACAAACGCAAGCCTATATTACAAATTCTCAAAAATTCCTCATAATTAAAATTTTTGCAATAATAAACGCCTTAAAAAAAAAGAAAAACTAAAAATTTGACCTCGATCGGCAGTTTACTTTCTTTAGCCAAAAATATTATGGCAAACAGTCAAAACAACAAAATACCGAAAACAATATAAGCTTAATCGCATTTCAGGTATTCCGCCAATTAATATCGCACGCAAATCCCCATCATAACATCACCGTTGCCCACAAAGCCTCCCCCCGAAACGCAAACACACACAAAGTTTACTTTAACTAAAGAAAGATGTTTATTTTTAATACCGTTTTTAATAAATTT
>CAKKXW010000002.1:64842978-64862910 GCA_920937365.1 Sphaerophoria rueppellii
CATATTTTGCCGGGCTATTCCGTGGCAGGTCCCCTCATAGCCCTGACTGTACAGATTTAAGGTCTCTGCAATAGTTTATGCACGGTTTATGGGGGTATACTATGAAAGAGGCGTGGTGAGGGGCGGCGGCGTTTAAGGAGTACGATACTTTACCTACCTGCTGAATTTGCCTGTCTCTTTTGTTGAGAACATGTTTCTAGCTTCATCAGCTCATAGATCCACTTCTTTATAAAACGCAGGCCAAGTTCAACAATTCAATAAATCTGCTGACTTTTGTTATCGTTCTCTCCCTCTGTCTCTCTCTCTCTCTCTCTCTCTCTCTCTCTTTGGCTGGCTCACATTCTCTTTATGGATTATGGACAGTAGATATATCACTTTGTTCTGCATATGCATTTTTTTCTAGCAGTCAGCGTAGTGGAGACGGAGAGTTAGTCCATCAAAGAAAAAAATGTAAACAAGCTTAGGCGTACGGCCGACGAAGACGAAGACGCAGAATGATGATGACGACGACGGCGGCGGACGCGCACTATTTCACTTTGAGCGCAACAAAAAAGAGCTGAAGGAAGGAAATGGCAGCGTGGTTCCATAAAGTCCAACGAGTAAAACATTTTCAGCATCCGCCGCGAAGCGCAGCAATTCTCGAATATCAAAACAGCGAACAACAAATGCAAATTTGTTCGTAACCATGGACAAGACCCATCACTAACAAATTCTCCTCAAGAGCACATCTCGTCTGTTGATTCGATTGTGCGGCGCGCGGCGGCTTTTGATAGATGACTTCAGTACTCGCTCGCACTCAATTGTTTGTACGCAGAGGCCTAGCTTTGGGTGTTCGTTGCAGTTTTGAAGTTGCAAAATGCTCTGCGTTTAGTTCTATCTTTTCGATGTGCTGTCTTTAAAAAAGAAAAGCAAATTAGCTCAGCGTTTTGGGTTAAATTTCGCACATTTCACCAGGCGGTTAAGTGTTGTCGCCGTGATATTGAAACACATAGAGTTATAGATCAAATGAAAGGTGTTCTTAAGTTCTTTGTCTGGCTATGGCAACGTTGTGAAATTCACCTTTCAGCCTGCCAAATTCATCCATACCTTGCTATCTTCTACGAAACACTGCACCATCACACGCTAAACATAAAAAGAGGAAAAATTATGAAAGCGCCTTACTACAATTTCAGGCGTTGTTCGCCTGATTTATGTCCTCCTGTCAGGTAAAGAGAGTCTAAGATGCAACAGGACTCTTCCAAACCCGATGCAACTAAAAATCAAAACCCATAATTCACCATTTTCCATCACCGTCGCATTGCGGTTCTATGATGCTGCCTGTGCATGTTTGCTGTTCGATCAATAAGAGGCGGTAGTATGAATTTACATATATAGGCCATGAAAAAGATGCAGTTCGATGGGGTACAACTACCCCACCTTCATTTATGGGACTTCATCATCACAGTCAAACTAGCATATCAATGATATTTTTGAATTCTATGGATATGCAAAAAGGCTGACAGACAGATGGACAGACGTACATCAGTGCCAAGCAGTTCCAATTGCATATTGTACTTACCAACTGCCAATAACCTATAACGATGATGTTGTATCATCATGGTGGTTGAAGCTCTGTGAGAGGTCGAAGGAGTATCCGACTGCGATTTTGAAATCTGATACTATTTAGAAATACACCTGCCATTCCATCCGTGTCGGTGAAGTTGGTCGATCGTTTTCTATTGAAGGGGTTTCTATCCTCCAGAGAGTCTGGCTTAGCGTTAAAAGAACGCTTGGCATTTAAAAGACTCTCGAAAGATGTGGGAAGGTATATTATGTACATTGCTTGTTATATGGAAATGCGTTCGTCGTCGTCCGTGTTTACGCACCTTTAACTCCTTAAGATCGTCATCATCTTGGTACTGCGATGTTTTTGATGAGAAGAACCTACAGTTTGTTGTTTTCATTTCTTTGATTCTTCTTTTCAGATATTTATTTGTGAAGATTCTATTGTGAAGATGCCTTTGACGTACCATAAAAACTGAAGCTGTCTATCTCTATTGTCTTCCAAGGTGCTTCGTTTAATTTGAATGAGAGATGAGAGGAAAGAACAAGCAAAAGAATAATAAAATCGTGATGATGGAAATTTTCATAGAATAATTTTTTGGTGGACGAGTACCTTACCTTAATCGATCTCTCAAATTCGAGCAAACAGGTAATTTTTTTTTGTGATGAGTAAGGGCAAAGGTTTGTGTTGGTATTTTTTTTCTTCTGAAATTATAATAAAATCAGAGCACTAGATTTATGTTGATTAATGTGTGGCGTAATGGAAGATTCATTGCTCCTGAGAGAGAGAGGTCGTTGGAACCAAGAAGCCCAGTGACGAACGAAAGCATCGAAAATTAACCAAGTTCAATCACCTACGGAGATGATTTGTAATTTTTATCATTTTTTGTCCAGATATTGTTAAAAATATTTTTCAGTGACGGCGTAGGAATATGACGTATGTTTTATTGAAATTTTAATTTTTTGGAGAAGTTCAACAATCGGAGGATTGAAAGTTTAAATTTTTATGACGTCAACAAAAATATTAAATAAATTTCTCAAAAGAAACGGCACGGCTTGAAATTAAGAAAACATTGTTTATTAATGTTCACTATTTGGCTGTTCCTTGGTAAGTGCGAGGGGCTAACAACCCTTCCACAGTAAAAAACTAAGAAGTTATGAGAGAGATAGTAGCCTCGGATAATGACCCCCCCTCCTATGGTAACCAGACCCGGAACGACAACGGACTTTGCATTGAGAGCTTGTACCTGGAATGTAAGGACTCTCTACACTCAAGATGCAACTCAGAAACTTGAATCTTTCCTCTCGCAGTACAAGGCAGACATAACTGCGATCCAGGAAATACGATGGATAGGATCAGGGATAATGAAAAGGAAAAACTGCGGCATATGCGAATTCGTCGTGGGAAATTGGCTTGGATCGAAAGTCATGGATTTCAAGCCAATTAGTGATCGCCTGCCTGTAATTCGCATCAAGGCCACACTGACAAAACATCAGTATAATATGTGCCACGCCCCTATCGATGATGCTGAGGAGTGTAACAAAGAGGCTTTTTACGACCTCCTGGATAGAGCTTATGGAGCCTTTCCAGAGTACGACGTCAAAATCGTACTCGGAGATTTCAATGCAAAAATCGGGAAGGAAGACATCTTTGTCGGATTAGTTGGAAAGCATCGCCTCCACGAAGTTGTAACAGGTAACGGATTTGGACTAATCGGTTTTGCTGCAGCTCGTAATATAGTGATAAGTAGCACTAGGTTTCAAGACGAAAGATCTACACAGCAACCTGGCGATCTCCGGATGGTCGAACCACCAACCAAATCGACCATGTGCTAATCTGCGCAGGGCACGCATCCAAGATCTTGAACGTGTGCAATTTCCGAAGAGCATATGTCGGCTCTGACAACTGTCTGGTAGTGGCTAAGTTTAGAGCTCGACTATCGAACGACAAAAAAACACGTGCGGCCCCAAGAAAAAAGTTCAATATCGGTTGCCTTAGCACTCCGGGTAATGAGTGAGCGAGTCGCCACACACCTTGTGGAACCACTATCGCGAAATAATAAAAAAAAAAAAAAATGGAGGCGAGAGCACCATTGGTTACCAGCCACCCTCGAAAAAGAATCCATGGTATGATGATGAGTGCTCGTTGAAAAGAGAGACGAAAAATGCACGTTTGCAGATGCTGCAACGGAAAACAAGAGCAGCAAAACAAGAGTACCGAACAAGAAGGAGAAATGAGAAAAAAAATGTGCTGTAGAGGAAGAAAAGAGCATCCGCAGTTGCTCAGCTCAAAGATCTAGAAGAGTCTTGGGGCAAGAACAACAACCGGCGCGGCGATTCTTTAAAGGTCGAAGCAATTAGCTTCTGGTTTCAGAACCGGGATACAGGCTCATCGAAACAGTGATGGAAATCTAGGCACCGAAACACAGGGAATTGTAGATGTTTTCAAGCAGCACTAGCAATTTCAACAGCTGCTGAAAAATGTGCGCAAAATGTCTAGCAAACGCATGAAGAAAGAGAAGCAAGACCAGTCGATGGAGACCCAGTCCCAGCCCCCAGCGCAGAAAAGATAGTGAGAGCTATCCAAAAGCTTAAAAATAACAAGTCCGCCGGGTCGGATGGCATACCTGCAGAACTCTTTAAATATGAAGGAGGTGTTTTGATGAACCGCATGCACCAGGTCATCACCAAAGTGTGGGAGGAAGAATGCATGCCCACTGACTGGTTGATCAGCTCCATATGCCCCATCTAGAAAAAAGGAGATCCATTGTCATGCAAATGCTACCCTACTTAATGTTGCATACAAAATCCTATCCAACGTACTGTGTGAGCGTCTTAAACCCTTCTGCAACACAATAATCGGCACGTTATACCAGATTGGCTTTAGGCCAGGCAGAACAACGATAGACCAAATATATACACTGAGGCAGATCCTGGAAAAGAGCAACGAATTTCAAGTCGAAACCCACCATATCTTTTCATCGATTTCAAAGCTGCTTATGATAGTATACCGGTAAGAGCTTATGATGGCGATGCGATGTCTGAATAAACTGTTCCAGCTGTGCCACATGACGCAAAATAAGAAGAAGTGGAGATCCGAAGAAGAATTACCTTAGCGAACCGCTGCTGCTTTGGTTTGGCAAAACAACTGGGTTCAAAACTCTTCACCTGAAAGACAAAGTGTCTGCTATACAAATCTCTGATTTTACCAGTCCTACTCTACGGCGTAAAAAAGGAGAATTGATACTGGGCACTTCCGAAAAAAAAATTCTTCGACGGGTTTTCGGTCCCGTATGCGACGATGGCGAATGAAGAAGAAGGTTCGACCGAGAACTGTACGAGGTGTACAAAGATGTTGTGTGGTGTGTAGTCCAGAAGGCCAAGAAAAGACGACTACATTGGCTCGGCCACATCAGAGGAATGGACAACAACGCTCCAGCCAAGAAAGTCTTCTCATCCCAGCCTCCAGGTTCCAGACGGCAAGGAAGACCAAACCTACGGTACAAAGACGAAGTGATTGCCGATGCCAGATCGCTTGCTTTCGGCAACTAGAGAGTACATGCGATGGAAGGCTGCAATATCTCAGGCTGAGATCCTTCATGGATTGCGAGCCGGATAAGAAAGTAAGTAAGTAGTTAAAATCTGTGCAAACAAATCAAGAACAACATTTTAAGGCACAATTTACAATACCGTAGTCTTAGGAAGACAATTTACTCAACATTAAAATCGATCCAACGTCCAAACTTCTTCAACAAACTTAATGACAAAGTTCTATTCAAAAATTTGTAGCCCTCATCTTGCCAAAATTAAGATTCGAACCGATTTAGAAAACTGGAGATATTTTGTCCCATTTCAGAACCACATTGCAAAACATGGAAACTCTATTTCACTTGTGGAATGAAAAAAACAAACGGTGCACCATGAAAATCATACTCAACGCCGCTGGAACCACACAAAAGTCATCAAACGGTAAACGCTACAAGAGCAAAATGATTGTCAACCATTACTTTTCCAATGTGTCAAGTGACACCGCATGAATCCGTTTTGAATACTTTCTGAAAGTTTCAATTTCTCTACGAATCCTCCTTCGACTTCTTTTATGAGTTTATGAAGATTAATCCGATCATCTCATTAGTGCTGCAAAACTGCAAATGTTCGGTCAAAATAGCAGTCTTACCTCTCTCTCTCTCTTCCCCTTACAAGATTTATGTTAACTTATTGGCTTAGGGAGGATATCAAATATTTGCACTGGATGGTGGTGGTGTATAAGAAAAGTCATGAATGGAGTAATATAAGTCGAAGGAAAGTTTAGCCCTGGCAATGCAAGGAGAGTAGACATCTTCCACTGCCACTGACATACGTAATTTGATTCGATGCACGCATTCCCCAAACCACAAATGGGCGACATTGAGAAGAGAAACAATTTACAAGTTACAACATTGCTATACGAAAACGATGTGTGGCACTACCAGCTCCAGATGGAAGCAATTCTTGAAAATTATTGTTGGCCATTTTGGGTATAGAAATTGATTTTTTTCTCATGCCAAGTTCCATATGTGGTTGTTGGAATCAACGCCGGCGACACGGCATCGGCATACTTCCACACACCACCAGATTGTCGAAGGAAAATGAACTGAGACACCATGACAACGAAATAGTTCACACAGCATCCGTATCACCACCGTAGCTTCCAGCACTAGAATCAATGAATCCATAGTGTTCGGTTCGTACCCCATTTAGCTGAACCTCATTGCGGATCAGATTTTCGGTTTGCCGTTTAATGCGTGCATCTGATTCGAATCGAAACTTGAGTGGGACCTGAGTATAAGCCACAGCAGCCTAACCATCAAGACAGAAAGGGGACGCACAAAATTCAATGGTAGCAATCAGCGAAGGTAATAACCGGGCTTTTGCAATCGCTCTCCCCCTAATAAGGTGCCTCTTCATAACGCAATAATAACGCACTCCGAAGTGTTGTGGGTTATTCGTGTCCTCGGTGATATCATTGATAACACATTAAATGGCGAAGTTGAAGTGGAAGACGACGATGATTAACGGTGATATGATGTACTGCGTTGCAGCCAATTTGGAGTTTTCATTGGAGATGATAATGATTTTTCACGGAGCCGTGATGGTGCATTTCCATGACCAGAATGTGGCACTAATGATGCTGGTACCAAAAATAAAATTGGGGAATCAGATGTGGCGCGGCGTATACACAGTTGGCGTCATAAGGTGGAATTGACTAGGTACTTCTTTTGAGTTTTATGGAAATGTAGTATTGGTTTTGGATGTCATGATGCTCTGGTTTAGTCGCAAGATTTTATTTTGGAAGAAAGTTTTCTTTCCTATTGTTCTAAGTTCATGATTAAAGAGATAAGGAGAATGTTTTGGAGTTGCGGGTTGTATGTCAGTGGCAGGGGAGAGTTGTGAGGTTTCTGAACTGACGATCTCCTTTCTAGGAGACATACAACGAAAGCAGCTCATTCACAGGTAAACAACAGTAACATGCCTTAGCTGGTAGTACTGATGTTTGTATGCTGTCCTTACTCGCTAAGTTGAATTCTTTCGAGTCAACAAAATAATATGTTCGAATCGTGTCTGCCCAAATCGAGATTTTGTGAAATACATTCGAGTAAGAGAGAACGCATGATTTAAAAAAAGTAGACACTTGTTTAATGTCAAAAAGTACAGTTAGAGAGAGATTCCACTTAAGGAGAGTTCGATTTACTCTATAAGCTTCCATCGAAGCAAGGAAAATATACTTGTTCAAAATACGCAAAATACTACTTACTCACTTACTTATCCCGAGAATCCGTGGAAGAATATTTGTTTCAATTCCACTTTTTTACTTATCGTCCAGCACTTGGCGCCGCCGCCGTAGAGTAGTGCTGGTAAAATCAGAGTTTTGTAAAGCAGACACTTTGTTTTTCGAGTGAGAAGTTTTGAAACCAGTAGTTTTGCCAAACCGAAGCAGCAGCGGTTCGCTAGGGTAATTATTCTTCGGATCCCCACTAAGGTGTCATTTGAAGGATTGATTCTTGTTCCAAGGTAGGTGAATTTCTTAACTGCCTCGAAATTGCTGCTACCAACAGTGACGTTTTGTCCTAGGCGGTGGACAGATATTGCTTTGTTTGTTGATAGCATGTACTTTGTTTTGTCCTCATTCACTTCAAGACCAACAATATTCGTCTGTTCTTCAATCAGCATCTCCTTGTCTTAACCCTGCGCATGTTCGAAACAACTCGGGTGCACACTGCACTGCGTTTTGTTTAGGGTCATGCAGCTCAGCTGGATCAGTTTATTCAGACATCGCATCGCCATCAAAAGCTCTTGGTGGTGGATGCTATCGTAAGCAGCTTTGAAGTCGATGAAAAGATGGTGGGTTTCAACTTGAAATTTGTTGGTCTTTTCCAGGATCTGCCTCAGTGTGAATATTTGGTCTATCGTTGCTCTGCCTGGCCTAAAGCCGACTCTGGTGCGTGCCGATTATTGTGTTGCAGAACGGTTTAAGACCCTCCACAGTACGTTGGATAGGAATTTTGTATGCATCATTAAGAAGATGGAGCATATGGAGCTGATCGACCAGACAGTGGGCATGCATTCTTCCTCCCACACTTTGGTGATGACCTGGTGCATGCGGTTCATCAAAACACCTACTCCATATTTAAAGAGTTCCGCTGGTATGCCATCCGACCGAGCGGACTTGTTATTTTTTGGCTTTTGGATGGCTCTATCTATCTTTTCTCTGCTGGGGGCTGGGACTGGGTCTCCATTGACTGGTCTTGCCTCTCTTTCGTCATGAGTTCGTTCGACAATATTTCAGCAGCTGTTGGAATTGCTAGTGCTGCCTGAAAACATCTACAATTCCCTGTGCTCCGGTGACTAGATTTCCATCACTATTTCCAAGAGCCTGGTATCCCGGTTCTGAAACCAGCAGCTAATTGCTTCGACCTTTTTAAAGAAACGCCGCGTCGGTTGTTGTTCTTAGCCCGAGATTCTTCTAGATCTTTGAGCTGAGCAACTGCGGATGCTCTTTTCTTCCTCCACAGCGCATGTTTTTTTCTCATTTCTCCTTCTTGTTCGGTACTCTTGTTTTGCTGCTCTTGTTTTCCGTTGCAGCATCTGCAAACGTGCATTTTCCATCTCTCTTTTCTAAACGCGCACTCATCATCATACCATGGATTCTTTTTCGAGGTCGGCTGGTAACCTATGGTGGTCTCGCCTCCATTTTTTTATTATTTCGCGATAGTGGTTCCACAAGGTGTTGACATCTGTGGTATTTGGGATAACGGCGGAGACTCGCTCACTCATTATCCGGAGTGCCAAGGCAACCGATGTTAAACTTCTTTCTTGGGGCCGGCCGCATTGGTTTTTGATAGTCGAGCTCTAAACTTAGCCATTACCAGGAAGTGGTCAAAGTCGACATTTGCTCCTCGCAAAGTGCGCATATTCAAGATGTTGGATGCGTGCCTTGCGCCGATTAGCACATGGTCGATTTGGTTGGTGGTTCGACCATCCGAAGATCGCCAGGTTGCTGTTTAGATCATTCGTCTTGGAAACCTTGTGCTATATTTATTGCATTACGCGCTGCAACAAAAAAGGATTAGTCCGAAGCCGTTATCTGTTATAACTTCGTGGAGGCTGTGCTTTCCAACTAATCCGCCAAAGATGTCTTCCTTCTCGATTTTTGCATTGAAATCTCCGAGTAATTTTGACGTCGTACTCTGGATAGGCTCCGCAAGCTCTCTCCAGGAGTAAAAATCCTCTTTTTTAGACGTCGTACTCTGGAAAGGCTCCATAAGCTCTATCCAGGAGGTCGTAAAAATCCTCTTTGTTACACTCCTCAGCATCATCGATAGGGCGTGGCACATATTATACTGATGTTTTGTAGTGTGGCCTTGATGCGGGTTACAGTCAACCGATCACTAATTGGCTTGAAATCCATGACTTTCGATCCAAGCTGATTTCCCACGACGAATCCGCATTCAAATATGTGCATTCTTTGATGACAGCTGCAATAAATATCGCAGTATTTCCTCTTCATTATCCCTGATCCTATCCATTGTATTTCCTGGATCGCAGTTATGTCTGCCTTATAATGCTAGAGCACAGATTCAAGGTTCTGAGTTGCACCTGGAGTGTAGAGTGTTCTTATGTTCCAGTTTCAAACTCTCAATACAAAGTCCGTTGTCGTTCCGGGCAGGTTACCATAGGAGGGGGGTCATTATCCGAGGCTTCTATCTCTCTCATAAGTTCTTAGTTTTATACTGTGAAGAATTGTTAGCCCCTCGCACTAATCTCCAAATTTGTAGGTTTTAACTACACCGTTTAGATTTACCGAAAATATTATCCTCAAGCCCTTTTTACCCTCCGCATGTCCGCAAGTCATGCCAATACTATAAACGATCTTCAAAAATCTCACTTGAGACCAAGACCTACGACTTTTGCCCATTTACCCTCTTCGAAATAGACCGAAGTGATGAGGAGGCCATTTTCAAAACGAAAAGCGCCAGGGGTACTCAAGTGTTCGACCTAATATAGAGCTGCTACATAGATCCCTATAGTTGTTGCTGCAATACTCGATACAGCTCCAGCTTGGCTACACTGAAGGTTTTCGTCTTTCTCTGAATTCATAAATAATTCAATTATGTATGTAATAATATCAATTGCACAATTTTCAAACTGAGGACGAGGACAGCTCAGCTCTCTGTTCAGATAGTTCATATAAAATGATGCATGCGAGATGATGCCTTCTTGTGGCAGTGATCTGTGACTATAGGCTGAGCAAGCTATAGGATTCAAGACTGGAGATCTCCAGTGGGAGTGAAGCTATTTCCTGGCGCATAATTTCAATTCGTTCATCGAAGTTCTCTGTGTAGGTACATAGAAACATTGATGGGTGTAGGTTCTAGTTGAGAATATGATTTGCGTTCGACATGGCTTCTATATAGCTTGTTGGCAAATGAACTCTAGAACCATACATCACCATTTATGAAATTCATTCTTCATTCTCGTTGGTTCTATTTGGTACTGGCAAAAGTTTATTTTAGTTTTGTTTTTGTTCTACCCATTTTCTAGATCAAGTGCATAGCATCGAGCACGTTCGTCGTTGGCTTACATCATGTGCACCGAATATGGACGAGCAGCATCATCGATGACATTTATGGATCATAACAATGTAATTGAGTACCGCTTTTTAATACCCTTGGGTATCAATTTGGGCAAGAGAATACTGCACTATAGCATTGTGGGTTATTGTGCCTTTTATCGGCTTAGAGCATCAAAAAAGATGTGCATTGTTGGTGCGTAGATAAGTGGAATTCGTTGCATATTCCTTGAGGTTACCGTAACTGGCTTAAAAGTGGATAATAATTGCCCAAAGCGGGAACAGTAACTTTTTGAGTAAACTATTTCAAATTGGCGGGCAATTAAGGAAGCCACTTTACCATATTGATCACATTTCCGTGAAATGCATTCAAAATTCTATTATCAAATGCTAACTGTGTGTAATTTACGTAGATACTCATCCTTAAATGGATCAATATTATGCAATATCAATATTTTTAGGACAGAATGTGCTTATACTTCTGGTTTGATATTGAGTTAGTTATTCTCTATGTTGAATAAAGCTGAACAACACAATTCAACAATTTAAGTTTTATTTACCTAATTGATGAAGTTGGCCATTTTTAAAAAAATACCTACTCTACTTAAACATAAGGCCTAAGACTAAAACAAATATGTAAGTCAGCCAAGGCAAAAATACCCCACCCCGGACTACCCATTGTCAAATGAAGTTTCAAGTCACCAAAACTGGTTCTCCTGCTTCACCCTATCAATGCGGCCCTGTTCGGATACAGGCCTACTGAACCGAAGCAGCTCCGCTCCATCACGAGCGAGCATGCCTCGTTCGGACAGGAGTCGCCGGTCTACAGTTTTACGCCTGACGTGGTAGATAAGCGGCACTGCCAATCTATCCTTTATCATGGCGCACTGGTCTAAATGGAGGAATGACTCTGGTGGAATCAAGCCGCTCAAGCGTGCAGTCTCGAAGTAGTTGTCGTTCGGATAGAACGCCCCGAAAATCAAATTGTTGGTCGAAGTCATATTTAATTCGAGCTCCGTTGTATAGAACCTCGTTTGAATAATAATGCAGATAAGAAGATACCGGTGTCCGATACCAACCGAGACAGCGCCGCCCTCTCGAACACCCGAAACTTCTCCATTTGGGAAGGGGCAATGTTGAACCACACTGGACAACCATTAACGACCATTGGCCGTAAAAGGGCCATGTAGCAAATAACCTTCACTCTGGGCTCAAGCCGACTGGTGTAAAACAGCCGTTTCGTCAGAGCGAAGGCTCCTCTGGCCTTAGTCAGAGCAGCATCTATATGTCTGTCGAAATACTGATACTGATGGTCCAACCAGATACCGAGGTATTTCACTACACTTTTGCTAGTCAATACCCGTCCGTGAGGATCAACAATGACCATCTTGTGCCAACTCTTACACATATCTTGTGAAGCCTTAGCCAACGGAGTCCGGAACAAAATTGTCTCCGACTTTTGGACATTTATTTTCAGTTTCCAGTCGTCGCAGTATCGCTGAATCTTCTCGAAGTCACGCTGCAAGAGAATTCTAATAACTTCAACCTTTTGAGCCGTTCTGTACGCAATCAGTTCGTCGGCATACGCGATTGCGTTAGTTAAGCTACCTATCAGATCGGTGGTGTAAATGCTGAAGAGGACCGGCGAATTCACTGCTCCCTGGTTGAAGACCGTTTTTAATTTCAACGGTGGTGGTAGAAGTTACATTGCCACTTTTGACAATAAACTTTCTACCGTTGAACATATCATAAAGCCTGAACTACATCGGAACATAAAGTGCCAAAAAGTACAAAACAGTGGAAGTCATGTTCTGTACCTCTTCTGAATATCTCCCTCTCATTTTTTAAAAGTGAGCATGAAAAAAAGCTTGACCAAAGTTCTCAATACGAATACGAATACTTTTTACACTTTGTGTTTCGATGTAGTTCAGGCTTAAAGCATAATACAATAATGATTTACTGATGCCTATATAGTCTGGTGAGTTTAAGGGGTGTACCTTACGGTTAACCATACGGTGTCGAAGCCTCGTACATTGTTTCTTGGTCTTGTTCCATTGGATATCAGAAACGAGCTAAGACGCGGCATGAATGGTGTCATGTCCCGTCTTGAACCCGAACTGGTTATCCGGAATTATTTTGATTTCCGCAGCCCACTCATTCAAAACCTTATTGATTATCTTTTCGAATACCTTGCTGATGCTTGGTAGTAAACTTATCGACCAAAGATTTGAAGTTGTCGTTTCCCTGTCTTCCAACGCTCTGGATAGCATGCATTATTCAGCGCGTAGTTGAACAAAGTGGTGTAGATGTTTATTGCCTTAATCGCTAAGTGTCTTAGTAGAATGTAAGATATACCATCGACACCTGCTGACTTCTTATGCTTTATTGAATCGAAGATGAGCTGGAGCTCTAAGCGTACGTTACTAATAGAAGACTTCTTGCTTCAGTTTGCTCGGCGATTATGGCGTTTGCCAAAAAGTCGTCATTGAATCGCACAACGGCAAACGCAGGGGGCGGGGGTTTGGGGGTTAAAACCCCCATCAGAATATGTGCAGTAAACAAATATCTATCCATTATTGTTCAAAAGAAAAAAGAAAACAGAAATGGTACAAACTTTTAATAAATTTGGTACGATTGGTTGGTCCCAATTCCCAAATAACCGGAACTGCAATGAAAATATACAAACATTCACTTATCTGCTTGCAAATACATTGAATCGGACGCTTCGAATCTAACGGGGATTGCGAACAAAATCTACGAAAAATAAAAAAAAAATTCATCATAGCCACACCAAATCACATGGAATATATACTTAAAGAAAACCCTTAACGACGAACATCCTCGTGCTCGTTCTTCATAATAGGTTCGCTGTTGCCCAATATTTTCGATTTTCTCATTTTCGCATGTAGGTGTAGGCGTAGGGAGATGTTCGCAAGCAAATCTCATTTTTTCTATGACATAACTACTAGCCAATGACTTTTCTTCTCTTTTGACATATCCTCACTTGCACCTTAAAGAATCAACACAAAACGTAAGAATTACGAAATGATGTTCGCCAATTCTGTATTCGCCGTGTAAGGGACAATGCGAACGAGCATGTTGCATCGTTGCCAGAGATAAAATAAAGTAAGGAGGAGCTGTCAAAATGGATTTGCCTACAAGCTGCGTAGAATATGCCAACCATCTTGAAGAAATTGTTGACATAATTGTGCGACATAATTCTGAAACAAGATTTGGCAGTCAGGCGGTAGTCCCACTCATTATTGCAGACAAAACGAGACAATTATGCTGGTGGTCCAGAAGAACATTTTCGTCGGTCTGTCTATGTGTCTTTATGGACCATTTGTTGGTTCAGTTAAAAAATCGGTTCCTCGACCATCGTGAATTAATTTCCAAAATTCATAATATTTTGCCAGAAAAATATTGCAAACTTGATTTAGAACACATGAAAAGAACTGTTTAAGTATTTGCTCATGAATGGCCAGATTATATAAGAGGATGTTTGAATGATTTTCTAACTGAGATGAAAATGTGGGGCAGTTACAAATGTTATTCTTATTTCGTCCGAATTTTCTTGTCCCAGTGAGTAACAGGGTGTTGACGTTCTTAATCGACGAATTCAGGGTCCTAATCTCCAGGTCGTTTGGGTTTGTAAATCGTCTGTACAAGTTTTTAAGTCTTGTCAGTAGTCCGCTTTTCTGTCTGTGCAGTGCGTCTATATTCGCGTTACAGTAGACGTTGTTTTGGTCGCATGCCTTGTAATTCGGTATTGTCCGTTCCATTGTCTGTTTTATTATGTTGTCCATCTGTTCAAGGTGTTGGTCGATTTCTGTGTTTGTCAAGTTTCTGTCGTTTGGTGAGGCTGTGCAACTCGAACGAAGTTCTCTCGCTGGGACTTGAGTGAACGCGGCCAGCGCATCTTACTGTAATTGTAAGAATGCGCTGGAACGTATTCATCCAATTCCACAAGCTCGTTCGGAACCAGAATTACAGCGGCGAGTCCGCAGTGGTCACTGTCGTATACTCGACTATATGTAAGCAGTTTCGAAGGTGATAACCCATTTTGTCCGTTAGTGTCTGTCTGGTATCGTACAGCAAAAGGTCCAGTAAGGAACCGCTCCTTGGGAACGATGGATTATCTGTGGCCAGCAGGTCGACACTATACTCAACACTGCAAAGATTCAACAAATTAAAAATATGATTACCTCTTGGATTGCTATTTTGATTTCCCCAATCTTCATGTTTTGCTTTCAAATCTCGGGCCATAATGAAGTAGTTTAAGTCAGTTTAAGTATACCCTGAAAAGAATCTCGAGCTCTAAAATAAAGATAGCAGCCTACGGAGCTTCTGCCGCGTAAGCAGAATCATTTCTGGGTATGATATGACAAAAACCCTTTCCCAAAGGAAGAAATAAAATTAATTCATTCCAAACAAGAGACGATCCATTTCAAAACCAAAAATTAATTACTTTTTCTTTTAACTTTACTCCAAAAATTAATTCCATATCCTCTACATCAAGACTTCCATTTGTTACGTCATGTCATGTTGAATATCGGTGATCCCAAAGGTAACCTTCAAAATTGTTACTTCCGAACCAATCCATGTCGTCTCAAACAAGACACCTTTCAAAATCCATTTTTCCTGTCTACGGTGTCGCTCCCCCTGAGAACTGAAAACACCCAAGGGCAACTCAAAAACAACTACATTCTAAATTAATTCCATAACAAGAATTCAATATTTCCCATACCTCATTCCTCATTTGCTTCTCAGCATTCCTGTGGGAATTCTTCAATTTGTCTTTTTTTCTTATTTTTTCTCCACATCCTTGGCAGCTCATCCTCATCCTCGTTTATCCAAAGCACAAAAAAGATTGAAATCACAATCAGGACCAACGAACAGGTTGCTGGCAACTGAATCTCCCTTTGGTCCTTAAATTTCTCACGAGATATACAAAAACATCGAGTTCATTGTCCTCACACACACACGGCAAACAATAAAACGCATAATTACTCTAAAACAAGAACCAGGATGCACAGTGCACAGTGAACGCTGCAGGATTCAATATTTTTGTCACAGGGATTCTAAATTTGGTATAGCTCTGGAATTTTTCATAACTTCATCCACTGGGAACTCGAGGCAATTCCAAATTTGTCGCTTTTACGGTTCGTCGTCATCGCTTAGTCGCTTCCGAGTTTCGTGCACGTTCGATTTGTGCTCTGAATTCCACAAATCAACAAGTTTTCAATAGACAGTAAAAAAAATGCAATGCCTGCAGGTGCATCGGCATCGAATTCGGATTCCTTTTGAGAATTTATTCAACTTGCGTGTTTGCTCCCACAAGCCTTCAACTTGTGCGATGTGTGTAGTCCGAAAATGCGAACAACGAACCATCTATCCCCGGGAAATCATTACAGGTTGTCTTTGGCTTTAGCTCTGCTCTGGCTCGTTTGCTCTTTGGCGATTCCTTTGCGCGATCAATGATCGTGAGACAAAAATAAATATCCGAATACAAATTCAGACAGACAGACAGTTAGACAGGTACACCGATGGGGTTGGGCCCACCATCGCATCCGAATATGAATCCAAGTCACACAGGAAGCCTTTTTTTGTCGGGTTGAGTGTACCTGCGCGCCTTTTGTCTGATGCGTAGGCAGGCAAGCAGGTAGAAGTGGCCGTTTTTTTGTCTGCTTTCGCTTTGTCTTGAATTCAATTTTGGATTTGGACGGATTTTCACTATGTAAACGCTCTCGGTCGTTCCCTATACATGCAGATCAGCACGATCGTCATAATCATGATCATGAATACGATTTTGGGATTTTTTGTTGTTGTTAATCTGCGTTTTGTATTCATTCGGTTTATCATTTCCTTTTTTGGGAGAGCTCTCCATCTCCCAAAATGAATACAAGGTTTCATAACTATATGAAGCTCCATATAGGATGCCTTGGCTCATTGAGATTTTGGATCATATCGGATCAAAGACACATGTGTGGTGTTTGGGATGGAAGATGGGAGATGGGACACACCTTCCCGTAGGGTTTTGTCACATTTCATATGGAGCGGAGCGGATGCGCTCTGCCCCTGATGGTACGAAAAGACGATGAGGTGCTTCTTACAAGCCCAAATAAATACGATCGCAACGATGAACGATGAGTTGTTGGGGAGAAAATGTTTCTCTTTTTTCATATTTTTTTTTAGATGTGGAGGAAGGCAGTCGAATTGATCGCACATAAAAGGAGATGAGGACAAAAGCCTTTTTTTCATATGAAGACGTATCCGGTAATGTGACCTAGCACCTCGAAGGAACTGTAAGGTGTGTTTCATGTTGTTTGTGTCGTTTATGGAGGCTTCAGTGGAGTTTCTATTTCTACACATGTTATGGATTTGTTTTTCTCTTTTTTTTTTTATGACGAGGTGTATTGGATGGTGTTGTTCGAGTGGAATATGGAAATTGATTTTTAAACTAGGAGAGAGTTTAGGAAATGGGAGAATTTGTTTAATTTTTGGTGAAAAAAAATAAATGTTTGCACTGGAACGCGTCGCGACGTACGACGTACGTACGAAAATAATAAATACGATATTGCCAATACTATTTGCCAATATTCTTTGACGAAGAATGCAGGCAACCCCATGCAGCCAAGCAGGAGGCAAACAAAGCGGCGCTGCATAGAAGAACAAGAGCTGCTCTTGAGCTTTACAAGCGAAAGAGGAGAGCGGAACGCCGGCTTCTCAGGAGAAAAAAATAAAGAGCAGACGCGTCAGATCAAGGATGTTGAGAGAGCCAACAGCAGGAATGAAGTTCGGAGGTTTTATCGGAATGTTAAACAGCTGGCTCATGGTCATCGAGCAAGAACCGTTGCCTGCAGAGATAAACAAAGGAAACCTCATAGTAGAAGCGCAGTCAATGCTGGCGATATGAAAAGACCACTTCTGTAGATTGTATAACGGCGACGACTAGCAAAACCTCGCCGTCAGACAGGAGCTTTTCATCGGACACAATGATAGCCAACAATTCCGTGAACCCGACCTAGAAGAAGTAAAAACGGTAATATCACGGCTGAAATCCAACAAAGCCGCTGGACAGCAGGCGACGAGCTAGATATAGGAGAATGCACCAAATCATCTGTGAGATATGGTCAGAGGAATGCATGCCCAATGAATGGAACCTCAGCATTGTTTGCCCGATCCTGAAAAAGGTAGATCCTCTAAAATGCGCCAACTATAGAGCAATCAGTCTACTTAACATCGCCTACAAGATCCTTCGACCAAATTTTCACCTTGCGACAGATCCTAGAAAAAACCTATGAACTCCAAATTGATACCCACCACCTTTTCATCGATGTTAAGGCCGCGTATGACAGCATCCACAGAGACGAACTGTACACAGCTATGTCTAGTTTTGGCATCCCTGCAATAACAATGGTGCTTCATCAAGGTTGGCAACGAGCTAAAGGAAGAAGAAGATATAACAGCGACCTAGCCAGAAGGGTCAAGGTCCAGAGTCCCAGAGGGCTTCGTCATTTAGATATGAACACCAATGCTCCGGCCCGGAAAGCCTTCGACACTATTCCCAAGGGACGTTCTAGGAGAGGAAGACCGCGACTCAGGTGGCGCACTCAAGTGGAAGAGAACTTTAATCAACTTGGAGTGCAAAACTGGAGACAGCTAGCTAGGGACCGAGCGAAATATGGCAACCCTGCTTATTGACGCACACTCAACCACTAAATATTTCTTCATAGCGGGTACAACCTCTCGTTGCTTTTCTCCTCTTATATTCAATCAAAACCTTGTCAGAATTTCGAATTTAAACGTCTTTCGACCATTTTGATAAAGTGGGCGGATACCATGGTTCTTTATTAGAAAACGTTTTTTTCTAATTTTTTGTTCATGTTATTCATATGAAACCTTACACGAATTCCGAATATCAACAACCAACCACGCTCCTAATGAAACCGAAACCCTATTAGAATTCCGAATTTCAACATCGTTCGACCATTTTTGGAAAGTGGGTGGATACCACGCCCCCTCAGTGCAAAAATTGACGGTCTCAACAACTTTTTCTGGATCTTTAACTGGTCACTATGATTCCTCGATAGTGACGTTAACTCCAGCGCAGGTATGATTACTAACACGATTATTTAGGGAATGAAAACTTTTATCACGAAAGCATCAAACCCAAGTAAAAGTCATGGTTTGATTCAAGCTGTAAATAGGTTATCAGGGAAAAAGAAGTACAGTTCCGGTGTTTTAGAGCCAACCCAACTGAGGATAATCGGAACAAGTTTAAACAAGCCAGGAAGCCCCGCAATGCATACATTCGTCGGACCAAATTTCTACATGACCAAAAAGTAAGGCAAAAACTACTGCAATGTCCAATAGGCAGTAAGAAATTTAGGTCATTTGTTAAAAATATGAAGAATTCTTCTTCTTCCTCTGTCCCTACGCGCAGGGACCGAGGAAGAAGAAGAAGCTCTCTCGCGAAAGCTAACATTTTTGCTATTCAGTTCGCCACCAACTCTTCGCTGTCAGAGATTGTCATGCCTCTGCCTGTTATTGAGTGCGTCAGTGATTCCATGGGACAAATCTTCTTCCACACTCATGCTGTGGCGAGAGTCTTAAAGAATCTCAACAAACATAGATCCGCTGG
Source organism: Sphaerophoria rueppellii (assembly GCA_920937365.1). NCBI lineage: Eukaryota > Metazoa > Arthropoda > Insecta > Diptera > Syrphidae > Sphaerophoria > Sphaerophoria rueppellii. The sequence goes on from CAKKXW010000002.1 coordinate 64,862,274, forward strand.
TCCGGATGGTATCCCCGCTATTGTTCTGATGAGGTGTTCTTCCACGCTGGCGAAACCCTTGCGTAAGCTTTTCCACCTATCCTATTCTTCTGGGCTCGTTCCGAGCAGTTAGAAAATAGCATTTGTCCAGCCAATCCCAAAAAAGGCGAATCTTCTTCTCCCTCCAATTATTGACAGATTACACTTACGTCCCTTCTTTCTAAGGTATCCACACACTGATAAACTATCAGCTCAAGAAATATCTCGAAGGTCGAAAGCTTCTTAATGACCAGCTGTACGGCTTTCGCAGTAACAGGTCCACTGGTGATTTGATGGTTTATCTTACCGAATAGTATAACAAATTTTTACTTCGTTTTCATATTTCATATTTTCATATTTATTTTATTAAACGATAAGCATTTTAAAACAAAGTGTCTTATTATTAATACTTAGTATACATTCATTTAATTTTAAAAATTATGTAGCAATTGAGAAAAAAAGAAAGAAAGGAGAAAAAACAAGTATTTAAATATTTTAATAAGAGTGAAAGAGAGTGAGAAAGAAAAAAAGACATTATTAGTTTGTACATTAAAGTTTATTAATATTATTAACAATAAATCAAAATTGAAAAAAAGAGTTAACGATGTATTAAAAATTT
>CAKKXW010000002.1:64862920-64874353 GCA_920937365.1 Sphaerophoria rueppellii
TTGCTTCATTTTTATTCATCTATTAAAATTCGTTCTTCTTCACCTTAACTACGTTAAAGTTTGAAAGATGTTATGATTGCTTTGCGAAATTATGGCATTGGAAATCAGTCTCCTGAAAATAATTCTTATAAAATTACATACAGACACATATATTTCATATTTCATATTTATTTTATTAAACGATAAGCATTTTAAAACAAAGTGTCTTATTATTAATACTTAGTATACATTCATTTAATTTTAAAAATTATGTAGCAATTGAGAAAAAAAGTTAAAACTAAATAACAATTATTATAATTATTTGAAATTACATGTTTGATTATTACAGAAAAAAAGAAAGAGTGAGAGAAAGTGAGAATAATTTTATAAATTTATGAACAAAAAAGAGGAAAGAAAAAAAACAGAATAATATTTTCAGAAACAGTTTCAGCATTTATATAGGTTTTTCAAAGATTTCTCAAAACTATTGTAGTTGTGAATTCCCCTCAGATTGTTAGGCAAGGAGTTCCAAAGGCCGACCGCGTGCACAAAGAACTGTAGTTTTGAGTTCCTGTATTTAAAAGAAGGGACAATGAGAATGTTACTTCGCTGTGACATTGGAAAACAAATCTTTTCGAAAAGATATTCAGGAGTTCTTGTATGAATGAGTTTAAAGAGAAAAGTTAAAGCTAGATAGTCAATGTATTTAATAAAAGGCATATTGAAGATACTACCTGCTTGCAGTGAGATATGATCGAAGCGACGCAAGCCATTAACAAATCGAGCAATATTGTTTAACGCAACTTGTACTTTGCGTTTATTGGAACTATCAAGACCACAAAAAATGGGACTTCCGTAAAAAAGAGTTGGTAGAATTAGTGTTTTTGCAATGGTCATTTTTGTTGCGACAGGAAGACAGCTTCCACATATGTGAAAAACCCGCAGAGCGGCATAGGTTCGACCGACAGTATGTGAAAGATGATCGTCCCAAGAGAGTGTTTGGTTAAAAACGACCCCAAGGTTCTTTACTGTTCTCTCATAGTTTAATTTTTCACCATCTAATTCAATGTTTGGAATGAAGTATTTATGGCAGTGTTACTTATCACAATTGCCTGGCTTTTCTTGGAATTCAGTCTTAGGTGATTTTCCCTAGACCACCGTTTTATACCCATCAGATCTTCATTTATTCTGGCTGTTGCATCTTCAACCATACCAATTCTGTAGCTTAAATGAATTTGTACATCGTCTGCATACATATGTACTTTACAGTGCTTGAGTATTGAGGGAAGATCATTGTTGAAAAGCGTAAACAGAAGAGGACCTAGTATTGATCCTTGAGGTACGCCACTTGAGGTAGGGAGAAAATCTGACAACATAGATTTTGCATAAACGGCCTGTGTTCGGTGGCTGAGATATTCTTTAATAAGGCAAAGGGCAGAGTTTTCAAAGAAGAAATGGTTTTTAAGTTTTTTTAGAAGTATATCATGTGACACAGTGTCGAATGCTTTTGAGAAATCCAAGAGGACTAGCGTAGTGACTAGATTATTGTCAATTTGCTGTCGTATCTCGTCGGTGATTTTAAGAAGTGCTGTTGTGCAACTGTGTTTCGATCGAAAACCAGATTGAAAGGGTGTAATTAAACGATATGTTTCCAGATAACGTGTTATCTGTTTACTTACAATCTTTTCGAAAGCCTTTGAGATGAAAGGTAGGATGGAAATTGGTCGGTACTCCTGTAGCTGCGAGTTTGACTTCTTAAGAACCGGTATTACTTTTGAAGCTCTCCATAGTTTCGGGAAGCTAGATTTTGTCACGATGGTATTGAAAATATGTGTCAGAAAAGGAGTTATAAAAGGGAGAATAATTTTTACAAATTTAGGGTGCATATTGTCTAATCCAATAGCGTCCGATTTAATGTCTTTAATGGCCAGAAATACCTCAAATTCATAAATTCTATCAAGACTGAAACGCGAAGGAGGCACATTATTTTCATCGTCATTTCCGTAAGTCATATCACTGATGTTTATATTAGAAGCAGCACTAACGAACTGTTGGTTTAATTCATTCACATCGCAGAATTCTTCGTCATTAATTTTGTAAGAAAGAAGGATTGTTGCACTTGATATTGCAAAGGCATTTGATAAATTCTGGCATCTTGCTCTTTTATGGAAAGTGCGTGCTTTCAGCATGGTCGTCCCTTCTTCGTTGGATTAGAAACTTTCTTTCGAACCGTTCAATACAAGTTGTATTGGACGGATTCAAGTCTGAAACCCACATTATAAATGCTGGTGTGCCCCAGGGGTCCGTTTTGCCTCCGTCTCTCTTTCTCATTTTAGTATTTTTTTTTTTAGTACATCCACATCCCTCCTCTTCGGATGTGGAACTGCAACGGCAAAATATGATAAGTTCATTAAACTCTGATTTAAACAGCATTGTACAATGGGGAATAAAAAACTGAGTAGAGTTTAATTCGAAAACACTATGCTGTCTTGTATCGTTGAAGCGGTACATACCGCCCTTGGCACTGTCCATTAGTGGCACTTGCATCAGTGAAACCGAACATCTTGAGATTCTCGGTATGTGCATCACTGACCACATCTTGTGGACCGAGCACATTCGCGATCTCGCCAAAAATGCGGCAAGATGCTTCGGTTTCTTAAGACTGTGCAAGAGGTTTATCTGGCTATTATCTATAAGACGTATCCGTCCAAAGCTTGAGTACAATTCCCATCTTTGGGCTGGTGCTCCAATTACATACTTAAGCCGCTTGCGGATGGTACACAAAGACGAGTAAGAATGATCGGTGATAGAGACATCACTGAATCATTCACTCCTTTAGACCACCGTGTTTCTATTTAATCGTTACTTCTACGTTGAGTGCTCTAGAGAAGTAGTCAGTTGCATTCCTCCCCTTATACAATTCAACCGTAATACTCGCGCTTCCAGGAATATCCATCAGTTTACCCTCGAGCCCAACTTCAGACGTACTCTCAAGTATAGAGAATCATTTTTTAGCAGTACCAAGCGAATGTGGAACTCTCTGTCTTTCCCAGTCGTTACAATGTTCAAGAATTCAAGACCAAGTCCCGTGAAGTTAATATGTAATTCAAATTTGAAGCTCCTATTTCAGTGGGTTCAAAATTTATAGGTATTAAGTTCGATCCTATAAAAAAAATAAAAAATGTTGCCGAAATAATCTTATTGCAATGAGATGATCGCTTACAAAAAAAACGGTATCGTCAATATCTAGTAGCCAAGTATTGGAGAAAACTGTTCTTCAATATTTTTATCAGAAATTTTTAAAGACATTCCTTTTGTTGTATCATTGGCATTCAAAAGACTTCTTTTTCGAATCAAAAAATGGATTGAACAGTTGTAATTGAAAGTAATGCTCATCGATCTGAACCATGTGATTTATTAAGGCCTATATCTCCCCTCTTTAAGATTCCAATACCCTACAACCCAATAAAAACAAAATACAAATGTTTTCCTTACCCATTGCTGCGTTAATAATTCAACATTGTGACTTCTAACCACAACCTCAAAATGCCATCAACATTATTCGCTAAAACAAAAAGGAACTCCGAACACCACTTTCTCTGTCTAACAGGACATTGTACACTCGAGCGAACATTTCGCCAAACAAACACAATTCCCAATCTTCTGCACCAAGTGCCCGGCGCACTTTCCTTTTGAACAACTTGATCACTCTGCTAGACGCATTTTAAACCGACTCGAGCGCTGTATTGGCTGGGCATAGAGTAACAACGATGACGATTGCACTCTATGAAGATGAAGCCAACATAAAAACCACAAATCACCACGCATCACATTTGACCAAGTTCCGAATGCGGATAACAATAATTTACCAAGTCATCTAACCTCAACATCGGTCTAATTGTCCACCACAAAGGAATAGACTGCTTTGCAAAAATTTCACCTGAACTATTTTGCACTCCAATTACCATTATAAATTCTAATTAAGACAAGCGTTCGGTTTCGTTTCCGTCATCTTTGTTGTTGTCACTGCCACTATCCTCATCCTCGTCATTTTGTCTCTCACTTTTTTCATAAAGCATACACTAGCGTCGCGTCTATAGCAAACTTTTTCATAGAGATCGCAATTCGCAGGACTCGCCAGCTGTATATTTATGGAGTGCGCCACGATTTAAAGCGAACCTGTGGAGTGTGCTAATTTTTGAAGACGCGGCTTTTTGTGAGAAGATTTCGATTCTTCCATCATGCGTCATCTTCATCATTAAGCTGTTCACTTCAGCTTCAATCTGTTGTTGGCTTCTCATTTTCAAGTGATTCTTCTTTTCTTTTTTAAGCAAGCTAACCTGCGATCTTACATCAAGTGGAAAACCAGTAGCGAATGGCCTTAATTCTGAAGACTTCAAGGTGGTTATTATATTCGTTCGTTTTAATTGGTTGAGTTGTTTCATGTCTGTGAAAGATTTGTCAAAATGACAGCTCCGCAACAAGTATCAGGTGAATGTTGGGGACAGGTTGTGTGTGGATGAATTGTTCTGCTTAAGGATTTTTTTTTCGTAATACCGTTAACCTGAGTCATGAAAATAAAATTGAAATTGACATTTACGTGTTATTTTGTTGAAGTTGGTTCACACCAAAGTGACAAACAAGCAAACTGTGTTTTTGGATCATGAAGTGCCAATTCTAATTTTTCATAAGGAATTTTTCCGGAAATCAATTTCGAACTGCTTTGACAGAAATATTTCTTTTTACTTGAAAAAGGTTTTGGTTTTGTTTGACGGAACTTTAAATCTTAAACAATTTTAATTTGGCATATCATTAAAATAGAGTAAGGGATCTCTAGGAGGAGGAAGAAATACAAATAAATAAAACCAGAAGGATCGAATCCTTCATGGGCTTATATACCCCGAACTGAAGCCTGTGGGGATCATCATGGGAACATCGTAGTGGACCCGCAGTCAGGATATGGAAAGACCACTTTTCCAAGCTGTATAATGGCGATGACGAGCAAAACACTGCCAGCAATACAGAAACATTCAATTTGGGTGCAGCAGGTCAACAATTCCACCCACCCGGGATGGACGAAGTGAAGATAGCGATATCTGAACTCAAGTCGAACAAAGCCGCTGGAGAAGACGGGCTAGCCGCCGAACTGTACAAAGCAGCTGGAGATGATTTGGTTAGGAGTATGCACCAGCTCATCTGCAAAATGTGGTCGGACGATGCGTTGTCATGGGATTGTGCAAGGCTCCAAAGTCAACACTAGAGGCACGATCTTTCAAAAGTCCATCCAGCTACTAGGATACGCAGACGCCATTGACATAATTGCAAGAACACAGCCTGATGTCAGTGGAGCGTTTGTGAGTCTTGAGACGGAGACCAGGAAAATGGGTTTAGCGGTTAACGAGGGCAATACCAAGTTAATACTGTCGCCAAGAAAGGACTACCAACATCGAAGTCTTGGAGCAAAAGTCAACATAGACACATTTAACTTCGAGGTAGTTAATAACCTCGTCTACTTAGGATCCGCTATCAACTCAGACACCAGTGCTGAAATCAAACTAAGAATCACTCTTGCCAATCGCTGCTTCTTTGGACTAAGAAGGCAATTGAGTAGTAAAGTCCTCTCCCGAGCAACTAAAGTGACACTCTACAAAACCCTCATCATCCCGGTCCTCATGTATGGTGCAGAGACATGGACCATGACAATATCTGATGAAAACGCTTCAGGCTGCTTTGAGAGTGAAACTATTTGAGTGATTTTTGGTCCTGTCTACATAAATGGAGAATGGAGACCAAGATTCAACCAAGAACTGTACGAGCTGTACAGCGCACTGACCTAGCCAGAAAATTTAAGGTCCAATGACCATCTAATAATTGGGACATGTAGAGCGTATGGAGAACAATGCTCCAGCTCGTAGAGGCTTCAAATCCAACCCAGAAGAACGTCGCAGAACAGGAAGACCACGACTCAGGTGGAGCTGGACCTGAACCTACTTGGCGTGCGAAATTGGAGACAGCTAGCTAGGGACCGAGCTGGCTAGAGAAGTTTGTTGGGTGAGGACCTGGTCCGACCTGGACTGTGGCGCCACAATAAGTTAGTAAGTAAGTAAGTTTAATTACGACCTTATAAATATATCTGTTTCCTTCGAAAAAACGAACTCTAACGAACTCTATCACCTCTCACTCTTTAAGTTTACTAATCTTGCACAAGTGTCTTGAGTGTTTTAAATAGTTCCCTTTATGTCTTGTAAAGAAGGGATTATATTCCTTATTGATCTCTTAAAAAGAAGCTCTGAAGGTGATCTCCCTGTTGTCGTGAAAGTAAATCAATGTATGTAGTTCTTTCTTATAGCCTCCCCATATCCGTAGGCTTTTTGTAGTCGCTTTATAATTGATCGATGCATATTCTGAACTTCACCATTGAAAATCTCAACACGTTCCATGAATGATTCGACTTCTCTGTTTATTAGCTGCTATAATGGCTTTGACCGCAGTTTTCTTTTCATTGCTGTCTCTCCTGGATGACCCTTGGGTCCTAACTCCAACACTCTCATGCGCAAAGGTGTTGACAAAGTATGACAAGCCTGAAACCACAATGTGCAAAGTTCCCCAAGGTAAACAGTTCAGATCGAAATGGTTGACAAGGAATCTGCTAGGTGTAAGATTTTTCAACCTGATAGACAGTTCCAAATTTAAAGGGCTGAAACCGATGAACCTATTTTTCGATTCTAGCAGGTGGTCTTGAAGTTGGCTTAAATATTGGGTTCGAGTCCTATTCGTGCACACAGTTCTTATTTCATCCTTCTCGTGCATTGCCTCTTGCGAAGAACTGACAAAACTTCCAAGAGTTTCAATCTGTCATGAAAAAGTACCTACTTCTCAACTTTTCCGTTCGGAATCAGCGTTAAATTGTAGGTAACCTCATTTCTTCACATGCACCCAGAGAATTGTTGATGAGAGTAAGCCACTTAGGCCTTAGCTCTTCAAGGGCTGTGGCGCCACTCTCTCTTTAAATATTGCTTCCAAGGATTTGCGGAAGGTTCCTAGTTCGACTTCGAATTATATTCCTTCAAAGTAATAATTAAGACGTCCTACTCCCAAAACTGAAGCCAAACTCTCTTTTTCAGTCCGTGAATATCTTCTCTCTACTGCAGAAAGACTTTATCTGGCAATTTCTCCATCAAAACAAATGGGAAAAAACTCCAGAGAAATCACGAGAAATTTTTCATGGGATAAGTGTTTATGATCGCAAAAAATTTCTAGGGGAATTTCGAACATCATTCACGATACGAATTTTCCAAACTTGGGAATTTTTTCCAGGGAAATATTGCGTTATTTTTGTATCGTTATCGAGTCTAACTTACATGCAATTAAACAAGCAGCATAATCATTGCATTGCATAGTCTTATTCCCTTCCCTTTAGGTACAAAATGCCTAACGGTTTTCTTAACAGTACCATTGTCATCTTAACCACAATCAGTATTCAAGCAAAGTTATTGTAATCGAAAACAACAACCAAAATCCATCAATGCATCAGGTACATTTAATCCGTGACGCCAATACGCGCGTCGCTCCACACTGTGTCACGCATTGTTTGTATTTTTCTGTCTGTCAAAAATTCAAGTGGCATGAGCTTGTTAGAATTCAGAGAACGGTTAAATTAAATGTGTTGTTCTTTGTTGAATTTTTGGAAAGTGGTCAGCCTGTGGAAACTTTCGCTGTCACATTCATCCATCTTTAAGTGGTAAACAAAACAGTGGCACATGACAGGTCACCAAGTTAGCATTAATTTAGATTACAATTGTTTGGGTTCAGGTCTTGGTCTAACACCCAAAAACGTTTTAAAAAAAAAACAAAGGAATCAGAATTCTATAGAACATACAGACTAAAAACATTAAAGGAGAGTGCTTTACTGTCACCGACAAAGTTATTTCGTTTGCGGCAAAAATGAAATGTGTCAAAGCTGATTTTTTTTTCGAAGTGTCTTTTTTGCCTTAAGGAAACTGGGGCAACGAACAAGTGTTTTTTTCCCATAATTCCTCTTTTTTATTCTTACGTTCTTGTTAGAAAAAGTAAGAAACTAACGCATTATCATTTTTTATTTTCTTAAATACAGGGTGCGCCAGAGAAACTTACTTATTTGAAAGGTCAATAAAAAAAAGTACTTCAGTTATTGTTTTAATTTTTTTTTTTATTTGAGAATACAATATCTCAATTTTTTTTATGCAGTCTTAAAAATGACATCGGATAAATGGCGACCCCCATTGCGCATAAACTGATGAAGTCGATTTTTGAAATTTGTATCCACTCTTCGCAGCATATCAATCGGTATGTTGGCAATGGCGTCGCGAATATTGTTCTTGAGGTGTGCTATGGTCCGTGGTCGATCGACATACACCATGGATTTCAAATAACCCCATAAAAAGAAATCGCATGGAGTCAAATCTGGAGAGCGTGCCGGCCATTGGAGATCGCCTCTGAGAGAGATGAGGCGGTCGGGGAAATGTTGTCGCAACAATTTATAGGTCTTTACGGAGAATTCGTCGCACAGTGGTGTCAGAAATTCCCATAGCAGCTGCGTGTTTGCGAGCCGAACGCCGGGGAGAACGCACAACAACTGACTGCCTCACTCTTTCGATATTTTCCGGAGTTCTGATGGTCCGTTGAAGTCCATTTCTGGGTTTAGCGACACTTCCATACTCCCGAAATGAGTTAACCCACGACAGAATCGAATTACGGCCAGGAACGAGTTTGTGAGGAGGAATTTCAAAGCGAGCGCGGAAGGCACGTTGCGTAGATCGTTAGAAAAGAAGCTTTCAATTGCAAAGGCCCGCTGCTCTCTAGACCAGAGCATGATGGCAACTGACTGGAGGGAGAAACAAACTCGGGAACTTCCCCCTCCAGATGCGCCCCCTCTTGCCCCTCTACTCGCCCAACTCACCACGCGGGAATTTTTTCAAATAAGTAAGTTTCTCTGACGCACCTGTACTACTTAAAATGAGGTCCTTGCAAATTGTTCTCCTGCTTCACCCTATCGATTCGGTCCCGTTCGGGCACAGTCCTACTGAACCGAAGGAACTCTGCTCCATTTTGTGCGAGGACTTCTCGATTGTAAGGGAGCCGCCGATTGACGGTTCTTCGCCTGATGTGGTAGATTAGCGGCACTGCCAATCTGTCCGCATTTATCTATCTGGTGGAATGAAGCCGCTCAAGTGTACACTATCAACATATTCGTTGTTCGGATAGAACGCCCAACGTCCCAAAGATCGAATTATTCGTCTTAGTCATAGCTCTCGCAATGAGACCCCGAACAAGTTTTATCACGAACTTGTCAATTTTGTTGATCCGAGCCTCGTTAGAATAGTGATGTACATAAGAAGATTCCGGTGTCCGATACAAACCGAGACAGCGCCGAAGACACTGAATCTTAAACACTCAAATCTTCTCCATTTGAGATCGTGAAACGTTGAACCACACTGGACAGCCATAAACGATCATCGGCCTTATGAAGGCCATTAAGCAACTTACCTTTACTCTGGGGTCAAGCCGACTGCTATAAAACAGCCGTTTTGTCAGAGCAGCATTTATATGTCTGTTGAAATATAAATAAGTACTGATCCAGCCCGATACCGAGTTACTTCACTTCACTTTTGCTCGTTAATTCTTGTCCGTGAGGCCCAACGATGGCCATCTTGCGCGTGTACCCCGAGGCCCTAGACAACGGAGTCCGAACAGAATTGTCTCGCATTTGTTAACATTTATTTTCAGTTTCCAGTCATCGCAATATCGCTAAATCTTCTCGAAGTCATGTTGCAAGAGAGTTTTTAAGACCTCGACCTTTGGACCAGTTCTGTACGCAATTAGATCGTCGGCATACTCAATTGCTTGGGTAAATATTGAAGAGATTCGGCAAATTAACCGCTCCCTATTGTAAGCCATTTTGCATTGCCACTTTCGACAATAACTTTTCTACCGTGAAGCATATTATAAAGCATATACAACAATGGTTTACTTATGCCAAGTCCGGTCAGCTTTAGATAAAGGCCTTCTAACCATACGGTGTCGAAAGCCTTTTACAAATCAACCAGAACTGCACCCGTGCATTGTTTCTTTAACTTATTCCAACGAGTTAAGACGCGACATGAATGGTATCATGTCATTCTTTGAACCCGAACTGGTTATCCGGAATTATTGTGTTGTCCGCAGCCCATTCAGTCAGAGCCCTGTTAATGACCTTTTCGAATACTTTGCTGATGACCCGAAGAAGACTTATCGACCGAAGATTTAATAGATTGGAGTTGTCTTTGCCCTTTTTCGGGAGAGGATAAACCACAGCTGTCTTCCAACGCTTGAAATAATATGCATTATTCAGTGCGTTGTTAAACAGAGTGGTGTAGATGTCTGTTGCCTCAATCGGTAAGTGTCTTAGTACAATGTTGGATATTCCATCGACAACTTCTAACTTCTTATTCTTTATTGAATCGAAGATGAGCTTCCGTTTGCTCGGCAATTATGGCGTTTGCCAAAAATTCGTCATTGAATCGCATGAAACCGCGGTTCTCAGATTGCCACTGTACAATATCGTTTCGAAGTGATGAAGTAAGGCTCTGTTTTCAAGATCCTGATTCGGGTGAATGCTTGCATTCACCTTATACATTTGCGGGAAAGCAGCTCCCACTCCCACTGTCTCCACTTTCTCCTGCGGGTCACCGATAATAAAAAAGTCATCGTTCAAGACGGCTTCCTTATAGGATCAATTTACGCTGTCAGTGAACAAGTGTTTCACCAGTCGAATGGACATGGAATATGAAGAACATGATATAATTATAGTTTTTCTTTTTGTTTACTTTTCTCCAAATCTGCTTCACCACATAACCATTACAATCACCAACTCAATAGTTTTTCAACATTCAACATCGTGGATATGAAACTTCAAATTTTCCAATCGATTTAATTTATTTACCACCAGTATTAAGAACCGCAATGCGTCTCAATCATCTAATCAATGAACCGCACTCTATTAGCCCCGCAGCGCCATCCAGTGGCGCAAAACTGTGCGACGACAAATCGCTTTATCTCGAAAACACCTTACAACGATCAATCATATCCACTATTGGCATTTCGGTAGCATATTTAAGTAAATCAAATTATGATAGAGTGCGATGACTTTTCAATGTGAAGTCCGATAACCACTGCATATTTTTTTTCTGCAAATGGGCCCCTTTTGAACCACCGCGACATTCAACACTCGGCAAGAGAACGTCATCTATTGGTCAATAATTTATTAATCGAAAGAAATTTTTTGAACGGTAAAAAATTGTCACAATTTATGTCATGAGCCATTGCGTGTCGATTATAATGGCTTATAAGCACTTTTGCTGTATCATAAATTTGTTTTCAACGACAAGTTAGTGGCAAAGTCGTTGATAAGAAAATTTGAAAATTATGAGCCAGACG
>CAKKXW010000002.1:64874853-64888396 GCA_920937365.1 Sphaerophoria rueppellii
GTCATCTTTAAGGTTTGTTGCTGGTGAGTGGTCATAATGTTTTTTATCATCATATCTGGCAAGTACCGGCCGTTGGAATTGATTCAAAATACTTGCAGAATATTTTCCTTTCAAAAAACTAAATTGTAGTTCAAGAGCTATACATTGAAGTTGAAATTTTGAAAATTTTCAAACACTTTTGCACATAAGCAGAATTCCTTACAATCAATAAATGTAGGTACACGAAGTAATGAGAATCAAGGAGAACAAATGTACAATAATTCTTAGTTTGTATTCGTCTGCCTGGTTTTTAACCGACTCTTTTTATCCTTGTATCAGAAGAGCTCCAAAGGGAACCGTTTGGCAATACGAAAAAGCCAACTGGGACGGTCTCAACAACTTTTTCCGGATCTTAAACTGGTCACTATGCAGATATGATTACTAATATGAAATATGATAGATTGGAAACCTACCTACGTTTTACCCTCCAAATACCGCAAAAGTTATTTTTTTTTCATACACACATACATTTGCAGCAAACTTGCTTTATTATGTAGGCAATTGTATCATTATTACAATAAAACGCATACTCTTACAGCTAACCTGTGTCTTTAAGTTTGTATTACACGCATACTCTTACAGCTAACCTGCTCCCCTAGCTTGTAGGCAAATGTCATTTTGAAAGCAAGGTTTCCAATCTTGGTATAAGTGATCAGTGGTTAAAACCTTCAAACCCAAGGAAAAGTCATTGTTTGATTCAAGCTGTACAGAAGTTATTAGGGAAAAAAAAATAAAGTTCCGGTGTTTTAGAGACTGAGGAAAACCGGGACAAGTTTAAACAAGCCAGGAAGGCCTGCAATGCCCATATTCGTAGGACCAAATTTTTACATGACCAAAAATTAAGGCAAAAAATACTGCAATGTCCCAAATTTTTGGTCATTCGTTAAAAATATGAAGAATTCTTCTTCTGCCCCTACGCTCATTGAGAATGACACTCCAGTTGTTAGCTCTATCGCCAAAGCTAACCTTTTTGTAGGGTTTCACGATATTTGATAAAAATATCGGTATCGTATCGTATCGTATCGAAGGTTGATACGATAATCGACATGATATCCAGTACTGGCGATACCGATATCGATACGATAAATGTGTTTATAAAATTGTCGATATTATCGTATCGCCGATAAGCACTGGCCGATAATTATCGAATATATCGTATCAACTGAAAGAATTCTATTTTCGACACTGCGTGCGCAAAATTCGAATTTTCTTTTAATAGCATTTACTAATACTGGTTTACTTGCAGTAATAAACATATTTGATTGTTTTTTTACGCGTTCGCTCGTGCTTTCACTGTCGATCGTCTTTTGTAAAAACCCGATGAACGCGAAAAGGCACACCGTTCTATATTTTTCTCTTAGAAAGGTGACGGGATTGTGAGCTTTCAACAAATGTGAATTTAAAATTGGGGATTCGGATAGTCTAGAATATAATAATATATATTTTAACAGCAATGAACATTTTTTTCTAATTTCGATATTTTATCGAGTATCGTATCGGTATCGTATCGAATTCGATAACGTTACGATACATTTATCTTAAAATTATCGTGGATATCGATACGATACGATAAAATAATTTTTTATTCGATACGGTATACCGATACAATCGAAAAATATCGGTATCGCATCGTATCGTGAAGCCCTACCTTTTTGCTAGGCAGTTCGCCGCCAACTCTTCGCTGCCAGAGAATATTATGACTCCGCCTGTTCATGAGCGCATCAATGTTTTCACGGGTTAAATCTTCTTCCGCACTCGTGCTGTGGCGAGAGTCTTACAGGATCTCAACATGCATAAATCCACTGGTAGAGATGGTATCCCCGTTATTATTCTGAAGATGTGTTCTCCCACGCTGACAGAACCCCTGCGTTAGCTTTTCCGTCTATCCTAATCTTCTGGGCTCGTTCCGAGCAGTTGAAAAACAATATTTGTCCAGTCAATCCCAAAAAAGGCGAATCTTCTTCTCTCTCCAATTATCGTCCGATTGCACTTACGTCCCTTCTTTCTAAGATCATGGAAACTCTGCTAAACTTTCAGCTCAAAAGAATATCTCGAAGACCAAAGGCTTCTAAATGACCGGCATTACGGCTTTAGAAGCAACAAGTCCACTGGTGATCTGATCCTTATCTTTACATCGTTTTGGAGAAAGTAAGATTGTTGCACTTGATATTTCAAAGGCATTTGATAAAGTCTGGCGTCTTGCTCTTTAATCTTAAATGCGCGCTTTCGGTATCGATGAATCTTTACTTCGTTGGATTAGTTACTTTCTTTCGAATCTTTCAATACGAGTGACGGCTTCAAGTCTGAAACGCACAAAATAAATGCTGGTGTACTCCAGGGCTCCGTTTTGTCTCCGACCCTCTTTCTTCTTTTACATTAATGATCTCTTGCCTGTTACGTCTACTCCAATAAATTGTTTCGTTGACGATAATACCCTTAGCTTTTCTTATTCGATTCCAGACTCACATCCCTCCTCTGCGGATGTTGAACTGGAACGGCAAAATATGATAAGCTCATTAATCTCTGACTTAAACAGCATTGTACATGCGGATTTAAAAACCGCGTAGAGTTGAATGCTTCAAAAACTCAATGCACTCTTGTATCCTTGAAGCGAGAGAATATTCTTCTCCATGAGTGGCACTTGCATCAACGAGACCGAACATCTCCTGATTCTCGGTATGTGTATAACTCACGACTCACCACTTCTTGTGGAACGAGCACATAGGCGATGTCGCCAAAAATGCGGCAAAGTGTTTCAGTTTCTTAAGATGATGCAAGAAACTTTTCTCCCCATCTGATCTGGCTATTATCTACAAGACCTATATTCGTCCAAAGCTTGAATACAACTCTCATCTCTGGGCTGGTGCTACAGCCACATTCTTTAGCCTCTTGGATGCTATTCAAAAAGAGCCCTTAAAATGATAGGTGATAGAGACATCACTGCGTCATTCCATTCGTTACATCACCGTCGTACCGTTTCTTGTTTCTGTTCTATCGTTACTTCTACGGTATGTGCTCTTGAGAAATAGCCAGTTGCATTCCTCCCCTCAAACAGTTTGCTCGTAACACCCGTGCTTCTAGGAATGCCAATTAGTTTACCCTCAAGCCCAACTTCGTACGAAGTCTCGAGGATAGAGAATTATTCTTTAGCCATACTACGCGAATGTGGAACTCTCTTCCACACTCTGTCTTTCCCAATCCTTACAATGTTCAAGAATTTAAGACCAATGTACACCGACACCTCCTTTCCAACATTCCCCAACCCCTTCCCTTCTTCCTAATACGGGTATAAAAACTTCCTTGAGTGGGTGCAAAGTATAAAAAAAAATGTGAATTCATTCCTATTTTTTGCGCATATTTTATTTTGTTACATATTATTTATTCATTACGTTTATTTAAATAATGAGAAATAAAACAAACCAGTGATGTGAGGAAGATTGATTAAATAAATAAAATAGAGTGGCGCGACAGCTCTTGAAGAGCCAAGGCCCAAGTGGCTTACTCTCATCAACAATTCTCGAGGTGCGTGTGAAGAATTGAGAGGACCTACAATTTTACGCCGATTCATGACGGATGACAGATGATACTCTTGGAAGTTTTGTCAGTTCTTCGCAAGAGGCAGTGTCCGTGAAAGATGAAATTAAAACTTTAGGCCCGAGTAGGATTCGAACCCACGACGCACGTTCTGCTTAGCAGCCAACGCACCTAACCACTAAGCTACGGACACTACCAAACCAAAATACAATGTATAAATTCAAATAAACGGGCCTCTTAAATAGTTGGTCAGAACGAACCCAACATTTTGAACGCCATGCATTCTAGGTTTCTCGTCAGAATTTTCGTTGTAAGTCTTACAAGTGAACTCCCCAATCCAATTGCATATCTGTTAATCGATGTTTAAATCGTTTCATCGCTGTGCCAACCACTAAATCCCAATTCCGGAGGACATGGTCAGCAAACTCATAAAAGAGGAAAAACAAAAAATCCATACAGAAAATAAGCACAAAAAAGAATATGAGGCTTTTTAAACAATAAATTGCTTGAACCAAGTGCACCACACAAATAAAACTTACAAAACATCAAAACATAAAATGTAACCCCCGAAAAAAAAATAAATGTCTCGGTTTGTCTCTGCTTCAGAATCTTTTCGGTGATTTCTCGGTCTTCTCGCGCATTCTGTCCTTCTTATAAGCGATTTCAAGCAAATGTAACAACCAACAACCAACGTGTAATTCTGCTTCTTTTTGTTTGTCAAAATTGTCTAAGCCATAAACAAGATGCAGCAGAAATCGCTTCGAGATGGTCTTTTATCGTAAAACCCAAATGTATCTCGTTCGGAAGGTACTTACTATAACGGTCTTTCGGACATATCGCGGACGAAATAATACTCGTAGGTTGGTGAACTTTTGTAACATTGCGTTTGGAATACCACTGGACAAACAAAACAAATCCTTAGTCGAACATTGCTGACCTTAATTCTGTTCTTTTTTTTACATTTCTTTTGCACCCGTTTTAGTGGCCAATTTCAATTCGGATATCTGTTGACAATCCCCCAGCTGATTCTTAATAACAGTTCGCAGCTGTTGATATCCTCAAAGAAAAAAAAAAAAAACATTAAAATAAAGAAAGAGATTGCACTTGAGAAATTACTTAATTACACTTGAGTTAAATTTTTGTGAATATGTGTCACTATGGTCCAGCAGGGACGGCCCATATGTCCATGCGCGCAATCCACCTGTGCGTTTACGAATACGAAAAGACATGCCAGACAGGTTCCAATGGAATGAAACTGGTAAGCGACAATGGTAGCAGTCGCTCCGGTGCAAAATTTTGAATGTCGCCTCGAGTAATGTAACGCGATGGTGTGTTGATTTATCGCGTTGTAATTGCATTCTTATTGCCACCGAATGCTGATTTTGTGCGATCTGCCATCCTGTTTGCCGATTTACTTAATCAACCGGATAAGGACAAGGAGTTAATTCGACCAAAAAGGGGGAGATATCTTCCTTTCCATTTTCGCTCGTGATAGTGAAGATTTTTTTTTTGTCACTTGATTTAGTTCCAATTCTCATGACAAGAGACTGAAAGATAGTATCGGAATCGGATTGGAAAAAGTGGTGGCGTGAAATTGGAGAAACTTAAAGGGAAAGGTTTTTAAGTTGCGTTCTTGAATTGTGAAATTAAACAAACACAAGGTGGATAGTGTTTTTTTGTCAAGTTTGTTTTTTGTGGGTCATGGCTTAATGACCTCTTTAAGATTTTACATCTTGTAGCTATCATGATTAAGATAAGATTTTGAAAAGTGCGACAAGAAATTAGTCTTGCTTCTGTTTTGTCGTATACAACAGATCATGAAAGATTACAATCGAACAAGGTCTTGACTTCCTTTCAAAAACATCATTCCTTTGGCTGTTTAATTTAAAGATTCCTTTAGTGTCTAAAAAAAAAGGAATGGGTGTGCGTGTCGGTCGGAACGGAAAAACGACGTTAGTTGTAGACTGGCGAGGGTTTAAATAAAAATTAAGGATCTAAGCGGTGAAAAAATTTGGATCAATATTTTATTATGGCCTCAAGCAATTAAAATCTTGTTTGACTAAATTTGTAAAACATACCTTCGAGTTGCCTGAATTTATGGTGTCATACAACGCATTTCGTAGGAATTATAAATTCTTTTTTAAACCTTGCAACCGGGTCTGAGGACCAAATCATATTTTATATTTTGGCCTTCCATGTACCTTACCTACATTTTAAGACTTCAAATCATAGGACTTAATATTCAAATGAAGTTTAACATAATGCCTTGAGACTTTAAAAAGGTATAGCTCTGCCAAAAGCGATGTTGCTAATGGTCAACAGCCGGCTAGACATCTTATAGATTACTTACTTATTACTTACTTAGGTATCCAGCTCATAATCCATGAAGGAAATCTACCTGAGATCTTGCAGCCTTCGATCGTGATCGGTCCCTCGCATGCACTCTCCAGTCGCCGAAACCAAGCGCTCTGGCATCCGCAATCACTTGGTCCTTTGTAACGTAGGTTCGGTCTACCTTGCCGTCCCGAACCTGGGGGCTGTGATGAGAAGACTTTCTTGGCTGGAGCGTTGTCGGCAATTCGCTCGAAGTGGCCAAGCCAATCTAATCGTCTTTTCTTGGACTTCTGGACTACATCCACATCCTGGTACAGCTCGTACAGTTCTCGGTTGAACCTTCTCTTCCATTCGCCATCGTCGCATACGAGATCGAGAATCCGTCGAAGAATTTCGCTTTCGAAAGTGCCCAGTATCAATTCACCTTTTTCACTTATCGTCCAGCACTCGGCGCCGTAGAGTAGGACTAGTAAAATCAAAGTTTTGTATAATAGACACTTTTTCTTTCGAGTGAAGAGTTTTGAACCCAGTTGTTTTGCCAAACCGAAGCAGCAGCGGTTCGCTAGGGTAATTCTTGTTCACACCTCCACTAAGGTGCCATTTGTGGGATTGATTTTGGTTCCAAGGTAGGTGAACTCCTTAACTACCTCGAAATTGCTGCTACCAATAGTGACGTTTTGTCCGAGGCGGTGGACAGATGTTGCTTTGTTTGTTATTAGCATGTACTTTGTTTTGCCCTCATTCACTTCAAGACCAACGAGTTTCGCCTGTTCTTCAATCGCTGTGAAAGCCTCAAGCAAAGTTCTCTTGGATCGACCGATGATGTCAGTGTCATAGCCTAGGAGCTGGGTGAATTTGTTGAAGATAGTGTTTTCCGTGCTCACACCTCCCTTGCGCACTATCTGCCTCAGTGTGAATATTTGGGGTATCGTTGTTCTGCCTGGCCTAAAACCACACTGTTACGTGCCGATTATTGCGTTGCAGGGACATGCCGCGGTAGTTTCTGCATGACTTAGGATGGGGCATATGGAGCTTATCGACCAGTCAGTGATGCATGCATTCTTCCTCCCACACTTTGTTGATGACCTGGCCGTGCATGCGGTTCATCAAAACACCTCCACCATACTTAAAGAATTCCGCAGGTATGCCATCCGACCCAGCGGACTTGTTATTTTTAAACTTTTGGATGGCTCTTTTTACCTGTTCTGCGCTGGGGCTGGGACTGGGTTTTCATTGGCTGGTCTTGCTTCTCTTTCGTCATTAGCTTGTTCGACATTTTGCACATTCAGCAGCAGTTGGAATTGCTAGTGCTGCTTGAAAACATCTACAATTCCCTGTGCTTCGTGACTAGGTTTCCTTCACTGTTTTGAAGGGCCTATGTCCTGGTTCTGAAACCAGAAGCTAATTACTTCGATCATTTAAGGAAATGCCGGGTGTTGTTCTTGGCCCGAGACTCTTCTAGATCTTTGGGCTGAGATACTACGGATGCTCTTTTCTTCCTTCGCAGGGTCTTTTTCTCATTTCTCCTTTTTGTTCGGTACTCTTCTCTTCCTCCTTTTGTTTTCCGTTACAGCATCTGCAAACGTGCATTTCCCGTCTCTCTTTTCAATAACGCGCATCATCATACCACGGGTTCTTTTTTGAGAGTAATCTATAGTAGTCTCGGCTACATTTTTAATTATTTCGTGATATTGGTTCCACATCTGTGGTATTTGGGAGGACGGCGGAGAGTCTCTCACTCAGGCGCTCACTGTAGTTTCTGGCATTATCCGGAGTGCCAAGGCAACCGATGTTGAACTTCTTTCTCGGGGCCGCACGTGTTTTTTTTGTCGCTTGATAGTCAAGCTCTAAACTTAGCCACTACCAGAAAGTTGTCAGAGCCGACATTTGCTTCTCGGAAAGTGCGCACGTTCAAGATGTTGGATGCGTGATTTGCGCCGATTAGCACATGGTCGATTTGGTTGGTAGTTCGACCATCCGGAGATCGCCAGGTTGTTGTGTAGATCTTTCGTCTTGGAAACCTAGTAATACTTATCACCGTATTACGAGCTGCAGCAAAGTCGATTAGTCGGAAGTCGTTATCTGCTGTTACTTCGAGGAGGCTCTGCCTTCCAACTAATCTGCCAAAGATGTCCTCCTTCCCGATTTCTGCATTGAAATCTCCGAGTACGATTTTGACGTCGTTCTCTGGACATACTTCGTAGACTCTATCCAGGAGGTCGTAAAAATACTCCTTGCTTGACTCCTAAGCATCATCGGTAGGGGCGTGTGTACATAACTATACTGATGTTTTGTAGAGTGGCCTTGATGCGGATTACAGCCAGGCGATCACTAATTGGCTTGAAATCCAGAACTTTCGATCGAAACCGACTTGCCACGACGAATCCGCATCCAAATATATGCATTCTTTGATGACAGCTGTAATAAATGTCACAGTTTTTCCTTTTCATTATCCCTGATCCTATCCATCGTGTCCTGGATCGCAGTAATGTCTGCCTAATACTGAATGAGGACAGATTCAAGTTTTTGAGTTGTTCCCATAAGAGGGGGTTATTATCCAAGGCTACAACCTCTCTCATAACTTCATAGTTTTGTTTTTTACTGTGGAGGGGTTGTTAGCCCTTCACACTTACCTGCCAATTTGTAGGGCCGATTTTTAAGTGCTTAACACGATATTGCTTGTAATTCCATAA
The DNA here is from genome assembly GCA_920937365.1 of Sphaerophoria rueppellii. Classification (NCBI taxonomy): domain Eukaryota; kingdom Metazoa; phylum Arthropoda; class Insecta; order Diptera; family Syrphidae; genus Sphaerophoria; species Sphaerophoria rueppellii. The sequence continues at coordinate 64,883,454 of CAKKXW010000002.1, forward strand.
CTCGGCTTACAAGAAAAGCCCAATTTTACTTACCAAAAAGAGCTCCTTTTTGCTTGTAATTCCTGTGCTCAAAAATCTTTTACATTATCTAAGTGTTCATACATATTTATAAGTTTCGACTTTCTTTTTCTAATGACTGTCATTAACAAACTAAACGTAGGTACATAAAACTCCACTCGCGATAACTTCGCACCAACCTAAAAGATTATTATGACATCACTATTTTTATTAACGAAAAAAAAAACAACAATACCCGTTCATATGTTTGAAGTATGATCAATCTACCTAGTATGCAAATTCTATAACAAGACCATTTATTCGCATTCATTTGCGTTGCGCACAGAGCTCAAGCGCTAGCAATCGCTGCTAAATGATTTATCTAAGATCTTAATAAATCATTTAAAATTTGCCGATAAAATTAATCAATAGCCACACTTTATAATCGAAAATGTCGATTGATATGCTGGTCGCGCGAGTGCCCATTAAGTAATAATTCGCGATATCAGCGGAATAGCCCAGCGCTTGGCGGCAGCAGCGGCGCTCTAGTTTTTTTTGTTACACATAAAATCAGACCAAAAAGCTCGACGACATTAAGTCCAGCTTGTTGTCCCGTTCGGTATCGTTAGAGAGTCCATTACCATATTTGAAGCAAAAAAAAAAAAAAAACGCTGCCTGGAAGCAATCCTATGATAGTCGTCTGTCTTGACTTGACTTGAATAAGAGTACCCCTTTTTAAATGTCCAGCTAGACAGGACTTCCAGCAAATGTCCACTAACGAGCGCGGATCTCGAATGTCGGAGAGAAAGAGAGAGCACACACAGTGTTGAACCAACAATCATCTATCTTGTTGGATTAACTAGTTATTGACTCTAGAGGGTGATTGCGGTGGTGGCGAATCGGGCGTTAACGAGTTTGCACCTCATGCACAAATGGCCCAAAGTGATGGTTATGGACCAGAAACAGTCGTATCTCCATTTTTAAGTCCAATTTCAAAGATAATGTATGATGGAGAATGACATATGGAACGGGAAGGTATATCTACTGCAAAAATACTCGTATGGCCCAAAGATATAGGCTTTTGCTGGATATAAAGGTTTTGAGTTTGGGGTATCATTAATTTTGTTAATTTTTGTTTTTTTGCCCGAGTGTGTTGAATATAGCGTACCCAAGTGTTGTCACATTTTCGGGCATATGAATAAGAGCGTATTTTGTTTATTTTGCCCGATTATGTTGCTTAGATTAATTTATAGCGCGATGATAAATACATTTTTATTTGCAGATTATCTCTGGAAAAAAATGAAAAAAAAAACACGAGAAGAGTTATGAAGGAGTTGCGTGATATAACTTCAATAAAAAATGGTTTGTGATTTAGTGTTAAATTTTGGGGATTCATATATTGCCAAATAAATACCTGCATACTAATTTTGGGGTTTTGACTAGACAAAACCTTTTAAACGCTTACAATGTTTGGTTTATTGAATTTAGAGGATGACAATTTGGGCAAGTTATTGTGACAAAGGTTGTTTTGCTTTAACGTAGGTATACTGACCAGGTGTTTGAATTGTTCAAGGAAGAATGTTTTTATAATGATTCCTTCACCCTTCCCATCAGAAAAACCGTTTTGAAAGCGTATCTAATAGAGTATCGGTCAGCGTTTGTAGCGCTCAAATATTGCTTCCACTTTTTATGATACCAAAGTGTTGTTTTCCGGTTTTTTGACTCGAAACAAACAAACAAACACAAACATAAGAAATCGAAAAGGAACACCAACAAAGTAAGAAAGAAAAAATGTTAACACAACCACCGAACAGCTTCTAACACAACACCAAGTGGCCTGAACCGTGAGTCAACCTTCTACCTTACCCCCAATTGCACCGCGTGTTTGGTAACCTCAACTCTAACCAACAAAACACCAATACACCATACAATTTCTGAACAGCAGTAGGTACAGAGTGCATGCTGAGGAACTTGTCCTCTAGCACTCAACAAACGGTTTTAACTGTGGCCCACGATACTGGCGGAACAAATACTCGTGATTCTTGATAAGAATCAGAATGAAGTTCAATTCAATTGGCATGGAAGGTTCTTTTAAGTTTTTTCTTCAACTTGCTGATTCTTGCTGTAGTTCTACATACTTTATCCCTTCCCAATCATGTTGCTGGAGTGTTTCCTTGTTTCCAATCCACAGTAAATTTCAGAAAGGAAGTGATGGTGCCCTTGCCTATATGCAGATTTTGTCTCATCCATCGCCACCGCTGCCGCCGCCGCCGCCGACGCCGTCAATCTTGTTCCATTTCATGAAAAAATAAAACGAACATTGAGAAGCAAAGCGCAACCCATCAACCGACAAATTACCTCTGTGCGGAAGGAATTGAAAGAATTATGTTGAAGCAATTTGTTGTATCTCCCGAAGGAATTGCATGATGATGATGAATTCCTTTCGAGTGTGAACAATTTTTCAAACATCTCTCACTTCCTAATCAGGTGTAAGATGTCATACCTGACAACAACTTTGAAATTCCTTCTTTGGTAATATGGGCACCTCTAGCATTGAAAAAAAACAACAGGCGATCGGTTGGTGGTCATTCCCTATGTCTCTCTAATTGGCTTCGATAGATTCCAAGATCATAGAGTCCAAGTTGAGAACGAAGGAACACCTGAACTGAATATAATGTTCAACAGATGGTCCTCCTATGAGAGCCAATATGAACTCTCATGGGACCATATTGCACCTTGGACATTGTTGTCACCAACAACAACAACAACAACAAAACACAACCATAATATGGCTCGGTGAAGGGAAGATGCTTAACTCTTTTCTGTTTTTGCTTCAATCGGCGGCGACGATCATGGCCATGGTCATTGGCCACTTGGCCGCCAAGTGCACAAAATGGACAATAACGACAACTTAGCTTGAAAATTATCAGATGATTTGTTAAAGCAGTTCGCTAATGGTCATTTAGGTGATATTTTCCGCACTACTGGCTTTCGATATGTTCCCGAACAAGCGTTGCAATGCTCGGCCGTAGCGCGAGCGATATGATCCTGGTTATTAATTCTTTTGCGCCAGTGAGGTCCCACAAGCCAAATGCAGCTGGTAAACGTTGTTGACAATATTGTTTTTTGTTGCACCTTCATCGCGATGATCGCCGACAGGCAAACCACGACCAATTAGGTGGTTTATGGGTAAACAAAGTGTTTGTCTGGTCAAATTAAGGAAACTTATTATTGGGGTTAAATGTTTTTATGGATTGCAGGAAAAATCCTATCCTGTGTGAGCGTCTTAAACCTTTCTGATGCAGCACAAAAATCGGCACGTTTCAGTGTGGCTTTAGGCCAAACGCTAGACCAAATATTTTTCACTGAGGCAGATCCTGGAAAAGACCAACGAATTTCAAGTCGAAACCTATACCATCTTTTCATCGACTTCAAAGCTGTTTATGGAAGTTTCCACGGCCAAGAGCTTATGATGGCGATGTCTGAATTCGTGATCCCGAAAAAACTGATCCAGCTGTGCCGCATGACGCTAAACAATACGCAGTGCAGTGTGCAAATGGGTGACAAATGGGTAACATCCGAGTTGTTTCAAACATGCGCAGGGTGACTTTATCTACAAGTCCTGGAGCAGATAGTGCGCAAGGCAGATGTGAGCACGCAAAACACTATCTGCAACAAATTCACCCAGCTCCTAGGTTATGCGGACGACATGGATATCATCGGTTGATCCAAGAGAGATGTGCTAGAGGCCTTCACAGCGATTGAAGAACAGGCGAAACTCGTTGGTTTTGAAGTGAATGAGGACAAAACAAAGTACATGCTATCAACAAACAAAGCAACATCCCTAGGATAAAACGTCACTGTTGGTAGCAGCAGTTTCGAGGTAGTTAAGGAGTTCACCTACGTTGGAACAAACATCAATCCCACAAATGACCCCTTAGTGGCGATCCGAAGAAGAATTTCCCTAGCGAACCGCTGCTGCTTCGTTTTGGCAAAACAACAGGGTTCAGAACTCCTCACCCGAAAGAAAAAGTATCTGCTATACAAAACTTTGATTTTACTAGTCCTACTCTACGGCGCTGAATGCACTGGACGATAAGTAAATAATGGGAATTGATACTGGGCACCTTCGAAAGAACAATTCTTCGACGGATCTTCGGTCCCGTATGCGACGATGGCGAATGGAGGAGAATGTTCAACTGAGAACTGTATGAGCTGTACCAAGATGTGGATGTAGTCCAGAAGAAAAGACTACTGCATTGGATCGGCCTCATCGAGCGAATGGACGACAACGCTCCAGCCAAGAAAGTCTTCTCATCCCAGCCCCCAGGTTCGAGACGACAAGGAAGACCAAACCTACGGTACAAGGACCAAGCGACTGCAGATACCAGACCGCTTGGTTTCGGCGACTGGAAAGTGCATGTGAGGGACCGTTCTCGGTGGAAGACTGTATCTCAGGCTGCGATCCTTCATGGATTGTGCGCCAGATATGTGTAAGTAGTTTGGATTGCAGGATACCACCTCAAGGAATTGGTATCGAAATGGGGCTCACAATATTAATTATTGAAGATCGCACTTTAAAGTTTGTAGCATATCAGAACTTTCCCACATCTCAAAAATGACCCGAACATAACAAGAAATATGCCACTGCCACCGTGTTTGCACACAAGACCGAAGACCAATTTACCCTAATTGACAGCGTTTTCGCATAGTTAAGCATTTCTGTTCTCAGATCAAGTTGATTCGTCATACCGTGTTCCACTTCAATTAATCAAACACACCCTTTCAAGACTATACGATGTTTGAAATTTCACGCTAGAAGTTATTAATTATAACACTCGGGGTAAAGCTATGGTTAAGGAACTCCACCATAGGACGTTAGGTTTGATGAATGTGTATAGACCGCGTGTTAGGTACTTCCTAGCGTCGGACTCTATGTCAGAAGG
>CAKKXW010000002.1:64890941-64906971 GCA_920937365.1 Sphaerophoria rueppellii
ACAAGCGCCATGAATAATGGAGTGGTGATTGTAAGCGATTCTACTTTCAATCAGTAAACTCGTTTGAACTCGTTTGAAATAAGGGATGACTTGTAAATAATTTTACTCATGAATAAAAAAACTCGAAATTACTTGTTTGATGGTTGACTCAGTTTGATCAAACTCGTTTTTTTTGAGTAAATACCCGAAACTTACAAGCAATACTTGACTCATTTTAATCTCTGGTCCTTATCAATATGGCTTCAGGCCAGGAAAGTCAAACATCGACCAAATTTTCACGTTGCGGCAGATCCTGGAAAAAACCTATGAACTCCAAATCGATACCCACCACCTTTTCATCGATTTTAAGGGCGCGTATGACAGCATCTACAGAGACGAACTGTATACAGCTATGTCTAGTTTTGGCATCCCTGCAAAGCTCGTTCGCTTGAGCAAGATAACAACGGAGAACTTACGCAGCTCCATCAAGGTTGGCTATGAGCTTACGAAATCTTTCAACGTCAAAAAAGGATTCAGACAAGGCGATGCACTGTCGTGCGATTTCCTTAAAATCGTTCTTGAGAAAATAGTGCAGAACTCCACCGTCAACACCAGAGGTACTATCTTCCAAAAATCTGTTCAACTTTGCGCGTACGCCGATGATATTGATATAATGGGAAGAACACGTTATGTCAATGGTACCTTTGTGAGAATTGAGACAGAAACGGCAAAAATGGGTTTAGCGGTAAATGAGGGAAAAACGAAGTATATGCTGTCTTCGAGGAAGGACACCTAACACCGACGGCTCGGGCAGAACATACAACTTCGAGGTAATAAAGGAGTTTGTCTACCTAGGCTCCGCTATAAACACGGGCAATAACACCAGCGCCGAGATCAGACGAAGAATAACACTTGCTAATCACTGTTTCTTTGGGCTAAGAAAGCAATTGAGTGGAAAAGCTCCCTCTCGAGCAATTGAGGTGAAATTGTACAACACCCTAGTCATCCTAGTCCTACTGTATGGTGCTGAAGCATGGACCTTCACAAAATCGGATGAATGTGCATTAGGCCGTTTCCAGAGGAAATTTTTTCGGGTCATCTTTGGCCCCGTGTGTATTGAAGGGGAATGGCGAAGAAGATAAAACAGCGAACTTTACGGGTTCTACAGCGACATGGACCTAGCCAGAGACTCAGATGGCTCGGTCATTTAGAGCAGACGGACACCAACGCTCCAGCCCGGAACTTTTGACACTATTCTTGAGGGACGTGTGAGGAGAGGAAGACCGCGACTCAGGTGGCGCACTCAAGTGGAAGAGGACCTCAATCAACTTGGAGTGCAAAACTGGAGACAGCTAGCTAAGGATCGAGCTGGCTGGCGGAGACTGTTGATTCACAAGTAGCACAAAATTACTTAAAGAAGGCTTTAAGAAGTATTATAAGCTCTTATCCCTCTTCTTAAGTACCTTTTAAGTACATAAAAGGCGAAAGTGGGCGGTCCGATAGAATGAATTAAGAAGATAATTTCGTTCTTATTTAGGTTTTAAAACGGAATATATTCCTTCTTATATACTTCTAAGCGTCTTCTTAAACACTTCTTTTCGCACTCTTAACTCCTTCTTACAAAATTCTCAGACAAAAAAAGAAATTATCAGTGAATTCTGTATCTAGTTTTTGTTTCTCTTATGCTCATCTATTTTAATAGTATTTGTTTTGATTTTTTGTCTTCTGCAAGCGGTTTGGCTTGTTGTTGGTGTATTTTCTCAATTTACAAAGTCCCTCCAATTCTGTAATGCGGCGCCTCGCCTTCACTTTTGCTTGGTCATATAATAACTAGGCCTTCTACCAGTTACTTTAATGTCTTTTAAGACAGCAAATCAATTTGTATTTACACGAGCACAGTTGCGAAAAATTTTCTGTGAACTCTAAGAATGAAATGAAAATGGACTACTGGATATAGTAATCTTAAAGAAGGATTTAAGGAGCTCTAAACAAACCCTTATAAGAAATACCGATTTAAGAACCTTTTAAGAATTCTTTAAGAAGGAACAAGCAGAACGAATTAAGAACTCAAAGAAATAGACGATTTAAGTAGGAAAATATACCGAATTAAGAAGTTAAGAAGCGGTGAGACCCATTTAAGAACAAAATAAGAATGAATTAAGAAGTGTGCAACCGAATTAATACCATTTTGTGCTACTTGTGTTGAGGCCCAAGTCCACAACGGACTGTAGCGCCACCTTAAGTAAGTAAGTAAGTAAGTAAATGAATAATTTCGTTTAAAGGCTCACTCATTTTAAAAATCAAAAGAACACCACTCCACAATACAACTTTTGGTAAAAACGTCACCAACTGCCTTATATGCAATATATAGGAATAAAATATTGCTACATTTTTTTAAAGTTCAATCACTTAATGGGTTTTCAATGGGTTGGAAGGTACAGTTGGTAGAATTGGTGAATGAATTTTATAACGATCCTAGTGGCAACACTGCCAAGCAGCCATAGAAATACCGCCTCTGAAGAGCAAGGGCTTACACGGCCACCACAACGAAACCTTTGGTTTGACGATGAGTGCCGACGAGCAGCGAGCACCAGCACATGCAGCTAAAAGAGAGGCACACAAGGCGGCGCTGCAAAGAGGGACACGAGAAGCTCGTGAGCTCCACGAGCAGAAAAGGAGAGAGGAGCACATTCTTCTCAGAAAGAAACAAAAAGGAGCATGAAAAGCGCGCGATCGAGAGAATTGAGCGATGTCACAACATTAATGATGTTCAAAAGTCTTACAAAAAGGTAAAACAAACCTCCAAGGCTTATACACCCCGAACCGAAACCTGTTTGGGAACAGGGGAACATCGTAGTAACCACAGTCAGTGTTGAGGATACAGAAAGATCAGTTTTCCAAGCTGTATAATGGCGATGACGAGCAAAATACCGCCAGCAATACAGAACCATTCAATTTGGGTGCAGAAGGCCAACAATTCCACCCAGTAGACATGGACGAAGTGAAGATAGCGATATCAACACTTGAGTCGAACAAAGCCGCTCAGATGATTTGGTTAGGAGGATAAACCAGCTCATCTGCAAAATTTGGTTGGAGGAAAGCATGCCCGATGAATTAAACTTCAGCATCGTATGCCCGATCCTCAAAAAAGGAGATCCCCTGAACTGCACTAACTGCAGAGATATAAGTCTCCTTAACATCGCTTATAAGATATTGTGTGCCATGCTGTGTGAACATTAGAAGCCCTTCCTCAACAACCTGATAGGTCCTTGTCAGTTTGGCTTCAAACCCGGAAAATCCACTATCGATCAAATATTCACCCTAGGGCAGGTCTTGGAGAAGACCCAGGAACTTCAAATCGGTACCTAAAACCTTTTCATTGTTTTCAAAGCCGCGTATGACAGCGTCTATAGAGACCAATTATATAAAGCAATGTCTAGTTTTGGGAATGGAAAACTCACGATTTCCGCAACATCATTCTTAAAAAGATTGTGCAAAGCTCCAACATCAACACCAGAGGCACAATCTTTCAAAAGTCTGTCCAACTACTAGGATACGTAGACGGCATTGACAGAATTGGAAGGACACAGCGTGATGTCAGTGGATCGTTTGTTAGTCCTGAGACGGAGGCTAGGAAGAACGTCAACATGGACAGATTTATCTTCTAGGTAGTTATGTCTACCTGGGATCCGCTATCAACTCAGACAACAACACTAGCGCTTAATTCAAACGAAGAATCACTTTTGCCAATCGCTGCATCTTTGGTCCTAATTTATGGTGCAGAGACATGGACTATGACAACATCCGATGAAAACGCTTTGGGCTGCTTTGAGAGAAAATTGTTTCGAGTGATTTTTGGTCCTGTCTGCATAAATGGAGAATGGAGACGAAAATTCAACCAAGAACTTACGAGTTGTTCAGCGACACTGATCTAGCCAGAAAAGTTAAGGTCCAACGACTTAGATGGTTGGGACATGTTGAGCTAAGGGAAAATAATGCTCCGGCTCGTAGAGTCTTCGAGTCCAACCCGGAAGGACGGCGCAGAAGAGGAAGACCGTGACTCAGGTGGAGCACTCAGGTGGAGCACACAGGTGGTAGAGGACCTGAACCAACTTGGCGTGAGAAACTGAAGACCGCCAGCTAGCGACCCAGCTGGCTGGAGAAATTTATTGGGTGAGGACCTGGTCCGACCTAGACTGTAGCGCCACCATAAGTAAGTAAAGAAAAATAACTGAAGACAAATTTTCTTTCATTTTGAACAAAAGGTTTACACCAAACTATATAGCAAAGAAAGCAAGTTTCTTCTTGGTCAGAAGAAAGTGATATCTGGCCTTTAAATAGGTACTAAATAGTGAATTAAGACATCAATCTCCAACTTACCCTATTTTTTTCCGCTTCTTTGCGAAAAGGGCTTTTAACCTCACCATAACTATACCAATCCAAATTAAAACTGAACCTTACCGTCTTTGACGTACGTTCTTTGTCCCTTTACGCTTATCTCAAAGCGACAATATTGTGCGTAGGACTTGGGGATATCTTCCAGTTGTTTGTTTGTCACTTAAAAAAAAAATGACAATTGCCTTATACCTACCTATTCCACCACAGAGTTTTGCTCTTAATCGGGACAATATGAAAGTGCGAAGCCTCTCCAGCAATGGCAAATGGCATTCAAATGGTGATAAATTTTGTTATTAGGCTTAGAAACCAAGCGAAGGTGTGGGTCTCAAAGGGATAAAAACACACGCTATGTTCATAGGCTTGGGTATCACTCTAGCATAGGTTAGGAAAAAAATCGACAACAACGAACGAACGACTGCGAGACTTGATTGGTGTCAGCCATAAACTTTCAGCTGAGATGGAAATAAATGAAGTGGCGCCAAATGGATTTGAATGTGTGTGAGTGTTTTTTTTTTGCGAAGCAGTTCGTAAGGGGGCGGGCGTCTTTGCTCTTTGTTTTTTCTCTTCCACTGTGAGGGTGTCTAAAGGTAAAGTGCCTGCACGGTTGACCGAATGGCAAAGAGGTGGTGAAATATGAGAGCCACTGGTAATGGTGGCATTGTTATGTTCCTCTCACATGATGGGCTTTGGCTGAGACAGAGACTTGAGAGAGTGCAAATTTATGACGAGTGTCAGAATAGGTAGATAGGTACTGGCACGGAGTGTGAAGCTCATTTTCACAGGTTTGAGGATTAAAGTGGTGTTATGCTGAGTTGAAGTCAGAGCCACAACTTTCTATTGAACTTTTCAAGTAAGGAAATAAATTGATAGCTGAAACCGGATGCATCACATTTTCAACAGTTCTCTTCAAGTTCAAGAAATAATTCAACTTGCTGTCAACTCCTAGAAAATCTTTTTAAGAGGTGTGGTATCTTCTCCTGCACTATTTCTCTTTTTTTTCGATACTCATCATTTTAAGGAAATCAGTGCCCTATGCAAGTCTTGATGACATTTAAGTACGTGATGTTCAGGTCGAAGTTGGATTGTACCTGTTCGGTTTTTTTGAAGTCCACCGTTGACCATTTTAAGACGGCAGGTTGACAACTCATGAACATACACTTATTTATGTCCTCACGATTGAGGGTTCCTTTGCCTATTTATTTTTACCGATAAAAGACAATTCCTCGACATCGTTCCAAATGCGGAAACATTCACCGCACAGTACCTTCATAATTAAAAAACAAACAAAAATATAGTAACAAAACTGTAATATTAGTAACTGGTGGTATCATTTGATTATTATAATAAAGAGTTAACCAGGCGCAATCGTGTGGCGAGGAGCGACAAAAGAGCTCATAGAACCACTGAAACAACATATAAAACGACGTCGTCAAAAAATCGTGACTCCCACATTTTAACCCTTAACCTGATTTTTTTTTTTTGGTTATAAGCGACCACTGCCGCCGTCAATTCCGCTATGTTCAATGCAAAGCTCAAATAGATAGTTCAGGACAAGCCGCAGCAGCAGCAGTGGTGGTAGTGCTTGTTGGATTGAAACAACTTCTTCTTTGACTTTGTGGTTGACGACACTCTTTTTCTGCACCTCCTTTTAACCCGGGGCACATTTTTCATGGTGGTTTGGAGCTTGCTCAATTATTTATTTTCGATGACAGTAAATTCTTACCCTCGTCCATATGACAATAAATCAAAAATTTTGAATTGTTTTTTTGCGCTCTTCTTTTTTGTTTGTGATTTTTTTTTTGGGAAACTTGCTTTATGTATTTTTGGGAACTTAAGGCAACCTACATCACACGATTTTGCAGCAAGTTGTCATGATGAACGAAATTCGTGTTCAATTCAATCGTTTTATTGAAATATAATGAAATTTCATTTATTGCTACTCAGAGGTGGACCTCAAGTGTTTCAGTCCGATAGTGTAAAATGCTGACATAATATGCCACACTTAAGGCCCAATTATAATTGGACGAGTTTCCTTTTGACTTAAGCAATGAGCGAATGAAACCGCACTTTTAATAAAAGTTGGACGAAAATTTAACGAACGTCGCTTAAGTACATTATGGTTTGATCATAGGGTTAGTGTATATTCGCTGGTTCACTTAAGCGTGCTAGCGTGAAGAAAATTGAATCATAGTTCAGCCTTTAAGCTTAAAGATTCGTAGATTTATTGAAAATGTTCATAAGGACAACGTATTAATGATGAGGACAACGAATTTTCACTAATTGTTCATTGATTCAAATAATGACGTTTTTCTTTCAATCAATGATCAGGTTTATTTATATATGTGCAAAATTAATTTGAATAATTTTAACAGATTAATAATTTTGATGAATCAACTAACTGTTAATATTAATTTGCAGTAAATACACCCCTGAACACTCCACTGACTTTCGATGTGAAAAAGTGAAAGGTTCAGGTGAAGGCGGCTATATTATATCCTTTTCCTTTGACGATAGATAGATTTTTTGACTGTGTAGGGAACAATTTGCATAAAGTAACTTGAATCTTCTTCATTTTAGTTTGACACTTTTAAAGTAAATTTATTCTATGGGGACAGCAAAATAGCGCCACAAAATTTGTTGTCTAATTTGAAGCTTGTAGCCATTTATCACTTTTTCTTTGAATTTTTGCATGAATCTCTTATTTATTGGATAAGGGATTTTCATAGTAGTTTGAGGTATGCCACCTGGTGGCTATATGGTAGTGATTGTTTTGTTGAAAAGAGAGCTAATTGATTGTCGAATTCAAACTTTCCTTTTGTGGTATGGATTACAGTTGATAGGAATATCACACTGGAGGTTAGTTTAAAAGAAAAATGTTTGGAAATTTTTCTAAACTTTTTGGAGTCTAGGGTTTGCACGTTGGTATCGCCATTGTGATTAAATTTAGGAGTTTTATTAATAGGTTATCTGAAAATGTCGCTATGTTGTTCTTGATTTTGGTTCAGCTTGTTTCCGCTACAACAAAACGGTCTTCCGGCTATGAAACGACTTTTCATAAATTCTGAACAATAATAGTCATACCTATTACATTTGGTTAAGATTAGGCTCTTCAAAATCAGCAAGTAATGGAACAGAAAGCACAGCCTGCAAAGCACAGTTTCCAAATCTCAACATCCATAAAGGTGCACGGAGATCTCCTGATCAGTCAACCGTCAACCAGATTGATCACATTGCGATCGATGGAAGGCACTTGTCCAGCATATAATGTGTTCGAACTTTCCGAGGAGCCAACATCGACTCGGACCGCTACCTCGTAATAGCAAAAGTAGTGCTACGAATATCGGTATAACGACCAAAACAAAAAAATGCTGTAAGAAATTCGACGTTGGATGGCAACAATCGCAAGACTGGCGATCTCTTGCGATTGTTGCCATCCAACGTCGAATTTTCTCTCTGATGGAGTGTCAAGTAACATATTACGGAGTCCTATGCCACCAACATCAAGAATCGAAGACAAGTGGCAACATTGCCAGAAAGCAGTTAGGGATGCTACCACTAATGTGCTGGATTTCACACAGCCACCAAAACGAAACCCCTGGTTTGATGAAGAATGCAGGCAGGCCCATGCAGCCAAGCAGGAGGCATACAAAGCGGCGCTGCATAGAAGGACAAGCGCTGCTCGTGAGCTCTACGGGCAAAAGAGGAGAGAGGAACGCCGGCTTCTCAGGAGGAAAAAAAGAGAGCGTGAGAAGTGTCAGATCGAGGATGTTGAGAGAGCCAACAGCAGGAATGAAGTTCGGAGGTTTTATCGGAATGTTAAACAGCTGGCTCATGGTCATCGAGCAAGAACCGTTGCCTGCAGAGATAAACAAGGGAACATCATAGCAGAATCGCCGTCAATGCTGGGAATTTAAAAAGACCACTTCTGAAGACTGTAAAACGGCGACGACGAACAATACCCCGCCGTCAGACAGAAGCCTCTCATCGACCTAGAAGAAGTAAAAACAGCAATATCACGTCTGAAATCCAACAAAGCCGCTGGAGCAGATGGTCTAGCTGCCGAGCTGTTCAAAACAGCAAGCGAAGAGCTAGATAGGAGCATGCACCAAATAATCTGTAAGATATGGTTAGAGGAATCCATGCCCGATGAATGGAACCTCGGCATTGTTTGCCCGATCCTGAAAAAGGACGATCCTCTAAACTGCGCCAACTACAGAGGAATCAGTCTACTTACCAACCTACAAGATCCTCTCTGCCGTAATATGTGAACGTGCGTCTGTAGTTTTTCGTCAACCATCTGATTGGTCCTTATCATCGATTTTAAGGCCGCGTATGAAAGCATCTACAGAGACGAACTGTACAAAGCTATATGTCTAGTTTTGGCATCCGATGTGTTTGACGATGGAGAACTCACGCTGCTCCATCAAGGTTTGCAACGAGCTTACGGAATCTTTCGACATCGTTCTTGAGAAGATATTGCAAAAGTCCACCGTTAACACCAAAGGCACTATCTTCCAAAAATCTGATCAACTTCTCACGTACACCGATGAAGTGATATATTGGGACTAAGCAACAAATTCATACTTTGGCTTTATTCTTACTTGAGCTACAGACCAAATGCAGTGCGCTTTGAAAATGTTGAGTCTCAATATTTCATTGTAAATTCTGGTGTTCCTCAAGGTAGCCACTTGGGGCCTCTTCTTTTCACATTATTCATTAATGACCTCCCTTCTGTTTTTCAATATTCTAAATGTTTAATGTATGCTCACGATGTAACTATTTTCAAATCTGTTTCTAACAATAACGACTGTCAAAAGCTCCAAAAAGACCTTGACGCTTTTTTTTCTTGGTGTAATAAAAATTATTTAATATTGAATGTTGAAAAATGTAAAGCTATAAGCTTTACCCGTAAGTTGTCGACTTTTGCATATGATTACAGTTTTTTGGGTTCAAGTTTGTCTATTGTTGAGGAAGTCACTGTACTTGGAGCGCTACTTGATAAGAAACTGGATTTTAAAGAACATATTCACCTAATTTTCACTAAAGCAAATTCACTACTAGGTTGGATAAAGAGAGAATCTCGCCAATTTTACGACCCTTATGTTATTAAACAACTTTATATTTCATTTGTTAGACCTGTTGTTGAGTTCCCTTGTCAGGTTTGGTCTCCCCAGTATAATTGTCATATAAATAGAATTGAACAAATTCAAAAAAGGTTTCTGCGGTTTGCTCTTAGAGGATTAGGTTGGCAAGATCCCATAAATCTACCTCCCTACCATTCCAGACTTAAACTAAATGACTTACAACCTCTTGAAACACGTCGATCCTATTTATGTTTTATGTTTATTGTCAAAGTTATAAATGGAGATATTGATGCGTTAAATGTCCTTAAACGCGTTAATTTCAGTGTTCCAAGGCAAGGCGTACTACTCTTCGAAACAATCAAGTTCCTCTTCATATTAATCACTACCGTACCAATTACGAGAGGAATTCTCCCTTAAATAATATGTTTCATATTTACAATGACAATTACAACTTAACTCATCAAATACACAACAACACAACAAATATTAGCTTGCGAACTATGTTTTATAATAATAATCAATGATAATTTTTACATTTTGTATACATATAATAATGTATTGTATTATTTTTAGACATAATTTTGTTTCCTTTAACTGTAAGTTAGAATTTAGCTTCATAAATAAATAAATAAGTGGAGTAGAAGCGTTCAAGATTATTTCAACACAGCAAAAAATAGTACTTATCACTTATATGTTTTTTTATATAAAAATAAAATAGAGAGGCGCGACAGCTCTTGAAGAGCCAAGGCCTAAGTGGCTTACTCTCATCAACAATTCTCCGAGTGCGTGTGTAGAATTTTATCTAGCTTTCTTTAAAGCTAGAAAGACAAGATCAGCTTTTAAAAGAAGTGACAAATCTGACAGAATAAGAAAACAGTTTTTAGTGTATTTGCAGTTGAAAGAATGAGAATAATTATGGGAATGGAAAGAAATGTGTTTATTACTTTTGTGTCCTTTTTGTAATTTTTGTCGACATCGTTTCAGGATGTCTAGAAATTGCACATTAGCTTGCATGTCATGTCCTCAAGTACAATGTAAACATCAAATTTCACTGATACATAAATTATAATTAAAATCCAATTAAACTCGATACTCAAATTCTTCCCAATCAAAATTTACAAGGAACAAATCCGATAAGACTAGATCTTGTCCAGTTCAACAAAAGCCATACTGCAACATATCTGATCGAGAGGATGCAAATTTTGTCATTTGTTTGGTCGTCCTTTGTTTTGTGCGTATATGGATCTCAGGCCTTTCCAAAGCAATGACAAGAATTCCTCACCAGAAGATCTCCTGCTGATGATCGAGAATAGGGACCGAAAAAATCCCCTTAATTTAATTTACATTTTAACATTTCGAATTCGAAAAGAGTAAAAGTTGTTGTGATCCTTAAAAATCGAAAAATCTCCAAGATCGAAACAACAACCGACCTGACTGCTGCATAGAATTATGCAAAACCAATTCAAAGGTCTTTGTTGTGCTGACGGTTCAAACGCCCAAAGGTAGACGACTACGATTTGATGTAGAGCTTCAGGCAATAAGGCCCTTCGTTAATTCAGAGGTCCTCGATGGAGAACTATTGGCAATGGCTGGTCACAGCTTTGTTGGACATGTAAATGCACTAATTTGGCTACAACTCACATCAAGAGCAGCCCTTAGCTCCGAACAATGTCATCTTCAGGACGGTGGTGTAACAACGAGAGTTAAGCAGCAACCTGTACCGAAGTCATAGCTCGTGCATATATACAAATAAACGACTTCAAGCCGACGACGACGACGACGACTTTAAGGAACAGATCGCTCATCCTGTTTTGCATAAAATAATTCGCGGCGATTCTCGTTTTGGCTGTTGCCGCCCGAAGAACTGGTAGCCATAACGAAACCATGCATATTCCTTATACATATATGAGTGATCTTGACCAGGTTCGCTGAAGATCAAGGTCTTTCGTTCATTCCAAAACCAAGTTGGGGTTTGGGATACATATTTTTTTTTCTCATTTTTCTCTGCTTAAAGAATCATCGTAGTCGTCGTCGTCGTGGTATGCAGATTTGGCTGCGACAGGTTCAGTGGATGCTTACCAGAGTGATAGAACGGATAACTGGTCATAAATAGGAATAACAATGAGAGAGAGAGAGGGTTTATGCGGGTACTGCTGTCGATATGGCCATAGTTGGTTATGGGCAGGTAATCATACAAACTTAAAAAAAAAAAAAACGAACAAAAGGGTACAACCGACTCAGACGGAGATAGTGCAGTAGCCTGGAGGAGTTTCACGTTCGTTATACATTCACCTGTTGAACGAGATTGTTTCGCGGTGATAAGTCATCACCTGGAAACGGGGGACTTCAGCAGCCGATGAGGAGCATGAAGAGTGTTTCGAGTCGGTCTTTGGTAGTTTTTAGTTCGCTTATGCTTTTTTTTCGTTTTTGCATTCGGTGGAAGAAGGAATTTGTAATTACTTTTGCTGAATCGGATAGGATTCATCGCATTGCTGCTTTTAATTTGTCGATCCTGATTTATTTTTTTTTTTCTGTTGCTTTGTTTTCAATCCCCAAGGCGAATTGTTTGCTTATAATCCTTCGTTTGATATTTTTGTATTTTTTCTTAAATTTTTTTAGTGGTAAAATGTGTTAGAAGAATCTGTTAAACTTGATCCTCGAGACAAGTGTTGTTGTTTTTTCTTAGTGAAAAAAATTTGGCAACCTGAAAACTCGAAAAGTCACGTTAATTTTTTCGTAATAACCTTTAACTTTTATTCAATTTAAATGAACATAAGTATTTCTTGTATGGCTCGTGGCTCAAATACGAATTTGTCAGTAAACATTTTTCAACTTTCAAAATCACGACCGACAATGTTTAGCAACAAATTTCACAACCCTGACACACTTGATCTCCCGCCCTGAAATGGTGTTGAAAATCAAAACAAAAATGAACGAAAGAACTGACCCCGAGTCAATGTGTGTATGTTCAAGCGCATTGGCATTAGCTTTAATTCGAATGAGTCTATAGCGGTGCCACAAGTTCCCCCTGAGATAACAGAATTAATTAAAACGCGAAAATAATCACCGCCACATCCACCTGTAACACGAATTCGTAGATCTAACACGAAAAATAAATAAATTCACTACTAGCCTCTATTTGTAGATTTCGATTGCTATTCGTTTACTACACCCGCGTTAATCTAATTTCTAGCTCTACAAGTCACTTATCATACCGCCAAAATCTGCTCTGGGTAAAAAAGAACTTTGAATTTACACTCGAAAAAAAATTTAATTTGTTGTTGGTGTCGTTTTTGCTATCTCGAATGAGAAAACGGACAGACAGACAGACGGACGTCGACAAACATTTTTTTCGGTGTTATCCTGGCACAGGATTCTGGTAAGCTGCCGGTCGCGGTCGTCTCGTTGTTATTTGGTCGGTCGTTAAGTTAGCCAGGTTCTTTCTTTTCTATGTTACTGATTGCAGCGATGTGATATCCGCTTAACAGGTTGAATATATGTGCCACCGACAGTACAGTCGCAATCTTGCAGTCCAAAGAGAGGGAGAAGATGGAGGAGTAGGGGTCCATATATAAAGTTGTGTCTAGGCCAAATCTCTCGAACCGACACTACGCTGATTCCGAGACATTAATTAATTACGATTTATTGGACGAATTTTGTGCTTAGAAGTAAAGTTTAAGTTGTAATCTCGGGACTCGGGAGAGGAATAACATAGAAAGGCGGTAGCTAAGCTACAGTCAGCGACTGTATTTAATGAATCATTTGTATTTATTTAACTATTCGATACCGCAAAATTAAAAGTTTACCGAAACCTAATACCTACTTACTTACTTACTTATCCGGCTCACAATCCATGAAGAATCTCAGCCTGAGATATTGAAGCCTTGTACCGTGATCGGTCCCTCGCATGCACTCTTCAGACGCCGAGACCAAGCGCTCTGGCACACGCAGTCACTTGGTCTTTGTACCGTAGGTTGGGTCTTCCTTGCCGTCTCGAACCTAAGAACCTGGGACCAGTAGGACTGGTAAAATCAAAATTTTGTATAGCAGACACTTTATCTTTCGAGTGAGTAGTTTTGAACCCAGCGGCTCGCTAGCGTAATTCTTCTTCGGATCTCCACTAAGGTGTCGTTTGTGGGATTGATTTTTGTTCAAAGGTAGGCGAACTTCTTAACTACCACGAAATTGCTGCTACCAACAGTGACGTTTTGTTCTTGGCGGTGGACTGATGTTGCTTTGTTTGTTGATAGCATGTACTTTGTTTTGTCCTCATTCACTTCAAGACCAACGAGTTTCGCCTGTTCTTCAATCGCTGTGAAGGCCTCAAGCACAGCTCTCTTGAATCGACTGATGATGTCATTGTCGTCGGCATAGCCTATAGAAGCTGGGTGGACTTGTGGAAGATAGTGTTTTCCATTCTCACACCTGCCTTGCACACTATCTGCTCCAGGACTATGTTGAAGAAGTCACATGACAGCTCATCTCCGTGTCTAAACCCTGCGCATGTTTGAAACAACTCGGATGAGCTGTTACCCATTTGCACACTGCACCTCTTATTGTTTAGCGTCATACGACACAGCTGGATCAGTGTGTTTGGTATCCCGAATTCAGTGGATGCTATCATAAGCAGCTTTGAAGTCGATGAAAAGATGGTAGGTTTCGACTTGAAATTCGTTGGTCTTTTCCAGAATCTGCCTCAGTGTGAATATTTGGTCTATCGTTGTTCTGTAGTGTCCGTAGCTTAGTGGTTAGTTACGTTGGCTGCTAAGCAGAACGTCGTGGGTTCGAGTCCTACTCGTGCCCACTGTTTTTATTTCATCTTTCACGGGCACTGCCTCTTGCGAAGAAGTGAAAAAACTTCCAAGAGTATCAATCCGTCATGAAAAAGTGCTTCTAGACTTTGCCGTTCGGAATTGGCGTTAAATTACTGTTGGTCCCCTTAATTCTTCACTCGCACCCAGAGAATTGTTAATGAGAGTAAGCCATCTTAGGCCTTCGCTCTTCAAGAGCTGTCGCGCCACTCCATATATCGTTGTTCTGCCTGGCGTAAAGCCACACAGGTACGTGTCGATTATTATGTTGCAGAACGGTTTAAGACACTCACACAGTACGTTGGATAGGATTTTGTATGCAACATTAAGCAGAGATACGCCGCGGTAGATTTTGCATAACATAGGATCGCCTTTTTTGTAGATGGGGAATATAGAGCTCATCGAACAGTCAGTGGGCATGCATTTTTGCTCCCACACTTTGTTGATGACCTGGTGCATGCGGTTCATCGAAACACCTCTCCCATATTTAAAGAGTTCCGCAGGTATGCCATCCGAACCGGCGGACTTGATATTATTTAGCTTTTGGGTGGCTCTGTCTACCTCTTCAGCGCTGGGGGCTGGGACTGGATCTTCATTGACTGGTCTTGCTTCTCTTTCGTCATTAGCACGCCATTTTGAGCATTTAACAGCTGTTGGAAGTGCTGCTTGAATACATCTACAATTCCCTGTGCTTCGGTGACTAGGTTTCCTTCACTGTTTCGAAGAGCCTCTTACCCGGTTCTGAAACCTGAAGCTAATTGCTTCGACCTTTCAAAGAAACGCCGGGTGTTCTCCTTGTCGCGTGACTCTTCTAGATCCTTGAGCTGAGAAACTGCGAATGCTCTTTTCTTCCTTCGCAGGGTCTTTTTCTCATTTCTCCTTTTTGTTCCGTACTCTTCTCTTGCTGCATTTACCGTCTCTCACTTCAATAACGCGCATTATCATACCAGGGGTTCTTTTTCGAGAGTGGGCTGGTAACTATGGTCGTCTCGGCTACATTTTTTTAATATTTCGCAATATTGGTTCCCCAAGGTGTTGACATCTGTGGTATTTGGGAGTACGACGGAGAGTCGCTCACTCAGGCGCTCACTGTAGTGTCTGGCATTATCCGGAGTGCCAAGGCAACCGATATGTTGAACTTCTTTCTCCGGGCCGCACGTGTTTTTTTTTGTCGCTTGATAGTCGAGCTCTAAGCAAAAACTTTAACCTGCCAAAACAAACATGTGTTATGTGGTTAGTTGATTTAAGTATGTGTTTTTCGTGTGTGTAGATACATGAAATAACAAATCCTTTCAAAATTAAACTAGCGGACCGGGCAGACGTCGTACTGCCCTAAATTTATAAATGACCCACCGTAGCTTTCGTGTCCCTCTACAATCTGAGTTATAACTCGCTACCCCGTTACCCAGGTATCTCGTTAACCCGCTACTCGCTACTTTTATACGCTACTCGCTACTCCGCTACCTGTGGATTTTTGGAAGTTTAAAGAAGGACGATCAAAATAAATTCTTGTCGAACTTTCTCGTTCTAACTTGATTATTCATCAATCATCACTATTTTGATTTCTGTTCCCAGAAGTAAGCAGGAAGTCTTCTTTCATTTAGATGAAAAAAATTCAACAAAAGTGTTCGCTGACTGTAGATGTCGAGCAATTGATTTGGTTGGTCATGGTGGTTAATGTCGTCGATTAATCGAAACACAGCTCTACACAAACAAAAATTCGCTCCGTTCGCTATAGATACATACAAAATTGAAAAA
>CAKKXW010000002.1:64922344-64932529 GCA_920937365.1 Sphaerophoria rueppellii
CATTTGTTTGTTATTTTCAATTTTAAAAACTATGCAGCCGTCATATCTTTTTGATAAAATCCGGCTTTCGACATCCAACAGATCTGCTTGTTTGGTTTTACCACATTTCACCTGCCTTACATCCGAGAGACAATTCTTTATCTCAGCTATCCGCCTTTGGAATACACTTCCACGCAACTTGAGAGAACTAAGTGACAAGCAACAGTTTAGTAACGAGTTAAAAATGTATTTTATTAACCAAAGCAACTAGGTAACTTTCGACCCCAAACCCGCTCCCATTTACCCTTATCAAGCAATTTCAACTTTAACTTTTTTTTATGCTAGGAATAACGTAATGTTACTATAATTAATTTGTTTTATGTTTAACTTTTCTTTTCTTTGTTATCTTTTATAATTTTTGTCATATTGTAATTTTAATTTTTTTTTTTCTTTAATTTTCACAAATTTATAAGGTGTACTCTTACTGTGAATTGGAATATAATAATAAATAAATAAATAAATAAATATTTTTAACAAATGACCAAAAATTCTTACTGCCTTTGGGACATTGCAGTATTTTTTTGCCTTAGTTTCTGGTCATGTAAAAATTTGGTCCGACGAATATGGGCATTGCAGGCCTTTCTGGCTTGTTTAAACTTATTCCGGTTTCCTCAGTTGGGTTGGCTCTAAATCACCGGAACTTTATATTTTTCCCTGATAACCTCTTTACAGCTTGAATCAAACCATGACTTTTCCTTGGGTTTGATGCTTTTACAAATAAAAATCGAAGTGCACAATGCACATCACTTAATCAATATGATTTCTACATGGCCCTCATACGGCCGATGATCGTTTATGGCTGTCCAGTGTGGTTCAACGTTGCACCATCTCAAATGCAGAAGATTCGGGTGTTCGAGAGGCAGTGTCTTCGGCGCTGTCTCGGTTTGTATCGGACACCGGAATCTTCTTATGTACATTACTATTCTAACGAGGTTCTATAGGTACAACGAGGCTCGGATCAACAGAATTGTCAATTTCGTGATAAAACTTGTTCGGGGTCAGATCGCGAGAGCTATGACTTCGACGAATAATTTGATCTTTGGGGCGTTCTATCCGAACGACGGATATTTTGATAGTGCACGCTTGAGCGGCTTCATTCCACCAGAGGCATTCCTCTAATTAGTTAGATGCGGTCTGATACAGGATAGATTGGCGATGCGGCTAATCTACCACGTTAGGCGAAGAACCGTCAATCGGCGGCTCCTTTACGGTTCAGTATGGCTGTGTCCGAACGGGACCGAATCGATAGGGTGAAGCAGGAGAACCAGTTCTGGTGGCTTCAGTCAGCACTTGACAATGAGTAGTCGGGGTGGGGTTTTGAGCCTTGGCCGGCTTACATACTTTTTTTAGTTTAAGGGTTTTGGGTTTAGGTTTAAGTAGAGTAGGCATGCATGGTGGCACAAACATTGACATAGGACAACAAATATAAAATAAAAAAAAAAGATATCTTAAGTTTTATTTTTAAGGACCGAATTTTAAGTAGCCTGTAAAAACAAAAATAAAAAAATGATACTATGTTAGTTTTTTTTTTAATTTTCTAACAAGAAACAACTATAAAATTTAATAAAATAGTTCATAGGCCGAAAAGCATTAATTTTAAGTTGATCATGAATTCCTTATTCCCGGTTGGGTCCAGTAAGTTAAATATAAGATTTTGAATTCTTTGTCTAGTAATAAGTAGTTTTAAGTTGAATTGAATAAAAAATGAATTTTGGAAAAAAAAACGATTTCTGATTTTGGTTAAGTGATGTGCAGTTCGATTTGTACTCATTATTACTGTTTTTCTGTAAAATAGTACATCTAACTTTACTGTGCATCTTACATATTCATAAAAATATGGAGTGTTGCTGCTTTAAGTTAAATTGTCGGTTAAGAAAAAATGTTAAATATATTGTAATTGGTGATGAGAATCAATTTGAACGATGGTTTTATTTTTTTGTTTTTGCATTTTGACATTCATATTTAAATTTCACGTCGTATATCTCAACGATTTATGATTGACTTCAAAAGGACGAATTTGTTGAGCTTGAAACAGAGGATACAATTTCCAGGTCATATAATGTCTTAAAACAAAAATCAAGAGTTTGAGTGTATGGAAACTATGCGAATGGTTTACATTCTAAAACGCCGTACCTACACCCAAAAAAAAAATCTAGGCTGTAAATTTAACAACAATTGGAAATCAAATATACAACTAACTGTTTATTAATCAAAGGGGCACGGAAATGCCTAGCCAAGCTCTCAAGCAACTTTAGCACTACACCCTTATTTACAGGAAACAACTCAGGGTATTATTCACACCTAACTTCTATACCAAAGAAGCCAAAGTTTCAAACTCACATCATTTGTTAAGCTAGTCAAGAAGAAGCACCTCAGTATTTCAGATATTTAGCATAAGTAGTTTCTAAGATACAATGTTCCAAAAATCAAGAAAACCGTAACTGACTGACTCACTGAGTCACTCACTCACTGACGGATCATCAAAATTATGAAGCACTTCCCGTTGTCCTAGAAACTTGAAAATTTTAGTCAGGGGGCGTGGTAGCCTCCAACTTTTACATTATTAATTTAAATTATATGGAGCACTTTGGAGTACAGTAGAATCATGAAATTTGGCATACAAGTACAACGTGCACTCAACTGAAGGGGCGTGGTACCCACCCAATTTAAAAGTAAATTTTATAAAATATCTGGGGCACCTCTGATATAAAATATAAAAGAAATCTTTGCAAAAAGTAATGATATCGCACCAAAAACATAAATGTAAATAAAAAAAAGCCAAGTTCTCCCGTACAAAAATTCTGCCATACAAATCAGCCACGAAAAGTAATGACACTAGTTTACAAAAATAAAAAAAAATCTTTTACCCAAAGACAATTATTACTGAAGTTGGTTTCTATGATCCCACATATTATAAAAGTATATAAAATATATTTTTATCACGTCTAGTTTTCTTACTACATCCTCATTAAATTATAACGCTGCCTTGTAACTGGTACTAAGTTAATATTCGCTTTTGTTGTATTAATCGTATAAGTTAGCATTTTGATTGGCTTTAAACTATCTTAAAAGATAGTTTCAATTAAATCCAAATAAATTTTGTAATATTTTAGGTAAAATTTTCCAATTAAAGAGCGGGAGGTATATTCGTGAAAACCGTTAAACGAGTCTTAAACACTTAAAACCATTTTTCCCCCATCTTTCTGATATCAAAGTCAAAGAATGAATCTTTGTGGATCCCGAATAAAAAAAGATGAACGTTTTGATGGTCGTTTATCCAGTGTCGAAAAAGATACTTCGTATCTTTGTACATATACTGCTCTAGTAATGGCATCATCAAGAATCGACAACAGCGTCCCTATGAATGCCAGGCAGAACTATTCTGATTCTATTTAAAAATTAAAATACGAGCAAATAACTACTAGCGGAAATAACAGGTTCCTCTCAAAATTCAGCCTGGTGCCACTACTAGAGCATTATATACTTCATATTCAAAGTTTGTATAAATTTAAAGCAGCCCTGTAGTACAAAATTTCTTGGGCAACAATAAATAAGAAGATTATGAAGACTTTTTTCCGACTTTTAAAAGAATAACCTTTAGATGGGGTTTATTATGTCATTCAAAATTCGATTTTTTACATTCACAACTGCATTTTTTCCTGAGAAACTGGGAAGTGTAAGCGATGAATGTGGTAAACGTTTTCATCGGGATTTGAAGATTTATAAAGAAATCTTCCAAGACTTTTGAGAAAAATATCTTAAAAGATTACCGTTAGTGTATATAAAGAGAAACAGATGCTAATCCGTCCAAAAAAGGAAGTTAACTGTGTCATTTTCGATTTTTTTGTTGGTAGGACACAGAAGATTGTTAAAAAAACCTAAGGTTAATATTTCAAAAACTTGACGTCCTATTTTTTCCCAACTTCAGTTTTTAACACAGGGTTCATTACTTTATCATTTAACATAAGTCTCATCTTTGGGTAAAAAACTTTGTAAACTAGTGTGATTAATTAAAGAACGCCAAGTTCTAAGATTCAGTAAGTACTCGTAGGTGCATCGCAAGTGTTGGGATGTAGGGTCAATTTTGACAATGAATGCAATCATTAAAACCAAGATTTTCATCATTTCTACAACCGATTTTTTTGCGGGATGCAGACGATAATAAACATGAGTTCTTTATCAATAATCATTACCAGATTGCTTGGTGCTTCTCAAGTAGTATAATTGGAATCCTTCCTCATTTCTAGAGCTTGAACAAGAATAAATTAATCCTCGAACCCGCTTCTTCCGAATAATCGCTTATCGTAAAACCAGCATCACACTGGCATTAATCAGCGCAACAAAGCAATTCATAAGAAGAACATAATATTATTTTATGCCTATATAGGAATGCATCTGGTGCGGGCAGATTTAAACTCGAACTCAAATTGCTTCTGTAAAGTGCTTACATTCTTGCTCCTGCGAATGTTTCCAAAAATAATATTCCACTTTAGAAGGAAGAAAATACAAAACAAAAAAAAATAACATAAGCTCAACGGCACACTGCCACTTTACACCACAACCGCCAACAGTTTACCGCCTCCAAGTGAATTTTTTCCTGACATGGAATTCCTATCTTCCTTTTCGTTTGTCCAGTCCATCCGCTCGAGTTCGAGGTCTCACAACCAGCACAGATACCATGTTGTATTTTCGTTTCGTACCTCATTATATACGTTTGGAGCATTCCATTTGAATTTGTTCTTTATTTTTTTGCGCTCATTTTCATTTAACCTGTCGAAGGTGTTGGTGGTGACCATGTTTCAAATGGGCGGCCGACAAGAATCACCACGCCACAACATCCACCACCGCGCTGCTGTGTCGTTGAGTCGGTCGTCGCTCAGGCCGGATGGCATTGGGCTTTTATAGTTTTATGGCTTTGTTGTGGTGAACCGCTTATGGTCATTTCATCAGAAGTACACTTGTTTCTGCGGGTCCATTTCCATTTCGATTGTGTTGAAGCCACGGCATTATATCAGCCCCCGCCCGGAGTGAACCTTTTTTTCGCGAGGCTTCTCTTCGTCGTTATTGTCGTCGTCGTCGTCGTCGTTGTTGTTGAAATCGTCGTTGATCTGGTTTAGGCTGGGATATTGTCCAAAAGAGCGTCTAGAGCTCGTAAATCGTAGGCACTAGTGTACATGATCCGGAATGATCTTCGCGCCCTCTCCTTCAGGCGGAATTGTTTTAGCAAAATGTTGCCAGCTTCAATGAAAAAAACGTTTGGAAAAGAGTTTTAAAGTTACATAAAGTCATTTTCTTTATTTCCTCTTAATGAATTTTTATTAGAATATGGTGGTAATTTAGTGTCTAAAGATGTTGCAGGTATTCTCAAAATGTAGCTGAAAAAAAATGTGTTTGTCTGTGAGCAGAATCCTTACTTACTTACTTATGGTGGCGCTACAGTCCAGGTCGGACCAGGGCCTCACCCAACAAACTCCTCAAGCCAGCTCGTTCCCTAGGTAGCTGTCTCCAGTATCGCACGCCAAGTTCGTTCAGGTCCTCTACCACCTGTGTGCTCCACCTGAGTCGCGGTCTTCCTCTTCTGTGACGTCCTTCCGGGTGGGATTCGAAGACTCTACGAGCCGGAGCATTATTTTCCATTCGCACAACATGACCCAGCCATCTTAGTCGTTTCACCTTAACTTTTCTGGCTAGGTCAGTGTCGCTGTATAGCTCATACTATTCTTAGTTGAATCTTTATCTCCATTCTCCATTTATGCAGACAGGGATAATTAGGGTTTTGTAGAGTGTCACTTAAGTTGCTCGGGAGAGGACTTTATTTCTCAATTGCCTTCTAAGTCCAAAGAAGCAGCAAGAGTGATTCTTCGTTTGATTTCAACGCTGGTGTTGTTGTCTGAGTTGAAAGCGGACCCCAGGTAGACAAAGTCCTTAACTAAACCTCGAAGTTAAATCTGTCTATGTTGACGTTTGCTCCAAGACGTCGATGTTGGTAGTCCTTTCTTGTCGACAGCATTAACTTGGTCTTGCCCTCGTTAACCGCTACATCCATCTTCCTGACCTCTGGCTCAAGACTTACAAACGCTCCACTGACATCACGATGTGTTCTTCCAATTATGTCAATGTCGTCTGCGTATCCTAGTAGCTGGACGGACTTTTGAAAGATTGTGCCTCTGGTGTTGACGTTGGAGCCTTGCAAAATCTTTTCAAGAATGATGTTGAAGAAATCGCATGACAACGCTTCACCTTGTCTTAAACCATTTTTGACATCAAAAACGTTCGTAAGGTTTTTTCCGACCACCATGGAACAGCATGAGTTTTCCGTTGTCATCTTACACAGACGGACGAGTTTTTCTGGGATGCCAACTCTAGATATTGCTTTATATAATAATATTGGTCTCTATAGACGATGTCATACGCGGCCTTGAAATCGATGAAAACCTGGTAGGGATCGATTTGAAATTCCTGGGTCTTCTCCAAGATCTGCCTTAGGGTGAATATTTGATTAATGGTGGACTTTCCGGGTGTGAAGCCACACAACCATGTTCCCATGATGGTCTGTCTCTACAGGCTTCAGTTCGGGATGTATAAGCCCTGGAAGTTTGTTTAACGTTTTTGTATAATTTTCGAACCTCGTTCATGTTGTGACATCCCTCTACTACCTCGATCGCGTGTTTCTCATGCTCGTTGTCCTTAAATCGTTTGCGTGGGTCGTCATCATTAATACCGTCCGTATCCAAGGCTTGTTGTTGTTTCGGAAACATGTCTTCTTTATGTGGCCAGGCAGTCACCCCAACGCACGACCCCCAACCTGCAGGGCCAGGTCTTTAGTTTAACTCTAAGAAGAAGAGCCGGCCAAACCGGCCCTATAAGATGTATACTAAGTTGTTCATCCTGACTGAAACTTTAGACGCCACCGTTGATTCCATCTTGGGAGTTCTTCCGCTGCCGTCTTTTGAAAGGGACGCATGCCTTTGTTGACGCATACCTCCTTCCCCTCTCTCTCTCTTTGCTGCCGGCAACAACTTCCTACTGGGGTTCTAACCCTATCTTTTGTTGAAGGTACTGGGCACTTGATGTTCACCACGGGGAGGTGGAGAGTAGGAGTTCATGGACAGAGGTTTCTGTGGACGCTTATGTCCCCATGAATGCACGTGTCTACCCTTCGAACATTCGTGAGTAGAATCCGTGA
The DNA here is from genome assembly GCA_920937365.1 of Sphaerophoria rueppellii. Classification (NCBI taxonomy): domain Eukaryota; kingdom Metazoa; phylum Arthropoda; class Insecta; order Diptera; family Syrphidae; genus Sphaerophoria; species Sphaerophoria rueppellii. The sequence continues at coordinate 64,929,570 of CAKKXW010000002.1, forward strand.
ATTCTTTATTTGAACTCGCAACAAGCTGCAAGAAGTGTTTAACAATTGGCAGACATTTTTTCCGTAAGGTAGAGTTTTCAATATTTTTTCAATGCTGGTAATGATATTGCCTGAGTTTTTATTATGCGATACCTACTCAGTTTGCAGGATGCTATGCTAAGGTGTGGGCTTATGCTTACAGAAACAAAAAAAAAAAAACCAAGATGATCTTACAGCTCGAATTTAATGTGTTCGAGTCTGAGTCCGAGCAGTGCCGTTCCGTTCGCAAAGTGCAGATGAACGACAAACGAATTCGAAAATAAATAATAAGTTGCCCCCAGACACAATAACCCTATCGATACTTAACCAACAGGTTTGCAGGTTCTTTTAAGTAGATTGGCAGTGGCTATTGTGGTATGTATATGGTCTCTTTAGAAGATTTGTGCTTAAATTTTTTTTATTGTGCTTCCTTTGTGTTCGTTAATATCGGTGTTCTTGCTAGTGAAGCATTGAATTCTAGATGCATTTGTTTGTTGGTTGTACTTGGCTTGTGGTGGCGGTGGACATGCCGCACGGTGTTGCAGTATTATGCTGGTACAGGTGGTTTTGTCCTTGGCAAATTTGCGTTCAAGTTTATTTTCATAAAAGGAGTGCTTAGGTTTATCTTTTTTTGGTTTTGCTTTGGATTTGTTTGCATTTTTCCTTAACAACGATGAGGAGTTCATTATGGATTCTGGATATTGTTTAAGCACTTTGTTGCAAGGAAGATTAATGCGCTTTAGTGGCAAGTAGGTATTCTTCTGAGAATTGAAACGAATTGTTAAATTCAATCTCCAAAGAAATTATTTAAGAAAATTGTTTCCAATTAATTCTGAAGGTCAGCAGAGACCAAGTTAACAAACCCGAAGCCAATAAAATGAATAAATAAGGAAAACCAATTCTAGAAGAAATTCGCTGTTCAATGTTGATCTTTAGCCATCTGTGTTGTATGTGTATGAAGATGTGTTAATCTAATGTGATTAACTTGTTTTTAAATTGTAATTGATACCGGCAAAGAAGCCCGCGTTAAGAAATGCAACTTACATTCGATTCTGACTTGGAAATTTAACTTCTAACTGTATTATCTTAATTCTTTAAACATTATGGATTGATGTTTACCTCTTAACGATCTTAATTCCATTTATAAACCACCGACGATAGTAAGCCAAATCCAAGGAAATTCATCACAAGGTTCTTATAAGCGCCTTTAGAACCTTGTTATTTCCCACAATATAATACGTTTACGACTATTGAATAGCTTGTTGCTTGTAGCACAACATTTATTCTCAGGATTTTAGGCTCAAACTCATGTTGATGTATTTGGGCTTCACAGCACATCCATCTTGTTAATACCTTTAAGATGGTTAATGATGGACTTCGAGTGCGATAATTGCCTTGGGTAAGTGATTTCAATATAACGAAATTTACAGTTTGCCCTCTAAACTAAAGCCAATCACGATTCACCCGCGCATCCGCATTTCCACCAGCCAGACAGCAAGCCAGCCAAAGAAGCCATTATCATCAACACGTCCTCGTTGGTTTGGAGGGCTTCCATTAATTTTCATGTACAAGTTGGCGTTAATGGCCTCCGAAGTTAAGACAGCTCGATTTGCTGATCACTAGTTTCTTGTAGAGAGACATAGATCATGCCGCTATGCAATGTTCCAATTTTCATCTTTGAACCATCATTGCCATGGCGAAGGTAAAGATGCTTATTTGTTGAACCGATCATCATCATCATCAACATCAACAACAACAGCATCAACGCGAACCAACCAGTCCTACCATTATAGCCTTTGTAAATGACTTGACAAGCGCGGAAGGAATCCCGAAGAAAGTTGATCAAGTGATCGCTATTGTGATACATTTTTTTTGGATGGTATTTTCCTTAAATACAACGTCATCGCTCACATCAGCGCCAGCAGAGTGATACTAATGCCCATGTGGAGATCGCTGAAAGGCGCTTAAATTGAGCAATTTCATTGGCATGAAATCAATTAACTGATCTGAAAAAACATGAAGATTATACCATTGGACATAATTTCAATGTTGCATGTTACAGACATTGTTGGATGGTCTCCTTTGGATGCACAACATGGTCTTTGGGTGCGGGAAGGATATCCGCAATAAGGCTATGTTGCTTAGATTGAAAACTCTCAGGGCCGGAAAGGTCATTTACTTGCACTTTATAAGAGAGCTAAATCAGAGGGCGCTTCCTCTTTCAAGCTCAAGTCCAATTTCTCAGTGAAAAATTTTGGAACTTTACCTAGTTTGGTAGGTAATTGACAAAAATCAAAAATAATCATAATCTCATAATAAAAGTTCTCGCTTTCGAAACAATATCAAACTATCTCCTTGAAAAATTAAGTTCTTCGAAGAGAATCCATAACATTTATGTTTCTACTTGGACCACAAGCCTACCCTGGCCCTGAACAGAAGTATCGACCGTTTGAAACCAATATCGCGTTTAGGTATTAGCAATTTCAGAGCAACAAGAACTCCACCTTTTTGAAGTAACGACTTCCAGACGTACAGTGCAGCATCCATCCGATTATGATCTATTAATTCAGTAATTAACTTGTAAGGGCTTCTTGGCCATTAATGCTAGGAGAGAAGTTATAGTGGAAACAATTGCAAAACGGCTTTTTATATTTACAACATGATGGAGGCTCTACAACTCCTCTTAAATTGCAACAATAAACAATAATAATGTTCTAAAATTATCTGCTACCTGTTTATTGGATGGATATTGTGTGAAGTTTGTTGTTGCTGAAGCTGCTACACAGACGAAGATGAGGATAGAGCAAAGTGAGCTGCTCAAGGAGTTTATGACTCTTCTTTCTTTGGCATAAATTTGGTGTGTACGCGATCAAGAAAGCGTGGTTAAATTGGACTTTTTGTTGAGAATGATCCGACTTATTTTGAAAAAGAGAAAAACCAAG
>CAKKXW010000002.1:65006230-65017486 GCA_920937365.1 Sphaerophoria rueppellii
GCATACTTCCATGCGATTACACTAATTAGGCAGACGGCTGAAGGGACGACATATGGAAGCAAAAGAGATGGACTGGAAGACTGATCTGCGAGGAACACCTTAAGTCGATTTGAGAGGAGATATCTCTGAATGCGTTCGAGGAATCCACTTGTTGGTGAGGAAATTGACGATGAACTGTGCGTGGTACGTTCTTCCTCATCATCATGTTGCTGAATTGAACACTTTAGTGATTCTTGGCCAAGCCCCTGAGGATAAGGACCTAAAGGAAAAAGTTGAGCGATTGTATGTTCGGTTTTGGTGTGTAAGAAACATACGATGCAGGAAACTTGGCAAAAAATGGAGAGATTGATGGAGATTTTTGAAATCTGACATGGGTTTTTGTGCGCCAACGCAATAAGTGATTCGTGTTTTTGTTTAACTCTCGGAAGTTTTAGTTGCGGTTGAATGCAAGCAAGCTTTGGGGTTTTATCACACAGGTAAGAAGATGAACAAAAATCATAGCGAGATGGAGAAAAATTAAAAGCAACGAAGTAACGAATAAGAGAAATTGTGAGAGATGTCTGTAAAATCAACCAGTTTAATATTTGAAGTCAGATTAAAGATCACACTGCTACTAAAGCGACAGGAATTCTAATTGACTACGCAAGTTAATAAACAATGTGCTTCCCATCATCATTATCGTCTATCGTTCTGTGTACAGAATTGGCCTTTATTCACAAGAATTCTCCAAATTCTGTTATTTTTAAAACTACCTTAGCTTCTTGCAGATATAAAATTTGAAAAAGGATGAAATGTAGATATTGGTTTAATGAAAAGATACTATATTGAGCAACTGGCTATCATTTAATGAAGGAAGGCTTACAATCTTGTAATTTAAGATTGAGCTGAGGAGCGAGCTCGATTTAAGTCCAATGGCAACTTATAAAAACATAAATGCCTTGAGACTTGAGTTAATACAAGAAAATTGTTTATAGGGCCTGTATTCGCTGCAAAAGTTGAAGGAAACAAAATTTCAAAAAAAAGTTAACAGAATCACTTTGAACACTTTGGTGTAATAAATAAGAATTCAAGTCTGGATGTGTGAGTTAGTACTGGAAAGGCATGATGATTGATTATCCGGCTCACAATCTATGAAAGATCCTGAGATACTGCAGCCTTCCATCGTGAACGGTCTCTCGCATGCACTCTCCAGTCGCCGAAACCAAACGCTCTTTGTCTTTAATCCGCAGTCACTTGGTCCTTGTACCGTAGGTCCGGTTGGGGGCTGGGATGCAAAGAATTTCTTGGCTGGAGCGTTGTCGTCCATTCGCTCGATGTGGCCGAGCAAATGTAGTCTTCTTTTCTTGGCCTTATGTACTACATCCACATCTTGGTACAGCTCGTACAGTTCTCGGTTGAACCTTCTTCTCCACTCGCCATCGTCGAAGAATTTATCTTTCGAAAGTGCCCAGTATCTATCGATTCCCCTTTTTTATTTATCGTCCAGCACTCGGTGCCGTAGAGTAGGACTGGTAAAATCAAAGTTTTGTATAGCAGACACTTTGTCTTTCGAGTTAGGAGTTTTGAACCCAGTTGTTTCGCCAAACCAAAGGACCAGCAGCGGTTCGTTAGGGTAATTCTTCTTCGGATCTCCACTAAGGTGTCGTTTGTGGGATTGATTTTTGTTTCAAGGTAGGTGAACTCTTTAACTACCTCGAAATTGCTGCTACCAACAGTGACATTTTGTCCTAGGCGGTAGGCAGATTCTGCTTTATTTTTTGATAACATAGCATGTACTTCGTTTTGTCCTCATTCACTTCAAGACCAACGAGTTTCGCGTGATGTTTTTCAATCGCTGTGGAGTCCGCAAGCACAGCTCCCTTGGATCGGCCGATGATGTCTATGTCGTCCGCATAGCCTATCAGCTGGGTGGATTTGTTGAAGATATTTTCCGTGCCTACACCTGCCTTGCGCACTATCTGCTTCAGGAATATGTTGATGAAATCGCATTACAGCGCGTGGTGGATGCTATCAAAAGCAGCTATGAAGTCGATGAGAAGATGGTGGGTTTCGACTTAAATTCGTTGGTCTTTTCCAGGATCTGCCTCAGTGTGAATATTTGGTCTATCCTTTTTCTGCCTGGCCTTAGGCCACACTGGGACGTGCCGATTATTGTGTTGCAGAACGCTTTAAGACGCTCACAAAGTACGTTGGCTAGGATTTTGTATGCAACAATAAGCAGGAATAAGCCACGGGAGTTTTTCCATGACATCGGATCGCCTTTTTGTAGATGGGGCATTATGGAGCTTAACGATCAGTCAGTGGGCATGCATTATTGCTCAAATACTTTGTTGATGACCTGGTGCATGCGGTTCATCAAAACACCTCCTCCATATTTAAAGAGTTCCGCAGGTATGCCATCCGACCCAATGGACTTGTTATTTTTTAGCTTTTGAATGGCTCTTTCTACAGCTTCTTCGCTGGTTGCTGGGACTGGGTCTTCATTGACTCGTTTTGCTTCTCTTTCGTCATTAGCTAGCTCGACATTTTGAGTATTTAGCAGCTGTTGGAAGTGCTGCTTGAAAACATCTACAATTCCCTGTGCTTCGGTGACTAGGTTTCCTTCACTGTTTCGAAGAGCCTGTGTCCCGTATCTGAAACCAGAAGCTAATTGCTTCGACCTTTGTTAGAAACGCCGAATGTTGTTCATGTCCCAACACTCTTCTAGATCTTTGAGCTGAGAAACTGTGGATGCTCTTTTCTTCTTTCGCAGGGTATTTTCCTCATTTCTCCTTTCTGTTCGGTACTTTTCTCTTGCTGCTCTTGTTTTCTGTTGCAGCATCTGCAAACATGCATTTTCCGTCTCTCATTTCAATAACGAGCACTCATCACCATACCACGGGTTCGTTTTCGAGGGTGGCTAGTAACCTATGGTGGTCTCGGCTACATTTTTTATTATTTCGCGATATTGGTTCCACAAGGTGTTGACGTCTGTGGTATTTGGGAGGACGGCGGATAGTTGCTCACTCAGGCGGTCTTTGTAGTTTCTGGCATTATCCGGAGGGCCATTGCAACCGATTTTGAACTTCTTTCTTGGGGCCGCACGTGTTTTTTTGTTGTTGGAGAGGCGAGCTCTAAACTTAGCCACTACCAGAAAATGGTCAGAGTCGACATTTGCTCTTCGGAAAGTGCACACGTTCAAGATGTTGGATGCGTGCTCTTGCCGATTAGCACACGGTCGATTTGGTTGGTGGTTCGACCATTCGGAGATCGCCAGGTTGCTGTGAAGATCTGTCGTGTTGGAAACCTAGTGCTACTTATCACCGTATTACGAGCTGCAGCAAAGTCGATTAGTCGAAAGCTGTTATCTGATGTAACTTCGTGGAGGCTGTGCTTTCCAACTAATCCGCCAAAGAAGTCTTGCTTCCCGATTTTTGAATTAAAATTTCCGAGTACGATTTTGACGTTGTACTCTGGACATGCTCTGTAGGCTCTATCCAGGAGGTCGTAAAAATCCTCCTGTAAAATCCTCTGAAATCCTCTTTAATATATCTAAGTTGAAGGCCAGTTCATCCAGTTGCTGGAGTTCAACAAAGGCAAGGCGTTGACATGTCTTGAGTTCAATTCTGATACCATAACTTCCCTGAAAATGCTATCCTTTGGTCTCCTCGCATAGTATTGTACTGTTTCATTGTATTCACTCTTGCAATTTGATAAGCAGATACGAATTTTACGAATCGTAAAACAAAAGAGCTGATCTCCGAACCTTGTTATGATAAAAATAATTTTTTGTATTTTGCGTTCTGTTTAGTTTTTTTTTGTTGAGTGTGCTAAGTCGCAAAATACTATGCTAGCGGTTCTCTTTGCTTTCCAATTTCTCGCTTCTGTTATAAATTTCATCATTCACGAAACAAATGACATTTCTCCTTATGCATCGCATCGAAAGGAATGTCTGCGTCAATAAAGTATATTTGACGATTATTCTCATCAAATTGCGAACTCGAACTCAATCCGATTCGAATTCGATCCGATTTGGTTCGATCCAATATCAAGGACAGGAAGCAGAAATTGTCTTATTCTCTCTCTTGTTCTATATTCCATCTAGCTGTGCAGAATTCATGCAGTGCACACCTCTATCGCCACAAATCTAACTCTAATCATGCGGCAGTCTGGTGCAGCATTGAAGCAGTGCAACACCAATGGGTCATAAACTGGTACTGTGCCGAAAATGCGTGGACGGTATATTTAAGTGAAAAAGGAGCGCCTATGTTGCCGAAGTACACTGAACTGCTATCAAAGCAGGGAAAAGGGGGACCAATCAACTTTTAAGCAGCAGTTAGTTCCCCATTAGCGTGTCGCCGCGACTGCCGCAGCCATTTTACCATCGACGATGTGATGATTCATACTTTAAACTTACCCCAAAACTGTGCACTTTGAAATATCTGCATAAATAGAAAAAGAATAGCAGCCTCTGGCTGCCAAACGCCGCAACTTCACAACAATTGTAATTAAATGTCGGATAATCAGATATGCATTGTTATACCAGCGGAGCAACACGCGCTCATGTGCATTTGCCAATGCATAAGAATTATTATTGCTCCTGCTCCATGGCGCAGTGGGAGCTAGAGCAGAGAATTGAAACCATGCGGAGGCAATAATTGATAAAGTGCATGTGATTGCCATGAGCCGGGCATTTACTACTGATTTTCGCGATTACTTCTTATATATTTTTATTAAAATGGCATTTTTTGTGCTTTTGTCTCTTTCTTTTTATGTCGATGCTTTTAATTTCCTCGTGTGCATTTATTACTTGAGTGCAGATTTGTGCTATGCATGTGAGAAGTGACGTGCAAATTGTTATTATGTTTTCACGCGCTCAAAAGATTTGATCTTGAAATAAGTGGTTTTTTGGTTTTTCGATTTTCATGTGTAACGTTCGTTTCTAGTTTATGTATGTTTGCGCTGCTTGCACCTTTGGCGACGAGATATTCGGAATATAACGTTGCAGCTGCAAAAGATGTAGGCGTTTTTCGCTTCTCTCTGAATTGTTGAATTGGTTGTAGGTACGAACGTAGGTACATGTGTTCTTGTTTTTGTTTTAGGGAATGTATGAAAGAAACGCTTGTGAGGTGAGAGTTAGTTTTTGTGTTTGATTTTGGAAGTGTTGACAGAATTAAATGTCAGCTTAAGAGTTTGTCGCATGAAAATGTCATTAAAAAATTCATGTTTTCGAGGCTTTGCTGTTTTCTTTTTTTTATTGATTTTCGTTTGGGTTTTGGTATTGCTGTCTGCAAAGTGCATTTAAGCTGGGATTAAAATGTGCTGTGATTTCATGTTGTTGATTTTAAATAAATTGTTAGCACATCATGAGGAATTTTCCTAGGTTTTGACACGCGTGGACTTTAAGTCCAGTTTAGGTTATGTTTCGATCAAGCTTTCAATTTGGAATTGGAATAATCTCTTGAAGGTGTTTGTTGATTGAATTTGAGTTTCAAGAATTTTCACAAGAACCATATCTTTGGTAGAATATTCGGACGACATAGCCTAACGACACCACCTCCGATAACGGATTTAGGCTAATCAACTTCGCTGCGGGGCGAGACGTAATTGTAGCAAGTACGTGTTGCCCACACCTCGATATCCACAATGGGACATGGAACTCTCCTGACCAATCAATCCTCAACCAGATTGATCACATTGCGATCGACGCACGACACTTCTAGCATACAAGATGTCCGCACTTTCCGAGGTGCCAACATCGACTCTGAACACTAGCTTCTTGTAGCCAAGGTACGAATGTGGATATCCCGATCAAGGCCTTCACGTGTTGGTTGCTAGGAGAAATTTCAACGTCAAGCGGTTAAGTCGTAGATACTTTTCCAATAGTGTCTCCGAAAATCTCCTCAGAAGTCCTTTGCTGTCAGCACAAAATGTAGAGAACTAGTGACAGCACTGCCAAGCAGCCATCAGAGATGCCGCCTCTGAAGTGCTAGGGCTTACACGGCCACCACAACGTAAACCCTGGTTTGACGATGAGTGCCAGCGAGCACATATGGCTAAACAAGCTCGTGAGTTCTTCGAGCAGAAAAGGATAGAGGAGCACAAATTTTCAGAGAGAAAAGAGAAGCACAAGATTGAGGAGATAGTGGGATGTCACACGAGGTTTTAAAGTTTTACAAAAAGGTGAAACAAACCTCCAGAGCTTATACATCCCGAACTAAAGCCTGAAGAGACCATAATGCCATAATGGGAACATCGTAGTGGAACCACAGTCAGTGCTGGTATAATGGCGATGACGAGCAAAACTCCGTCAGTAATACAGAACCATCCAATTTGGGTGCAGAAGCCCAACAATTCCACCAACGACATGGGCGAAGTGAAACTAAAGTCGAACAAAGCCGCTGGAGCAGACGACTAGCCGCCGAACTGTATAAAGCAGCTGCAGATAATTTGGTTAGGAGCTTGCACCAGCTCATTTGAAAAATTTGGTCGAGGGAAAGCATGCCCGATGAATGGAACCTTAGCATCGTATGTCCGATCCTCAAAATAGGAGATCCCCTGAACTGCTCCAATTACAGAGGTATAAGTCTCCTTGAAATCGCCTATAAAATCTTGTCTGCCGTGCTGTGTGAATTTTTGAAGCCCTTCGTCAACAACCTCATAGGTCCTTATCAGTGTGGCTTCAGAACCGGAAAGTCCACCATCGATCAAATATTCACCCTACGGCAGATCTTGGAGAAGACCCAGGAACTTCAAATCGATATCTACCACCTTTTCATCGATTTCAAGGCCGCGTCTTACAGCGTCTGTAGGGATCAACTATATAGAGCAATGTCTAGTTTTGGCATCCCATAAAAACTCGTCCGTCTGTGTGACATGACAATGGAAAACTCACGCTGTTCCATCATGGTCGGAAAAAACCTAACGGACGCATTTGATATAAAAAAAGGATTTAGACAAGGCGATGCGCTGTCATGCGATTTCTTCAACATCATTCTTGAAAAGATTGTGCAAATCTCCAACGTCAACACCAGAGACACAATCTTTTTTAAAAGTCCGTCCAGCTACTAGGATACTCAGATGACAGTGACATAATTGGAAAAACACAGCGTGATGTCAGTGAAGCGTTTGTGAGCCTTGAGACGGAAGCCAGGAAGATGGGTCTAGCGGTTAACGAGGGCAAGACCAAGTTAGGTAATGTTGGCAATAAGAAAGGATTACCAATATCGAAATCACTCTTGCCAATCGCTGCTTCTTTGGACTAAGCAGAGCAACTTAAGTGACACTCTACAAAACCCTCATCATCCCGGTCCTCATGTATGGTGCATCAGTGGCGGATTAAGAGTTGAGAGCGCCGTAGGCATACACCTCATCGGCGCCCCTTAGAATTAACTCGTACTATTTTTGACCGAAACTGCTGTACCGCGTGGTTCTAAGAGTTGACGAACCGAGTTGTCAAGTCGAATTACCGAGCTGAGTTTGCAAACCGAGTTGAATCTGTAAGTGGAATTGCTCAGATCCGATTTTTACCTCAACATAAGTGGTAAGGGCGGTGCGGGGTCATAAGCTTTCTTCCTTAACAACCACGTATGAGCTAGCATTATGAGCCACTTCATCAAATCACTGCGCCCTTTGTACCCTCGCGCCCCTAGGCACATGCCTACTTTGCCTTAAGGATAATATGCCACTGTGGTGCAGAGACATGGACCATGACAACATCTCATCTGATGAAAACGCTTTGGGCTGCTTTGAGAGAAAAATTCTTCGAGTGATTTTTGGTCCTGTCTGCATAAATGGAGAATGGAGATGAAGATTCAACCAAGATCTGTACAAGCTGTTCAGCACTTACCTAGCCAGAAAAGTTAGGGTCCAACTTCTTAGATGGTTGCGACATGTAGAGCGAATTGAAAACAATGCTCCGGCTCGTAGAGTCTTCAAATCCAAGCTGAAAGGAAGAAGAAGACCGCTACTCAGGTGGAACACACAGACACAGGTGGTAGAGGACCTGAACCAACTTGGCATGTGAAACTGGAGACAGCTAGCTAAGGACCGAGCTGGCTGGAGAAGTTTGTTATGGGAGGCCCTGGTCCAACCTGGACTGTAGCGCCTCAAGTAAGTAAGTAAGTAATATGGTAAGGTGTTTGATCTAACATCTTAGTCCAGGTCTGCCAAGGTTTTGAACGAATATTACAGTTCTTAGTTTATTATCCGTGTCAGGTGGGATCTTAGAATATTATTATTCTTGTTATTATTATTATTTTTTTTTTTTTTTGAAGTTGAAATCATATTGGATCCGATGTATTAAAACAATTTGTAAGGTATGACGGTTCTGACAAAGGAAGAAATTAAAATAGCGACCTGAAAATGAAGAACATATTTCGAGATACAAATAGGGTGTGACTTCCATACCTTTCTTATGTGCGCACAAATTACTATTTCAATCCAAATATACAAACTTGAACTTTGTATGTATTTTTGTTCGTTTGAAAATCACTTCATCCTTTCTTAAAATGGAATATATCCCTGGTCCTGTTGTAGATGGCGCTGTATTTTAATGATTCCTTGTTTGTTCTCATTTAGGAACTTATTGGATCGATACAAACACGATCTTATAAGATTTAAAAAAAAAAAACATGTAAGGCACGAAAAACATCTGCCGTTTACAATTACGTCTTGATCTTGAAAACATACTTAGGGTGAGTGATCTTCAATTACAACAAGCCCAGCCATCGGATTAAGAATTTTAGAAGAAAGGTGTTCACATTTCATGATCTTGGGGTGGAAAGTGGAATAATAAATTTTTTTAAATCACAAAGGGACTTCATGCAGCTGAATTTTAATGCAATTTTTCCAAAGAGGATCAAAAAGTAACAACTCTGTTTTGTTCAGTATTCAACAATAACTTTTTTATTTATTTTTTCATTTAATACAAAATCAGTTTACAAAAATATAAATGCATAAAACTGCCGCACAACATGTGCTTGTTTCCTAAAAATAATGTGATTCGAGGCTTGAGTTCATATATAAGAAGTTCAATGTACAATTTCCTTAACATTTAATTTATAAATTTAATAAGAAAAACTTAACAAGTTTTCAATACGTTACAAAAACAAACAATAATAATAAATTAGTTCGAAATATATTTTCTATAGATAATTCTTCCTGACTAGACAAAACATTTGTCAATAGTTTAATTAAGTTCAAATAAATAAATAAATACATAAAATAAATGAAAAATAAAATAAATACCTAAGGCTGCCTAATTTTTGGTGTCGTCCTTGTTTGTGATCTGCTTCTTCTGTTAACACTTAAATTGAGAATAAATAACTTATTCTAAACTAAGATTAAATTTCCATCTTGTAGTTCAAATGTGGGCCCTCTTCCATGATCGATGGCCCCGCAGCCGCAGAGTAGTAACTCTCCTTGACTATCTGCTCCAACTGATGCACTGGTATATTTGTCGCATACACAGCGTCACATTTGGATTCCTCTCCACTGTAATCGCTGTTGTTTTGTGGTGGGGTGTTATTGCAGCCACTTTGCATATGCTTGCCTAGCAGCGACATTCTCGAGAACGACTTTGTACACGTCGGACATGAGTACTTCTTAACATCCGAGTGAGTCTGCATGTGGGCACGCAAATTCGAACGATCAGCAAACGCCCGATTGCAATGCTGACAAGTGAACGGTTTCTCGCCGGTATGGGTTCGAATATGACCCTGTAGTAGCCAGGGTCGGGAGAAGGCCTTGCCACAAATCGGGCATTTGCAGGGCAGAGTATGTGTCCGAATGTGCATCTTCAGAGCGCCCAGTGAGACATATACCTTGTCGCAATTTTTGCAGCTAAAAACCTTCTTGACCTGGTTACCCTCGGCACTGGGACAATGGAATTGTTCGTGCTTCGAAAGTCCAGCAAAGGTCGAATAGGATTTTCCGCAAGCCTTACAGTGATATCGCGGAACTTGAACAGGCTTGATGGGCTTCTCGTCGCTATTTGGCATGTCCACATGAATCACTTTGTAATCGGAGTCACAGTGATGGTGTTGCTTTTGATGCTTCACCAATCCCGGGTACGTCGAGTAACATTTGTTGCAAGTGTGACACTGGTAGTAGCGATCATTGGCCGATTTGCAGTCTTGACGGAGATTACTCTCTGTGAGGATGCCCCTGTTTTGGAGTTTCATACTCAGATCTTCCGGCTCTGAAACATCTTCGTACATCGAAGCGTTCTCCATCGAATATGGTGATCCTCGACTGAGATCAGTCGGTGTGCTTTGGTTGTAGTCGATTGGGGATACTTGTGTGCAGTTGTTGTTGTTGTTGTAACTATCGTAATAGGGTTTGGTGTCAATGTAAGACTCTGCTGATCCGATGGAGTTGGGACGTTCGTGATCCTCGTATAATGGTGGGTGTGCATCGCCATATCCAAGTCTCATTAAGCTTAGAGCGATCTCCTCTCGCGTAAAGACATCGGGGAAAGCGCGAGCAATCTCGCGAGTTTCTTCATATATCCGCTGAGCTAGTTCTTCATGATGAACGGGGGCTACTTTGTGCAAATCACTGGCTCGATCCTCGATTTTAATCCAATTTCTCGACGCTACGCTCAAATCCACTGGGCCTTCATCTAAAGGGGAGTCAAATGACCATTTAGAAGACAAGGTTCTTGATTACAAAGCGTTTTGGGACTTACCGGTATCCAAGGGCGTCACTGGAAAATTATGTTGCATTATGGGTCGCTTTTTAAGCGGGCATCTGCTGTAGTTCAGTCTATCCATTTTTGTAGTTTTAAATCCCGTTATGATTTTATTTTTGACACTCTCTCTCTCTCGACACTCACTGCCAGGGCAGACAAACCTGGAATGATGCAACTTACCGGCATCCAGTTCCTCTTTATACGAGCGTCGTTCCCTTCCATTGATTTGTATACAATTCTAATCGTAGTGATCGTGCACACGTGCTGATCATCCAATCACAGCGCAGAGATTTCTCTCACTCTCTCTTTCTCTTCATTCGCTCTGAATATGGGTGGAGTTTTATGTTTGAGTGGGGAAGACACATACAAATACAAGAACAAAATTGTGTGTATGACTATACAACTACGATCACAATGGTGGGGTAAACAGGTGTGAATTCAGAGAAAATTATTTTTTGTGTTGCTCTCCGTTTCCAAAGAGCACTGATATTCTGGCCCATTCATTTCTCTGTTCCAATTTGAAATATTCCCATTAAAGTATGAGCAAAGTGGTTTGTGGATCGTGCCATATTATGGCTCTCTTC
>CAKKXW010000002.1:65024559-65042372 GCA_920937365.1 Sphaerophoria rueppellii
ACAATGGAATTGTTCGTGCTTCGAAAGTCCAGCAAAGGTCGAATAGGATTTTCCGCAAGCCTTACAGTGATATCGCGGAACTTGAACAGGCTTGATGGGCTTCTCGTCGCTATTTGGCATGTCCACATGAATCACTTTGTAATCGGAGTCACAGTGATGGTGTTGCTTTTGATGCTTCACCAATCCCGGGTACGTCGAGTAACATTTGTTGCAAGTGTGACACTGGTAGTAGCGATCATTGGCCGATTTGCAGTCTTGACGGAGATTACTCTCTGTGAGGATGCCCCTGTTTTGGAGTTTCATACTCAGATCTTCCGGCTCTGAAACATCTTCGTACATCGAAACGTTCTCCATCGAATATGGTGATCCTCGACTGAGATCAGTCGGTGTGCTTTGGTTGTAGTCGATTGGGGATACTTGTGTGCAGTTGTTGTTGTTGTTGTAACTATCATAATAGGGTTTGGTGTCAATGTAAGACTCTGCTGATCCGATGGAGTTGGGACGTTCGTGATCCTCGTATAATGGTGGGTGTGCATCGCCATATCCAAGTCTCATTAAGCTTAAAGCGATCTCCTCTCGCGTAAAGACATCGGGGAAAGCGCGAGCAATCTCGCGAGTTTCTTCATATATCCGCTGAGCTAGTTCTTCATGATGAACGGGGGCTACTTTGTGTAAATCACTAGCTTGATCCTCGATTTTAATCCAATTTCTCGACGCTACGCTCAAATCCACTGGGCCTTCATCTAAAGAAGAGTCAAGTGACCATTTAGACGACAAAGTTCTTGATTTCAAAGCGTTTTGGGACTTACCGGTATCCAAGGGCGTCACTGGAAAATTATGTTGCATTATGGGTCGCTTTTTAAGCGGGCATCTGCTGTAGTTCAGTCTATCCATTTTTGTAGTTTTAAATCCTGTTATGATTTTATTTTTGACACTCTCTCTCTCGACACTCACTGCCAGGGCAGACAAACCTGGAATGATGCAACTTACCGGCATCCAGTTCCTCTTTATACGAGCGTCGTTCCCTTCCATTGATTTGTATACAATTCTAATCATAGTGATCGTGCACACGTGCTGATCATCCAATCACAGCGCAGAGATTTCTCTCACTCTCTCTTTCTCTACATTCGCTCTGAATATGGGTGGAGTTTTATGTTTGAGTGGGGAAGACACATACAAATACAAGAACAAAATTGTGTGTATGACTATACAACTACGATCGCAATGGTGGGGTAAACAGGTGTGAATTCAGAGAATTAATTTTTGTGGTGCTCTCCGTTTCCAAAGAGCACTGATATTCTGGCCCATTCATTTCTCTGTTCCAATTTGAAATATTCCCATTAAAGTATGAGCAAAGTGGTTTGTGGATCGTGCCATATTATGGCTCTCTTCCGGAGAACCTTGTGTTATTTCCTATTTGTTGATTTCTTTTGTTGTGCAGTACTCTCTCACTCACTCTCTCTTGATTAATGCGGCACCGTGCGCAGAAACGGCTGCGAGTGTAGGCTCTTGAAAACTGTATCTGTGACAATGTTTTTACTGGTTTGATTATATTTTGGCGCGCACTATTGCAACCGGTGGCGAATGAGCTACCTGGTCGACCGACTGATCGCGATGAACGGCCTTTGTGCGGTATTGTTCTTCTGGTTCTCTATTGGATTGGGGTTGTTGTAGGTACCTCGTACCGTTTTTTTTTGTCTGTTGTGATTTTGTATTGAAATTTTGTGATTATGGACAAAAAAGGGCTGCCAGGTAGATTGGCAAGAATCATGATGAATTAAACCACCGACCGGCTGGATGGGTGGCAGATGTGTGTTGTGTACTTGCGCTTGGCATAGATTCTTAGCCCAACATAGGTAGAAGACGTCAGACACACAAGGGAGGGAGAGCGAGGTCCTATTATTCTATCGATTTGAATTGAATTTGGAAATTGTTTTGATATGTGTATTTTTGGTTTTTTTTTTTGTAGGCTCCGTTAGTTTATAGCGCATGTTATAAATATTGTCAAGGGTTCGGTGTTTGCTTTTTGCGCACCTAGAGGGATTTTTGTCATGAGTGAGTGAGTGAGAGAGGTCTTTTTTCAGAGCAAGTTGGATTTTCATTTTCGAGGATAAAATTGCGCGTTGAGTCTTAGTGCTGGGTGCAGTATGCTGCAGCTGTTTCTTGAAAATCTGGTATGGATTTTGATGGTAATTGGGGAAGATGGTGTGTTATGATATTTTGCTTTTCCTACTTTTGTAAGGAAAGTCGTTATGAGGTTTTTTTTTGTTCTTAAATGAAACGAATTTCTTTATTTAATGCACATTTGGCACGTTCGGCAGCTTCCAACTGTCGTTTGGATAAGTGGAGGCGTTTGGTGCAACCAAACTGTTGTTTTTTTTTTTTTTTTTTTTGGCTCGTGCTGCTTTTGATGTTTAAGTTGTTAAGCGGTGAATGGTTGAAAGGTTTTTCATTGAATCTAATTTCAAGTTGAGGTCTTGCAAGGAGAATAGACAATAGATTTGCTTTCGTGCCACATTGCAAAATTAGCTAATTTTGAAGAAAACACTTGAATTTAAGAAATGAATCCAATGAAGTGTAGGTTTTTTGAGCGTACGACCCAAATTGTACTAATAGCATAGCTAGGTACTTATTGACAGTTAGATTCAAATGGCGAATGGTCAAGACGCTACTCTGGCCGGTGGAGAGGTGAACGAAGTCGCGGGCAAATGCTAGTAAATAATAATAAAATATCGATTTCGTCAAAATGTCTCATGGGAAGATTTAAACGATTAGAAAATTTCCATACCTAATTGAAAAAAGCAGTTCCTGAGAAATAAATTTCTTTAAACAATGAAGGAAGTATCGGTTATAACAAGTATCAATAGCACTTGCGTATTTACAAAAAAGGACGAGATTCCAGGATTAGCCGATTGTTATTTTAAAAAACATAAAAACTATTATTAAAAGATTAAAATATGCAAAGTCCTTGCAAACCATCTTTAATGAATGTGTAACGAAATAGTTGCAAATTGCAGTATTTCAGTTGTTTTTGATATTTCAAATAATCACATTTCAAAAAGATAAGAAGAGAAAAAGGAGAAAATTGTTTCCATAACAAAAATACAAAACCACTGGATATTGTTGTGACCTAGATTTCAAGATCAAGATCTGAACAATCCTAAACAAAAACCAAAAACCAAAAGTTTGCATTTTGTTTGAGAATTGAGATAAAGGGTATTTAAATGTTCATCCATATTTGAATTCTTATAACATCTTTTAAAATATCTTTTCATTACCTAAGTTAAATTGTTTTGAATTATTAAACGCTGATCCTTACACTGAAATTGCAATACACCGAAAAAAAAAACCTTGGTAAAATCAAACAATAATCTTGTTTGTTTTTGCGTCAAGCACGAATATGTTTAATTTTAACATGCTGGCATTGTTATTTTTTTATTTAAATGATACAATGTTCATTGTTCAAAACAATAACGTCATTGTCAATTTCATTGTTAACCAATCACGTTTGTAGTAAAACAAACATGAAAATGGTGTTCACTTAAGCATTCCTGACTGACAATCATTGTGCGAAAATAATCAATATCGTTGTTGATCAACAACGATTTAGTGTTTCTTTAACTACGAGATATTATAGTGTTACAATTTTTGTGCTTGAATTAATACGATTTGGTCAAGCTCGTTGTTGATCAAAAACGTTTATAGTTGTATCAACATCTAAATCTTGTTTCCTTGTTTAATGCTCATAACTTTTGACTGAATATTATTCTGCTTAAATTAAAAAGAGAAAAAGGGTGATCTATGTTGATACATACCGTTTGTGATATTAGAAAGCAATTAAGTCTTCAATGAAAGTGGCTAGAAAAACATTTTATTTGTCGATATAAGAATACTTACAGTTTTTTTTCACCTGAGAAATCCAAGGAAATGAAAAAGCATCACAATCAATTTTTCTAAAACATATTTTACCCTTATGTGCATGAAGAAAAAAACACCTTAATCCGTGTGAAAAGGTACCCGGGTACCTTGGTATAAATAATGGGCATTTTATCAGTAAAAGTCAAAAAACTTATTTTTGAAATGAAATTTAAATCGAAGGAGGCTTTGAAATTTAAATCCAAAAAAAGAAAATTAAATCGAAGGTGGCTTTGAAATGCGTTTGTGTATTTTTCATATTTTGTTAATTCTTGGAGTAGTAGAAATTGAAAAATTCCGTGCGAAAAAAAAATAATTGTGAAAATATTTATATTGTGTAAATAAATAAAAATGGTAAGTTTATTTGAAAAATGTGAAATGTTTTATCTTATCGTGAGTTCTTTTTAGAGTGATATGAATACAAATATGAATAGGGGAGAGTGGGGCAGATTTGAACACTTTTTGCTTTCACAGCTGCTAGAACCATACATGTTCGATTTATTGATGTGCTAAGCTTACTTACATGAAACAATGCTATTGAACTGCGATTTCAAATAATATTTGGTTCATTTATGAACATATTTTTATTAAATTTTGATTTTTAACCAATATACATGCTTATGTTCAAAAGTGCCTCATGTATGGGGCAGTTTTGGAATTGGAAGGGGCACTTTTGAGCAGCAGTATTATTTCGTTTTAGTGATTGAATAACACTTCAAATTTTTACTGTTTATATTAGTTTCATTAGTAAAAGGATAAAAAAAAACTTAAAAATAAAATAAAAATGACATCAAATTCAAGGAATCAAAAAGTAACAAAAAATCATAAAAAATAATATTTATACTTCAATTATCACATTCATTAGTTGAAAGACAACAACAAAAACTTATTTAAACATAACATAGAATATAGTTTATTATTAAGAGTAGAATAATTTAACTTCAACCCAACCGGTATTTTGAAAAATCAAATGCAAACGATAAAAATGTTGATGTTCTTGATGTACCTGGGGCATTAATTGGTTCAGGCAGCTTGGCTTTAATTTCTGTCCCGCTTATAATGGAGCTGTCTTCGAGATCAGGATAAAATAACTTGAAGGATTCAGGCTTCTTTTTCATTAAATCAAAGCTGTACATATTTCCATTTTTTTCTTTGATTTTGCCTACAAAAGCTAGTTTTTTATTGTTCTTTTCATTGGAGCATTCTGCCAAAATGAAATCGCCTTGATTTAAATTCTCATAACTGAAATCAAATGATTCTTCGTTTTCTACTTTTTCTGTTACTTGCAGTTCTTCAAACGAAGAATCGTTTACAAAATCGAAATCAAGATCGGTGTCATCATTAACTGAGAAGCTTTCATCTGAACCCAAGCTAGATTCTATTAAGTTATTTGCTTTGGGTTGGGGTTTGGAGGTTTTAAGGCGTTTAAGTAAAGGCAGAATTGGTGTTTTTTCAGGCTCTTTTGGCGTTTTAAATAGGCATCTTCAATTTAATTTTTTCAGGAGTTTCGGTAAGTAACCGCGACTTACCTTTCTTTCGGCCTCCAGTTGTGGTTTTCTTCACCATTTGTAAAAACTTGCTGTGTTGAATATTTGCTTGAAAATTTTAAGTTTTGTAGCTCCTTTTTACTTGTTTACTTTTTAATACGGTAATACAATGTAGTTGGTAATATTCCGAAAGCAGCAGGAGCCCCTCTTAACGACATTGTTTTATCCAAAACTGCTGTTATGGCACTTTCAACATCATCTTAATTGACTACTGTTGATTTTTTTCTCTTATAAGTGCGCACCCCCTTTAAGACAAGAAATTGAAACATTGAACCCATTTATTGAATAAAATTCAGTAAAAGATCTAAAAATATGTGGAAGAAACTGATCGGGGCAGTTTTGAACATGTTCAATCGTGCCCCAACACACTTGTTCAAATCTGCCCCAACTGTTTCAAAGTCATAAAATGTTGTATAACTACTTTACCAAAACATATTAATTTAAAAACTCACCGTGATTTGGTTCCAAATTTATTTAGTGTTAACAAAATTTATTTCCCGGTTTTATATCGCGCACTAAAATTTGTACACACCCTTACAACTAAAAAACCAAATATAAAGCACAAGCACTAAAAAACCACCTTCCACCTATAAATCTGAAAGCCGACTGAAAAAAGCACGGAACGTCAATGACGTTTAAGGATACATTGCTGCCAGTTTAAAATGTTGAATTACTTTTTAAAAACTGTAATAAACTAACATTTTATAAGCAGCGTTCAAATGTGCCACGTGTTCAAATGTGCCCCACTCTCCCCTATAATTGAACCATGTACCAATGAAAGTGCCCGACGTCTACGTCGACGAATCCAACGATACAATTCGGAAGAAATGCGGGAATTTCTCCGAGAAAATTCAAGCGATGACGAAGATTTTGTGGCATCTGATGAAGATGATTTTTTCCCAGTTGCTGATGAGGAAGTTTCGGACGTGGAGCAAGGCGGACAAACTGAATTTGATGTTCCTTCATCAGATTCTGAGTGCAGCGATGATGAATTTTCATTTGATCTTGTCTCGAAAGATGGAACCCGTTGGCAGACAAAACCATTCCCAGAAACGCAGACCAATCGTCGCAACATTATTCGACAACGAGGAGGAGCCGCCCACTTTTCACAGCTGCTTACAGCAAAACAAATTTTCAAAAGTATATTATGCAGCAACATTTGTGACATTATATTACGCGAAACGAATAGAAAAGGTTTGAAAATAATCGAGACATACAACAGAGCACAGACAGACAAAACTAAAAAAAAAAACTTTGAAAAATTTTCGCAACACGAATTCGACGTATTGCTTGGAATATTGATTTGCTGTGGCGTTTACAAGTCAAATAAAGAACACATGACTGAACTATGGAAACCGGACCACTTTTCATTGGTTCGCGCATCTATGTCGCTTGATCGATTCAAGATGTTTTTGCGCTTCATACGATTCGATAACAACGTTCCTCGTCCAGAGCGTTTGTTGACTGATAAAGCGGCTGCCGTTCGTGATGTATGGGCAATGCTGCTCTCAAATTTGAACACAAACTATAAGCCAAATGAGTGCATAACAGTTGACGAACAGCTTTACGGCTATCGGGGCCGTACGCGTTTCACACAATACATGCCATCAAAGCCACAAAAATTACGGTATAAAAATATTTTGGGCTTGTGATGCAAAAAATTCTTACCCACTGAACGGACAAATTTACACCGGTAAACTTCCAGAAGAAGAACGGCAGATAAATGTGGGTGAAAAAATCGTTTTGAAACTTGTGGCTAAGTATAAAAACTCCGGACGTAATGTAACAACGGACAACTTTTTTACGTCCTTCCAATTGGCAAACAAATTGAAAGAGTGGAATATGACGCTTGTTGGTACGGTTAGAAGAAATAAACGATTTCTCCCTGCAACTATGTTGCCACATAAAAACCGGCCCTTATTTTCTACCAACTTTGCATTCCACAGAGAAGCGACTGTCTGTTCTTATGTACCGAAGAAAAAAACCCAACACAAAAGCCCGAAATAATCGCCTATTATAACAAAACTAAAAGTGGCGTTGACAATATGGACAAGTTGTTAGGAGAATATACCGTAAAAAGAAGGACTAATAGGTGGCCATTGGCTTTCTTTTATAATATGATCGATGTAGCAGCCTTAGCTTCCTACATAATTTACATGGATCACAACCCAACACATACGAAGACGGATAAAAGAAGGACATTTTTGAAAGATCTAAGCCATCAACTTTGTGAAGAAAATATAAAAGAGAGGGCTAAAAATCCTTATATTTTATCGAAGCAAAACATTCGAAATGCGATTCAGGCTGTTGGACATTTTCCAAAACCATTATCTGCCGAAACTCCAAGTGTGCAAAAAAGAGATGCAAGTGGGCGTCTGGCTGTGGTTGGCAGTTGTTATATGTGCCGAAACTTGCAACAAAAGCAAAGAAAAACAAGAAAAGCGTGCAGCAATTGTTTGCAACCGATTTGCGACGCACATTCCGAAACAAAAGCAAAATGTAAGATCTGCGTTGAATTATAAAAACTATTTTCATATTTTAAATATACATAATTTACATGCAAACAATAAAAACACGTAAAAGATATCACTTTTTGTATTTCATTCCGTTTGTCAGTCAAAAAAATTGATTCGCGTAGTTTTTCGCGCTTGGATTATATGAAGGTACCTGGATACCTTTTCACATGGATGAAGGTGCTTTTTGTTTTTTGGAGCATAGAATTCTTCTTTTTTTGAGTTTCTGATCCAAATTATAGAAATTATTTGCAAAACATAAAGTTAGGAGCTCTCACAAACTAACACGCTCCTGCCAACGATTTTAAATTATTTAAATGGTCATTAAAAATTGAAAAGGTACCCGGGTACCTCTTCACACACATAAGGGTTTATTGAAATAATATACGAAAAAACTTAAATAATATAACAAAATTTAACGCTTTTAATGTTTGTATATCTGTACTTATAAATTCATCAGTTTTATTAAATACTTTGAATAATATGTTTCGGAAATACGTTAATTTTATGATGATATGAGATACTTTTTAAAAGCGTAATATAATTACGAAATACTTTTACTTTTACTTTAAAAACTACTTTTTTTACAAATAAGGAATGCAAGATTTACCAATGTTTTCCCGACAGAGCGTTTAAAAAGCAGCCAATAAATTAACATCTTCCCTTCTTAGTTCAAGAAATGTTCTTACTCCTCAGTATAACCTCGTTCCGCTAAGTTGAAGCCGTTATTTTCAGCAAGAGACCTTTGTTGACATGAACAAAATGACATAATGTTGATGAGCCGGTAAGCAAAAAATAAAAAAAACACGAAACTATAGTATAAGAAACCGCTAACCTTCAAATGTTTAAAACTCTTCAACCGGCTTGAAAACTTCTTCTTCTTCCGTGGAGAGCTTGTGAAAGATATCAATGCTTATTATTCTGCACCTTCTTTTAGAATTGAAGAACCTGCTACCTTCTGATAAATTTACTTTTGATCCTCTTGGAGATGGAACAAATACTTTTCTGTTTAAGATATATAGTTAAGAAATGTAGTAGATTCAAAACCTTTGTTTTTTTATACTTTTCATATTCGGAACGATTAGCATATCGATGAAAATTAGTACGGACTCTGAGAATACCATAATTTAAGTCCTGCACGTAAAACATAATTATGTCGGACTAGATATAGCATGATTTATTTCATTTTATGAATTTTAACAAAATTATTTCAGAGTTTCAGAGTGTCGTGTTAATTTATAGTTCAATAATATAATAGAACAAAAACTTTCCTTAGAAATTAAACTTCTGGTGCTGGTGTTATTTCGATTCTATTTGTTAAGCAATTAATAAACAAACTCTTATTCACTTTATACACACGTCTTGTTCACCAAAAAAAGCTAAACTAATGAACAACGAACGAATGCATTTAAACTCAAATATGCAAGATTATTGCAGGCCAAACAATACAAATATTCTATTGAACAGACACGTGATACTTCAAGTTCGAAAAGTATTCTAATTCAAAATGATTGCGACATTTTAACAAAGTTTGTGTTGCCTCAACAATTATCGTGATTGATTAAATATGAACATTGTTGATCGAGCATATCATTGACAATTCAATAGGATTTTTATTCTTTCAAGAGTTGTTCTTGCAAGCATCAGAATTGTAACTCCGTTATAGGGAGCAACGTTTTTTGTGATATTTATATTAAAGTGTTCAAATTGAACATTTTAGTGATACTTTAACGACCTTTGTGTAGCTTCAAAAATTCTTGTGGTTGGTTTAATACTTTCATTGTTGATCAAACATTATAAGTGATACTTCAATATGATACGTTGTTTATCAAACACGTTTGTTGTTGATCAAGTATAAATTCAACAATGATATTCTTGCTGCAGTATAAGAGAATATTCAAATCAACTAGTTACATGCTTAATTAGAACATTTTAATGTTACTCACCAAAATAAAAATTGATCACGGCTGCATTGTTGATTTAAACATGCGATCTCATTTGTTTCAATCACAAAGCTTGTTTAATTTCACAACTATCGTCAAATTGTTGATTAACAATGAAGTGTGCTTAAATCAACCAATGTTTTTTCTTTCGGTGTAGATATTCACAGAAAATTAAGTCACAAAAAAAATTATTTACGAAACAAAGTTCGTTGGGTCAGCAAGTATAGAGAAAAATTGAAAAACGAAAAAAATTATTTGAAGATATTTTTGTTTGGCTTTAAAGTTCTTAATATGCAACGATATGGAACTAAGGTTTTTAATCTGATGAGATAAGCATTAAACCCTTCTGATGTAAGATCATTCTATTTGGTCACGGTAAAGCCAATGTGGTCAAATTGTTTTCTTTGATTTTTTGGTAACTCAAATACATCCGAGCCAAGGAAGACAACACTGGTCAACAGTTATCTAAAGGGGCCAGTTTCTACTCAAATATCAAGCTTAATTTTTACTTATATATAGAATACATGTTTGGAAAGTATTGAATTCGTCAAAAAGAGATATTGATGAAATAGGTGCTGGTCATAATTTCACCTCTAGTAAATTATAATTTCACTATTTTTGGGCAATAAACGGCCATTTGTCAGTTTTGGAAAACGTCATTTGAATATTTGGCAGAATGACACATTACCAAAGTGACAAATAGCCACAAATTAAAATATGGCCACAATTCATACCTATATTATTAGTATATTTTGAAATATGGCCAAATGGCATGTCAACTCAATCTGGCGCGATTTTTTATTGTTTTCAGAGTTTAGAGTTTTCATAGAGAGAATTAAGAATAGAGGTCCTGAAAACTGAATTTTTGAATCAGGCATGTTAACAAATTTTGCGAGACTGGAAATTCAGTTTTTGGGAATTTCCAGTCTCGCAAAATTTGATTTGATTCAAAAATTCAGTTTTCAGGACCTTTATCTATTTTTAATTCAGAAATTCAATTTTCAAGACTCTGAAAATAATCAAAAAAATGTGCGCGACTGGGTCTTACGAACTTGCTCTAAATATTATGATTACTTTTATGCTCCAAAAATTGCGAAAAGTAGTGTTAAAATAGGAGATATACTTTAAACAATTCTGATTACACTCCTATGCACTTAAATATAATATTCTTTCATTAAAAATTTGATCACTTATAGCAGGAGAGCCGGCTGCACTTAACTCACAAAAAAAACTCAATATTATTAAACTAAGGAAATTAAGAAGTTGTGTTACTGGCGCAGTCGGACGAAGATAAGGTAGGAGACTTCTTTAACTTAATGAGCACAATAGGTATTTGCTGAGCAAAAACCCAAAGTGATAATGTAGCTTAGGTGTGTTCAATTAGGTGATGTGAGAAGGCAGTTTTATTATGTAACAATATATAAAAATAATTAGAATTTATTAAAAAAATTAAAATTTGAAAATGTACTTCGTTAATACATTTAATTCCAAAATTTTAAATGCTAAACAAATTCAAACCTTATTCTTGATTTATTGCATTTTTTTTTTTGAAAATCGTTGGAGCCGTTTTTTTAAAAATTAATTCTTTATATATAAAATTTTTCAAAAATGTCTTAAAATAAATTTGGGTTTGCAGTTTTCAAGAGCATGTAAATACACATATTATGCTTTAATTTGGATTTTTAAAATTGATCCGTTTTTGATATACAGAATTTTGAAAAAAAAAATCAAAAATATTTTTTAAAAATCCAACGAAAAAATTAAATTTTTTTTTAAAAATATATTTGAAAAATATTATTTGAACAATATATACGTACTTTCAAAAAAAAAAAAAACTTACTCTGATAGAACTTTCGTTTTTCGAGAAAATCTAATAACAACAGAACTGTTCTATGCGGGAGGTACCGTTTTGGATCAAACAATTTTTTTCTTTACATAAAATACATGAATTTTTAGAAAAATAAAACTCGAGGAGGAGGAGGATGAAAAAAAATCGTAGGAGCCGTTCTGGAGAAAATTGAAAGTTTTGGTTTTTGGCACAGATGACAGATGAAAAACTACATTTCGATGATAGAGACGTCGAAAAAAGTGGGTCCGGCGATCTATCTATCTGTCTGTCGCAACTACAACCTTAACCACAGGCTTCAAACTTGAAAATATGAGACACGACTAGCTTCCCAGAGTAGAAAAATCAGTACATTAGTTTGTTTTGCAAAATATTCAGCCATTGCATCCCGTTGTAGTTGTACACGCACGTTGGTTGGTTCAAAGTCAGTTTCCATAAAACTGATGATTTTATGAAAAACATTAAGTTTATTGAATAACAGTGGCGCCATCTGCCAAAATTTGATCTTACAATTTCGTGGGCTCATTAACAAGTGTACTTTGCACAGTAAAAAACAGCCTTTATTGCTTATATATTTATTGTAGTTTTAGTCCATAATGAACTTTTGACCCACCCTGGTGAGTTCAAATTCCATAAACTAATAAACCCACTTGGAAAATGGGTCAGTAGTCCATAAATTAAACAAAGTATAAGGAAAAACCAACCGAAATTTATTTTTCTTACTTTGTCAGAAAAAAATAGAAAAATAACTCAAATTTTAAGTTTCAATAAATTAAGAAGCGTCTTCTTTTTGGCAAAAGTGAAATAAATTCAAATTAACTTAGTTTCTGCGCGCTTAGTTTATTAAGAAAAGCAACCACTACACATCTTGTGATGCATACAAGGGTTTTGAAAGCAGATACTCTAATTCAATGCTTTATGTATTTTGATCATTCTTTTGCACTTTCGACTGAGGAAGCCATGATGCCAATTCGGAACACTCAAGATCGATTTGGTTTGATTTCAGTTGAAGTGAGCGAAAAAAATTATCCCATAAGAGAATCAATTTGAGAATCAATAGTGAAAAAGTGCTTCTTAACTTTGCCGTTCGGAATCGGCGTTAAAAATTGTAGGTCCCCTCAATTCTTCACACGCACCTAGAGAATTGTTGATGAGAGTAAGCCACTTAGGCCTTGGCTCTTCAAGGGCTGTCTCTATTTATCTTTATTTATTTTCCTTTTTTCAGATATTTGATTAATATTGAACAAACTTTAAGCAAAAATGTTTAATTTTCAGAAAAATCTGTTAAATAAGAGAAAGAAAAAACGATTTCTCGTAAGAAAATACGGTGTTGAAAATTCATCACCCCTTTTAATTTTAAGCAATCTATTGATTTCCCAACAAAAAGATATGAATTTTCAACAGCGATGCATAATTTTCATCGAAAAATTTTTAAATATGTTGAAAATTAAACAAAATTTCTAAATTTGATTAATCTTCAACAAAAAATGCTTATTTTTCAGCAAATGTTGAAAATTACTACAATTTCGTTTCGATTTTACAATAACTGTAGCAAAATTCAACCGGTGTTGAAAAATTTTAAACACTTATTGTAGTAATTGTCACTAGAATCAAAACGGTTTACAATAAATTGGTTTAAGAATTATTTTAACTTCGTTCTCCTTAACTCTCATATAATTGAGTGTTATATTCTGGTTAAATCAGGGAAAATAATGTGTGATCCATTTGGAAGTTTTATTTAGTTGTTTCTCGAAAACGGCTTTTGGAATTTTGTTTTAAAACATAAACGAAACTAAATACAAGAGAAGTAGTGTCGTTGATGAAAGAAAGTCTCTGTATCATTACATGCAGCTTCGATTTCGATTTCGATTTTAAAATTTGTAATTTTCCAACTAAGTTAAGACTGAAAAAAAAGAAAAATGACAGAAAAACGATGCATTATTTTATTTGGGAACAATGTGTAAGGCGCCCATTTTGTCCATAAAAACTTATTTTTGAAAAACTATTCCATAAAAAAGTCAAATAAGCTTAATTCTTCAAATAGTTTCAAAAACAAAAAAAAAAAAACGATGAGACTTAGAACTCTTCTCGTAAATTAGTGAAGCGTGAAAAACAAAACAAAATAAAAAAATGTAGATGATACAGAGGAAATCAGATGCACCACTAATTTTTGATTTCGACCCATCTGCGACAATTATCACATAAATGATGGTGTTTGTTGCTATTTCATGGCATTTACTATGCCATAAAATTAATTTCGAAGTCGTCAACTTTGTCCTTTTCTGTCTATTTAAAAACGTTAAAATGTCCACTAAATTTCACATAAAAACGAAACCATATAAAACTAGATCACGATCGCATTTTACGATCAGTTCAAGTTTTTTTCTTTTTTTCTGCTTTGCTTGTCTCGTTAAAGTTTTAACCAAGGGTGGAGCAACTCGCCCAAACATAAAAAAGAGACGTATTCCAGTTCAAAGTTTTATTTAAATTTTATTTTACTACACCTCAAAAGAGCAATCAATGTAAAGCACCCGTGAAACACACGGAGCACACTTTAGATAAAAATTTAACACCAACAATTTTGGGACCCAATTAGTTGGAGAAAAAATATTATTATTTGATAAAAAGCATATAAATTGTGTTTTTCTTGGAAGACAAGTTCAATGATACAAAATTATGCAAACATCCTCTCATGCTTGTTTGCGTTTTGATATTGATTGATAAACATTTTGCAAGATCAAAAACGCCATTTTGTTTACTTCCAAGAAATTACCTTGAACTTCAATTTTCGATAGTGGAGTTGTTGAATAGGTTTAACTTAATATTTGACTGATAAGGTTATGTTGTGAGTAACTTCGTGGTAGACTCGGTATGGCAAATTAAGGTGTTATGAGGAAGAATATATACGAAGAAGCATTCTCATATGAGCCACAGCCTAAATCGATGTATAACTTGAACAAGCATCGTATGCCCGATCCTCAAGAAAGGAGATCCCCTGAACTGTACCAATTACAGAGTTTAAAGTCTCCTTAACATCGCCTACAAAATCTTGTCTGCCGTGCTGTATGAACGTTTGAAGCCCTTCGTCAACAACCTGATAGGTCCTTATCAGTGTGGCTTCAGACCCGGAAAGTCCATCATCGATCAAAAATTCGCCCTACGGCAGATCTGGAGAAGACCCAGGAACTTCAAATCGATAGAGTCGTTCGGGGTAAGTGTGCACAGCGGGGTGAGTGTGCGCATAGCGATTTTTTAAAAAAAAAAAAGGGGATGAAATTCGAATTTCTGTCAATGCAGAATTGAGTAGGTATCCGATCTTTATTCAGTTTTGTTGTGTTTGCGCTGTTGTAGTAATTAGTGCGTCGTAGAAAGACAAAAGAAAAAAAGGTAAGTTTCACTAAAATTTTTCTTAATTTTCAAAACGTGTCAGTGATCCCTGTTTGTATTTTATTGCAGTGAGTAGTGATTTTTTATAGAATACTAGCAAATTCCCTGCCCGCTTCGCAGGGCTTCGGCAAACAACGGTCGTGAAATTAGGGATTGGCTGGATGAAGAATACGGTATTTGATGGATTTGCAGAAATGGAATATTTATTCCTTGAAATGTCGTGTCTGTACTTGCTTATCTTATGAATTCTATTATTTTTTCAATTCTTTTATATCAATTTTTTAGTTCATGTACCCATTAAACATACCCCAAATTTAACTATCTGAGAAGAGTTAAGTTAGTAAGGGGTTTTGACAGCAAGCCAGGTAGGCATACGTATACATTTAAACCTCTTCAGGATTGCACAGTGTTATAAATTTTCTTAACACTATCAACCTGGGAAATTTTGAAGTGCTACAGTAAAAATATTGAAAAAATATTGAAAAAAAAAAACCACAAATTCGGTTTTCTTTCCTGTTTTAGATTTTTTCAAGTACCTATAATAAAATGTATGGGTTTTAGATACGCTTATCAATGAGATTTCATTTAATAATTTTTTGGTCATTAGGTAAAAATAAGCAAACTTTGCGTTCCTTACACATTATTTGAAAAAAAAATTGAATTAAAGTCAAAATTTTGTTCGGGCAAGAAAAATTGAATACCATTCAAAAATTGACCTTAACAT
This sequence comes from Sphaerophoria rueppellii, assembly GCA_920937365.1. Lineage (NCBI taxonomy): Eukaryota > Metazoa > Arthropoda > Insecta > Diptera > Syrphidae > Sphaerophoria > Sphaerophoria rueppellii. The sequence continues at coordinate 65,040,435 of CAKKXW010000002.1, forward strand.
GAGTCAGAGAAGGGTACACCAAAGTTAGCCTCTTTTTAATTCGTCAAAAAGTAATAAAAAAGTAAGAAATCAGACTTTATTTAAAAACGATAATTATAGAATATGACCAAGAATCACATTCCAAAGGATGGCAGACAAATTACGGAATACCCTGCATAGTTGACCATGAAAATGGAATTTCTAAATCAACACCACATATTTTTAACAATTGACCTTGCGTCTTATTTATTTTTGACAGGGAATGCAAGTCGAACAGGAAACTGACGACATTTAGAATCAAATAACATGTCTGGTAGCCCATTTGCCATTGACTTCTTTACAGCTAGAAACTTAAAAATTGACGCTCATACTTTCACAGTTAAAAAATGTGGTGGCAGTCCTGGAATATGAATCTAAAAATTCAAAAACTCCGCCTCATTGTAAAATTTTCTACATCGTTTTCATTTTTGTAATTCCGTCAAACTGTTTGTGTTCAAAAAATTGTGCAATTATTGATCTCATTCAAAATAAATTGTTGCATCGATTTTAGAAATACTTTTATTTGCACCAGCTAATATTGCACGTCAACTCAACCAAACGTGATTTTTTAATTTTGTTTACACTTGGAAAGACATCTTGAATCAACTCATTTCTTGGATTTGCATTACAATAAAAATTGTTTGGAAGTGAAATTCGGCCTTAAGAATCAAGTGAAATTATTCCATTTCCAAAGTCCAATAATTGCTTAGTAAATTCTGCTGCAGATGCATCGTTCAGTAACTGCACACGAACATTTGTGGCCAATGTTAGTTTCCTGAAATACCTCCATAAAATAGATGGTTTTAAACAACTCAATTCGTCTGCAGCAGTTGACCGTGGTATAATCGGCAAAGTTTGTCCTCAGCAGCCAAAAGATATAGGGCTCGAAATTTTTTAAGTTGTGGGATTAAAGGCTTAAAGTACATTTTTGTGTGCCATTGTGCACTCCATCCAACACAACAATTCGGCCATTGCCGACTTTTCTTTAAATATTGTCATGTCGGCTTAAGGCTAATAACGCCCTCGCAATTCCAGAAGAAGCGGGAGCCAATGCTTTTTTGTTTTAGTTTCAGATCGTATTGATCCTAAAATTAATGATAGCGGAAATGATTTCCCCATTCCACCGGGTTCATCTCAAAAATATTTACCAACACTTTGATTGACCACACCTTGCATAATGGTGTAATACACATATATACTTTTGTTGATCATGTTACTTCGTCTCAATAGTTCGCGCAAATATTCGTAATCCAATGCAATTTGATTAGTGTCTTTAACGAAGTAGTGCTTCATCAAAAACATCTTACGCTGCACGACTTCGAGCAACCAATTCAATTGTGGCAATGCTTTATTCGCAAAACTTTTGTGTACACAGATGTGCCAGTTCAATTTGAAAGCATTCAGTTCTCCATCAGATTGGCATTTGCAATGACAATGACTATTGACTCAAGGCCAAAAACTGTCTGTTTTTGGATTAGAATTGAGCACACCATGTTATCAAACTATATTAATGACATATTCCATCAGCGTTCACAACATTATAAATAAGCCTCTACCTCTCACATACTCATATACCAGAAACGCACTCAATAAAAACAATAAGATATACAAATGTATTTTCATACTCTAGAAATTTCATACATCAAAACAACGTTTGCCGGGTCAGCTAGTTCAAATATGATTTCATATCTTCACTGACATTTATTTTTCGATCGAATAAAAATATTTGTCACAATTCTCAGACGAAATTGAGTATTCGTATATTGATCATTTTTTTTTTTTTGGAGTGCGAAATATAAAATTTTTTAGCATTTTTAACATTTGAACCATTTGTGATTTGAAAAGTATACATTTTAAAAGACCATATACTCATACACTCTCCATCTCCGAATAAATATTACAACACTTGCGACTACCTTA
>CAKKXW010000002.1:65049101-65060113 GCA_920937365.1 Sphaerophoria rueppellii
CACCTCAAAAGAGCAATCAATGTAAAGCACCCGTGAAACACACGGAGCACACTTTAGATAAAAATTTAACACCAACAATTTTGGGACCCAATTAGTTGGAGAAAAAATATTATTATTTGATAACAGGCATATAAATTGTGTTTTTCTTGGAAGACAAGTTCAATGATACAAAATTATGCAAACATCCTCTCATGCTTGTTTGCGTTTTGATACTGATTGCAAAATGATCAAAAACGCCATTTTGTTTACTTCCAAGAAATTACCTTGAACTTCAATTTTGGATCGAGGAGTTGTTTAGTAAGCTTTAACATAATATTTGACTGATAAGGTTCTGTTGAGAGTAACCTCGTGGTACACTCGGTATGCCAAATAAAGGTGTTTTGAGGAAGAATATATACGAAGAATCATTCTCATATGAGCCACAGCCTAAATCGATGTATAACTTGCATAAGGTATGCCCGATCCTCAAGAAAGGAGATCCCCTGAACTACACCAAATACAAAAGTTAAAGTCTCCTTAACATCGCCTACAAGATCTAATCTGCCGTGCTGTGTGAACGTTTGAAGCCCTTCGTCAACAACCTGATGGGTCCTTATCAATGTGGCTTCAGACCCGGAAAGTCCACCATCGTTCAAAAATTCGCCCTACGGCAGATCTTGGAGAAGACCCAGGAACTTAAAATCGATACCAACCACCTTTCCATCATCGATTTCAAGGCCGCGTATGGCAGCGTCTGTAGAGATCAACTGTATAGAGCAATATGTCTAGTTTTGGCATTAAAAAACTCGTCTGTCTGTGTGAGATGACAATGCAAAATTCACGCTGTTCCATTGGTCGGAAAAAACCTAACGGACGCTTATGATGTTAAAAAGGGCTTTATACAAGGCACTGCGTTGTCATGCGATTTCTTCAACACCATTCTTGAAAAGATTGTGCAAGGCTCCAACGTCAACACAAGAGGCACAATCTTTCAAAAGTCCATCCAGCAACTAAGATACGCAGACAAAATTGTCATTATTTTTTTGTTTATAATAAACACACACTCAAGGGGTTTTGTATATCCTTATTATGCTATAGACGCAATGAGTGCTTTAGGAAAGAAGGAAGGGGTTGGAGAGGACGTGCCGGTGTACATTACATTGGTCTTAAATTCCTGAACACTGCAATGATTGGGAAAGACATAGTGTGGAAGAGATTTCCATATTCGCGTAGTACGGCTAAAGAACGATTCTCTATACTTGGGCGAACGTCCGAAATTAGGCTCGAGGATAAACTGATGGGCATTTCTGGAAGCGCGGGTATCACGGTTGAATTGTTTAAGGGTAAAATGCAACTGGCTGTAGAAGTAACGGTAAAATAAGGAGAGGCACGCATTACGACGAAGTTCCAATGAAGTGAATGAGTTAGTGATGTCTCTGTCACCAATCATTCTTACTTCTCTTTTTACTTGCGACATATAAAAGATATTACGATGATAGAGAAGTCGAAAAAAGTGGGTCCGGCGATTCCGTCTGTCTGTCTGTCGGAAAGCTTACAGGCATCTACAGGCTTAACTACTGGTCCGATTGACTTCAAATTTGAGAATTAGAGGTTTGGGCAAAAAGTCATATCCCAATTTTTTTTATTTTTGTTTTAAGATCAAAATTTACGATTTTTTTTGGCCAAAAACCAAAACTTTTTTTTTCACAAAAACGGCCCGAACGATTTTTTTTAAGCTTCCTAGAGTTTATGTTTTTTAAAAACATTTATGTGTTTTATGTTAAAAAAAAAAATTTTGTATTGCTCCAAAACGGTACCTCCCATAGAACCGTTTTTTTGTTATAAGATTTTCTCGAAAACTGAAAGTCCGATTAGCGTTAGTTTTTTTTCTAAAGTACGTATATATTGTTCAGATAATATTTTATTTTCAAAAAAATTTCAAATTTTTTTTTGGATTTTTAAAAAATATTTTTAACTTTTTTTTTCAAAATTATGTATCTCAAAAACAGATCAATTTTTAAAATCCAAATTGGAGTATAATATGTATACTTACATGGTCTTAAAATCTGCATACCCAAATTAATTTTAAGACATTTTTGAAAAATTTTATATATAAAAAATTAATTTAAAAAAAAAACGGCTTCGACGATTTAAAAAAAAAAATGTAATAAATCAAGAATAAGGTTTGAATTTGTTCGGCATTTAAATTTTTGGAATGAAATGTATTTACGAGGTACATTTCCAAATTTTATTTTTTGTTAATAAATTCTAATTGTTTTTATATATATATAGTTTTTTTGAGTTAAGTGTAAGCTGTAAGTAAGAGTGTAATCAGAATTGCTTAAAGTAATCATAAATATTTAGTTTTAGCATGCAGGAGCAAGTTCGTACGACCCAGTCGTGCACATTTTTTGTATTCCATCCAAGAGGCTTAAGAAAGTAGCTGGAGCATCAGCCCAGAGATATGAATTGTACTCAAGCTTTGGATAAGTCTTATAGATAATAGCCAGATAAGACAGGCAGAACAATTTCTTGCATCGTCTTAAGAAACCCAAACATCTTGCGCCATTTTTAGCGACATAGCGTATGTGCTCGGTCCACAAGAGGTGGTCAGTGATAAACATACCGAGAATCTCGAGATGTTGGGTTTCACTGATGCAGTGCCACTCATAGACAGTGACAAGAGGGGTATATCTCGCTTCAACGATACCAGACAGCATTGAGTTTTCGAAGCATTAAACTCTACACGGTTCTAAATTCCCCATTGAACAATGCCGTTTAAGTCAGAGTTTAATGAGCTTATCATATTTTGCCGTTGCAGTTCCACATCCGAAGAGGAGGGATGTGAATCTGGAAACGAATATGAGAAGCTTAGGGTACTACCGTCAGCGAAACAATTTATTGGATTGGAAGTAACAGACAAGAGATCATTAATAAAAATGGGAAAGAGGGTCAGAGACAAAACGAAGCCCTGGGGCACACCAGCATTTATGTTGTGGGTTTATACTTGAATCCGTCCAATACAACTTGTATTGAACGGTTCGAAAGAAAGTTTCTAATCCAACGAAGTAGGGATTCATCAATACCGAAAGCACGTATTTACTAATAAAGAGCAAGATGCCATGCTTTATCAAATGCCTTTGAAATATCTTACTTTCTCAAAAACGATGTAGAGAGCGAAAGCCGTACTGCGGGTCATTAGGTAGCTTTCGGTCTTCGAGAAATTTCTTGGGCTAATAGTTTATCAGCACTTTCATGACCTTAGAAAGCAGGGACGTAAGTGCAATTGGATGATAATTGGAGGGAGAAGACAATTCACTTTTTTTTGAGATTGGCTGGATAAGTGCTGTTTTTTAACTGCTCGGAACGAGCCCAGAAGAATAGGATAGATGGAAAAGCTAACGCATGGGTTCTGTCAACGTGGGAGAACATCTCTTCACAATAATAGCGGGGATACTATCCGGACCAGCGGATTTATGTTTGTTGAGATCCTGTAGGACTCTTGCTACAGCACGTGTGCGAAATAAGATTTGTCCCATGTAATCATTGACGTGCTCAAGAACTAGCGGAGTCATGACACTCTCTGGCAGCGATGACCAAAATTTCTTACTGCCTTTGGGATATTGCAGTATTTTTGCCTTAATTTTTGGTCATGTAAAAATTTGGTCCGCTGAATATGGGCATTGCAGGCCATCCTAACTTGTTTAAACTTGTTCCGGTTTTCCTCAGTTGGGTTGGCTCTAAAACACCGGAACTTTACTTCTTTTTCCCTGATAACCTCTTTACAGCTTGAATCAAACCATGACTTTTCCTTGGGTTTGATGCTTTTAACCCTATTCGGGATAAAAGTTTTCATTCCCAAAATAATCATAGTAATCATATCTGCGCTGGAGTCTACGTCACTATCGGGGAAGCATAGTGATCAGTTAAAGATCCGGCAAAAATTGTTGAGACCAGTTGGCTTTCTCGTATTGCCTCACAGTTCTCTTCGGAGCTCTTTCTCTAACTAGATTAGCTTGACACGAGAAATTTGCAGTAATTCAGCAAGGTCGGAATTATCACCTATTTGGGTTTCACTCAGTGCCAATACAGCTAGCCTGTTCGAAACAGTTCGCAGCAAGAAATTTAATTTTTAGCCCACAAATATTGCAATAATAGACTCTAAAATTATCAGTCATTACAAGAAAAAAAAATAAAATGACCAAACAGTGCCACTGTTAGTGTTATGCCTTAACGGCACCTGAAGTGTCATTGTCAATGAGCGTAGGCACAGAGGAATAGACGTAAGCCAGGAAGATGGGTTTAACGGTTAACGAGGGTAAGACCAAGTTAATGCTGTCAACAAGAAAGGACAACCAATATCGACGTCTTGGAGCAAACGTCAACATAGACAGATTTAACTTCGATGTAGTCAAGTCTACCTAGGATCCGCTATTAACTCATATGATGAAAACGCTTTCGGCTGCTTCGAAAGAAAAATTCTTCGAGTGATTTTTGGTCCTGTCTGCATAAATGGAGAATGGAAGATTCAATCAAGAATTGAACGAACTGTTCAGGGATACTCACCTAGCCAGAAAAGTTAGGGTTAGATGGTTGGGACATGTTGAGCGAATGGAAAACAATGCTCTGGCTCGTAGATTCTTCGATTCCAACCCAGAAGGATGTCGCAGAAGAAGAAGACCGCGGCTCAGGTGGAACACACAGGTGGTAGAGGACCTGAACCAACTTGGCGTGTGAAACTTGAGACAGCTAGCTAGGGACCAAGCTGGCTGGAGAAGTTTGTTGGATGAGGCCCTGATCCGACCTGGACTGTAGCGCTACCATAAGTAAGTAGGTAAGTAACTTGCGTAAGGAAGTCTTATAAAACCTTTACATTTTTTCGGTTACCAACAAACATCGTAAGGCTTCATTATATCCGACAAACTTGGTGCTATAGAGGATGGTCAATAGTGACTTGTTTAAGGGAGTCTTATGTCAGCCATACGATCTTACGATTCCACGAACAAAAAGCAAAAGGTTTTACGATACTTGTAACAAAAAACAATTGTACCAAATGGGTTGTTAAAATAGGGATGTCCAATGTTTCAATAAAATTCGCACAGGTCCAACATGTTCCAACCACAAGTCCATAACATCAATTCCCAATCACAGATACCCCCAAGGCAATCAACAAATCGTAAGCGCTACCAAAGGCCACCACCCTCAATAAATCGCCAATTTATCCAAAGAGTAAAAGTTGTTATACTCTCATAAAAAAATATATATAATCCGCAAAAATTGATCTATTACTTAATTCCCTTTTTCTAGTGCCAATCAAATCTCTAAAACCGCCAAAGCAACTCAACATTGTCCAAACCGAAACCCGTCCAATTGGCGTTTCATTTTTATTTGCACTCACTCCGGAATTATCTAGCCCGCTCCGGCCCTCCACCCTCAACTCATGGTCAGATTTAAACGATTTTCCAAATCATTTTATTCTCCCAATTATGATCAATTTAAATGGATTTCATAAATCTCTGGCGCACTGGGCCAAAAACTCCGAAATTGGTAGCATTATATCCCGTCGATTGTCATTGAGTCATTGCATCATATAAAACCAACAACAGTTAGCCATACAGTGTTGCTGGAAAATTTAATATTTTTGTGAATGGAATGGCATCGGGGCGATGGCTATGGCGACAGACGTGCCGTTCTTTTCGCGCTCATAATGAGGCTTCAAAATGATTTTGGCTGGTATAGCTGCTGCTCGCTATATTGACAGACACTCAGTACACACAGAACTTTGTAAACTCGAAGCATGTGCCTGCAATATCCACAAGTGGTCACTTGAGGAGTAGTATTTGTGCGCAGCACTTCTGCACTCGTTCCTTGGACAACTTTTGGGCTGGGTATTGGTGTCGATGTCGCTGTCGGTCGGAGTAGTGGCCAGGCCAGTACCCAAAATACGGGTCTAACTGACGGAAAAGTGTTTCTCAAATCTCGGACATTGACTCATATATATTATTGGGAGTTGTGACGGTAGCACCAATGTTACCTATTCTAGTTACGATTTGATTCAATTTGTTCTACAGTGGAACAATACACATTTGGATACGATATTTGGAGTACCTTTCTATCCTTCCAAATTGCATATCCAACGCGACTTTGTGTCATAAAATAATCGCATCTTGGACCACTGTAAATGACAGTTGCTGCCCATGTGACTATATTAATTGGCATAAATGATCCAAAAAAGTTCACCTATCCAATGTCCGCGTCTCGCGACTTCAAATCCAAACGGCTACGACAACGACGATGACGTTAACAACAACGACTGGCATCGCGCACTTGGCCAGGTGCGGGTGTTACGATATCGCGCTGTGAAACAAGTTCGGCTGGTTATAACTTCCAGTTAACTTTAGTAAATGGGCGCACTGGTACTTAACTGCCCGCCACCGTGTTCTAATTTGTTGTTGCAATTTATGGGCAATAGTCATTTGGGTACATATATTTTTCTGTTGCATTGAGGTAGGACCCTTTTTGTTTTTTTGATATCAAGACTTGTGTCATTGTTGTTTGTGCAGTTGTTGTTTTTGTTGTCAGCAGCAGCGGTATCGGTAGCCAGAAACCAATTGAATTAGTCTTAGAAAAAGTCCCTACACAGAGAAGTGAGGAACGTCATCATTTTGACCATTGTCGCAGTTAAATAAACAAAGTAACCAACAAAATTGACCAAAGCAAAAGGTTTTTTGTATAAATTTTGGAGTTCCATTATCACAAATCCTTTAAGTACAAGCTCACGATCTTTGTAGTTTAAGCGCGAGTTATATTCTCTTGGGCCCATTCGGTGGGTGAGGAATGGAGTAATAAACTTTCCAGACGCGAATTAAATTCATTAGACGATCCAGGGAGCAGGGAAAAAGGGGTGGCAGTTGATTTGGTTGAATTGAAGTTGGGCGTTTTTTCTCCTGTATAGGGGAACCACAGGTGGAATAAAATAATTAATGCAAAAACAAAAATTGTCTAATGAACATTACGAGCATTGTTCGATTGGGCTTGGTCGATTTAGCGCAGCCAGCCGGACACAATAACAACATATCACCGAGACCGCGCATTGATTGTGCGGTTGTTGCCCACGAGGTGGTGCTAGTCATGATATGGACTAGTCGCACTTAGTCCGCGGTTAACTAGTTTACTGTAATGGCGATAGTAGTTTGTAGGCTATAAATTGTCGTGGTTACCGTCCCGGTTTGTCGATTGTCAGACATTTCGGTGTTGAATGAATTGATATTATTTTGTTTTTTAGAAAACTGTTTCGGTTGAGTTGAAATATTCATAAACAATAGATCTAAGCCTCTCTTTACGTTTGAAGCTGTTTGTAATTTGTTGGACTCTACAACCAAATCGATCAATAGATAAATTGCCAGAACGAGCCACAATTTTGCAATTCGTTAAAGTGTCAAATTTCATGTTTTTCTGCAAAAGGCTTACTTACTTACTAATTTAAGGTGGCGCAACAGTCCGGAGCCTCAACCAACAAACCTCTCCATCCAGCTCGTTGAGGTCGTCTTCAACTTGCGCGCGCCACCTGAACCTTGGTCTCCCTCTACTGCGCCTTCCCTCTGGGGTGGATTCGATGACCTTACAGGTCGGAGTATTGGTGTCCATCCGCTCCACGTGACCAAGCCATCTGACTCTTTGGACTCTTACTCTTTTAGCTAGGTCAGTGTCGCTGTACAGCCCGTACAGTTCGTCGTTAAATCTTCTCCTCCATTCGCCGTTTATGCAGATTAGATCTTCTTTTCTTTTCTCTCGAACCCGCCTAGGGTGCTCTCATCCGTTGCTGACAGGGTTCGTGCTTCTGCACTAGCAGGACGGGGATGATGAGGGTCTTATAGAGCGTCACCTTAAAGTTGTTCGAGAAGGGGGTTCTTAGCCCGAAGATCTCGGCGCTGTTGTCGTAGTCCGTGTTGATAGCGGAAATTATATGCGTCTGTCGTGACGTTTTGTTCAAGACGTCGATGTTATCCAGCCACTGTCTGAATACTAGCAAAAAACACCGTTGACATCACTCTGCGTTCTCTCAATGATATCAATGTCATCAGCAAACGCGAGTAGTTGCACAGATTTCTGGAAGATAGTGCCTCTAGTGTTGATGTGGGAATTCTGCACTATTCGTTCCAATATGACAGTGCATAACCTTGTCTTAAGCCTCTTTTGACATCCAAGGTGTCGGTTAGGTCGTTACCGATTTTAATGGAGCAGCGAGAGTTCTCCATTTTCAGCCTACTCAGACGAATAAGTTTTATAGTTATGCCAAAACTGGACATGGCTTTATACAGTTCTTCTCCATAGATGCTGTCATACGCGGCATTAACATCGATAAAAAGATGGTAGGTGTCGATTTGGAGTTCTTGATTGTTTTCCTGCCGTAATGTGAATATTTGATCGTTGATGGACTTTCATGGTCTTAAGCCACACTGGTATGGACCTATCATCTATTGACCAACGGCTTCAGGTGTTGACATAGTGCTGCAGAAAAGATCTTATAGGCGATGTTTAGGAGGCTGATGCCTCTGTAGTTGGTTTAGTATAGAGGGTCTCCTTTCTTCAGGATCGGGCAAACAATGCTGAGGTTGCATTCATCGGGCATGCTCTCTCCCGACCATATTCTGCAGATGAGTTGGTGCATGCTCCTTACCAAGTCATCACCGGCTGCTTTGAAGAGTTCGGCAGAGATGCCATCAGCTCCCGCGGCTTTGTTGTTTTTCAGCTTAGATATTGCTATCTTCACTTCTTCAAGGTCGGGTATACGGAAATCTTGGCTTGCGTCATCTTCATTGAGTGGTTCATTGCTTGACAGTGGAATTCAATTAGTCATCGCCGTTAAACAGTCTGCAGCATTGGTCCTTTCATATCCTCAGCATTGACTGTGACTCAACAACGATATTTCCCTGTTGGTCTTTACAAGGTGTCGACATATTTCTCTTCTGTGGGGGCGTGAGCGCATATAAGGCTTATGTTGTCGAATTTAGCCTTTATGCGGATTGTCGTGAGGCGCTTGTTGACGGCTCTGAAAGCTGCTCTGCGTATTGCTTAGCGTCATGCGGCACAGCTGGATCAGTTTGTTTGGGATCCCGAATTTAGACATTGCCATCATAAGCTCTTGGCGGTGGATGCTATCATAAGCAGCTTTGAAGTCGATTGTGGGTTTCGACTTGAAACTCGTTGGTCTTTTTCATGCCAATTATTGTGTTGCAGAACGGTTTAAGACGCTCACACAGAACGTTGGGTAGGATTTTGTATGCTTATATGTAGCTTATCGACCAGTCAGTTGGCATGTATTCTTCCTCCCACTCTTTGTTGATGACCTGGTGCATGCGGTTCATGAAAACACCTCCTCCATATTTAAAGAGTTCCGCCGGTATGCCATCCGACCCGGCGGACTTATTAGTTTTTAACTTTTGGATGGCTCTTCTTACTTCTTCTGCGCTGGGGGCTGGGACTGGGTCTTCATTGACTGGTCTTGTTACTCTGTCGTCATTAGCTCGCTCGACATTTTGTGCGTTTAGCAGCTGTTGGAAGTGCTTCTTGAAAACATCAACAATTCTCTGGGCTTCGATGTTCCGGCTCTGAAACCAGAAGCTAATTGCTCCGACCTTTTAAAGTAACGGCGGGTGTTGTTTATAGTCCGGGAATCTTCTAGATCTTTGAGCTGAGAAACTGTGGATGCTTTTTTTTCCTTCGCAGAGTCTTTTTCTCATTTCTCCTTTTTGTTCCATACTCTTCTCTTGCTGCTCTTTTTTTGCGTTGCAGCATCTTCAAACGTGCATTTTCCGTCTATCATTTCAATAACGCACACTCATCATCATACCACGGGTTCTTTTCCGAGGGCGGCTAGTAACCTATGGTTGTCTCGGCCCTATTTTTTATTATTTTGCGATATTGTTTCCACAAGGTTTTGGTATCTCTGGTGTTTGGAAGGACAGTGGAGAGTCGCTCATTATTCTGTCAACTCCCATTTTCATTTCATTGGCTACGTTAACAATAAAACTTTACCTGTTCCGGCCCTAAGTTCTGTTACATGTTTAAAGTTCAATAAAAATATTTCTCGTAAATATTTTACTATACAAAATTTATATCTCACATTAGTTAACAATTTAAGTTTTTCAAAAAAAGTTTCATACAAAATGACCGCCTTTAGCTCTTCCACAGGCTTCAGTAAGTTCTGGCCATAGTTCCTGAGCGGTACGTATAATTTTGATGGGCATGCCGCTGTTTTTATCGAAACTGCCTTTAGGCTGAACAAATTTCGGTGGAGAGTCCTGCAGGCCATGTACTCCAGCCGTGACCACTACAAGCTGTAAACCTGTGGATTTAGATCTGGACTTCCCGACATCCAATCCTCAGCAGCAATAAAATCCGGAATATTGCACCTAAGCTACTCTTGTGTCGCTTTGGACCGGAGCAGAGTCTTGTTAGAAGACCAATCTTTCACCGTTGAATAGAGAATGTGTTAAACCTTTATCAACACCCTCGAAACGATTTTCGTTTGCTCCTGTTTTAACACCGTTTTCGTAAAAATGCATTGATGTAACACCTTGATGAGAAACACCCGACCAAACTATTACAGAAGCAAGGTAGTGAACTTTTTTGGTCTTTTTAAATGATGTTGCATACACTTTATCATTTTGTTTGTTACAAATATTTACCAATTGCGAACCAACACTTCCCTAGTTGCAATGTCATAATATCCCTCCAGTGACTTTTCCATGCCACACCATTCTGCCAGCTACAAATCATCCTCCCACTCACTCCTGTCTAACTCATAAAAATGACAAATTCACCCAATTTACAAGAAACACACTACCATTCGCGGCGCGTCGCCATGTACAAACAGTCAACCAGGCGTGTTACGATCAGAAATCATCAACAGTAAACCGCAAAGCAATTCACTTGCATTTCAATGATTTATCCCACAAAAAAACGCTCTTGGCTCTTTCAATCGAAGCTCATTATCCCAGTTGAGAGTTTACTTGTTTTCAAAGTCTTCC
>CAKKXW010000002.1:65082904-65108326 GCA_920937365.1 Sphaerophoria rueppellii
GCAACTGGATTCACACCAGTACCAATTGAATTAGTGTCAGCCCTTATTCATCTTGGTTTGATTCTAGACTACTATTCAGGCAAAACACGGAACTGCACTCAACCCTCGTTTACCGAAAGAAGAGCCGTTGTCCGGTCACGGAAACTGCACTCAACCTTCATTCATCGAAAGAAGAGCCGTAACCGCGATTTGCGAACAGCAGCTGAGGCCAAACTCAGACAACCACAACCCCCGCGAAGGTCCATCCCACTAGTGAGGTGGCAAATCTTCACTACCCGCGGTACCCAATTGCCCCTGGGTGAGGGGTTGGTGTCACATTTTGGTTCTGTATAACCATTCGCTATACAGACATTGTTTCATTTTTGTGATATTTTGAGTTTTGCAGCTTTTATCAACTTGCAGATGAGTGACACCGCTCACCCTCTGTCAAGTATATCCACTTTGATTGAAGGGATGAACCAGCCAATCAAGAGATATACCCAACAGGGCGTCTAATTTCATTAACGTCTATCCACATTCGGTATTCGTTGATCGTATTTCCTCATTTAATATATCCTTAGATATATTATCTGCTAAGGATCGCATCAATCTTCATTATACGTCCTGTTTCAATCCGTCAATTCCATTAGACTAAAGCTGCCTACGTCCGCAGGTTCATGCCAATAAATTGACAAGAACCTCTCAGAGGCACCACTTGAAGGTGTAGGTCAGCACTTTCACTTACTGGGGAATATGTACTCGGAAACATGTTTCCTTTCTAAATTTCCAGGTCCATGATTTTACCTCCAGTGTAAGTTGACAATGGAAACTCACACTGTTTCATCATGATCGGAAAAACCTAACGGACGCATTTGATGTCAAAAAATGTTTTAGACAAGGCGATGCGCTGTCATGCGATTTCTTCAACATCATTCTTGAAAAGATTGTGCAACGCTCCAACGTCAACACCAGAGGCATAATCTTTCAAAAGTCCATCCAGCTACTAGGATACGCAGTCGGCATTGACATATTTGGAAGAACACAGCGTGCTGTCAGTGAAGTGTTCGTGAGTCTTGAGACGGAAGCCAGTAAGAAGGATCTAGCGGTTAACGAGAGCAAGACCAAGTTAATGCTGTCAACAAGAAAGGATCTACAATTTTACGCCGATTACTATTGCCATACAAAGACTTACATCTTATGCCAAAAAAAAAGACCCTAGATCTAAAGAGAATTTAAATCCAGGGTTGTGATAAATATGGAGTATGAACGAAAATAGCGAAGAAATTATCTACTGGAGAATGATTTAGTACGAAAACATTAACCAATTGTTTAAGCTTTTTTCATCCCGTTCAAGTGGTTATTGATTCTGATATCACCCTCGAAAACTAAATTCCGTTTAAATAGAAAACACGGGAGATATCACACTTACAAGGGAAAAAAACTGGGTTGTTATATTTTTAAACCATTTAAAATTAATAACTCGCTAACTATGGCATGCAATTTTAGTTTACTAGTCAACAATCAGCATATATCTTTGCCTGGAATGTTTTAGTTGGTAGTGTCAAGGGCTGTACTTAACTGCTTACCTATGGGATTTCTAAGGGATAAAGAAACAAAATTAAAGTAGGTAAGCTTAGACTTCTGTTTTAAAAAAAAATTGAATTTTAAATTGCCAAAAATACACGAGGAAACGTGTCAAATCCAAATCATATAAATCGGTTTTCACACCCGTCAAAATCCTTTTCCCTTGGCAATAACATCACGAAAAATACTTGTCTGTGCATCTAGCTCAATCAAAAACTCCAATAAACGTTGATTTTTACGTCAATTATGACCTCTTAAAGTTCAAAAACACCTTAAATAGCATCCCAAATTAAATTTAATTCGTTCTATGTACCCTTTCTCCAAAAACAGAAACACCACTTTACAAACAGAATCTGTCAATTCGAATGATGTAAGCCCATTTATGACAATATCTCTTCAAAAAACCAACCCATTCAGACATTCAAACGTGCTTAATAGGTTTTTACATCAATATACCAGTGGCGTGCGGCCAGACTGGAAAGAGAACGAGACAAAAGAGATAGAGAATCTTAAATTCGATTTAAAATAACAAAATGACGACAAGCTCAGCAATTCAGCATTCCATTTTGTCCATCAATACCGCGCATAAATTTACAATTTTATGTTTTGCCGTTGTTTTGGTGTTGTTTGGATTTTTTTTTTGCTGTCTAAAATTTTTGGGGGCTCGCTCCCCCATATCGAAAGTTTTGTTTTTTTTTTTTGTATTGACTTACGATTTATGCTGACAGAAATAATTGCCATCGCTTTTCGTGTCATCTCTGTTTCGCTTAATTGCCTCTGAACTGCTCCCCGTAGTCTTCTTAGGCTACAGAGAATGCTATGGGTACCTATGTGCAGCGTTTTCGTTCGGTCGCTCGGTCGAGAGAATCAATATATTGACGCTGAGCAACGCTTTTTCGACTAATACAATAAAATAACCTTCAAACAGGTGCCCCTCTCGAAGGCATGATGAGTGTTGGGCAATAATTATTTCCTCCCGACCAGCTCCGAAACGCTTGTTTTGAAAAGCGGTGCTGCCTCTAATGCGTCTTGGTGATGGAACGCTCTCATACACTAGCTACGGTGTGGTGATTTATACCAATTGGATTTCTTGAGGCGTTGGAACACTTGAAAACTATTTTTAAAAAGACCGCGTACCGGAGTCAAAGTCTTTTTTTCTTGGAAAATATTTTGTCACGTACTAAGTTTGCCGCCTGCTTGAGGTGTTTATTTGTTTTTTGGGGTCTTACTGGGGCGAAATTGTCATTTTTATTTTAGAGGGTGATCCCGAAATAGTGTATCGCTACTAAAGGACACTCTGTCGATACGTGCGTTTCAGTCTACGTGTGTTTTTGTTGTGAGCGTACACCTCACTTAATCTAGGTGACTCTATATACCGACTAGCAGCAGCGAAAAGATTAATTGATATCGAAAATTTTGGCAATTAATCTTACAGGCGTCTTGGCTTACTGCGAGACGCGTTCCCGGTCACCATCATATCATCAGCCAACATACTGCATTGTGGTTGTTTTTTGTTGTGCCTTGATGGATTTTATGGTGTCACTTAATGGTCTGCTTTTTTGGGATTACGAAGAAGCATTGCTTTTTGGAATAAATCTTCAGCGGTTTGCTGCTAGATGCAGCTGAGGATGGAGAAGTTTTATAGCAGCGATAGCGAGTGATCTGTATGAGCTTCTTAATTGGGCAATGCACCGACCCGTTTGAAAAACGTGCATCGTAACGTTTTATGCGAGTGATAATTTGTACAACTTGGCTTTTTGTTGATGCACCAGAGGTGGGTTTTTGTTGGTTCAGATGGAAAATTGTGTCTATATTTTGTTGTTGAGTTATTAATTGGTCGAGTAATTATATTCGATGTTTCCAAAGTGCCAAAGCAATTTTCATAACTTTTATTCCTCCACTTCTTCAATGGGACATTTGTTTTTGTATCTAGAGCTTGGAAGGAATTACTTTTGATCGTAAATAAAACTGAAAACAAATCGAAGACTTTTCCTTTTACAAAAACAAATTTAACGGTTTTTTAGCTCTGGTTGCTTAAAATGGAATATTCTATTCACATTTCGCCCTTTAAGATTATTTAGACGACGCCGTTGTTATTCTATGAAAATTGTCTTTTATTTATCTATTTGGTGGTTGGGTGTTGTACGATCTGGCGAGGCGTATGCTGTAGCTTTTCCTACACACCAAGTTCTTACTTTGCCTCCTCGTGGTAACCACCGGGTACTGGTTATATCTTTAGATATAACTTGCGAAACTTGTAAGCGTGAGTGCAAAACGGAGAAACAGAAGCACCTAATCAACGGCCCTCTTATGGTAACCAGACCCGGAACGACAACGGACTATGCATAAAGAGTTTGTACCTGGAATGTAAGAACACTCTACACTCCTGGTGCAACTCAGAAACTTGAATCTGTCCTCTCGCAGTATAAGGCAGACATTACTGCGATCCAGGAAATACGATGGATAGGATCGGGAATACTGAAAAAGAAAAAACTGCGACATTTATTACAGCTGTCATCAAAGAACGCATATATTTGGATGCGGATTCGTCGTGGCAAGTCGCCTTAGATCGAAAGTTCTGGATTTCAAGCCAATTAGTAATCGCCTGGTTGTAATCCTTATCAAGGTCACACTACAAAACGTCAGTATAATTATGTGCACACGCCCCTACCGATGATGCTGATAGAGATAGAGCCTACGGAGCCTGTCCAGAGTACGACGTCAAAATCGTAATCGGAGATTTCAATGCAAAAATCGGGAAGGAAGACATCTTTGTTGGATTAGTTGGAAAGCACAGCCTCCACGAAGTAACAACAGATAACGGCTTCCGCCTAATCGACTTTGCTGCAGCTCGTAATACGGTGATAAGTAGCACAAGGTTTCCAACACGAAAGATCAGCAACCAGGCGATCTCCGGATGGTGGAACCACCAACCAAATCAACTATGTGCTAATCGACACAAGGCACGCATATAACATCTTGAACGAGCGCACTCTCCGAAGAACAAATGTCGAATCTGACATCTTTCTGGTAGTGGCCAAGTTAAGAGCTCGACTATCAAACGAAAAATACACGTGCGGCCCCAAGAAAGAAGTTCAACATCGGTTGCCTTGGCACTCCGGATAATGCAAGAGTCTACAATGAACGCCTGAGTGAGCGAATCTCCATCGTCCTCCCAAATACCACAGATGTCAACACCTTGTTTTACCAATATTGCGAAATAATGAAAAATGTAGCCGACACCACCATAGGTTACTAGCCACCCCCGAAAAAGAGCCCGTGGTATGGTGATGAGTGCGCGTTATGAGAGAAATGAGAGACGGAAAATGCACGTTTGCAACTGCTGCAACGGAAAACAAGATCAGCAAGTGAAGAGTACCGAACAAAAAGGATAAATGAGATGAGAACCATGCGAAGGAGGCAAAGAGGATCCGCAGTTTCTCAGCTTAAGGATCTAGAAGAGTCTCGGGCCAAGAACAACACCCAGCGTTTCTTTAAAAGGTCAAAGCTTCTGGTTTCCGAGCCGGGACACAGGCTCATCGAAACAGTGAAGGAAACCTTGTCACCGAAGCACAGGGAATTCTAGAAGATTTCAAGCACGTCAGCTGGTGAATGCGCAAAATGTCGAGCGAGCTAATGAAAGAGAAGCAAGACCAGTCAATGAAGACCCAGTCCCAGCCCCCAGCGAAGAAGAGGTAGAAAAAGCCATCCAAAAGCTAAAAAATAACAAGTCCGCCGCCGGGTCGGATTGCATACCTGCGGAACTCTTTAAGTATGGAGGAGGTATTTTGATGAACCGCATGTACCAGGTCATCACCAAAGTGTGAGAGGAAGAATGCATGCCCACTGATTGGTCGATAAGCTCCATATGCCCCATCTACAAGAAAGGCGGACTTATTTCAGCAAAAACTACCGTGGCATATCCCTGCTTAATGTTGCATACAAAATCCTATCCAACGTGCTGCGTGAGCGTCTTATACCTTTCTGGGTTCAATACTCCTCACTCGAAAGACAAAGTGTCTGCTATACAAAACTTTGATATTACCAGTCCTTCTCTACGGCTGTCGCTAAATGTTGTACTATAAGTAAAAAAAAGGAATTGATAGATACTGGGCACTTTCGAAAGATAAATTCTTCGACAGATTCTCGGTCCGGTATGCGCCGATGGCGAATGGAGAAGACGGTTCAACTGAGAACTGTACGAGCTGTACCAAGATGTGGATGTAGTCCAGAAGGCCAAGAAAAGACGAATACATTGGCTCGGCCACATCAAGCGAATGGACGACAACGCTCCAGGCTCCAGCCAAGAAAGTCTTCTCATCCCAGCCCCCAGGTTCGAGACGGCAAGGAACACCGAACGTACGGTACAAGGACCAAGTGACTGCGGATGCCAGAGCGCTTGGTTTTGGTGACTGGAGATTGCATGCAAGGGACTTTTTACCATGGAAGGCTGCAGTATCTCAGGCTGAGATCTTTCATTGATTGTGAGCCGTATAAGTAAGTAAAAGTAAGTAAGTATTTGGTTGAAACAGATATGAAGGAATTTTTGAAAACATTTTTTTTTAAAATTGTAACTCCGATTTCATCGCTTGACGATCCATATACCGGGCCTTTTGAACTCTTCAATAATTCGTGAGAATTAAACGAAATTCAGTCACAGACAGGAAGTCCAGTGAACCTTTCCCCATAATCGTATTCACCTTCTCTTTATTCTTCAATATCTTCTCCATATTTACCGAAAATTACCCGTCTACTATCGGGATTATGAATGTGACCTGGAATTAATTGGCCCCCATTTATCATTAACTCGTTTTTTTCAGTTCTGAATTCAAAGTAAGTATACATAATGTTCCTCTTCGTATTCATTATTTAAAAAAAATCAATTTCCTCAGCCAAGTGTCTTCTTGTGAGTCATTGTCATTATCATAGCAATCCAGTTCCTGGGAAAAAAATGATCTTACACCTTTTTAAGTGTTCGAACCTTCCTGTACCGCAAAGACAACAGAACGGAACTATACAAAAATATATGAATATCCTTTTTCACATGACCAACTCCACTGGCTTCAGCAACTACTATTGTCACCGTACACGCACATCTCGGGAATTAGCATAATTTATTCGAAATTTCATTGCACCCAGGTTCAAAGACATTTCCATTTTCACTACTTGAATTTAATGAAACTGGACTAAATCTCACTCATCCGGTTGTTTTCAAGTGAGTAAAACGGTGACGATTGACGGAAATTCAAAATAACTATAACAACAATTGTGAAAGAGGGGTCTTTTGAAATCTTCTTCGATACTTCTCAACCAAACAAAGTGACAGGCTAGAGTAGTGTGAAACTTTGTGTATAGGTATTCATGATTTCGACCCTCTATGCAAATATTACATTTTATGATCGGTCTGATGTTGTTTCGAAAAAATGAGTAAGGTTAATGTAAATAGCAAGGTGTGTGAGTAGTGTTTAAGAGAGTCACCGATTCTAGACATAATTATGGGAGTTGAGAAAAAAAAATGTTGAATTTAACTACGCAATATGAAGTTTCAATTTTTGAGAGACTACTTGGCCCAGTCTTGTAGAATTTTTAGTTCTGAAAATTTGTATATTTGAACATTTTTCATATATGGCACGAATTTTCTCTTAACTTGATAAAATAACACTGCCTTAGTGGAAAGTCCTAATAGTTCTAGAACAATTTTTCAATTTCGGAGAATGCAAACACCAGTTCCGTATCCAGAAAAACTCCAGGGAACATAGCATTTGTAAACGTAGCTTTTTTCTTAAACGTATTGATTATAGCTTAACTGGCTCCCAATCCATTTTTATCTCAGCCTAAGACACGACAGTCTATTAAAGAAGAAAGTGTGACGTCGGATGGCTACAATCGCAAGAGATTGCCAGATCCTTTTCCGATCGAGTGTCAAGTAACCTCACGAAAAGTCCGCTACAGCCAGCATTGAGCATTGACATTGGCAGAATTGCCAGAAAGCCATTAGGGATGCTGCCTATGATGACCTGGATTTTACCTCGCAACCAAAACGAAACCGCTGCGCTGGTTTGATGAAAAATGCAGGCAAGGACATGCAGCCAAGCAAAAAGCAAGAGATCAGCTCGGAGCTCTACGAGCAGAAGAGGAGAGAAGAACACAAGCTTTTCAGAAAGAAAGAGAGAGCATGAAAAGTGATAGGTCGAGGATGTTGTGAGACTAAAAAACAGGAATCAACAAGATTTCCGGCTACCAGACCTTAAAGAAGTGAATATAGCAATACCTAACGTTAAAAACAACAAAGCCAACTGTGCTTATGGCATCATTGCCGAACTCTTCAAAGCAGCCGGTGATGAATTGGTAAGGAGCATGCACCAACTCATCTGCAGAATGTGGTCGAAAGAGAGCATGCCCTATGAATGGAACCTCAGCATTGTTTGCCCGATCCTGAAGAAAGGAGACTCTCTAAACTGCACCTACTTCAGAGGCATTAGCTTCGCAAACATCGCTTATAAAATGTTTTCCGAATTACTTTGTGAACACCTGAAGCCGTTTGTAAACAAAGTGTGGCTTTAATCGAGGAAAATCCACCACCGATCACATGTTCACATTACGGCAGATCCTGGAAAAAACTCAAGAACTCCAAATCGACACCTACCATCTTTTTATCGATTTGAAGGCCGCGTATGACAGCATCTATAGAGAAGAACTGTATAAAGCCATGTCCAGTTTGGGCTACCCTACAAAACTCATTCGTCTGAGCAGGCTGACAATGGAGAACACGCGCTGCTCTATTAATGTCGGAAACGACCTTACCAACGCCTTCTATGTCAAAAAAAAGTTTTAGACAAGGTGATGCACTTTCATGCGACTTTAACATCATATTGGAACGAATAGTGCAGAACTCCCACGTCAACACTAGAGACACTATCTTCCAGAAGTCTGTGCAACTACTCGCGTACCTACGCTGATGACATTGATATCGTTGGGAGAACGCAGCGTGATGTCAACAGGGCTTTTGCGAGTATACAGACAGAGGCTGAAAAAATGGGTTCAGCGGTGCAAAACAAAGTATATTCAGTAATCGAGAAAGGACACTCAACATCGTCGTCTTGGACAAAACGTCACGGTAGACGCATATAATTTCTTTGTATATCTTGACTCCTGTATCAACACGGACAACGACATCAGCGCCGAGATCAGACGAAGAATAACTCTCGCTAATCGCTGCTTCTTCGGGCTAAGAAGGCAATTGAGTAGTAGATAAAGCCCTCTCCCGAACAACTAAGGGGACGCTCTATAAGACCCTCATCATCCCCGTCCTGCTATAAGGTGCAGACGCATGGACCCTGTCATAAACGGATGAGAGCGGAAGATGTATGGTTCTGTCTGCTTAAACGGTGAATTAAGGAGAAGATTTAACGACGAACTGTACGGGCTGTACAGCGACACTAACCTAGCTAAGAGAGGACTCAGATGGGTTGGTCACGCGGAGAGGATGGACACCAATACTCCGGCCTGTAAAGTATTCGAATCCACCCCAGAGGGAAGGTGCAGTAGAGGAAGACCAAGGCTCAGGTGGCGAGCGTAAGTTGAAGACGACCTCAACCAACTCGGCGTGCGAAACTGGAGACAACTAGCTAGGGACCGTGCTGGCTGGAGAGGTTTGTTGTTTGAGGCCCAAGTCCACCCCGGACTGTAGCGCCACCTTAAGTAAGTAAGTAAGTAGTGGTTTTCGTGCTCCCTCCTGACTTAAATGACAGTGCATCTCCTTTGAATGTTTGAAATAAATCGGTTGAGCTAGTTTCCAAATGCGCATTGCACTCCTTTCTAAGTGTTGTAACGTCTCGCGGCACAGCTGGACTAGTTTGTTCGGGATCCCGAATTCAAACGTGCGTCGTCGCCATGGAAATGGACGGTGTGTTTGGACGTGCAATTCTGTGCCATTATCCTGGATTTGGCTCAGTATAAAAATTTAGTCTTTCGTTGTTGTGACTGGCCTTAAGCTACACTGGTAGATACGTGCCGATTATTAAGTTGCTGAGCTAAAACGCTCACACAGTCTGTTGGATAGGTTTTGGTTCAATATCCCTGCTATGCCTCGCCTATTTAATAAATGGGGCACGTGGTGGAGCTAATATAGACCAGTAAGCCTCAGTGGCATATGTGTTCTTCCTCCCACACTTTGTTGATAACCTGGTGTATGCGGATGATCAGAACATCGCCTGCTAAAGGGTCCACCATCTAACTTTTTTTTTTTCAACTAGTGCTTATTTCGTGAATGGTGACACTTTGCTTATGTATGATTTGACAGGGAATTAGTTTTGTCCTTCCGCTGAATGAATATGGTTTGAACAACGCTGGGAAATATCGCGACATTATTTTGAAAATCGGGGAAATAGAAATGTTGCAGAATGTGTGCGAAAATGGGGTACGAACTTTGGTAGAAGAGAAGCACCGTCAGCTCCGTATGTTCGTTAAATTGTGAAAAAAAGTGAAAGAAACTGGCATCCTCATCGGTAAACCAAAGCTTGTGAAGCCAAAAACAGTGCGCACACCCGAAAATATTGCTGCTGTGACAGATAGTGTGCGTGAAGCGCCATCAACATCAATTCATCGCCGTTATCTCAATTGAACATTTCGGAGACATCATTGAGACGAATTTTGCATCAACGCCTTGGTATGACGCCATACAAAGTCCAATTGGTTCAGGAGTTGAAACCAACTAACCGTCCAATGCGTTTTTCGCTTCGCTAAGTGGGCCTGCGATCGACTTAGAGAAGATGCCGATTTTGCCAAAAAAAATCATCTTTTCAGATGAAGTTCATTTTGATCTTGGCGGGTATGTAAACAAGCAAAATTGTCTCATTTGGGGCACAGAAAACCCGTGCGCATTATATTGAAAAGCCAATACACCCGAAACGAGTCACTATTTGGTGTGATTTTGGTCCAGAGGCATAAAGGGGGTAATTTTTCTTCAAAAAGGAGCAAGGAGTGGTCTTTACAGGAAATGGCGATCGTTATCGGGGTATGTTGATGTTGAACGAATTTTCGTTCACAAATGGAGAGGAGGATATTGGCAACATTTGGTTTCAATAGGACGGCGGCAGCGGTGCTACGTGCCACACAGCCGAAACTACACTCGACGTTTTGCGCCCTACTTTCCCCAAAAATCCACAAATTACTTAGTAGTTGAGAAAAGATGACCTGCAATATGCTAGACTCTTTTGACACAACGATCATCTCTCTCATGTTAAGAAACATTTTTGACCAAAAATTGATCTCAAAGAAAGAAAAACTTCGTCGAGCATGATTTTTCACATCCAACAAACCCTCACGCAAGAGTAACATCGTCCCCACTTACTTGTTTTCGACGTACAACAACTATCCAAGAGGAGGGTGAAGTTGATATTCTTGTCTGAATTTCAAAAAATCCCAACCCAGGTGGATTCCATTTCCCTCTCATGCGTGCAATCAAACGAAATAGAGAAGAACAAGAAAAACTATCAACGTCTTGTAAATCATAAGACACAAAATAATCGTTTATTAGGATTTCGTTTTCTATGTACTTTATGACGAATCTCCCGGCAAGGGGAACCGTGCGTAGTAACAACTCATAAAAAGGGTCTTCAAGAAATAAAAACACTTCTTCCAGGTGTTCCCAACAAGAGCACACATGAAAACAGGAAAGGTGTGCGCTGTTGTGAAGTGAGTTTTTTTTTTTTTTTTTTAATGTTCTTCCGAATCCGTTTTCGAAATGATGATATCCCCGAAAGCGAATAATCAGCAACAATTGTTTGGACAATTTTTGTCGAAGGGTGTCAAATTGATAGTAAGGTAAAGGAACCATCGTCGTCATTTCTCGAAAGAAGGTTATCTATGAGATATCGTTTGTTGAATGTCTTCCCGGCTAAGGAAAATCACTTCGACAAACCAACATATTTCGCCATTGATATGGTAAGTGACTATAGAACTGACGACAATGATGATAAAGATAATCAGATTGTGGGGGCAGATGTTTTTGAATTTTTGGCATGCGCGGGTTGCAAGACTACGTCTTTGTTTGGATATCGATTGGAATAAGGAACCTTACCTTTCAGCACGTGTGAGGGTTTGTGTCTGGTGTTTGGCGCCAAATTTGACAAAAAATGATATTGTTCTCTATTGAGTTGGATTCCACGTGCTATGCCAATTTTTATTTAAACTACACTCTGTGAGTATTTGAGACACATTCAATTTTCAACATCAGGTAGGTTGACATTTTGTGATACGGATTCGACACCGGGATGAGAATATCAGAAGATAGTCTGTTAGTGGATTTCAATTTCCCCCTCAACCTGAATCCAATTATCAGCAGGGATATTAATTGAAGGAGATGGGTCTCTTTTAGAAGTCGTTCTTTGGGATGAAGAGGAGGAACCTATTTTTGAGTTATGGAAGTATGGTTTTTTATGGCAGTCTCTGTAAAAATTTTATTTATATCTACTTCTGGGGGTAATTCTCCCCACAGCGAAGCAAACTAAAGAACGACGACATAAAATTAAAGTGCACGTAATTTTTTAATCTAAGGTGACACCTTTAAAATGGTACAAGATTGTTAAAAAATAGTTTATGTGTGGGAAAGACGAACGCGGAAGATTGAAAAAAAAAAAAAAGTTCTTGTGAAAAATAAAACACTCACGCTAAGGACGCTTCGAAGAATGCACCAATTCACTTAAAATGTGCATTGCTTAGGGCAAAACCTTGATTTGTTTGTTAACTGTCTAAACAATTTCAAGCCATTGTTCGGCTCTGAAAGAATCCATCTCATCATAATGCCTCGCCATAATTACGCCATCAAAAACTTTAATAAACCATCAAAATTGGCATCTGCAGAAACTCAAGGTGTTTACAATGTTTTGATGATCCTATAAATGCCACCACAACTTAAACAGCCTGCAGTCCGGTGGAATCAAACGATCTAGACCGCCCGTCAACCTTCAATTTTTGTCTATTTGATTTTTAAACTCACTCAGACCCACGTGCTTCAAAACAAAAAATTGAGACAATGGACCATAAATAAATAGACGAAAAATAATATCAGAACAAAGAGCTTTAAGTGACTTTGCCCGTCCAATCCGTTTGGTTTGCAATTTTTCTACTGAACGCGATTTTGATTTGATCAAAAAGATATCAGCACCCCCAATATTGGTTCAACACTTAAAAGCTTCCAAGCGCCACTTCTTTATGCCCAACAGATGTTAGAGGTTTCGGAGAAGAGCGGCGCGCGGGCGGTAGCAGCGTCACGGTGCAACAAATGCTTGATCAACTGCTCAGATACAATAATATGCACCAAGTGGCAAATCGGCAAACGAAATCGAAACCGAGTTTTAGTATAATTTTTTTAGGTTAAGTGCATTATGGCTGACAGAAGCCCTAGGGATATTATTGGGCGCTTTGCAATCGCGCAGACTGTATCTCTCTGGGATATTTCTAGTTTATATGCATTTGGCATGATATAATCTTTTTTTTTTTTTGGCAAAATCTCTTTGGAATTGTAATTGCAATTCGTTTGATTGCATTATGGACAATTTATTGCTCGGGAATTGGCCAATCATTGATTTCGAGGCGATCGCTTGTTTTAGTTTTTGACTTTTGAATCAATTGCGCATAAAAAAATGAAGATTGAAGGGGGCGTGTGCTGTATAGTGCTTTGGCACGATAATTGGAACAGGACCTAAGGGTGGTGTTTTGGGGGTTAATTTCTACTTTTAGGTGGGTTGGAAAGTAATAAAATATCAATAAGCCAGTCGCCAGCAACATGTGTCGGAGGGAGTTTAAGGTATCACAAATGAAGAGAATTGATGCAAGCTTGACATGCTGAATCTGTCAATGTAACGGTTAGTTTCGCACGCCAAAATGGTTCAGGACCTCTTCCATCTGTGTGCGCCACCTGAGTCGCGCTCTTCCTCTTCTGCGACATTCTTCCGGGTTGGATTTGAAGACTCTATGAGCCGCAACGCTCTACATGTCCCAACCATCTTAGTCGTTGGACCTTAACTTTTCTGGCTAGATCAGTGTCGCTGAACAATTCGTACAGTTCTTGGTTGAATTTCGTGTCCATTCTCTATTAATGCAGACAGCATCAAAAATCAATCGAAGAATTTTTCTCTCTAAGTAGCCCAAAGCGTTTTCATCGGATGTTGTCATGGTACATGTCTCTGCACCATACATAAGGTCCGGGACAATGAGGGTTTTGTAGAGCGTCATTAAAGTTGCTCGGGAGACGACTTTACTACTCAATTGCCTTCTAAGTCCAAAGAAGCAGCGATTGGCAATAGTGATTCTTCGTTTGATTTCAACACTGGTGTGTTTGTCTGAGTTAATAGCGGATCCTAGGTACCTCGAAGTTAAATCTGTCTATGTTGACGTTTGCTCCAAGACGTCGAAGTTGGTTGTCCTTTCTTGTTGTCAGCATTAACTTGGTCTTGCCCTCGTAAACCGCCAGACCCATCTTCCTGGAATCAGTCTCAAGACTCACAAACGCTCCACTGACATCACGCTGTGTTCTTCCAATTGTGTCAATGTCGTCTGAGTATCCTAGTAGCTGGACGGGCTTTTGGAATAATGTGCCTCTGGTGTTGACGTTGGAGCTTTGCACAATCTTTTATTTTTTTTGTCATCTTACATCTTGAAGATCGGGCATATGGGCTGAAGTTCCATTCGTGCGTCGGGCATGCTTTCCTCCGACCAAATTTTGCAGATGATCCTTACCAAATCATCTTCAGCTGCTTTGTACAATTCGGCGGCTAGCCCGTCTACTCCAGCGGCTCTGTTCGGCTTAAGTATAGACATCGTTCTCTTCACTTCTTCAAAGTCAGGTGGGTGGAATTGTTGTCCTGCTACACCCAAATTGAATGGTCCTGTATTGCTATCGGTATTTTGCTCGTCATCGCCATTAGGTATATTGCAGGAAAAGTGGTCTTTCCATATCCTCAGCAATGACTGTGGTTGCACCACGATGTTGCCCATGACTGTCTTTACAGGCTTCGGTTCGGGGTGTATAAGCCCTGGAGGTTTGTTTTACATTTTTGTAAAACTTTCGAACCTCATTCCTGTTGTGACATCCCTCAATCTTCTTCTTTTTTTTTCTCTCTTTGAAATTTGTGCTAATCTTTCCTTTTTTGCTGCTCGTGTCCTTTTTTGCAGCGCCGTTTTGTATGCCTCTTGTTTAGCTGCATGCACTCGCCGGCAATCATCGTCAAATCAGCATCTAGCAATCTCTTGCGATTGTAGCCGTTTGACGTTGAATTTCCTCCTAGCAATTTCGGGTGTTGGCCTTGATCGGGATATCCGCATTCGTATCTTGGCTACAACAAGGAAGTGGTCCGAGTCGATGTTGGCACCTCGGAATGTGTGGAAATCTTGCATGCTAGAGAAGTGTCGTGCGTCGATCGCAATGTGATCAATTTGGTTCACGGTTGATTGATCAGGAGATTTCCATGTCCCCTTGGGGATATCGAGATGTGGGAATCGCGTGCTTGCTACCATTACGTCTCGCCCCGCAGCGAAGTCGATTAGCCTCAATTCGTTATCTGAGGTGGTGTCGTGTAGGCTATGTCGTCCAATTATTCTACCACAAATTTCTTCTCTACCCAGCTTAGCATTAAAATCTCCAAGGACGATTTTAATGTCATAGCTAGGGCATTACTCATAGGTCTTGTCGAGGAGCTTGTAGAACCTGTCTTTGGTGTCTTCATCCTCTTCTTCGGTGGTGCCGTGAGCGCAAATGAGGCTGATGTTGATGAATTTAGCCTTGATACGGATTGCCGTGATGCGCTCGTTCACTGAGTTGAAACTCAAGACCTTCCTATTGAGTCGAGTTCCAACTATAAATCCACATCTAAATAGATGCTGATTTTGTTCCTGGTAGCAGTTGCCATAGTAGATACCACAGTTGTTCATTTTACGTATGGCCCGGACCATCCCATCGCATTTCTTGGATGGCAGTTATATCTGCTTTAGAACAGTCAAGGGCTTCCGCTAGTTGTTCGGCTGCACTTGGTCTGTTAAGGGATCTAACATTCCAAGTGCAAAACCGAAATTCGTTGTCCTTAAATCATTTGCGTGGGTCGTCATCATTAATTCCGTCCGTATCCGAGGCTTGTTGGTGTTTCGGAACTATAGTTTCTTTATGTGACCGGGCAGTCACCCCGACGCATGACCCCCAACCTGGAGGGCCAGGTCTTTAGTTTAACTCTAAGACGAACAGCCGGCCAAACCACTCCTTATAGGCCAAGTCTACGAATATGTCGTGGTAGCCCTATAAGGTGCTTACTAAGTAGTTCATCCTGACTGGAACTGTAGACGCCACCGTTGATTCCATCTTGGGAGTTCTTCTGCTGCCACTTGTTGAAAAGGACGCATACCTCCTCCTCCTCTCTCTCTCTCTTTGCTACCGCCAACAACTTTCCACTGGGGTTGGAACCCAATCTTCGGTTGAAGGTACTGGGCACCAGATGTTCACCACGTGGAGATGGAAAGTAGTATCTAGTTGATAGGTAGAGGTTTCTGTGGACGCTTGTATCCTCTTGAATTCACGTGTCTACCCTTCGAACAAAAAAAAAAACCCTATTTCCTTCATTTTTACTAAATTCATCTTATTATTATTGCTAAAAAACATAAATTCCAAACCAGTTTACTAACCTTATCTTATACTTAACTTACTAGGTCCAACAATGCATTTCAATGCATCGATGTCTAGCATGGCTAAGACTAACGTTTCGTTAAAGGAATATATTTTATTAATTTGTCCATTAATTATGATCACATTCACTTATACACTAATTCAAAACCTGTTAAAACTGCTGGTAGTCCAGCTCGTTCATTTAATACCTACTTTCCTTAAATCACCCACCCTTCTATTTAAAATTCCACTCCATCCTCAAGATCCCACAATTCGAAAAAAAAACTCTACCCCATTGGTTTCACGTATATATTTTCGCAAATTAAATTCAATAATACCCATACACAAGCATAAACAATCAATTTACTCCCTAACTGCACTCACAAAATTAAATCAATTAAAATGATTCCCTCTTATAAAGTTATTCCCATGACCTTCGAAATTCGTAAAAGTGAAATTCAAGTCCAATTGCGAAATCATCATCTGCATCATCGCCAGCAAGAAACCTATACCACCACAACTGCACCGACTGGATTAAAACCACGACGATGCATGTACGTAAGACCAGCAGAAAGGATCTTTAAAACTCATCTTAGAGTCCACTTTTGCAATAAAAAAAAAAAAAAACCAATTCATTATCGTGGGAATGAAACTCTCACTTTGCGCCAAGAGGATTCTCAGTTTATGCCTATTGTCGGAAGTTGGTTTATTTACCCACGCTAACGCACCCCGAATAAATAGGATCCTTCTATCGAACAACACACAAATATCGGAAGTTTCCAGTTTTCTATTAAAATTGTTCGAATGCGGGCTAGGACTCACCCTCCTCCATTGATTTCAAACTCGACCCGGGGTGGTGCGAAGCCCAACCAGCCAGAGAGTGGTAGTGGCGTTTTAATGCATTCAGATTGAATTTTGTACCTTCAATTTATCTTGTAATACAAGGGATGATCCTGCCTTGGGCTGTTTCACATACCTTTTGCGCCCGCAATGACACAAATCAGCTATTTGGATACGCATGACCATTGCACATTTGAGTGTTTGTAATTTACAGCCCAGACCCACTGCCACCAATATTTTTCGTTTATTTATTTTTTTTTTCTATTCTTCTTTCGAAACCTGAGATCCTTGCCATTGGGAATCATCATTAGCGACTACACGGAAGAAGGAACTCAAATCGTCATCATCTTCCACCCCAACCCATCAAGCAAACAAATTCGTTTAGGGTGGAAAACGTATGCTGCGTGTTTTCAGGTTTCAACCGAGCCTTGCGACTGTGACAAATGCATTTAAATATTTTTCATAAGTGCACGATTGTGTTATTGAATCATGATTAAGTTTGGCCATGTGGATTATGAATGCATCCCCAGGGCATGTTTTTGAACTAACCGTCTCTTCTAATGTGTCGGTGGAATGTGAAAAATTAAGGAACCGAACGAGTAACTTGATCCTGCGACTTTTGTACTTGCTTAGTAATTGAATCTTAAACACGCAAACATTCACAACTCATGAAAAAAAATGAATAGTAATATTCAAGTGACGTAATGTGTATTTGGATTTTTTTTTTCAAGTTTTGATTTTATTTGATTTAAATGAAAAATATTTTACCAGGTGCAGTTCTTGGTGTTTTGTTTCATAAGTGATATTTTAATGAACATAGCAGTGAGCATGTGATTGGCGGAAGACGGAAGACGGAAGACAGAAGACGGAAAGGGGATATTAACAATAATCATTCGTTATGGATATATACGGCTAGGGATTAATTTCAAAAATATTGTTATGGACTTTTTTAGATTTATTGCCTGAGGATGGCTATTCAAATGTTTTTTTTTTAAGGATGCGTTATTGTGAGCTTCAATTAACTCAGTTGTATATTGTTTCTTTTAGAAAAAATACTTGCGATGCAAAGAAATTATGAACATAAGTGAAACAACCTGCCTTCAAAATACGAAATCGAATATACGAAACTAAATTGCATTGAATGATGCATTCAAGACAAAGAGTATTGTTGAAGTAACTTCAGAGGAAAAAGACGGCCTTACGCATCAATTGAGAGAGGTTAAAAATTTGAGCAGACATCTCATAACAATGAACATATTTGCTATCTTTACCTTAACCTGGTACTAGTCTTTCAAGCGATTGGCAAACAAATTCCTGAAATAACATTAAATTAATTGACTGGAAACTCTTTTAATTGGTACATGTGAAGCAAATTGGCTGTTTTGGGCACTATGGTTTCTCGCGAAAATACAAATTTCTGTTTTTTTTGTCAGTCATATGCATGAGAATTAAGGAGAACGAATAAAAAAATTACGTGGCGGAGCGGCTTACGGTAACTACTACTATGAAGCTTAGAGCAATGCGATCGCGAAACTTGTTTTCGCAGAAGGGCCTCCCATGTTCGACAGGTCGAAGCGGAGTAGGCTGTTACTACTACTAATTACCCCACAACAAAGGTGTGTTCCCACCAAGGCACTCCCAACGAGGGACGGCAGCGAATGAATGTTTTTTTTTTTTTGAATAAACGGTGGCGTCTTCAGTTCCAGTTAGGCCGAACTGCTTTACGGGTTACTTCGAAGCCCAGGCAGTAAAAGGAGCGTATTTTCCGGTTCTTGCAATTGGATTCACATCAAGTGCCTGTTAATCTAGGTTCGGGGTTGTACGTCGGGGTGACTTCCCGACTACGTAGAAAAGCATTTAGTTGCCAAGCAACAACAGGGATTGGAAACGGACGGATACACTGATGACAACCAAAGCAAATATATTAAAGACAACGAATTTCGGATATGCACGTGGAATGTAAGGTGCCTTCCTCAAAATTGTTCAGCTCCTCCCGTACGCCGATGATATTGATATCATGGAGAGAACACAGGGTGATGTCAATGGCGCCTTTGTGAGAATTGAGACAAAAGCGGCAAAAATGGGTTTAGTGGTAAATGAGGGAAAAACAAAGTATATGCTGACTACGAAGAAGGACACCCAACACCGACGGCTCGGACAGAACGTCACAATAGACGCATACAAATTCGAGGTAGTAGAGGAGTTTGTCCTCCACTGCGCCTTATATACACGGGCAATAACACCAGCGACGAGACCAGACGAACGATAACTCTTGCTAATCGCTGTTTCTTTGGGCCAAGAAAGCAATTGAGTGGAAAAGCACTTTCTCGAGCAACTAAGGTAAGGTTGTACAACACACTCATCATCCCTGCTGTATGGTGCAGAAGCATGGACCTTGACAAAATGGGATGAAAATGCCTTAGGCTGTTTTGAGAGGAAAGTTCTTCGGGTCATCTTTGGTCCCGTGTGCATTGAATGGGAATGGCGAGGAAGATATAACAGCAAACTTTACGGGTTGTACAACGATATGGACTTAGCCAGAAGGGTCAAGGTCCAGAGACTCAGATGGCTCGGTCATTTAGAGCGGATGGACACCAATGCTCCGGCCCGGAAAGTGTTCGACACTATTCCCCAGAGACGTTCCTTTTCAAACGAATCTACTTGTTTTTTAAAGGAGGGATCGATTAACTGAATAAGAATCGCATAAAAAGGACACGGATATGTCTGAGGACATAAGACAAAATCTAAAAGAAAACAAATTTTTTATCAATTGAAAATTGACAAAAGAAACACGACATAAGTTTGTTTTGATTTATTTTTCTTGAAAAATGTTTGCTCAAAATAAATCTGAATTTTGAAAAAAATTTTGGTTTGTGTTCCGTAATACCAAAGAAATTTTTTGAAATTTAAACAAAAATAATGTGATTCTAAAGATCCTCGTCAAAAAAGAAGCAATAGGGAAGAGTGGGTATGAATGGGACCCAGGAAGAATAGGACACACGCATTTTGTCAATTCTTCATTTTTTTTTCTTTCCCTCAACAAAACAAGTCCTGTCTTAGAGACAAATCGCGGAGTAGATATCGAAAGAAAAGGTAATTTGTGCATAAAAAGTAAAATATCTGCGTAAACTTTGAGTGAACATTGTTTTTAATGTGTGAACTTGTTGTGCAAAAGAGTTAAATAATAAGATAGCATCACCATTTTTGAAGTGAATTTATCATTGTTTTATGCCACATTAAAAGTGGTATTGTAATTTACTATCAAACTTCGTACTGCCTCAAACATTAGACCTTTACTTAGGTACCCCGTTAAACAGCCTCTACCCACTACCGCATTATCCTACTACCCTCTATCCCGGTAGTCTTTTCCCGCTACCCAGCTTTCCACAATTTCTTCCCGCTACCCTATTACCCGCTATACCATTACCAGCTACAATGTTACCCACTCTACCCGGTATCCTTTGCCCGCTACCCACTACCCACAATCTGCTACTCGCTACATGCTACACTACACTGCTCCCCGCTATCCTGAATCCGTGCTACTCCCTAAGCCATTACCCGCTACCCTGCCCATATCTCATGAACAGCTCCCTCGATCTTGTAAAAAATACTTAAAACCCATCTACAGCACTACCAACATTCTCTTAAAATTAGGTACATAGGGAACTGTGGTAGGAGGGTAAAAATTTAGGAGTGAATGTATTTTTAGATTCTACAACATAAAAAAATAACAAAGAATACACAAAAAATATTTGGGTTAACCACCCTTAAGGATTAGATGTGTAAAAATTAGTTATTAGAATATACAAACGAACTTTCATCAAAATCAGTCAAGCCGTTTCGGAGGAGTATAAACACTTAAACTGTGACATAAGAATTTAATATAAAAGGTGATTTTTTAAGAGGTTTAGAACTTAAAAAAAAAATACAAAAAATTCGAAAAAATTAATGAAATATTTATTTGAATCGATAGTTTGAACCTTGCAATTTAATGTTTAAAGATAATTTCATGCAAATGTTGACCGCGGCTGCGTCTCAAGTAGCCCATCCGCTGAGTCCAATTTTGGCATACACTTTCACACATATCGGCCGGTATCTCACGAATGATTGCATGGATGTTGGCTTCCAGTGCGTCAATCGAAGCGGGCTTGTCCCTTTAGACAGTAGCCTTGACATACCCCCACAAAAAATAGTCTAATGGTGTCAAATCGCACGATCTAGGCGGCCAATTTACCGGCCTGAAACGTGAAATTAACTCTTCACCAAACTCGCCTCGCAATTGCGCCATTGTTTCGCGTGCTGTGTGGCATGTGGCATCGTCTTGTTGAAACCACATATCATGCAAGTCAAGAATTTCCATTTCGGGCAAAACAGAGTTTGTTATCATCGCTTTGTAGCGTTCACCATTGACAGTAACGCTGCGATTCGCACCATCTTTGAAGAAATATGGCCCAATAATGCCGCCGGCCCATAAACCGCACCAAACAGTGGCTTTTTCGGGATGCATTGGTAGCTGTTGCAATGCTTCTGGCTGATCTTCACTCCAAATGCGGCAATTTTGCTTATTTACGTACCCATTCAACCAAAAATGAGCCTCATCGCTGAACACAATTTTTCGATAAAAAAGCGGATCCTCGGCCAGCTTTCCAAGAGCCCATTCACCAAAAATTCGGCGTTGTGGTAGGTCGGCTGGCTTTAGTTCTTGCACCAGCTGTATCTTAAAAGGTTTTACGCCCAAATCCTTCCGAAAAATTTTCCACGTAGTGCTGTAACAAAGGCCTAACTGCTGGAAACGGCGCCGAATCGACATTTCGCGGTCTTCTGTCACACTAGCTGATACGGCCGCAATATTTTCTTCAGTACGTAAACGTGTTGGTGGTTTAATGTCCAACAAAGTAAATTTGGTGCGAAATTTGGTCACAAAATTCCGAATAGACTGCTCAGAAGGTCGAGAATGCCGACCATAAAATGGAAGCAGCGCGCGATGAACATTACGAACCGAGCACGAATTTTGATAGTAAAATTCAATAATTTGCAAGCGTTGTTCATTTGTAAGACGATCCATGGTTAAATTGCAAACCAAACTAAAGCTGTTTGACAGTGACACAAGGTACTAAAC
Source organism: Sphaerophoria rueppellii (assembly GCA_920937365.1). Classification (NCBI taxonomy): domain Eukaryota; kingdom Metazoa; phylum Arthropoda; class Insecta; order Diptera; family Syrphidae; genus Sphaerophoria; species Sphaerophoria rueppellii. The sequence continues at coordinate 65,105,080 of CAKKXW010000002.1, forward strand.
ACACGTCAAAACCAGTGTTGCCAAAACCAAACCAGCTAAAAAATCAAACGTTATTAGATAAAACGTCTCCTTGCTGGGGTACTTGGGGTTTTATTCGCTTCGAGAAAAAGATCTTCTTTGGAGTTGTTTAAGCTTAACAATGTCATGATAAGTTCTTTGTAATTAATATCTACCTCCAAAGCATAAGCTTCTTATGGCATACAGCTCTAGCTTCTGCAACTGCCATTTTTCAAATACTCGTTTTTCCTAGCCTTAATTGGGCTCATAGTCCTTTCATATAGGAGTTCGGTGGCTTAGAAGCTCATAATTGAGTAAATGAAAAGTTACAAAACCTCTCAGGGTTTCCCCTGTTTGTTCGGTATCGATGACGTTGAAATAATAAATCCTCAAAACCACAAACTCTTTCCACCTATTCGGAGTAGCTTTGAGGATGAAATTACTTTTCAAATTTATCTTTTTACAATCAGGGTTAAGCAGTCTGTGTTCCTGCATTAGAAAATACTAAACAGGGACTCTCTTTGATCGAAATAAAGTAATCGATGCCTTTCACATTAAATGAACCACGATGTCTTCTTTCGAGAGGAACGGAGAGATTTTTTCCCAGATAAGCTTTAAACGTTTTGAAGCGTCAAAAATTGCTGTCGAAAATCTTCTCTAGGTTCCATTCGAAACCCCATTTTAAAATTTTCCATTTTCCATTTCAAAACCAAAGCATTTTTTCCACTCTTCCAAGAGGTTTTTTTCATTTTTTTTTTTGCACAGAAACCACCATAGAAGACAACAGTATTATTCATGAAAATATCAAAAATATCTGTTGGGCAGTTTTTATGCCTATATAAAACGAACGGCGCTAGACTGGTGTCCATCCTCTCCACGTGACCAAACCATCTGAGTCTATGGACTTTCACTATTTTAGCTAGGTCAGTGTTACTGTACAGACCGTACAGTTCGTGGTTAAATCTTTTCCTCCATTCACCATTTAGGCATAGAAGACCATAGATCTCCCGTAGAACTTTGCTCGTCACCCGGCCTAGGGTGCTCTCATCCGTTTTTTATACTACTCAATTGCTTTCTTAACCCGAAGAAACAGCGAAGAGTTATTCTCCTACTGATCTCTGCGTGGCTGACGTCATTGTCCGTGTTGATAACAAAGCCAAGGAAGACAAAGTCCTTAACTACCTCGAAATTATATGCGTCTATCGTGATGTTTTGTCCAATATGTCGGTGTTGGGTGTCCTTTCTGGATGACAGCATAAACCTTGTTTTGCCCTCCTCGATCGCTAAACTCATTTTTTCAGCCTCTGTCTGTATACTCGCATAAGCACTGCTGTTGACATCCCGCTGCGTTCTCCCAATGATATCAATGTCATAAGCAAGTAGTTGCACAGACTTCTGGAAGGTAGTGCCTCTAGTTTTAACGCGTGAGACCTGCACAGACGAATGAGTTTTGTAGAAATGCCAAAACTGGACATGGTCATAGATGCTGTCATACGCGGCCTTAAAATTGATAAAAAGGTGGTAGGTGTCGATTTGAAGTTTCCTCGTCTTAGGCCACACTTTGTTGACAAACGGTTTCAGGCGTTCACAAAGTACTCCAGAACAGATCTTATATAGGTGATGTTTAGGAGGCTGATGCCTCTGTAGTTGGTGCAGTTTAGAGGGTCTATTTTCTTCAGGATCGGTCAAACAATGCTGAGGTTCCATTCATCGGGCATTCTCTCATTCGACCATATTCTGCAGATGAGTTGCTGCATGTTTCTTACTAAGTCACCGGCTGCTCTGAAGAGTTTGGCGGTGATGACTGCCGTCAGCTCTCGCGGCCTTGTTGTTTTTAAGCTTAGATATTGCTATCTTCACTTCTTCGTGGTCGATGACTTCATTGAATGATTCGTTCTGCCTGACACTGGAATTTGATTCTTCATTGCCGTTGTACAGTCTGCAGAAATAGTCCTTCCATATCCTAAGTATTGACTTTAACCCTACAACGATATTTCCCTGTTGGTCCTTCAGGCTTCAGTTCGTGGTCGGTAAGCTTGAGTCATTAGTTTTACCTGTTGGTAAAACAACCGAACCTCATTCCTGTATTCCTGTTTTTTCGTCCCTCAACATCCTCGATCGATAGATTTTCTTTCTGAAAAGCTTGTGTTCTTCTCTCCTCTTCTCACACTCCCGTAGAGCTATTTTATATGCTTCTTGCTTGGCTGCATGTACCTGCCTGCATTGTTCATTAAACCAGGGGTTTCGTGTTGGTGGCCACGTGATACCCAGCACATCAGAGGCTGCATCTCTAATGGCTTGCTGGCAATTCTGCCACTGGTTCTCAAAACCCGATGCTGGCTGTAGCTGACCTCTTATGAGGTTACTTGGCACTCGATCGGATAATGACCTGGCGATCTCTTGCGATTGTAGCATTTCCTGTTTTTGGCTTTGGTCAAGATATCCGCTGCATGGATATAACGAGTTAGTGGTCCGAGTCGATGATGGCCCCTCCGAAGGTTCGGACATCAATAATGCTTGAAGAGTGGCTTGCGTCGATCGCAATATGGTCAATCTGGTTGACAGTTGATTGGTCTGAAGACCTCCAGGTCCTCTCGACCAATTCAAAATAAACTTTCTTACTAGGGCATTAAAAACGAAGTGATAATTAATACGAATTGAGACTTGAAATCTGATTTTGTATTGCTCTCATATTCAAACAGCAATCCCGTCATTAAAAACCGAATTCTAGTTCTCATTCCAATGACCATTCTAATCGTTCTTTAAATCAACACTTCAAGCGTTCACTCCAGCCCCTTCGACTTGCCTCTCGGTGCAACAGGTCTCTCCCGTAACAAGCAATAATAAATTAATTCTCATGTACCAAACCGATAAGTTGGAATAAGCGTTCTGGTAAACAGCGGTCAATGCGCCGCCATAAACCAAAAATTTATTTTCGCTTACACAACGGTATAACAAGATTTTCCACAAAAAACAAATTAAATTATCTACGAGTTTGAAAAAGGGTAGATAAACCTCCGAAAGAAATAACACGGTAAAGCACCAAATAACCCCCGCTTGCCAAAAGAAAACCTAGGCAAATCGAACTAAACTGCAAGAACTAGGAAACAAGATCCAATCGTCGTTAAGTGGAACGCGACGCGGCGGTGGATGGTGCGCCGGATCGATAAGACCTCAGGTGAAACGAAATTAAATATTCGTGATTGGATGATCATCGCTTGATAACAGCAGCAGCCGCAGCCACACACAT
>CAKKXW010000002.1:65109264-65126047 GCA_920937365.1 Sphaerophoria rueppellii
TCAGGGGTGAAACTAGAGTATGGAGTTATTGTGTTTCACCAAAATCGCGACCACGTGATAGGAAAGCCGTAGCTGGAGATGTGATCACGGTGGAATCAATTCAAACAGAGGACAAGATTTACAAGATATCGTTCAGGCTAAGGGTGTACGTTAACTTTTTTTTTTTTTTTTTGTATATTCTGAATTGTCGCGACCAGAAGTCGCCAGGGTTCAGAAGATTTATGCGGAATGTTCAAATTGCATGGGAAAATTATTTGCCAAAGATTTTTTTCTAAACAAACAAATTGGAGCTGCAGGTCCCTAGAAAATAGATTGCTCGGAATTATCATCGCTAGAGGAATTCAATTTGTTTGTTTTGAACACGTTTTTTTTTCAATTGCATGTGGGAATCGGACTTGCTATAGAACATTTAGAACAGGAGACAAACTTAACTAAGGTGGCACTAGTGTAGAGGTCGATGCCGAAAGGATAGTGCACCAGCGCTAAAACCACTTTGTGTTATTGAGGTATGAGATCAAAGTGGGGACTGTTTCTTTTTCATCCTGGTTCCCACAGCTACGGCAGAAAGAGTTATGTGGTATACCCAATTTTGCCTCATGCTCCCCTACAGGCCAATGCCCTGTGCAGGTAGCGACAATCCTGGCAATGTCATGCTTTGGGTTGAAAATTAAATTGGTTGATTTTGATTCGTTATAGGGGGGCCATATTTTCCTAGATATAACGCAACTCGTTAAACTATTCCACTTATGACTTGCTTCTAATGTGTATTTCGTCAGGATAAAGTCCTTCACAACTCGAAGAGGAGTATAAACTCTCGCTGCCAGTGAGTTCTGAAGGGCTGATCCTTGCTTAGCTAGCTCATCTGCCTTCTCATTTCCCTCATAGTTCCTATGACCTTGTATCCAGATTATAGTGCCACTCATATCAAGATCTTTGAGGGCCTCTCTGCATTGCTGGACCAGTTAAAAGGATGATAAAGCTGAAACGATGGCTTTAGTAGCTGCCTGACTGCCTGTTAGTATAGCTACATTTTGTGTCGGATATTTTTAAGGGCTATACAAGCTTCGCTTATCGCTAACAATTCTGCCAGGAATACACTGGCAAAATAGGGAATAAGTCTTTAGGATTTTGAAATCTTAAGAAATTCACAGAAGACATCGCATTCCATCTTTGAACCATCTTCCTCCAGGTAGATTCTTGACGGGAGCAAGACTCTAAACTTCTTTGAGGTGTTTAGGGTAAGGATGCAGTAATCGGTGGTTGTGGATAGGATATCTGATGGTATCAGGCTTGTTTGGTTGCAGTGCCCGCGTGATCTAGTTTTCCAGCAGCCTATTTCTTAGAGTCTCAAGGTATTAGAGGACACCTTGATGACGTTAAGTGCATCCGTTGGACAGGACGATTGCCCCCGATATCCCTACGAAAGCATTTCTCTGCACCTTTGTAAGCTTGTTTACTATGTAAGCTTTGCTGGAGAGTATAGGCCACCAAACAATGGAACCATAAACAAGTATCAGTCGTACAACCGCTGTGTATGTCTATTTTATCATTTTTGACTGGAGGACCCACTTTTTGCCTTTCTCACCCGTTCTTCAATGTTAAGCTCCCCAATTTAATTTGGAGTCTAGTATAACGCCCAGATATTTAGTATTGGAAGACAATGATAGTGTTGTTTGTCCGTTTAACCGAGGTAGAGTGATAGGTGGTACCTTGGTTTTGGTGGTCAAAAGCATCAACTCGGTTTTGCTAGTCCACAGCGCACAGCCGACGAAAAGGCATGAAAGAGGAAACAGTACACCTCCTTGGGGTGTTCCTCTGCTAGCATATTTGGTACATGTTGAATATCCTTACTTTGACTGAATCCTTCTATTACTAAACATGGATTTTATCCATCGACTAATGTAGTTCTCAACACCGTAGTCTGCAAGTGATTTTGCGATGGATTCAGTTAGGACATTGTTGAAAGCTCCTTCTACGTCTAAGAGGTAGAGTGATAGGTGGTACCTTGGTTTTGGTGGTCAAAAGCATCAACTCGGTTTTGCTAGTCCACAGCGCACAGCCGACGAAAAGGCATGAAAGAGGAAACAGTACACCTCCTTGGGGTGTTCCTCTGCTAGCATATTTGGTACATGTTGAATATCCTTACTTTGACTGAATCCTTCTATTACTAAACATGGATTTTATCCATCGACTAATGTAGTTCTCAACACCGTAGTCTGCAAGTGATTTTGCGATGGATTCAATTAGGACATTGTTGAAAGCTCCTTCTACGTCTAAGAAGGTAGCTAGGGTATATTCCTTGAAATGAATCGTGTTTTCTATCGTTCTCACTACCTCATGGAGAGCAGTCTCTGTAGACCTATACCCCTCATATGGGCATGTAGCGAGTTAGATAGGGGACAACTACTCAGAATACTCCTTATGTGAGATTCTACGATGCTCTCCAGGATTTTAAGAAGAAAGGAAGTAAGTCCTACGGGTCGGTTATCTATGGCAGATTCATGCCCTCTTTTACCTATTTTTGGTAAGAAAACCACTCTTACCTCTCCCCAAGACAAAGGGGCATGGTTTAGTAAGAAGCAACCTTTAAAGATGTAGTGTCCGTAGCTTGGTGGTTAGGTGCGTTGGCTGCTAAGCAGAACGTCGTGGGTTCGAGTCCTACTCGTGTCCATAGTTTTTATTTCATCTTTCACGTGCACTGCCTCTTTCGAAGAACTGACAAAACTTCCAAGATTATTATCTGTCATAAACTTTCTCAACTTTGCCGTTCGAAATCGGCGTTAAATTGTAGGTCCCCTCAATTCTTCTCACGCACCTAGAGAATTGTTGATGAGAGTAAGCCACTTAGGCCTTGGCTCTTCAAGAGCTGTCGTGCCACTCTATATTAATTTCATTTTTTTATTTTAACCTTTAAAGATCCTCTCCAGCCGTGGAAGAACTAGTTCAAGCTGATTCGGAGGCATTATAGGCAGTATTCCATCAGGGCCTTGAGATTAGTATGGCGAGAAAGTTTTAATAGGCCAGACTAAATTTTCTCTTGTTATAAGGGCGTTAACATGCTCTATGGAGGTTGACACGTTGTAGGTCATATTTGAATCGAGTGGTCCTTCTTCGCAACCTGGAAAGTGTACATGCATTAGTAACTCTAATGTCTCCATTGGAGATGCTGTCCAGCTTCCATCTGCTTTTTTACGAAAGGAGGGGATCGAATGTTCCTTCGATAGAACCCTGCTGAGCCTAGCCGGATCTTTGATATCTTCGATGGACTGACAGTTCTCTTGTCATCCTTGTTTTTTGGCTTGGGCTATAGACTGCTTGTATAATCTCAAGCAGTCTTTGTAAGGTTGATAGAATTTATGCTTGTTGCAGATATTAAAAATATTTCTTGCGTTTTCCTCAGATTAGATAAGTCATCATTCGATCAGGGTGGAAAGGTTTTCTTACTTTATCTTATCGGACGAGATACCTTAAAGGCGATGTTTATAGAGTTAATTACGTTTGAAATCTCTAATTCAAGATCTGCAACCGAGTCGAAACTCGAGTTCGGTTTATTGCTCAACTTTGAGCTAAAGGTCTGACTAAATTTCTTCCAGTCAATTCTTCTGGGATTTCTATAAGGGAAAGGAGATTTTATTTCAAATTAAAGATCAAATAGAATCCGTCTATGATCAGAAAAGGAATTAAGAAGAGATACTCTCCAATTTTCGATGGAGAGGTTTCCATAAATATTGACAAATATAACGTCTAAAACATCTTCCCACCCTTCTGAGTTGTCCGTATTCGGAAAAACAAAAGCAGCTTCTGGTAACAAGTTAATTATCGTACCTGATCCACCTATAAGACTTTGCTCTCGCTTAAAGACATCCTTTTCTTTTCAGTGGCCCGGGCCATTTCGTTGCTGTAGAAATAAATAAACCCCCACCCGCTAATCATGTCCACAAATCATTTGACTTTATTTATCAAGAAAGGCACAAGAATAAATATGTGCCTCCAACATGGACCACCAACTTTTCAACAATATGATGCCATCCACACACGGAAGCATCATTCTCTACTCCAGAAATCTCTGTCATCCCCCACTTCCCAACTGTCAGATTTCAGCGGCACAAGTCTCATGTCATCGTTGCACGTACTTGTCGTTGTCATCATCATCGTCGCATAAGCCGAGTGAAATCCAACAGCATGGCCTTAATCCTTCCGAGTGGATTTCACATTGCCAAGCTGCATGTGTCCACTTCATGCATCCTCTATATGATCCAGTCTGACGACAGCACATAAAGCGCCATCGATCCCCAGAGTGCATTCTTAAAATGTCCAATGTGAGAGGTGGACCCCCATCATTTCGAATTAAGATCACAAATTCATAAAAAAAGACGTTCTGGTCTTAGCTGTTGTATCTCTTCGCACAATTTTTATGGCATGGAAATTCGATAGCGAACCCAAAACATACACACAAACTAATCAGAGCCAAGTATACACCACTAATAATAATTATTAGATCCGATATCTATGATGTCGGTTTTTGTTTTCAACTTAAACAGGTCGTTTGTTGGTTTTTGTTCTATGCCAAAAGCGACGACTTAGTTTGCAAAAAAAAAAGGATTCGCGTTTTAATAGAACAGCCTTAGGTACGACAAGTCTTTCCCTCAGTCTCAAAACCGAACCTATTATTCGTATCTCCTATATCGGGAACTGAAGCTTAGTAGATGGATCAGATTTAGTTGCGATTTGGTTTGGTTGTCTTGTCTGCCGGCATTTAATACACTTTGTCACGATATCTCATCGGTTGATGGTGGTGTGGTGACTTCGACTTTGTTCAAGTTCTCTTTGTAGATCGATCTGGATCGCGCTGCTAGTGCTTTGCGGTGCCCATTGACCCGAATTTTGTGTTTGATTTGCCTTCCCATATTAAAAACGAATAATGTCGCATTAGCTTTGCAACATGCAACATTGACTTGAGACTCGTAACAACTTTTCTTCAAACCGGAAAAAATTTAATCCAGAGCACAATTTGAACAGAAATTATTTTATTTTTTGTATGTTAAATGGCAGCTAAGGAAGGAATCCAGGTGGCTGAGACGGGTGGGTGGATGGGGGTGTCACAAGCAGATTAGTCAAATGGGGAATCAGCGGCAGTGGCAGAAACAGGCGGAATTTCACCATCATCAGGCGGAAAAGTCGACCCACAAGACCGACCCACTTGTTACCCTCGTTTCTTTCTTTTTTTTTTCTTTCATCCACATGGTGTCCATACCGCATGCTCTGCCCGTTCATGCAGTGCAAATCGAGATGAAATGGTAATTGCATGGGACAAGTAGATGTCGCCCTCTTGCCGGTTGCAAGTAGTGCAACTATCTACTGTTGCGCTGCTGGTTGCTGTTGTGTTGCTGGCTGCTTCAGGAGAAATGATCACGATTGGAGTTTGAAAGGAACATAATCGGGTTTTGATCTCATCCAAAATCGAAGTAAAGATATTTGCAATAATATTTTTTTTTTTAATAAAAGATTGGACCTTTCGAAGAGGTCAAGTTTTGTATTGGTTGTTGTCTTGTGATACAGTTTTGTTAAATAAATAATTTTCAATTTAATGTAATGTTTTGGTTGATCGTGAAAACGGTTTCTGTTGTTAGAGAAAATCAAAAAGGAGATTTTGGGTCGACGGATAAGTCTACCAAATACCAATCTCCACGATTAAATGGTGAACATTGGCAGGATAAGGATTGTCACATGTTTCTTCTTTCAATAACAAATCTTCTTGTTTTGAAAGCAAAACCGCAAAATTAGTTACGTTAATTTGCATTAATCAATTCTCATTCCCACCACCGCCATCCACCCCTAAATTTCATCCTGATCTAATTTCAGTTAAATTAAAAAAGAAACACAAGAAACTTTCCCACCGAACCGCCACTTCGCGGCCCTCATAATCCCTTTTGTCCTTGAAGAGCAAAAATAATGAAGAGAATAAAACATTTCCAAACAACAATCAAATATCATTTCTGTTCCCACAATTGTCAAATCAAAATAATAAACTACTGCAAGTGACATCTAGCATATTACTTTTTCTGTAGTATCAAACGACCAACCAACGGCAGTGGCGGCCGTCGCTTCGGTCGCTCGACCCACGATAAGTTTCACACACAATCAAATTCAACAAGGATTGATCCTAAAAGCCTTAAGCCTTCGTTCTGGAACCGTTGGTGGTGCGGTGCGGTGCCGTGTTGTTGGTTGAAAAAAAAAAACCAGTAAATTAAATTACAGACGAAGAATCGAATTGAATTACAACGGGCGGCGCGCTTCACAAAAATGATCAAAATCACCATTCACCACTTTTTTGTTGTTTTGTTTTCCTACCCTTATTCTGACTTTTTCCATATTATGCATTCAATTTGGGTGCAGCTTAGGAAAAAAAAACGCTCATCAGGTCAGCAAGCGGAACAGCAGTCAACCACTTGCTAAATGCACCCTTTTAGCTTAAATTAAAAGGTTGCAATCGCGGCGCTCATCATGACAACATGTCAAATTCACTCACTAAGGGATGATTTCTATTTTGTGTCCACCCTCATTATTACAGTTCGTTAATTTAATGCAGGACACGTGACCCACACCAACTATAATATGTGGTGTTGCAAGTCAGCGTATGCTCGGTGACATCAGATGATGCGTGCACTGAGCGCACTCGTACTTTCATCATTTCCGCTATGCGATGGATGGACGCGACGATGACGACGACCGACGACGACGTGTGTTTCCAAATCGACTGATCATAATTTACGGGTTCTGGAAGTAGCTTTTTTCTTTCTTTCATTCTTCGTGGATCAAAGGGCTTGGCGAGAAGTCAAGTACTTTGATAGGGTGACAAGATTATTGAATTTGAAGAAAACGATGAAGAAGATTCTCAGTTTGGATTCTTAAGAACAAAATAAATCATTGCCGATGGACCATCGTCATAGGGGTAGAAAAGAGACATAACAAGAAGGACACACACACACACGACACAGCTGCATCTGTTGTTTGGCTTGATGACCGTTGACTTCTCCACAATTTTTAGAAAAGTAAACACGGACGCTCATGAAGGTATTCCCTATTTAAGGACATTGTGTCTGGACAGATGAAACATCAGTAACAAAAGTCGGGCACGCTGCCATAACCGATGGTTTTTTGACGACGGAGAAAAATTGAAAAAGGAGTGATCGACCATCAAGGGGTCTGCCTTTTTAAATGTTTGCTTTTGGTAATTGCTATTTGGGGAAGAGAGAAGAATTTCTTGTGATATTTGTGTGCCTTCTCGACTTCTTGTGCAATACGATACTTCGTTATATTTGCTTGTAGGAAAAATTAATGAACAACTGGCAACGAGTACATCCTTTCACCTGCAGTTTCTACAGTAGCAAACATATTCATTTCAACGGCTTGAATAAGAGTTAGATTGAAAGGGGAATGGGGAGGGGAACCTAAAGTTAGTAAAGATAAGACAGTCATGCGTTAAGTTTACAAAGATTCATTAAATCTGTGAGTCAGATCAACAATCAGCAGAGAACTGCGGAAATAGAGACTATTTTCATAAATTCGACTATAAAATGAGATTCTTCAATAATCATGCGATTGTTTTCAGCAAACGTCCTTCAAGGCGTAGTGTCCGTAGCTTAGTGGTAAGGTGCTTTGGCTTCTGAGCAGAACGTCGTAGGTTCGAGTCATACTCGTGCCCATAAAGCTTCTATTTCATCTTTCACGGGTACTTCTTCTTGCGAAGAACTGACAAAACTTCCAAGAGTATCAATCTGTCATGAAAAAAGTGTTTCTCAACTTTGCCGTTCGAAATCGTCGTTTGATTAAAGACCTCCTCTCCCCTCAATTCTTCATATGCACTCAGAGAACTGATGATGAGAGTAAGCCACTTAGGCCTATAAGGAGCGGCTTGGCCGGCTCTTCGTCTTAGAGTAAAACTAAAGACCGGGCCCTCCAGGTTGGGGGTCGTGCGTCGAGGTGACTGCCCGGCCACATAAGGAAACTATAGTTCCGAACCACCAACAAGCCTCGACAAGACCTATGAGCAATGCCCTAGCTATGACATTAACATTGACCTTGGAGATTTTAATGCTAAGCTGGGTAAATTAGAAATCTTTGGTGGAATAATCGGACGACATAGCCTAGACGATAACACTTGCGATAACGGATTTAGGTCAATTAACCGTCAACCAGATTGATCACAATGCGATCGATGCACTACACTTCTCTAGCATGCTAGATGTCCGCACATTCCGATTTCCGAGGTGCCAACATTGACTCGGACCACTACCTTGTTGTAGCCAAGGTACGAATGCGGATATCCCGATCAAGGCCAACACGTGAAATGCTATGAGAAATTTCGACGTCAAACGGCTACAATCGCTACAAGAGATTGCTAGATCCTTTTCCGTTCGTGTCTTCGAAAATCTATTCAGAAGTCCTTTGCTGCCAGCACAAAATATAGAAATCTAGTGGCAACACTGCCAAGCAGATATCAGAGATGCCGCCTCTGAAGTGCTAGGGCTTACACGGCTACCACAACGAAACGCCTGGTTTGACGATGAGTGCCGCCGAGCACATGCAGCTAAGCAAGAGCCATACAAAGCGGCGCGGCGCGCGTTGCAAAAAAGGACACGAGCAGCTCGTAAGCAGAAACAGAGAGAGGAGCACAAAATTCTCAGAAAGAAAAAAGGAAGCATGAGAAGCGCGTGATCGAGGAGATAGAGGGAAGGGATGTCACATCAGGAAACGAGGGTCGAAAGTTCTACAAAAAGGTGAAACAAATCTCCAGGGCTTACCGAAGCCTGTAGAGACCATACATGGGAACATCGTATTGGAACCACAGTCAGTGCTGAGGATATGGAAAAACCACTTTTCCAAGCTCTATAATGGTGATAACGAGCAAAACCCGGCCAGCATTACAGAACCATTGAATTTGGGTGCAGAAGGCCAACAATTCCACCCACCCGACCTTGACGAAGTGAAGATAGCGATATCTAGTAAAGCTGCTGAAACAGACGGGCTAGCCGCCGAATTGTGTCTACAAAGCAGCTATAGATGTTAGGAGCATGCACCAGCTCATCTGCAAAATTTAGTCGGAGGAAAGCATGTCCGATGAATGGAACCTCAGCATCCCACGCCCGATCTTCAAAAAAGGAGATCCCCTTTACTGCACCAACCACAGAGGTATATAAGTCTCCTAAACAGCCTACAAGATCTTGGCTGCCGTGCTGTGTGAACGTATGAAATCTTTAGTCAAAAACCTGATAGGTCCTTAGCAGTGTGGCTTTAGACCCGAAAAGTCGGCAGTACGGCAGATCTTGGAGATGACCCAGGAACTTCAAATCGCTACCTACCACCTTTTTTTCGATTTCAAGGCTGCGTATGACAGCGTCAGCGACATGGAAAACTCACGCTGTTCCATCATGTTCGGAAAAAACCTGACGGATGCATTTAATGTCAAAAAAGGCCTTACACAAGGCACTGCGTTGTCATGCAATTACTTCAACACCATTCTTGAAAAGATTGTGCAAGGCTCCAACGTCCACACCAGAGGCACAATCTTTGAAAAGTCCGTCCCAGCTACTAGGATACATGATGTCAATGGAGCGTTTGTGAGTCTCGAGACGGAGGCCAGGAAGATGGGTCTAGCGGTTTAGGAGGGCAAGACCACGTAATGCTGTCGACAAGAAAGGACTACCAACATCGACGTCTTGGAGCAAACGTCAACATAGACAGATTTAACTTCGAGGTAGTTAAGGACTTCGTAGAGTCTTCGAATCGAACCCGAAAGGACCTCGCAGAAGGGGAAGACCGCGACTCTGGTGCAGCACACAGGTGGTAGAGGACTTGTAACGAGTTCAATAGTAGTTTTATTGCTGCAACAATATTCATGATTAGCAATGTACAAAGTACTTAAGTTCCATAGACTTAGAGTATCACAATAATATGCAGACGTTACATTATACTTATGCCTACATAGGTACCTATGCACACAAGCGTTCCTCAAGACGAAGACGCGTTCCAATAATTACAAACGATGATTTTTTATTTTAAAGTTTTCTCTGTCCTTCGAATCTCATAACAACAATTATCCAACACTTCTGTTTTGTATTTTCAGCCTAAAGGAAACCTCACTGGTATATACGACAGCATCCAGCACCAGCGAAGCGATCTCTTAATTTCTCTTTCAACAATTTAATTGTTTGCCATCAATGTCCCTGCCAATGATTAATGCATTCCCGATCTTCCTTCACCATAAAAAGACAAAAAAAAAAATATCCATGTGCTTGTGCAATCCCATACCTCTGTGCTCTGTCAGCAAAAACGAGAATGGTGTCAAACGAAATCGCTGTGTCCAGCTGATTCCAGAAATCTGAAAATGTAGCAGTTGTTAAAGCCGTGAGGCAATTAATTCCAGCTCTCCTTTTTCATGAGCACTTTTAAATGGTCTTATGCCTTCGATTCGGCAGCTTTGCGCTCCCTTAAGTCTGATGCTCCTTCGCGTTAATCCTCAACAATAAAATTTCAAAACATTAAAAATTCCAAAGATCACAGAGATGACGACGACGACGACTGCGACAGCGACGATGAGATGTTTCATAAGGTCTTGAAACAAAATCTGGGGCTACACGGGTGTTTAATTCATGATCTTCTCTGTCTCTGCTTGAAATTTGTAACTTACTTCACAAAGTGCAGGTTCAAATTTAATGAAGTTCATCAGACAGAAAATCAAAAACTCCAAAAAATAACGACCGCAGTTAATCATCTCTCTGACGTGAGTTTTTATTACCAATCATTGCGCTGACGGTGGTGGTGTGGTGATGCTCTCGAGCTGGATGCTCTTGATAGTACTTTCCCCTCACAATTCATCGACTTCACTCATTTATTCGCTCCCAGATCGTTTGTTTATTTTATTCCATCAATCCGATGATGAGCAATTGGATTAGCGCTTAGAAATCTCCATAGCTTATAATTTATGGCCGCGAATTAAGGTCTTCATTTTCTGGCATCGACTATTGTTCAATACTCGAAATGAGACATTACTTTAAAGTACTGCTAGTGCATATCGCCACTGAGCCATCTGATTATGATTTTCGTGTCGTTACCTTGATGCTTGATGGGAATTAATTCGTGAAGCTTTAATGAAGATAGAAAAACGTCTGTCTCAGTATAAATGAAGAGGTCCGTTCCGGAGCGGGTGACCGGCTAGCTTGTGCAATGGATAATTATAGAGAGATGAGGAAGCCCGATGCACAAGTGGATGGGAAGTTGGTTTCAAAGATTTAATTTTTCATCACAGAACAGACTTTGGGTCAAAATTGAGGAATCTTGCGGTTAGGTTCGGTCTTTTGTGTGTTTACGAAATGTTTGAACATTTTTGTTTATCTGCGGATCGTTTTTAATGTATTTTGTTCGTCTTTAATTCTGGGTCGTTGCAATTGGAGTTTTGATGTTGATTGAAGGAATTTGTATTGATGGGAATTGGGTTAAGATTAAGAAGCATCTCGATTGATTGGTTCGGTTGCCATACTGTGACTTTCATAATCTGGGTGTCGTTTAGATGAGAAATATCAAACAGTTTTTGAATCCTTGTTCTGACCAAGCAACTATACCCATGTTATTGCTCATCATCATCGTTTACCAGTTCTACTCAATGAAATTCCTTTAAAACGATTCAACATTCTTGAGAAAATGATTAATCGCATCTTCGATTCCCACATGCTTCTGCTTTTTCATGCTTCCTCCAAAAATTCTTCGTATCAGTGACAAATTGCCTGACTAACATCACCCAACAGTTTCTGTTGAATTTGGTAATTTTCAAGGAACGATAGAAACAAACAAGTGCCGTCATGGCTTCTTTTTTACTGGCTTCCACTTAGCAAAATCAGAGCTACCGGAATTCATGCTCGCAGATTTTAATTTATGAGCCACGACGATACTTTTGACAGCCATTAAAACAAATTATTAAGACCAACGGAATCTGACCTTCATTTGTAGAATTCCACCGCTGATGTCCACTGCTTAAGAGACACAACGTTTGTTTCTTTAGACATTGAGAGTCCGATCGTGTGTCGCACCGTCTGTAATCGGGTGCCTAATGGATGTCCTTTCTTTTGGATTCAGGCATCTTGACTTGGCAGTGAATTTAAATACGAATATATTGAGAACAGGTATTCACCTTAGCTTGGTGAATGTTAACAAGTGCCTGTTGGGCGGTTGTTTTTTTGCTTTTAGTGTATTTTTAGCTTACGTGTGTCTAAGCTGGTGAAAGGAGGCTAAAATTGCGGTATAATCTATTTTTAAAAGGTCATCGAGAGGTGAGTAATTCGAGAGATTGGACTGAAATGAGCAGATAGGTTTTCATTTTTAGATTTATGATTTAGTGCGTTTTTTTTATAATCAAAGCGCACTCAAGCGCATTTCTAATTACCTTTTATATGCCAAGAGCACAGTGTGAGTATTACGGAGAGGATAGAGGATGTTAATGGAGATGTCGGTGAATATTGTTTTAAATTCTTGATTTTTACAATAGCTGGGGAAGACAGAGTGTGGAAGCGAGTTCCTCATTCGCGAAGTACGGCTAAAGAACGATTCTCTGTACATGACAGTATACCAGAAGTTGGGCTCAAGGGTGAACTAATGGGCACTCCTGGAGGAGCGGGTATTACGGTTGAATATCTTAAGGGGAGGAATGCAACGGGCTATTTCACTAAAGCAGATACCGTTGAAGTAACGGTAAAAAAGGGTAAGGCATGTGACATTACGCCGATTTTTGAGCGATGTAAATGACTCAACGATTGTATGATCACCAATCATTTTGAATGCTCTTTTTTGGATACTGTCCAGAAGACTTAAGAATGTCACTGAAGCACCAGCCCAGCGTGACAGTTATACTCAAGCTTAGGACGTATGAACGTTTTGTAGAAGATAGCTAGATCAGAAAGGGGAAAAAAATTTCTTGTATCGTCTTAAGAAACCTAAACATCTTGCGGCATTTTTGGCGACAACGCGTATGTGCTCGGTCCTCAAGGGGTGGTCGGTGATATATTTACCGAGAATCTCGACTTTTCCTTGATTTTGATTACATATTTTAAAACTATTCGAGATAAAAGTTTTCATTCCCAAAATAATCATATCTGCGCTCGAGTCAACGTCACTATCGAAGAAGCATAGTGACCAATTAAAGATCCGGAAGACCGACCCAGTTGACTTACTCGTATTGCCACACGGTTCATTTTTTTGTTTTTAATAGGCACGCACTCAAGGGGTTTCATTCAATTTTTATGCCAAAGCACAATGCGAGCATTAGGGAAAATGGGATAGACGGAGAGGGTTTAGGATGAGGTGTCGATTAACATTGGCTTTGAATTCAATGACTGGGGAAGACAGAGTGTGGAAGACACATCCGCGTAGTACGGCTAAGGAACGATTCTCTAAACATGACCGTACGACCGAAGTTGGGCTCTAGGGTGAACTGATGCGCATTCCTGGAGGCGCGGGTATTACGGTTGAATATCTTAAGGGGTGGAATGAATCTGGCTATTTCTCTAGATCATATACCGTTGAAAAAACGATAGAAGAGGGTGAGGCATGAGACATTACGTCGGTTATCAAGTGACGGTCACCAATCATCTTAAATGCTCTTCTCTGGATGCTGTCCAAAAGACTTAAATAGGTTGCTGGAGCACCAGCCCCAAAGTGGGAGTTGTACTCAAGCTTTGGACGAATATATGTCTTGTAGATGGTAGCCAGATCAGAAGGGGAAACAAAATTCTTGCATCTTCTTAAAAAACCTACACATCTTGGGGCATTTTTAACAACATCGCATATGTGATCATTCCATAAGAGGTGGTCGGTGATGCACATACCGAGAATCTCGAGATGTTCGGTCTCATTGATGCAAGTGCCACTCATGGACAGTGGCAGGGGGGGTATATCTCGCTTTAACGATACAAGACAGCATTGAGTTTTCGAAGCATTAAACTCTACACGGATTTTATTCCCCATTGTATAATGCTGTTTAAATCAGAGTTTAATGAGCTTATCATATTTAGCCGTTGCAGTTTTACATCTGAAGAGGAGGGATGTAAGTCTGGGAACGAATATGAAAAGCTAAGGGTACTGGATTAGAAGTTGCAGACAAGAGATCATTTATGATTGTGAGAAAGAGGGTCGGAGACAAAACGGAGCCCTGAGGCACACCCGCATTTATTTTGTGGGTTTCAGACTTGAACCCGTCTAATACAACTCGTATAGAAAGGTTCGAAAGGAAGTTTCTAATCCAACGAAGAAGAGATTCATCGATACCGAAGGCACGCATTTTCGATAGAAGAGCAAGAAGCCAGACTTTATCAAATGCAATAGCAAGTGCAACAATCTTACTTTCTCCAAAACGATGTAAAGATTTGTTCCACTGTTCGGTGAGATATGCCATCAAATCACCAGTGGACCTGTTGCTGCGAAAGCCGTACTGCCGGTCATTAAGAAGCTTTCGTTCTGCACGATATTTCTTGAGCTGATAATTTATCAGCATTTCCATGACCTTAGAAAGAAGGAAAGTTAGTGCAATCGGCCGATAATTGGAGCTGGAGGGAGAGGATTATTCGCATTTTTTGGGTATAGGCTAGACAATGGCTATTTTCCAACTACTATGAACGAACTCAGAAGAGTAGGATAGATGGAAAAGCTAACGCAAGGGTTTTGCCCACGTTGAAGAACACCTCTTCAGAACAATAGCGGGGATGCCATCCGGACCAGCGGATTTGTGGATTTTAGGACTCTCACCACAGCACGAGTGCGAAAGAAGATTTGTCCCATAGAATCATTGACGTGCTCAAGAACTTGGGGAGTCATGACACTCTCTGGCAGTGTAGAGTTGTTGGCGAACCGCCTAGCAAAAAGGTTAGCTTTCGCGAGAGAGCTCATATCAAACCATGCGTTCTCTTTAGGTCTGATGCTCTTAACCCTGTTCGGGATGAAAGTTCTCATTCCCAGAAGAATTAAACTTCTGATCATATCTGCACTGGAATCTACGACACTATCGAGGAAGCATAGTGACCAGTTAAAGATCCTAAAAAAGTTATTGAGACCGTCCCAGTCGGCTTTCTCGTACTGCCAAACGGTTCTCCTAGGAGCTCTTTCTTTAACTGGATTAGCTTGACACGAGAAATTTGCAGATATAAAACTATGATCTGATCTGCCTAGAGGCGTTAATACATTGATAGTGTATTTATCAGGGTCAGACGTAACTAACAAGTCAAGAGTGTTTTCCGCTTGGCCATTAATGTCCGATATTCGAGTCGGCTCGGTGACAAGCTGAGTTAGGTGGTTAAACTCATCAAAGATTTCAGCACACATTCCTATGGGTGTTGTCTGGCCCGAATGGAGAAGCCACGAAGAATTGTGTACATTGAAATCGCCCGTAATAACGATTTCAGTGTGAGGATGAAGGGATACAATTCTTTGAATGGAATCAGACAGAGCGTCAAATTCGCGAGAAGTTGACGCTCTGTCCAAATTCGGGCTTTGATACAGAAAACAATAGTGAATGATGTGCTTATTTACGGAGAATTAAAACCACATGTAATTAAAATAAGGGTTGGAGTAACGTCCATTTAGAGCAAGAGAGTTGGTGGTATGTAAGAGATGACTGTTTTTTTTTTTTTTTTTTTTAAAGTAGCAACAATTATTTGCTCCCATGATATCGAACAGGAGAAATTGAATTTTGAAATCGAATCCACGTACTTTTTGATGCGTGGATTACAAATGTTTGCGCACTTTCGTGTGACAATATTTCAAATCCCATACACCATATGTGTTTTCTCTCCCATGAAATTTTATTGAACCTTACTCAAAACTTAAATCCACACCCGTTACGCACCAGCCAATTTTCCACAAACCAGTCAATCGCATTTAGATCGCCTTAATTTCCCATAAGAAAACATTTTTTTTTTTTTTTTTTGACTCAAAAAATAGTTCTACGACGCAATTATTAACCGACCCTCAACTTTACGGTCAGTGGTGGCTCTGGCTCTGATTCTGGCTACAATTAAAATCAGGTTTCGGTAAGTTGGTGGCGCACCCGTGGCGTTGACGACGTTCGTCATCATCCTTGATTCATGAATTAAACATTCCCATGGATTTTTTTTTCCGCTAAATATAATTGAACGTTATGAGATTTATATTTAATTTTTTTTTTAATAATTATTTTTACCTGTTCAGCTTGGCGGCACACCATACGGGAATCAACTCTTAAGCGGTGCCGAATCACCTTAACCAAAGGCCTAACCATCGAACAAGGCAGATCAATATTGTGATCGTCATTGTCGTTTATCGGGTCTTCTTTCGAACGCAAATGATCGGGAATAATTTATTTTTATCCTCTTTTTGTATGCAGATCGATGTCGAGTTTCTTCGCAACACCAAACAACCGTTTACGCGCCATTAATTCCCTGTTATTAGATTTATGTGCGCGCACGATGATGTTCGAAAAACAAATCGATTTCCTTTTCAAGTCGGCGTAGTCATTGAAGATTCATTCGACAAGTTTTCTTTGCAAAGTCCAAAAGTCTTTGGAAGCCGATCGAAGGTGGCTTCTTCAGTAACATCTTCCATATGCTCAAGTCAAGCGAAACAAGTGCTGATATGGGCGCTGCACTGCGTAAGTTTATATGAAACGGTGGGTGCACTACTGTCACGGTGCGGTCGATCACCGGCTTGGCTATCAACAATGCAGTGGAAAAGAAGGTGAGGTTTCTGACGAGTCTTGAATTTT